>OW240916.1:132113370-132423720 GCA_933207985.1 Pelobates cultripes
TTGTAAGAGCACAGTAATCTGCTGTATCTGATTTTGCTAATCCTTCCTTGAGCAAGCGATTCCTATCCTTGTAAGTACCACTAAGAATGTTCATTGATAACAAATGTGCAACAGAAGCTGCAAGTCAAGTAATATGATTTTTTGTTACCCCTGTGCTCATATCTAGAAACCTTACGCATGTCAGATTCCAGGATGCAGTAAAAGATACACTGATCCAAGCTCGTTAAGAAAGCACGTTAAAGCCCATTCCTCTAAAGACCAACAGGCCAGAAAAAAGGTAAACTTGCCAAGAAGCATAATGTATGCTAAAATGAAACATGCGACTTTAAATGTTTATAGGATGCAGGAGGTTGTAAACAGTCAATCATTTTTAGGCTGACAATGATCTCAAACGTGTTACTGAAATCAAGAGTAAGTGATACTGTATTAAAGTGGAAATACAATGGAAAGAAAATATTTGTGATCGTTCCTCTGAAATATAATGTAGCAATTTTTATGGTTGTGTTTGTACCAATAACAAAAAGAAATGTTACGGATATCATTATGTTTAAACATGATCCTGTCATTTCAGTAAGCAGTATAAATAGCCGAGGCACTACTGAAGTCAGTTATCCCTAAATTCTGGACTACTTGAGGACTGGGTTGGGAACCACTGCTTTAAATAGCCTTCTGAGTGTTTCAAGAACTGTTACATCAACACTATCGTTTAATATAATGATCTTTTCATCGGGTTTTGAAAGGAAATGCATTGTTTGAAAAATGAAGAAAACTCATCACTACCTTTACTATATGGCAGGATCATTAAGCCATATACATACACCTTGGGTCAGACAGTGTTTGATTTTGACAGTCCACTGGTGTTACTGGACTGTGCAGGGAGTGAACAGGGAAGACCATAGAGACTATAAGGAGGTTTTCAAACATAGTCTGATCCAAGCAGCACATTTATGACTGAAGATCCTGTCATATAGGAAAGGTACGGATGAGTTTCCCTTTTTTTTCACATATACTTAATTTAACAAATAATATATTCCCTTTTAAAACCTGATTAAAGGATCATTATAGTAAAATATTGTATAGTGTTAGTTGTTAGTGACAGTTGTCATTTAAGGGGGACACTTCAGACCCCTTAAGCTCTTCAGCTTGTTGTGGTACTTTAAATGTGAAGAGTGTGTCCACATCTTCTCCTTTTACAAAAAGTGCACATTTTAATAGAATTGACACTTTTATAATTAACCTTGGCTGTCAATCAGTCAACAGGCCCTGTTACTTCCTGGTTTGGTTAGCTCAGTGGAGCTAAACTCAAGAGGCAGCAATTACCCAGAGCACCTGCCTTGTAAAGACTTGTCACCGAGCTGCATTGGAAAGTCTGTGGTAAAAAAAAAGCAGCATTATTATTTGGGCAGTGAAGTGTACCTTTAAATAGTTGAATAATTTTCCTATTATAACTGTATTATAGGAGTTAACCCCCATAATGTTTTTGAAGGAACACTATAGTATAACAGGCCTGTACAGGTATGTTAATCCTATCTTATGACCCCACTCACCATGTTACTGATTGGGGCATACCCACTAAACAGTGAGACGACAGTGCCTGCTCAGTGTAATAAAAGATTAGCAGCTGGGCAGTGCCCCTCCATGGGCATTAGGTGGGGCCTGTAAATTAAATGTTGGGGAGTGGACAGATCAACCTCCTGCCCCCATCCATGGCCAGCAGGGTCTGCATCCTAGTTTCTTCCCAACTCACCAGTGTGTAGCGGGTAGGGGGCTATAATTATGATAATATATATTTAATCATCCGTATTTTGGGGCTATTAATGTAATATAACTGGGAGGGGGAAGAGGGGGAATAGCCTTCGCCTATTGGTGGTGGATTGGGGTTAATAATAAAATATAGAAGAGGAGTGAATATACCATTGTACACCTCTCCCTCAAAAGTTTTAAACACCCGCCCCTCCTTGGGTGGCTAGGGATGTACACAACTCAGGTGCTTCCCGGGGCAGTGATGCTCAGTGCGCAGCACTACCATTCAATGTCTCCACCCTCTGCATGGAGACACTTAACTTTCCTCATAGAAATGCATTGATTCACCTCTATCGTTCATCTCTATGCAGAGATGCTGATTGGCCAGGGCTGTGTTTGGCTGGTGCTGGCTCTGCCTCAATCTGCCTCCTTGACAATATCAGCCAATCCAGTGCTTTTCTTTCTTTGAATTTTTTTATTTTTGTTGTGCAGGAGTACAAACTTGCTTGTTATGCCACAACAGCAAGCACAAGCCAAAATAAGAATTTCAGAATAATCAAAACCATGGCATATGAGAAGACTGCATAATTTTAGGAACTATGGTCAGGAATATTATGTCAGTGGATGGGTAATCTTGTACAGTGCATGTGCAGGCATTGCAAGCTGACAAGTTGGTTAGTCTGATAGTTATGGTAACAAGCTTAAAAGCAAAAGTAAATTACTCAAATGGTTCAACATGCTGAGCTGTCTCATTATGGTATTCTAAACTCTAACTAACCAGTTAATTAACCTGAGACATGTTAAGTAACTTGAGACATGCGAGGAGGCTGCTTGTTATACTTAGGTTATGCCAGTGGGATAGGACTAGCTAGTGGGCTAGTGAAAAATACAAAATGAGACATTTGTCAGTATCTATGTACAGATGATAAGTGTGGAAATTGTGTTGGATGCTGTGTGTAAATAGGAGATAAAGCAACAGCTAGAGGAATTACTTCAATGCTTTCTAAAATTTTGACTCAGTGTCTCAGTTCACTCAATGCCCCCTATGGGCAGAGCACTGTCCATGAGTGTGGATTGATGTTTCAGGCTTGCTAGCATAGGCAGGTGCCGGCATTCCATAGCACACTCCAGGACCATGTTTCCTAATGTCACAGGCTTTTCCAGAGGCCTCTCCATTTGTTGAAGAGTGAGTACAAAGATTGGCAGGTAAGACCCATTGCCCCAGAACCGCTCGTCGCCTCGAGCCCAGGCCTTAATGAGAGCCATGGCCCTGTGTCCAGGGATTCGCTCATTCCTGATAGAGTAATCACAAGCCCACAGGATCTCCTTAGCATGGAGAACCCTCCGAGCAGGTGGATAGTGGTGGGGGATGTAACTGGCCATGGGCCCCCATCCCAGAAGAGGTGCAGCAGGCTGGCACTGGTATCTCCGGCATTTCTCGAGGAGTAGATGTGGGGGGTCTGTTGCTTAGTCGGCTCTAGAACCTCTGACAGACCTCATAGAATTTCACCTCAAAGCATTTCTTCCAGTTCCAGCTTCCTGTGTTCAGCTTGTCTGACCAAGGCTTTAGAGAGCAGGGAGGTAAGGTGCCCCAGTTGGGAGCGGGATAACCCCCACCGGTCCAGAGGGGGAGTTGCATGGCTTGGACGGGTGCACCTTCAGGCTTGTGTCCTGGAAGAGTGTCGGCCGCCTCCTCTGCCCCAGAGTTTCCTGTAGGCCGCAAAACGTCCGGTTTGGTCTGTGACTATCAGAGACAGCGTAATCTAGGTTTAGCACCTGGCTGACTGTGCAGGTAAGAAATTGGGTGATTTTGCAGGCAAATTAGCACTTTTTCAGATTAAAGCTGAGAAGCTCAAAGTGTGTGCGACCTACTCAGATGGCTGTCCGACCCTGCCTCAATCCAGTGCTTTTCCATGGGAAAGCATTGTGATTTGCTGAGATCACCACTTCTGATGATGTCAGCCGAGGAGACAGATCGGGGCAGAGCCAGCAATAGCAGACTGAAATAAAGGTAAGATTTTACTATATTTAGAGAGGCTGGGGGGCTAAAAAGCGATTTAACACTATAGGGTCAGGAATACATGTTTGTGTTCCCTATAACCCTATAATGTTCCTTTAATACTATGTGGATATCCTAACCCAGGGATAGGCAACATTTGGCACTCCACATGTTGTGGACTACATCCCCCATAATACTCTTACACCCATAATGCTGTCAAAGCATCATAGGAGGTGTAGTCCAAAACATCTGGAGTGCCGAAGGTTACTTATGCCTGTAAACCCTACATAACCCCCAAACCTAACTTAGCTGTATTTGTTTTCTTGAAGCAGGGAAATTGAATCACAGTTCGTCTACAATTTAGTTGCAGTTCAGTTGAGGTATTTTGAAATGAAGCTCACTACAGCAATTAGATACGTTTGAAAACATTAAATATTAATTTGCTCTATTTGGTTAGCATTTGGTTGCTGGTGAATACATTGGATCAGAGAGAAATTTTCACAACTGAATCCAGGATGATTGAGCAAAATGCAGTTAGATGATATTACGATGAAGTCGGACTTTAGTGAATATACTATATCAGGCTTATTTACTAAAGTGAGAACTGTTGAGAATTCAAAGTGAATTTGAAACGTAAAGGCAAAGTAGCCGAACTCAAGCATCGCTGACTTTTTCTTTCCAGTTTCTACTCCATATAAAAACTCAGTATATTAATCATGGCCAAACATGGACCACACATTCACTTTGCATGCACAGACACTACAGTAGCACTTTTGATAGCCCAGATTTTTTCTTATGACAAATAAGGAAATAGTTTTAATATAGAGGGAACACAAAATGTATAAATTGGGATTTAGGTTAACTGTTTCAGAAAATAAAAACTACTAGCTATAGAGAACAAACACCCCCCCCAATAAAAATCTACATTAATGGAACACTATATCTATAGCACTAGGAGTGAAAACCTGTATTACCAACGCTATAGAATGCCCTGAAATGTATTTCTTTTTTTAAATTTGCAACACTTCTCAATTTACTGAATAACTATGGACAGTTAAATGGTAATTGGGAATTGGGTGCGAGAAAAAAATACCATAAACCACTACCTTAAAGCAGTGTTTTTATAACATAGTTACAGTTACACATGTCTATCCCTTTAAGGACAGTATGTATGTCTACATATAAAGGTTCAAGTAAAAAAAAAAAATAACGTCTTTCCTGCTAATAATACTAGCTTCTGTATTACCATCAATTGACCACAAGGCCATACCATCGAATTAAAAGTGTGTCATAATCATGCTGTTTTATTTATTTATTTTTCTTACATTTTAGTAAAGGTGTATATAAAGCAAGTCATTGCTTCCATCACACGCATCCAAAAAGAAAAAAAAATTCTAAAAGAACTTGAAAATGTGGAACTCTGGGCATATATATTTATTTTTAAATCTCTCTTCACTTTTTTTTTTAAATTTCAACATTGTTTATAAAGTGGAGACATAATTTATGACACTGTGCAAAGTTTCAAAATGTAATACATTTTGCCAAATATGGGGTATCACAGTAGACTGGTCAAATTGTTAAATTACAGCCTTGTGTCTAGATCTGCTCGATGCTGTTCCATTTAATCGCATTTAGTTGACTTATACCTGAATGTTAGCTTACATCAAGCTTTGGAATTTGAAATATTTCCAGGCAATAATAATAAAAAAGTAAGAAACATTAAACCTTTTAGGACAGAATAAAGATTATTTATGGCTTTAATTAAATTGAAAATTGGCATAAGGTCACTAGGGGGCTTTACACAACAAAATGTGAATTCTCAAAAAAAAAGAAGAAAAAAAAAATAGCCATAAAAATTCCAAAGTGATAAAGCCACAGTAAAATAAATAGCTCCAGCCCTAGGGGACTGCGGTGTTGAAAGGATTGATCCCTTTGGCTGTCACAGCCTGTTAGTCATGGATTCATTTAATATGTCCTGCATATAATCCTTTCAAAAAGTTCCCTAAACACTCAACGACATTTTAGTAAAAAAAAAGATAAATAATATTTGTAATGTTCAAAAGCCTTACAAAGTACAGGCCTGTAAATCTAAATTGCATATTAGAAAGTGAATGTGAGGGATTGTATACATATAGTGATATCCCAAACCATTCGCGAACCGTTCGGCGAACCATTCGGGACATCACTATATACATACAATTTATATTTAAAATGCTCACAAAATAAGAATCAGAAGCTCATTGTGAGCAAGGACCCCTTCACTGCTTGTTTCTATTTTCCCTAACAAACTTGTCATTTATTTGTTATGTTCATATCCACATTCTGTAGCCCTGTAGAATAAACTGTGGCTATATAAATAATCATCATAAGTGAACATTATAAATAAAAATTAGATCCCATCTGAAATCTACTGTAGCTTGTGTAAGGTCTTTACAGTAATTTCAAGAATTTTACTAGATTGATGTCCAAAAAGCTGCTTTATGTTCTCCTTATTGCATTGTTTGGGGACAGACCCTACAAATTTAGGGAGTGGGTGCAGAATTTGGGTGGAAAGTGGATGGAGTGGGCTGAACACGGGAAAAACTGAGAAAATGTTCTTTCTCACTACCTTTTTAAAGTAGAATAGAACAGAGGTACTCAAGGAAAAGGCTACACTTGTTTTAGAACTGCAGTTTTCTTATTCCTTTGCTTAAGTCTTGCATAGTATAATGGGAGTTGTAGTTCCATAATAATATAAGATAATATAAGAGAGTGTACCTTTTGAGCACAGCTGGAAAAGAATGTGTATCTGTTGAGCAGAAGACACATCTCCAGAAACATGTCAAGAATCTAAATTTGTACTATATTATCAGGGCTCAAAATGTATTGTTCTGTTTTTAAAAGTAACTTGCCACTGCAAGCCTGGGGGGGGGGTCTGTGGTACAATTATGAAGAGTGAATTTACACTTGACATGGCTGAATTGTTACTAACCATGAGCGAAACAAGCAAGGTTTTCCCTGCAGCTGTAGACCTCCCCTCCTCATCCATCTTGGTAAAGAGTGATTTGCACTTCTACATTACCAACATTATTTATATCCTTGGAGGGATCCTCAAATTCCAAGTGACATGTAGCGGGAGAGGAAAGAGAGGAAAATTATTTGGTGCAGTATTTTAAATTTCCAAATTAAAAACAGAAGGAAATACACTTACAGTGTAGGGAGTTTTGTCTTAGCTCTAGATGTAGCACCTGGGCAATACAATGACATCTTGGCCATTTATACCCTATCTGGATGGCAGTGATAGGCTGAGATGGCTGGTCATATCAAGGGTTCAGAAGATTTTTCTCATCCAGTCATATAGAGCCAGTTTGCTTTTCTGAATAAGGCAAGATAAAAAAAAGTCTTGGGTAGTGATGCATGTGTTATAGATTGTGATTGTATCGTGATTTCTGTATTTAAACACCAAAATAAACAGTAAGGTGGTTTAGATTTAGAGTAAAGTAAGGTGGTTTAGATTTAGAGTAAATATGCAAATAAAAAAGTACAGGGTTTTGTACATCAAATAGTGTATTAGTACAATTTAATGAGATTTATGTCATTGCCTCCTTAAGTGTAATAAAAGGAACTTGAAACTACACTCGACTGACAAGCACTTTATATTTATTTGGTTATTTAGAGAGTTCTGTTTTACATGCCTTTGTCATACCGTCGAATATTTGCCAATAAAAGGAATACTTGCTTGCACACTGTATGTAAAACAGATGGTGTGTACGTCACACATGGAAGGGTTTGCTTCAGATACAGAGCATTTGAAGACATCAGAAGTTTGCGAAGGGTTCATAGCAACCACAGTTCAATTCTCCTTTAAAAAAAAAAGAAATGCTGTAAAGTGTAAGTGTTTTAATCAGATCGTTAATCCCTTTACTTCCTTTTCTTGAAAATAAATATAAATCACGCACCGTGGTGCTGTGCAATTTTCTTCCCCCAAATTACAAAAAGGAATTGGCAATGCAGGATTGGTAATCTCTCAGGAATGTAATCATGTGATTTGTTGTTAAACTTTCTAATAGTGAGAGCTACCAGTGGTATTGAGTAAAGCATAATAAAAGGGAATAAAACAGTGATTAGCGAAGGTCTGTGGACAACTGCTCACTTTTGGTCTTTTGTTTGATAACATGTTTTGGAAGACAGTCGAACTCCATAAATGTATTGAATATGTCAGGTTACAAAAGAAGCCATGCTGTAAGGACAGTTTTTAAGACACATCCTTGCTTTGATCTAAGAAGCAGAAATAATAAAATGTGCCACAGATCTGGCAGTGTCAATATACCACTAATTTTTTTTTCATGATATATGCATTACAGGAATAGGCTTCCTCTCGAGCGTTTAGTGGTTTGGTTTGATCATTTACAAGAAAGCTAGAGTTTGTTTAGTTCCTTAAATGTTGGAAGCTTTTGTATATATTACATCGTAGTCTGCCAAAGAATTTAGACGATGCGGTTTGCAACATCTAAAAATGTAACATCGGGGAACATGCACAACTACATCTTACAACAATGGTGTTATTGCATAAATAATGTTATGAAATGTAGAATATTATTTGAATTTTGTTTATGATAAACTCCACTATGATAATTTATGATAATGTTATTATATGTATTGATTCATGAGAACAAAATAATAGCTTGGAAAAACAATGGTATTTCCAACAGGAAATTTTATGTTTAAGACAGAGTTTACTCATGAGGTATGGACTTGCCAAGTTTAATCATTTGGATCTAGAACAAATTCATAGAAAATCATAAGCTATCCAATTTTTCAACTAGCGTCTTTTTAAGAAATAACCACTTACAGCTTCAGTATGTGAACTTATAAATACACTAATGTTAATCATGTCATGATTTTTGGATGTTGCATTTTGTTGGTTAGAAATGGCAGTTGGTTAGACATCTCATGAGTAGAGGTCATCATCATCTACCTCACATACCTGTCTCTTGCTCTCTCCTAAAGGGCAGCACTCTTTTCTCTCCTCCAGTTCTTCTTCACTCCACCTTGTTTGATTGCTACCTCCTGTCTGCTGTCTTGGTGGGTTTTACGCCCCACCTCCTATAGACTGTAAGCTCGTTTGAGCAGGGCCCTGTTTAACCTATTGTTCCTGTAAGTTTTTGTAATTGTCTCATTTATTGTTAATTCTCCCCCTTTGATAATATTGTAACGTGCTAGAGAACATGCTGGCGCTATATAACTACCAGTAATAATAATAATAATAATAATCATCATATCTCCAGATTTGAAACAGGAATCCAATTAGATTGTGGGCTTTCATAGAGCTGCTGGTTTTGCACGGCTACCCTGAACACTGAACTGCAGTTAGAACAATCTGTTCAGTGATATCTACAACATGTTATTGAAGGTCTAAGGTTATTGAGTTGGATACATAACTCATTTGATGAGCACCAACATGGATAAAGAGTAAATAAGAAGGCCCAAAGTAAATAATATTGAAAGGAAAGCAATTGCAAATATAAGAAAGGATAGCCACAGAACAAAGGCAAGAGAAGGAGATGAAAAGGAGCAGGTGGCCATTTAAAAATATTGAGTATAAGAATAAGAATAAAATCATGGGACCATGGTGTTCATAAAAATGGTATTGATGGTTAAAGGATCTAGATCTTCATTACGGTAAAGTGCGAGGCAAAGTTCTGGATGTAAGGAAGCCACAAGTACAAGAAAGAAAACATTGCTTAAAGGGACACTATAGTCACCTAAACAACTTTAGCTTAATGAAGCAATTTTAGTGTATAGATCATGCCTCTCAGGTTTTACTGCTCAATTCACTGCCATTTAGGAGTTAAATCACTTTGTTTCTGTTTATGCATCCCTTGTCACACCTCTCCTGGCTATGATTGACAGTCTGCATGAAAAAAACTGGTTTCACTTTCAATCAGATGCAATTTACCTTAAACAATTGTATCTCTTGCTCTGCAAATTGAACTTTAATTACATACAGGAGGCTCTTGCAGGGTCTAGCAAGCTATTAACATTGCAGGGGATAAGAAAATCTAAATTAAACAGAACTTGCAATAAAGAAAGGATAAACTTTAGATGACTCTTTACAGGAAGTGTTTAGAAAGGTTGTACAAGTCACATGCAGGGAGGCGTGACTAGGGTTCATAAACAAAGTGATTTAACGCCTAAATGACAGAGAATTGAGCAGTGAGGCTGCAGGGGCATGTTCTATATACCAAAACTGTTTCATTAAGCTAAAGTTTTTTTAGTGACTATAGTGTCCCTTTAATGTCCGTTTGCTTAAGTGAATGCCCCATTTTAAGTCACAAATCAAGGACACCCTCCTTACCCCAATTTCAAAATTATTTGCAAAATATCACTAGATACAGTATTTTTTTTCAAATACTTGGAACAGACTTGCGAAAAATAGCTATTCAAGGAGCAAACATTTTATAAATACCATTGTACCCCTTTTAACCCCTTAAGGACTGGACTGTTTTTGCGATGTTGTACATTTGCGACCAGGCATATTTTTACACTTTTGTGGTGTTTGTGTTTGGCTGTAATTTTCCGCTTTCTCATTTACTGTTCCCATACAAATTATATATTGTTTTTTTCAGGACAAAAGGGGCTTTCTTTACATACCATTATTTATATAATCTCATGTATTTTAATTTAAAAAAAATACAAAAATCTGATGAAAAATTTAAAAAAATACATGTTTTTTGACTTTTACTTGAAAAATCTTTTACTCATCTACAAAAGCGAATGAAAAAAACTGCTAAATAGATTCAAAATTTTGTCCTGAGTTTAAAAATACCTAGTGTTTACGTGCTTTTTTGCATGTTATAGGGCTATAGGTACAAGTAGGATATTGCGGTTTCAAAACATACATTTTTAAAATTTATCAATAGTGACATTGTAACACTATTATCTGTCTTAAATCTCTGAATAACACCCCACATGTACATATTTTTTTTAAAGTAGACAACCCAGGGTATTCAATATGGGGTATGTCCAGTCTTTTTTAGTAGCCACTTAGTCGAAAACACTGGCCAAAGTAAGCATTCATATTTGTTTGTGTGTGAAAAAAGTAAAAAAACTAAATTGAACGCTAATTTTGGCCAGTGTTTGTGACCAAGTGGTTACTAAAAAAGACTGGACATACCCCATTTGCAATACCTTGGGTTGTCTTCTTTGCAAATGGTATGCCATCATGGGGGTAATTCTCATTCCTGGGCTACCATATGCTCTCAAAGGCAACGTAACCAACCTGGCCATTTTCAATGTAAAAATATTTGACCCATATATTTGACCTTGTAACTTTCAAAAATGCTATAAAACCTGTACATGGGGGGTACTGTTTTACTTGGGAGACATCGCTGAACACAAATATTAGTGTTTTAAAACTGGAAAACGTATCACAACAATTATATCATCAGTAAAAGTGCTGTTTGTGTGTGAAAAATGCAAAAAAGTAACTTTCACTGACAATATCATCACTGTGATATGTTTTACTGTTTTGAATCACTAATATTTGTGTTCAGCGAAGTCTCCCGAGTAAAACAGTACCCCCCATGTACAGGTTTTAGGGTGTCGTAGAACGTTACAGGGTAAAATACAGTGCTAACAAATTAAATTCTCTGGAATTTCGGCCTGGGTTGGCAGGCAGGTCCCTCAAATTGCAATCAATAAAATTACTGAATTATGTAAAAATATTACATAAATACGCACGTAGAATTTAAATATATATGCATATTTATATATTTGAAGTCTACGTGTATATTTATATAATTATTTATGTAATTTTGTATATGGGCGTATGTATATTTCTTATTATTTTTATTTATTTTTATATACATAGATATATATACAAATTCATTTTAAGTGTATTTTGATATAAATATATATATATTAATTTTAAAATACAGTTAGAATAAAATTTCATATAGCTATATAATTTTTTTTAATTTTTTATTATTATTTTTAAAAAAAATTATTTAATTTAAATTACTTATTATTTATATTTTATAATAATATATATATACAATATATATAGTTATTATATATATTATATATATACGTGTGTAATTTAATTATAAGTGTATTTTATATTAATATAAGTACATATTAATATAAAAATACACTTAGTATGACATTATATATATATATATATGATATATAGACATATATTATATAGATATAATATATGTCTATATATCATATTTATACATATATAATTATTTTTATTTTTTTTATTAACACTAACTTTATTTTTTTAATTGATTTTACACTAGCAGGGAGACTGCCTGTCAGCACAGACAGTCCCCCTGCAGGCAGACACATGGACACCTATTGTGACCATGTGATCGCTGTGTTAAGCGATCACATGGCCACAGGGGTCCTAATCTGCCGTGGGGAGACTGTCTGGGCTGCAGGCAGTCTCCCCACAACCGGAGCCACGCTGATCGCCGCCGGGGGAACTACGGCGATCAGGTAAGTAGCTCTGACCGTTTGGACGGTTCAGGACCGTCATCGGTCCTCAAGGCAAAAATGCCGATGACGGTCCTGAACCGTCCTCGGTCCTTAAGGGGTTAATATATAACCTACCAATTTATTCTAATTTGTATTAACACTATTATTTTTTGTTTGTTTGAATCTACACATGACAATGAGTAACTGTTCAATAAAATGGACAGTGTATCCACATTGAACTTTTCTGTATGAGTTTTTAATTTAACCCATGCAGAACTAGCGATGGCCGAATTATTGTTATTGTGATAGTTTTGACATTACATCTAACCTAAATTATCATATTAAACATAGTTGAATGTGTTCAACTAAACATGCTAATATATGTTTTACTATATTCATAGCATTTTATTTTCCAGGAGAATTCAAAGTCAGTCAAATGGAAATGTGTACTAGACCGACAGGGGAAGCAGATAAAACATCCTTATCATAATTAATAGCCAGTGTTTTGGGGCTATACCTTTATTTTTATCTGTAGAACTGTCTGTGTTCATCTGAAAAACAATATTTATTTATTTTTAAAAAAGAACACATCCTTCAACATAAAATCATGTCGCGATACATAAGAATATTCAACTGAATACTTTATGGAACAAAATTACCACATTCTAATTTAATTTCCTGTGTGTAACAATTCAGTTCTATAGAAACATTTATTCAGTTGTATTATAATTATTATTACTATTATATGCATTGGAAAGATGAGCTCCTCGCATATGACCAGTTGATAGTATTTGGCTAAGCTCATCCCCTGCTGTGTCAGTCATTTAGGACCCTGGCACTTAAAAGATTCATTCAATACGATAAAAAGTTGTGATGAGTGCACACTGGCAGAATCTAGACCAATATAAATGAGACAGGAAGCATCTCCAAGTCAGCAGTGTTTGTTTTTACTGGCCTATATTTTGTGAGTCGATTGTCATCCACTGACTGGCTTGCTTTTTATATGATAGTGCCGTTGCGGTGCATATATCAGTGATGAGACTTTAAAAAAAAAAAAAAAATTTGAAACCTTGACAACTATGAGCATATGGTCTAACGACAAAATATGAAGATGTTACCTCTAATATAAATATATATATAATTGTTTTCAAACATGGATTAAGTGAAGCCATTTGGAGAACCCTGTTCCTGTATCAAGTTAACCTCATTATATGGCCCCTAATGAAATCAACGGGGATGCGGCTATTGAATCCTGCATATGAATAGTTGAACAAATGTCCTGATTAGCAGTATAAAAAAGGCTATGTTCTGCACTGAAAACAGCCTTCAGAATTTGTGCAGCAGTAATTTGTTTGCAACCAGCAATGCAGTGTTATCCAAAGAACATGGGTATGAAGTAGACTGTGAGATTTATTTTTGTTCAAACTGCAGTTCTGCTGAATTTTTAGCTGATCGGGCCTAATTCCATAACTCCAAGATGTAACCGAATCACAAAACAACAGAAACACACAATGGCCGACCATGTTTGTTTTGATTGGTGATTGGGGATTTCACCCATGGCAGCAAAATCAGAGATGACTGATGGAAAAAAAAAGATGATTGATGACTAGGGGGCTGTCAAGAAATGATGATTTTATTTACAGATCAAGTGAAAAGTGAGCAAAAGAGGGGGGGTATCTATATTTATATATTCTATATGTTATAAATGTACAACTATAGGTTGTTGTTTTTTAATGCTTCTGCTCCTATTCTCTCTTTTGGTTACTTTTTCTGACTTGATTGCTGAACCAAATGGTCGGAAAATGCTTCTGTAAGTGAACCTGAAAATATCTAGATATATTATGTATATTTTTTTGTAGTAGACTGTTTCAGAGGCACCCCTGGGATATCTTCAGGCACCTGGGTAGAAATGTAACTTGGCACCCCACTGATGCAAACTGTGCATTTTTTTTCATTATTATACAGACACATGCTTTCATATATATATATATAAAATCAGATGTGCCCAGAAAAGAAATTGCCCCATTAATACCCTACACATAAAAGTTTAATATGAGAATTATAGGTTTTAATATTCCACCGTATAAAATAAACTTAATATTGTGAGAGACATGGCATAATATACCCTTACATAATGGGAGCAAAAGGGCTCCATGCCCTCTCACTCCTTCTAGTTACTGGCTACTGGATGGAACATTTCAATTTTAGAACCAACAAATCCTTTCCTATAGGATTGGAAGTTCAATGATTTAATATGTGGTGGACCTGGTGCCACTAACTCATGCCACTAACTCATTATGACAGGTGAGCAATTAAGAATGGAAATAGAAGGGAGCAGAGCATACTGGAATGCGCATGCGTTAACAACGACAACTTCACTGTAGTAGTCAGTGGGGGCACTAGACTGTATTGAGTGAGCATGTGTACCTTGTAGCTGTCACATTCAAAATGACTGAGCGAGTAGAGTAAAGAATCTGCATCAAATTGTGCGTTAAGTATGAACATTCCTCCGCGGATACTATTGAGATGATTCAGAATGATGATGCAATGAGTGCAACGCAAATAAAAGCGTGGCACAAACGCTTCAAAGATGGTCAAGAATCTGTTGATTTGACGCACTGCGAATTCTGGGTTTTTCCCAAAACTAAAATCACCTTTGAAATGGAGGAGATTTCAGACTGTCAATGAGATTCTGGTAAATAACATGAGGCAGCTGATGGTGATTTCAACAAAGGATTTTGCACAGTGTTTTGAACAGTGAAAGAGATGCTAGAATGTACCTAATTTGAAGGGACTGAGGTGTCATTGTCCTTTTTAAAATGATTCTTGTATCTTCTTCAATATATGTCTCTATTTTTCATATTACACGGCTGGATACTTTCTGGACAGACCTTTCTAGTTTCTGAATTACTTGACGTTGCACTTGTGCAGTCTTTGCACTAATGAAGATATGTTTACGATGTACATTAGTTGCTGTGAAATAATATTTTACTGCTATATACACTGATCAGCCACAACTTTAAAACCACTGACAGCTGAAGTTAATAACATTGGTTTTATTATTATATAACAATTATTATAATGTTAAGGGAACCTGTCAAGATGTGGGCTATATTAGGTAGCAAGTGAACAGTCAGTTAGTGGATTTCATGTGTTGTAAGCAGGAAAAATGGACAAGCAAAACAATCTAAGTGACTTTGACAAGGGCCAAATAGAGAGGGGTAGACGACTGAATCAGAACATCTCTCAAACGGCAAGTTTTGGTTATCTTCCCAATATGAACTGGTTAGTTCCTATCAAAAGTAGTGCAGGGATGGACAACTGGTAAACTGGGGGGTCAGGGTCATGGGCACCCGAGGCTCATTGATGAATGTGGGGAGCAAAGGCTAGTCTGTCTGGCTTGATCACACAGAAGATCTACTGTAGCTGGAATAGCTGAAAAACTTAATATTGGCCATGATATAAATGTGTCAGAACACACAGTGCATTGTAGTTTACTGTGTATAGGGCTGCATAGCCGTTGACCAGTCAGAGTGCTCGTGATGACCACTATCCACCATTGAACATGCCTTCAATGGGGATGTGAGTGTCAGAACTGGACTATAAGGCAATGGAAAACTTTTGCCTGGTCTGATGAACCACGTTTTCTTGTAGATCAGGTGGATGGCTATGGAAGAAGGTAGACCAGTGGAGGCAGTGTTATGCTCTAGGTAATGTTCTGATTGGAAACCTTGGGTCCTGGCATTCATGTGAACAGTATTTTAACATGTACCCCCTACCTAGAGATTGTTGCAAAACACATACACCCCTTCACAGCAATATTGTTCCCTGATGGTAGTGACTTCTTTCAGCAGGAAAATGCACCTTACCATGCCACACTGCAAAAATTGTTCAGGAATGGTTTGAAGAGTTCAAGGTGCTGCCTTGGACTCCAAATTCCTCAGATCTCAATTTGATTGAGCATCTGTAGGATGTGCAGGAACAACAAATCTGATCCATGGAGACCTCACCAACTCCCAACCTGCAGGACTTAAAGGATCTACTGCTAATGTCTTGTGACAGATACCACAGAAAACATTCAGAGGTCTTATTTAGTCCATGCCTCGATGCATCAGAGTTGTTTTGGCAACATGAGGGGGACCTACACTATATTTAGCAGCTGGTTTTAATGTTTTGGCTGATCAATGTATATTGATCATTAAGTCTGCATACCAATGAATTATTTTATCATTATAAAGAGGAACGGCGCATTATTTTTAATGAAATTGGATAGTTCCAAAAAAGTAACACCCTAGAAAAAAATAACATTTAAATTGAGCTTTTTATATACTGACTATGACGAAAGCACCTTCGTCACTGGGATTTGGAGAGGCCTGCTTGCCAGCCTCTTGCCCTGTGACTATGGTCCCTGGGATATATTGCCCTTTAAAAACACTCTTTGGGCATAATGGATTTTAAAGGCACTGTTTCTGCCTCTTGGACTTTTAACTGGGACAGATTCAAATATGTGGCGGTGGCCATCTTAAATTGTCCAGCAGTGTTTTGCCGTCAAGTGTATGGAACTGTTTTGGGCATGAGACCATGTGCACGGTGGGGCAAAAATAAGACTTCGGGAAATTCCTGAACCCCTGAACCGATCTGGGTGCTTTTTGAATATGGTGTGACTTGTGTGGGGATATGTTTTTTTGGGGGGTACTTTTTGGGGTTTGTAAAAATGTATGTTTTTTTTCTGCTTGGAGTTAATTGAGTTAGTCCATTGTCTTTGTTAATTGTATCACAGGCAGAGGGGAGGGCTTGTGTTCTGTATGTGGGAGTGTCGTACATTGTTTTATTGTTCTAATTGGTTTGTGTGCCTGTGCTCCATCAGGCCCAGGGGGTATGCCTCTGCCCTGAGGAATTGTATAATTTGTGAGTGCTGGCTTGCATTAAACAGACTTGTTCTACCCTTCATTAAGTTTCGGTTCATGTTTGGGGGATTGGAGAACTACCTACACTCTGGGGATTGCTATAATCACTATACTCCCCAGGGTAAGCTCTTGTAAGTGCTTGTTCCTGTTCCTGTTCCTGCTCTCTGGATTTAGGAGAGATCTGCCTACTGGAGCCCAGAGTAGGAGGAAGACGGCGAGACCCCAACCAAGCTGCGGCGGTTCGTGGGGTCTGCGGTGGTTATGGTGTCTAGTGGAGTGCTTTGAGCCCTTGGGAAGCACTAGGAGCATCCGTCAACAGAAGGTACCCAGTCGGGGTGCCAGGCAATCCGTTATACTGACATTTGATATCTTCAAAATAGCTGGTTAAATCTGCTCACTTGATTACTAAGTAACAAATGTATTAGTTACCCAACCCTATAAATAAATGCAGGGCATCAAAACAAAACCTATTTCCCCATTTTCCAGGCAGCATTTTGGAGCCCATTTGATCCTTCTGAAATAAAGATCTATATAGTTTTAGCATTTCAACAGTTAAAGGGTCAATATAGGGTCAGGAACACAAACATGTATTCCTGACCCTATAGTGTTTAACCCACCATTTAGGTGGTTTGCCTCCCCTAAGCCCCCCTATAAAAGTTTAAAACTCACCTTATTTCCAGAGTCGTGTGGGTCTGCCAGCGCTGGCTCCGTCCCCTTTGTGACATCATCAAAATGGCAGATTTTTTGCCAATCCAATGCTTTCCCATTAAAAGCATTGGATTGGCTAAAATTGGCACGGGGGCGAGGCCAGATGCCCTTTTGGCCAATTAAGACCTACGCATAGAGATGCATTGAATCAATGCATCTCTATGAGGAAAATTCAGCGTCTCCATGCAGAGCATGGGGACGCTGAATAGCAGGGCTGCTTACTGTGCAGCCCTGAGCCAGGATGCCCCTCCAGTGGCCATCTGAGGAGTGACCACTTGGAGGTGTCCCTAGGGGCAATGTAAACACTGCCTTTTTACATGAAAAGGCCTGAAGGGAGCTATTATACTCACCAGAACAACTACATTAAGCTGTAGTTATTCTGGTGACTATAGTGTCCCTTTAAAGGAATACTCTAACATTAGAAATAAATTCATGGCTCACATTAATCCAAAATCCATAAAATGTACATCTAATCCATTTCCAGGACAGTTTTCTCTATTCAGCTCAATCCTACCACAATGAGATCCTTTCCTATGAGAAGCATTAACCACATTCCGCATACTGTAAGTAATGACACTGAATGTGAAAATCTTTAAAAATTATAGGTGTTAAAACGGAAGAGCCTCTGACAGTCACTAGAGGCATGTTCTCAGACAAATGTAAAATAAATATTGCCATTTTTGAAGAAGGTTTTACATTTTCTGAGCAAAAAGGACAGCATCTATGCACTGAAAGTAATATGTAGTGGTTTTGTTTCTTAGTGTCCTTTTTATTGTAGATGACTCTAAAATTCTATTCTATGACCAATGTTATTTCCTGCTTATATAATTATTCCTTTACTCAATCACCATCCGCCTGTTCTTGACTTTAAATCTTTAATGTATACAGACTTTCATTTCGTGCAATGACTTTATAGATTCTCATCATATTACATATTATTTATCTTAAAAGCTCTACTCCAACATGAAGCATCCTAATGATTAAACACCATCAGCTTTGCAGATATATGCTCACTGTAATTGAATAGCATATCTGATGATGGCATACTATGCTTACATTCTAGATAGTGATGTTGCTATAGGACATTATCAAGCCTTAAAGGGGCACATTCAGTTTAGAAAAACCATGAAGATAAGCATTATTTGGTAAATATATATTTATATATTATATAAAGACAGTTGCCTTTCAAAATGTTCCTGTATGTTTCTTCATTTTAGAGTGTGGTTCCTTGACCACTTTCCCACTTTCAGCTCGTTAGAGCTATTATATCTCCGTCTATACTATTATGTTACTTGAACCAATGCAATCATGTTAATAGTTATTTATGTTTTTTTGTTTGACATCCTTTAATTATGTTTTTCTGTATCACATCAGTGTATCTCACCCTAATGCTGCGGGGTCAGTTCTCGATATACTGGGTGCAACTACCAGGTCCTGTTTCAATACTTGCATTGTAGTGCACAATATTGACAGTTGTGTTTAATTTTTTACTTGGAATCCTCATATCTTTTTTTATTCCAAAACCATTGCAGAATTCATATTATCAGATGTATAACAATTAAATAGGCATACCTGAACAGAGCCCCTAGGTTGCACCTGGAGACAGAAAGAGATATCTCTGTGAGCGAGTACAAGAGACTGCAGGGCTTTCTCTGTCTAACTGTCACCTCCTCTTGCCTCTATATTACCTGTTCAATGACAGTTAGTACAATGAAATGCAAACCTCATTTCCATTTTCATATATGGTCCTTAATATTCTATCTCTGAATGCTAACGGAAGCAAATATCCCCATAAACTGAAATTGGCCCTTACAGAGGCTAAAAACCACAAAGCCCTTTTAAAATGGGAGTGTAAACCCCGATTTATTATTTATATTATAAAACTACAAATAGGAGGAGTCCTCAACTTGATCGAGAAAGATGTCTCTTTCATATTAGTGCCTAAAATTGGCGGTAAAAATTGTCGATATTTGTTAGTGTTACATAAACAATGAACCATTTATGCTAGTAAATGACAACCAGGTCTGTTTCCTGGAAGAGATGTTTGCCTTGGTAGCTACCTATAAGTTTGGGAAGGTAATCATTGGGGTCAACAATATTTATTTTTACAACGTTGTAGACTACAGTTGTATGTTATGTCGCTGATAAAAAAAAGTGCTACAGTAACAAAGCTATGTCATACAATTCTAGCACAACATTTATTTTTAAGTGTTACATCCCACTGAACTCGATTTTACTTACCACTCCCTAGTGCTAACACCTAGTCTAGGATTAATTTCTATAACACACTTTGCTTATGCCCAAAATGTAGTCCATATAGATAGGACTGATTCCATGGTCAGACTATGCCCCTGTCATATTATCTCTGGCTGAACAATACCCAAAGTAAGTATTGGGAACCTGGTGTATAAACAACACATTACTTAATAACCCAGTGACAGTCTCATCCATTAGAGAGGAACTCCATTCTCATTCTTAATCCATGAATATGCCACAATGACAAAAAGGAAAGCCAAATAGGATACTGTTTTTCTGACCAAGATTAGGTTAGCTTCATTAATGCCTTACAAGGCTTAACCAAATGTTACTCACACATAGAAGGCCACGTAACGTTAGTTGATAGTTGGTACATGACTCCTAGTAGGCTTCACAAAATGTATAGTTATGTAACAGCACACTGCTGAATATGTAATAACTTAATAACTTGTAAAATATTTTAACAATCTAAAACATTTTTTTAATTATTTTATTCTTAAAGTATGTGTAATATAAAGATATATAGGACCTAAAAATGTTGCCTTTTATAGGCATTCAGGTGGTTTTCCTCATTAATCACGCTCAATTACGTGATTAATTATAGTATTGCAAGTTGGTCTAAATCTGCTTAAACATGTAATTAGCAAAATGACAAATTGACATGTTTACATTAGTTAGGGTCTAATGGAAGATAAACTACTGAATAGTTGCAAAATGTTTTACAAATCACTCTAATGTTGGCCTTTCAGTATACTATAAAAAAGTTAATATAGTTAAATAATGAATATAGTAATAACATGACACATCCTAACATTTTTCATACACATACTTGCAGAATTTCAGATTGTACGGAAAATAAATATTAGTGTACTCTGTACATTTTTGTGAGAATGTTAATATATGATCTCTACATATTTGACTTTTACAGAAAAGAAAGGTAAAATTTTTAGATGCAGTTGGTTCAGGATATCCTGTATCTTTGCATGCACAGCTGTATACTGTATACTGCTTTAAAGCTACTGTGCCAGTTGTGAGTAAAATATATTTAATTAACAGGTAACTCGATAGATAATATATGTATCGAAGCATATAATTAAAGTGATTGTACATTTATATTAGAGTGGCCTTTTATTGTGGCCAGCCTAAGGCACACCTTTGCAATAATCATGCTGTCTAATCAGTATCTTGATATGCCACACCTGTAAGGTGGATGGATTATGTCGGCAAAGGAGAAGTGCTCACTAACACAGATTTAGACAGATTTGTGAACAATATTTGAGAGAAACAGGCCTTTTGTGTACATAGAAAAAGTCTTAGATCTTTGATTTCAGCTTATGAAAAATGCGGGCAAAAACAAACGTGTTGCGTTTATAATTTTGTTCAGTGTATATATGATGGGTTGGGGCGCATTGAGGAAATTGGCCTTGGGGCAGCAGAGAGAGTAAGTCCTGCCCTGAACGTCATATATAACTTTATCCTTTTTTATATTGAGTTGTTATATTTTACAATTGTATTTCTTGCTATATTTTATGAGGCCTTCTTAGGGGTCTTTGGGAATGTTTTTTCAGGATACCTTTTTTTATTCCTCACAGTATGGGCAGGCACTTTGTGTTCCATTTTTTTTTTAAAAAGATTCTTTATTTTTTGTTTTTCAAGGTAAAAACAGTTTTACAGAAAGAAAGGGTTGTTAGTAAAGTAATAACAGTGCGGTAAAACATTGGGTTGGTTGTGAGGAAATTTGGCACGTTACTTTCAGGGATTGTTCTCATGTCTATACCGTTTATTTGTGGGCCGACTTGGGTCGAAGATCCTGTGGGCGGCATAGGTGTTAGCGTTATTTTTGTCGGCCCCCTCAACAGGGGGGGGGGGGGGGGATCTAACTGGGGTGTGTTCCAGTTTTTAACTTACATCGTGCTCCATTCTATGCACAATTAATTGACACTATTGAAGCACCTCCCTATGTATGTGATTGTAAAGGTCCATTCATGACGATGCAAGCATCCATTCACCAAGCACTGAGATCTCTTCCTTGGAATGTCCAGCTCGAAAGCCTCTAACGACCAGTGGATCCTTTGATCATATAGGGATGATTACAAATCAGATGGGAGTTTTTACCACAGTGTGTGGTTAAATTCCACTTGAAATGTATTAATACAAGCAGGCCAGGTGATAATGTGGCCCATGTACCGCTGCAGAGAAATGTCTTTGCAGTTGGAACAGTGAAGCTTAGGATGTCATGTACTAACTCTTACAGAGCTGTATTTTGGCACAGTTTACCATTTTCATTGTTAATTGCATTTGGATTATCTCTTACATCCTGTTTTGCTTATTGGATAATCCAGCTCAGCGATTAGCAGCAAATTTGGTTATTCTACTAAATACTTTGTGGGAATGATTACTTGACATCCTAATTTTTATCCATCACTGGAGAAATGTATGTATCTAAAAGAAAACATGTCTTCACCTCTGTTAGTCTTCTTCAGGAAGGACATATATTTCATGCAAAACTGGTTTAAATGATTGCACCATTGATGATGCTATGCACACTGATGATGCATGGTGGGAGAGAACTTGCATCATCGCACATTGCCCTATCAATAACTATGTCAATGTATTTTACAATGTATCTCTTAAAGGGATGCTATAGCCACAAAAAAACATTAGCTTAAAGAGACACAATAGTCACCAGAACAACTACAGCTTATTGAATTTTTTCTGTTGATTAGAATCATTACCTTCTGGCTTTTTGCTGTAAACACTGTATTTTCAGAGAAAATGCATTGTTTACATTACAGCCTAGTGATAACTTCACTGGCCACTCCTTAGATGGCTGTTAGAGATCCTCCCTGGGTCATGGCTGCCTAAAATGCATCCAAACATTCAGAATCTCCTCCCTCTGCATGCAGACACTGAACTTTCCTCATAGAGATTCATTGATTCAATTCATCTCTATGAGGAGATGCTGGTTGGCCAGGGCTGTGTTTCGATTGTGCTGGCTCTGCCCCTGATCTGCCTCCTTGTTAGTCTCAGATAATCCTATGGGGAAGCTCTGTGATTGGATCAGGCTACCACTTCTGATGATGTCAGCATACTGCTTGTTTTCTGAGACAAACATCATGCAGAGTTACAGCTTCTGGCTTGCATTCAGTCAGGAATACATGTTTGTGTTCCTGACCCTATCGTGATCCTTTAATAAAGCAGAATTGGTGTAAAGATCATGCCTCTGAAGTTTCACTGCTGAATTCTTAATTAGGATTCAAATCACGTTTGTTACTGTTTCTGCAGCCTCTTCTACTCCTCTTCTCGCCACTTTCCTTTATATCTATTATCATTTCTTCCTTGTGTCAGATCTCAATATCGGAAAGCAGCCATTGTGTTCGCCTCTGCCATGATTTCTACTGTCTGCCTTTCTATGGGACTGATTTACTGATGGATTGTGGGTAAATGTGATTGGAAACTGAAACAAAACCTTGCTCCGCCTATTGATACGTTTTGTGAAACTTGAAAAATAGTCCCCAGTTTCTTTATGTATTTTATGAAAATTAGAAAAATAAAAAGATTCCAACATGGGGAGCTATATGGAAGCAGATTAGATTATTTTGATGACAGAGATGATTTAAGTTTGTTTAGGTGACCATGGTGAGGCAAAGGTCCTTTAACACAAGAGTAAAAAGTTTATGTAGCATGCCTCAGCACACTGATTAGTTTAAATGCACAGAATGACATGATAGACAATTTGCAGCTGTTCCATTTAAGAAAGGTGAATTCACCAGCTAATTTACTAAAGTTATTCCAATATAATCAGCCATTATTTAAACAATCAAAGTTTCCAGGTTCTACATCGGCAAATGATGCATAGCTACTGTCTGTGTAAAGTTTATTATCAGTGTGAATATCTACAAATAATTTGTCAGGGCGACTTATGTCTTCTTTAGGGATATATTTCACACACAAAAAAGGAACACTGTGTGGTTTGTTTAATCATTTGCGGAGAACTGACAGGAAGGTTACATTCTATGCATCACAGTTATAAACCCACATAAAGAGTGAACCATATGTATAAATACAACTACTGAAGTTTAAATTCTGTAACCTACTACACATTCTGAGCTAACAAATGGGAGAACAACAAGATGGGAAAAAGGGAATTTGAATCAATGAGTGACACTCGAGATAGAACATATTTAGGCATGATAATTGGATATTAGATGCATTTTTGCATAAAAGCACTTTTTAACTTTTTCCATGCTGTGATAAAATAGCTATAGGTAACATAGTACTAAATTGGGATAACCAGTATTTGTCCTAACTGCTCTTTAGCAGATCTTATTACAGGTATGCTATTGATTGTGTTTGCCAAGCTTACTGAAAACTTTTTCAATGTATGATAAATTTATCTCTTCTAAGCCATTGCTATTTAAGGTTATCATCAGCATTTGTAACCATATTTAATTCAGTGAGCAATGCTACAAGAAAGCAATTACATAAAGTATGTTAACACCTCTGCTTTGCTTTGTGTCATAGGAATAGCAGAAAATTCACTATAAGCTACTTTTGGGACAAACCTAAATAGGCTTTTTTTCCTATTGACCCATGGCTAATGTGATCAGGGAAAATACAGCTAATCTCATGTAGCCTTGTATTGCAGTATTAGCCAATGAATGGGTTATTCTGCTATTAATGATTCAGTGGTCTGAGGATTAATGAAAGCCTAAGGATAATTCAAATGGGTTAAGCATGTCAATCATATATTTCATGCTTACCTGCAATAAAATGTCGCTATTGGAAAGCAAACCGCCTGTTACCAAACAACCAGTGACTATGAATATATTTAATTAACATAGGAATAATTGCCTCACTCTTGGTTCTTTACCAGATCTATTCAGCATTACTCATTCATTACCATATTCAGAGTCTATACTAGAAAGATGAAAGACTGGGCTGCCACATAAGACATCTATTCAATGGCTGAGAGACTGAGCAGAGTTTTTGCTAGGCCCCTGTTTTCTTTTTGTCTGGTTGCTGTAGGGAAAACACAAACATCTCGTGTAAGCTGCTTACAAATTGGGAAAACGGTAAAGCAAATTAATTGCAAGGCAGCTGCCTTGGTGAAAAAAATAAAAGTTTATGTGTAAAATAGTTTGCTGTGGAAAATCTGATCTGTAATGTTTTGCTTGCTTGGAAAATTTTAGAAGAATAAACAGAGCAAGTGATTGGTCATAAAAATGGTTGTGAAGTGATGCTTTTTTTAGGGTATTTTAGATACTTTACACATTAAGCCGTAAACTGGGATAGATTAACGTGTTTTTTCAGAACCCAGAGTTAGTTGCTTGTTTATGTGGTTCCTTTAAATTTGTGCTGTAAGACAAACAAACCAAGTAGGACATCTGTATACTAATTGGCTAGAATGTGCTTCTCCAGAATGCTTTGCCTAATGACACGGTGCACTCAGCATACATGCAACTGTGGAAAATTTTAAGAATTAATATTTTATTACCTGTAAATTGTATACTGTTTTGCTACACTGTATGCTTTGGAAACCAAATATAGAAATTAATAAACCAAAAGTATGTACAATATATTTTGGAATTTTCATTTATACATTTTTTTTTTAACTATAAAATTTAAGAAAAAAAAACAACTCAAAATTCTAATTAATTGGGTGTCATTAAAAATAACATGATGTTGTGTCATTTGAATTTTTCTCATTACATGATAGGATTCAAATAGTTAATAGGGACATTAGAATTGTGCTGATCTTTGGAGAAATCTGAATGATACCTCTACAAAGCCCTGTGACATTAGTTAAGATCATTCCATTTTAGAATAGAACCTTTAAACAAAAGATTGTTATGAGGACATAAACTGTCATTGGTCCTCATTCAGTCACAAAGCCAAAGTTTAGTGGATCATTTCTCAGTGAGCAAATTCTAGTACTGATTAGATTTGTCATTAAGCCTATGATGAATTAAAGACCTCATATGATTTAATGAATTAGGTAGAATGTCTGAGTCATAGTTATATAAATAGGCTTGATTTATATCAATATTGGCAACTGCCCAAATACATTCATATTTATTAACAAATAAACACGTAAGCATCTGTAAACTGCATGCTAGAAAATGTTAAAATTTTTTACATTTTTATAAATTTTAATAATGCTTATGACACAATAATATACCCTTAAATAAAATATTTTGAATAAAATGTCTGCATAAAAATGTAAAATAGAGTTTGAAATGTGTTAACTCTCAACACTAGCAGCTAAAGGCCATGCACATCTCAGCCGTTCAAATAAACAGAAATATTTTTTAAGATATTTGCCTCTTTAACCCCTTAAGGACACAACTTCAGAAATAAAAGGGAATCATGATGGAATATTTCCTTCATGTGTCCTTAAGGGGTTAAACATTTAAGGCAACTCATTTTTAGAGCGTCAAAATGTTTCTCATTCTGAGCGGTCTTTAATGTGTTTCCATGTTCTTCCAGAAATCCTGTTTCATCACATTTGGAAATATTGCTTTTACAATTTGTTATAGAAGCAGATTCCAAGTTATGTTTTTAAAAACTTCACTATAATCGAAATACGATGGAAAATGTACTGAAAAACAAATGAACAACATGAATATTATTATGTAAAATAATTGAATTTTTTGTCTCCAAAAAATGTTGACATGAAGCAACCAAAATTACTCCAGTAGTGAGTTAAGATGAGGACAGATTTATGTCTTTCGGCCAAAATAGAGATGGAAAAAATCTCAGATCAAGGTAGATTGAGTATTTTTATTCCAGCCAGGCTTTGGTAACCTAAATTTCCACATCTCTCATCAACCTGTTGTTTAGTAAACATAACTATTAGTTGTACTTTGTCATTCATTTGCAGATTTTAAACTCCCCTCTATAATAATACATTATTTTAATCTATTAATTGTATTTGCCGAAATTTGGCAGTTGTAATCCACCACGGTATTTTGTTTTATTTCTCATTTTGTAGTGTTGGGGAGTATGTTGGCACTTGATAAATAATAACACAGACCGTGATATGATCTTGTGGGCTTTTTGTATTCTGTATCTTATTTTATTTGGAAGTGAGCTTTCTTGATCTCTCGGGAATAATGAGCATAATTGTGTGTAGAATTTGTTTCTGCTCATATTTTTGTCCCTATTTTAAGACCTGGACAAGATAGGTGACAACTTGTTTGTTAGTTTTCCATATACACTAATATAAAGATTTATTGTACCTGTGACATGAGACGTTATTACTGCTCGATGTAGCTCTTTTTTACATAATAAATAGTGAGTAGTATATCATATCACTTTTTTTCCATTGAGTTCTTTTTAAGTCTTATTATTTAGAATCACTTTCTTTGGATAAGACTAAAGGGTCAAGTTTTGATTATTTTTGTAGACATATTGTCTATCAATGATTGTGTTTGCTGTTTGAAGTAAACACAGTTGTAGCCAAACCATAAACCATACAATACAAACACAGGTCGTTTTGGCTAGGATTCGGAAGAGTCGTCTCCCAGGTCCAACTTTTTTGCCATTTTTAAATGCTAGTTTCACACAGTTCTTGACATGAGACTTTGTACGTAACTTCCAAATCAAGAATGAGAAACTGTTCAGCATAATTTAGTATTAATAATAATTAATAATTATTCAATATATGTGACTAGATTCAATGTATATGACTTATCTACTATTGAGCATATGGTGATTGACCACTACAGCTCTATATGAGACACTGGGGTTAGTTATTCTAACTAACTAATTGTGGTAACGTCATACGTTGATAATCGAATACCAAACTTTGAATATTTTGCAAATCATTTATATCTGATCTATTTTGGGGTAAGCTTTGGCCATGTGATATCTATGATTTGTATCCCAACTGCAGTATATCTAGCAGCTGTACAAACCTCTGTGACACAGGTTCTTCTCCCATCGCTGTACACTGGCACTATCAAAATATTACACCGTAAAAAGAGAAAAAAAAGGCAAAAATGCATTACATTTTTGTGATAATTGCATCATGTAGTGTTGTTTAACTATTTGTAAACAGAACTGAGCTTGGATAATTTGATGTGTTACATACATTACAGTAGATTTAAATACTGTTGGCCTTTGCCATAATCCTTTGCCAGTGTTCCATTTAGTAAGCTTCATAGGAGGTGGGTTTCTAGAACAGCTGGACATCTACCATTGGTTGTCACTCCCATAGGATACTGTTTAAAGAGGAACCATCACTTCAACAGTCAAGCACAGAGGAGGTGAGGCCAGCTGTTGCATATTGCTAGTTGTAAAAAGGCAGATCACCATACGAGTTGTAGGTCTGTAACAGCTGTTAATTTGCTTGTTGGCAATTGGTGACCCCTTGCATAGTGAATGGAGAAAAAACAAAAACCAGATCCCAATTTTTCTTTCTCCAATGCAACGTGTGCCCTGGTTATGCAATGGCTGAACCAGACTGTGATGTAATTCGCTAAATCTTTTATACATTTAAAAGAAAATGGAGCACCACAAAAAACACACAATGTGATTTAAAATGTTTTATTCTACAGTGTAATTTCCAGAGAAGTGAAAGGCCTGTTTAAATAATATTTAATAGTATACAATGGCACTCAAAAGACACTACTAGAATTATATCTCAATTCAATGTAAAGTGTGTTGAAAAAATATTTAAATATTTTATAAATAGAGCCTAATCCAATAACACTACAATGCAAAGCTGCCAAGTAGAGGTTAGATAGAAAATGTTTTTTCCAGCAATAAGGTCTAGATGGGGACAGGTCTTAAAACCTGGGGGACATTTTATCGTAGGTTTTTTTTTTTCCAATTAAATTTATTCTAAATATTGGTTTAAAATCAGGGTTTTGATTACAGATCTTCTACAAGCTGAAATACAAATATGAATCCAATAAATTCAGCTTTAATCGACATTCTGGTAAAAAATAAAAATAAAATAAACATGACAGCTTGGGTAACCAACCATAGTGTACATCATAATACATAAAAGTGATGGTGCACAGTATTAAAAACCACCCTTTGTAGATAACTTAAATAATAAAAAGGTGAAAAACCTCATAAAATCTAAATACAATACACAATAAACAACGTGTCACAAACCTACGTGCAATCTAGGTGTTTAAAATCATCAATCAGTGCAATTGTGATGCAAGTGTCGCAATGTGACAAGTGCATATACTGGTACGGATCAGGAACCAGGAAGTGATTTACTACACATCGGCAGAACCAGCCGCGGACAGGGACAGAAGTGACTGTGAATACATTGCAAACAAACTTTACTCGTTCCCAAGGGCTGGTGAGCTAATGGTGGACTTTTTACAGATTTGCACATGTTTTTATTGCATTACAGAATAAAGATTGTACTTACCTGAGATCCTGGTGGCGAGTATATCCTATGGATCCCATGCACGCTAGGGGCTGATCCTCCCTGAGCGTTATAGCTACGAGTGGTGCTTTAATCACTCTTACCTTGTGAGTGAGATACTTAAATACTTTTTTAAATATATATATTTTTATTATTGTGTGGCACTAGGAGCTCTTCTCCCTTGTGTGTCTCCTTGTCTCCTTCTTAGATACCAGAAGTGTTATCTTACCATTTTACAAGTATATGCACTTGTCACATTGCTGCACTTGCATCACAATTGCACTTATTGATGATTTTAAACACCTAGATTGCACCTAGGTTTGTGACTAGTTGGTTTATTGTGTATTGTTATGAGGTTTTTTACCTTTTTATTATTTAAGATATCCACAAAGGGTGGTTTTTAATACTGCGCACCATCACTTTTATGTATTATTTCATTTAAATCTTATTACCAGGACTTTTTTGTTGGTTGCTGCAATTTACGAATTTGTCTACTACTAACTGTATTTGTGCCATCTTATTCATATACGTACATAGTGTACATCACTTGACTTTTTTTTCCCTCTCTCCGTGTATGTGCCGTATACTGAAATGTAACTGGCTTCAGTCAAAAGGATGCTGAATATATAATTGTATGGATGCTCTCAATTATATCTTTCAAAACATAAAGTCAGTGATTTAGGCAGAGTGCCAGGCAACATATGTGCAGCCTAATCCCTCCAGTGCCAGAGGGATCTACAAATAAAGTATATAGAAGAGCAGAGGATTAACCCCTTCAAGATAAAAAAAAACCTAACTCACCCACTTCCTTTGTGGGGATGCACTTTTTGTCATCTGTTGAGTTTTCAAGTTTTGAAAAGAAATGTTTGTTTTTTTTCTATTAAAATGAAAATATGAGAAGCGTTGTCTAAAAAGGAAGCTGGCTTGCCATGCTCTAATGATATTACAACTTCCTGTTGGTCCACAAACGTGAGGCATGATGACATCCACATTTTCCATGAGGATATGAAAGCCATGTACTTCAGAAACCCAAAAGAGCACATTTGATAAAATGGTACCTACTGGAATACATTTTCTTAAACACTGCTAGAAACAGTCTGACCTGTCTGCTGATTCACACTTTCATGGAACACTCCAGCATCATATATAAATACATTTCTGTATAACGCTCTAGAGGAACAAAACGTGTGTGAGCTGGTTGACAATGAAATTAGTTAAGGTAAAGCTAACTTTTCGCACTATGCAAACGCTCTTGCTGCTTCAGTCTCTCTAACACTGTGGCATGTTCCCTTTTTTCTACACTCATTACATACACCTTTCTTCTGTTACAGACTGTGTAACACAAGCTTCTACATGCTAGTAAGAAGGTAAGGAGAAGAAGGGACAAGTAAGTGCTTGTGGACACCCCTAGAAAGCGTGGAGTGAGCACATCATTAGACGCATTTATGTCAAGCTCAGGGTACTGTCTGCATGATATGCCCTTTGTTGTCAAGCATGCATGATTGGCAGGCAGTCTGTCATGCATTCACACCAGGCTGACCTAATTTTTCCCCCTTTTGGGAATGTTTGCCCCTTTGCCCCTTTGGGTGGTTCTAGCTACGTGACTCGCGTCAGCGGCCCACCCTTTAACCCCGCCCACCGACTTTATGCTTCGCCGGACCTGCTGTTAGGGGGTATGGATTTGCTTGAACTATAAAAGCGAGAGATTACCTTAGGGTATGTGTTTTCTGATAGCTATATCCTGTGTTTCCCTCCAGCACAACCTTCGATGATGATTACATGTTCGCATAAACATGGACACTGCACAGGAGGCAAACTGAAAACAGGCTGAGCAGGCTGGCTACACACGAGACATACACCTAGCATAGGCATACACCCAGTGGTGTATCCTGGTTTTGTGCTGCCCTAGGCAGGACAAAACTCAGGCACCCCTCACCCCTTGCGCCACCCCCACCCAACCCTTCCCCCCGCCCCACCTTCTAAATACACACACACACAGAGACACAAACACACACACACACAGTCAGACACATACACAGACACAAACACAGTCAGACACAAACACACACACACTCAAACACACACACATAGTCAGACACAAACACAGACACAAACACACAGTCAGACACAAACACAGTCAGACACAAACACACACACAGTCAGACACAAACACACACACACACAGTCAGACACAAACACACACACACACACAGTCAGACACAAACACACACACAGTCAGACACAAACACACACACAGAGTCAGACACAAACACAGTCAGACACACACACAGTCAGACACACACACACACACAGAGTCAGAGACACACACACAGAGTCAGAGACACACACACACACACACTCACAAACACACAGTCAGACACAAACACACACACAGTCAGACACAAACACAGTCAGACACATACACACACACACAGAGTCAGAGACACACACACTCACAAACACACAGTCAGACACACACACACATTAACTTTTTTTTTAATTTAAATCCCCCCCCAACCTCCTTACCTTTGGGAGTGCTGGGGGGTGCAGGGTCTCTCTCTCCCTGGTGGTCCAGTGGCTGCCGGTCGGGCTGGGTGGTTGGCGAGGGAGCTGAGCAGTCAGCTCATAGGAAGTGCTCCCTCGCCAGCCGCCCGCCTGCCAGCGCCACCCGCTCGGGATGTCAGTTAGCCGCGAGGCTAACTAGGCATTTGCCCTGGGCATTTGGGGGGGCGGCGTTTTTTGCCGCCCCCTGAAAAATGCCGCCCAAGGCAAATGCCTTGTTTGCCTCGCGGCTAATACGCCCCTGCATACACCAGCCAGCAGACCACACCCACACACAAGTCACACCCACTACCATGCTGATGAGTGGGACACTGGACCAACCTGTACCAAGTAACAGAGTAAGCAGAGACGGAGGAACAGTGGCAGCCTAAGCACATTACCTTAATAGAACAACACACTCACGGACCTGATATGCAATTGTGGGGGTATGACACGCACCAACTTAATTGCACGCCCGAGGACCTCTAACGTGACAACCACGACTAATACACACTACTCAGAACAAGCATAGAGGTTTAAAGACATAAGCCAAGTGGTACCGATATGACTATACACGTTGGTTATACTAATCCAGTGGGTGACGGGTCGCAAATAGCATGTTCACTTTGTTATATATAAATGGTGACAAAAACACGGCAAGTGAATTTTTATATCACTGTTATTTCATTAGTACACAGACCTGTTGATTCCACTATGATGCCTCAAGCTAGTTATACCACTTTGGCTCAAACCATATTGCTTATAACTTGTTTATTTTATCGTTACCTTTTTCAGTTACAAATGTATGCATACCCAACAAGCCATAATACTATTAAAAGATGACTGTGGAAATAGAGCCTGCTGATGCTGTTGTGGCGATACAGGCACTGTTGTACCTACCTGCATACCAAAAATAAAGAATTTTAAAAAAAAAAATATATATATATACAAGGCCGGGGCCTGACCTCTGATCGGAATGGACGCAAGTCATTCAGCTCCCGCATTCCGTGTTGAATTTATCTTATTACCTGTGACTGGAAGGCATTGTTTGACACATCTGGGTCTCCCCATGAAAGAGAAATCAAAATGTTAACAGAGATTCCAGTTAGTAAGGTCAGTATGGAGTTGTAGTGAGCTGTCAAACCAGAACAAAATAGCTGAAAAAAATCTCCAAGTCACGTTTCCAGCTCTTTTGTTTTGGCCACAACTGTGCACTCTCCTTGCTAGTTTTTCTCCAATTCTCTACTTAGAGAATAAACTACAATATGAAATTAGCCTGTGAAAAAACTGACTGGGAGGAATTTGACCTCCCTCAGTGTATTTCTCTTATCCCACTGATTTTCCCTCCTAGAGATTCCATCTAAGACATGATAGTTTTGGCTCATTGTTCCTTTGTAAACATTAACAGACTGGTATTCTTGAACAAATTCAGATATTAATATTAATTATTCTGGTTCACTTGTTCATGTTGTCATGGTAGCAGATAATATATTGGAAATGTGCACTGTCCAGCTATGAAAAGAAATACATCAGATTTAGCCCAACAATATGTATAAATAAACACCTAATTATTGTTTATTCACTAAACACCTACTTGATGTTATTCACTAAACATCTAATTGTAGTGAATTGAAAACTGAATTTCCAATAGTTATAAGAAAAAAGTATGGGAACACCTCAGATCTTCCACCATCTCGTGGGATTCCTTGCACCAGAGCCACCAATAGCCATGCTGTGACTTCAGGAGACTTGTAGGGTTTCTCCAAGCCAATTTGTTGTTTTTTTTTGCCTACATTTTCCAGTTTGGTTTTCCATTCATTACAATTCTGTGTGAATAAGCCCCAATAAATGTGAACCACCACTCCAAGCAGCGGCTTTTTGGCTAGTGACACACACCCATTGGAAGGTATCAGGAATACCCTGTCACTCCCCACCCCCTTTTTTTAATGGTTTGAAACCTACCTTCACATAGGAACCGCTCCCTGCCTTCACATATGAACCGCTCTCTGCCTTCACATATGAACCGCTCCCTGCCTCCACATAGGAACCGCTCCCCGCAACCACATAGGAACAGTAAGAGTGTCATCTGTGCACAGGGAAAGCTAGAGAAAGTTCCTTCTTAGGAACTTATAGCTCTTTGGTGTTAGAAATGGAGGTTGTGAGCTATGCTACACTTTGTACTTTACCAGTTTACGCTAGGGATTGGGTCATTTATTGGTTGAGTTCACTTAGCTGATGCTCAAGGTATGCCGTGAAGCAGAGCATTGGTCTGCTTTCACGTTTTCAGAATTGGGGGCCAGGGCTTAAGCAACTCTGATAAACAGTGAGTACATTTCTGTCAGTGATTTTGGACCTGGTGCCAAGAGACTCCATGCACCATAACCACTTCAATAAGTGTCCCTTGAAAGTGTAGAGCCCTGTTATTATTTTACACAAGGAAGTACTTGAAATAATCCAAATACTGACAGTAGCAATTGTGTTCTATAACTGGTTCTCCGAGATCTTCCAGCGTAAACGGGATGGTTAAAGAGAATTGCTTGGTCAGCGATAAGAAAAATTAAGCTGGTTTCCATAAATGCTCCATGGTTGCCATGTTAAAATACTTTCATATGTATCTCCTTAATGCAATAGACTATTAAGTGGGTTCATTTACAGTCTGTGACAATATGATTTCAAATCAATGTGTAAATCAGTCCATGTGTTTCCTAACTTGTGTAAGTAATGAATACATTAATGGAATGTTTTGATTAGTGTTGGCAGCGTTCTTTGGGATAATCTGTTTTTGATAGCGTATATTTTACAGTCTAATGTGTGCCTGCTGATATTTGGCTGTTTATTTTATGTTAATGTTTCTTGGACATATTTGAGTAGTGTGTTTTGAACTAGTTATCGTGTGCCTGAGTGTCAGTGAAGTGTTAGGACTGCCATGTCCCTAGGCCTCAGGTATATTATGTCTCTTGAGTTCAAAATTGCCAGTTTGGCACTTTCAGGAATGCGAGTAGAAACGAAAAACCCACTAAGTCAAAGGTAAAGCATTTAAACCACATTTAGCAGGTTAGGATAGGTGTATATAACTATTAAGCAAGTATTATTAGAAGCAAATGCCTAGCTGAGGAGAATGTTATGATTGAGTGCCCACTCACACATAAGAGAAAAAAAAAAATAATAATATATATATATATATATATTGCTTGTTCACCTACCCACTGCAAAGCGCTATGGAATTTGTTGGCACTATACAAATAATAACATTATATATATATATATATATATATATATATATATATATTATTTCCCCTTGAGTATGTGAGTTGGCATATGTATCTACATATGATCCACAATACATCCCACACTTCAATATATGACAGTCTAATTATTATGTTCAACTCCACTTGTTTAAAAAGAAAAATACAAACGTGTGTTCCGTAAGATGAGTATAAATACCACCAAGTGCTTTATTTATATGAAATCCACTTGCATGGCTTAGAGCAGTTTAACTTGCTCACGTATACATATTCAGGATATAACCAGATTCTCCAGTCTCCACTGATTCTGGTCAGTGTAGTATAAATAAAAAGAGAAGTACCAGGTTACAATTTATCAAGCTTTGACTTAACCTGGTACTCCTCTTTTTATTTCCGAAGGCAAGCTGGCTATACCCTGAATGTGTAATGGGGAAATTATTGAACTTGCACATATTAATAATGGCACTCCTCATTCATGCATCCAATATGATAGGTGTAACAGGAAACAAAAGAATATTAAAGGTTCTGGGGCAAAAAGCCTGCCACTGCAGCAATGCAAACATTGCCTTCTCTGAGAAAAGGCAGCATTTACATTGTAGTCTAAGGCTAGCTTTACTGAGAGTCACCAGGATGGCCACTAGAGGTGCTTCCTGGATACAGTCCTGCAAAGATTGCAGAACCAACGTTAAGCAAAGCATGGAGATGCTGAATGCTCCCCTTATCTATACATTTTGTCAATGCATTTCTACGAGGAGATGCTGATTGGTTGAGTGCGGTGATTGCATGCGCATTAGCCTCCTAATGTTTCCCTATGGGGAGGCCTTGGATTCTCTGTAATCATCAGTAATGATGATCTCAGCCAGGGGAGGTAAGGTGACCATTGCAAGACCTGCACACCAGGAGAAACAAGGTGAGTAGTATGATTTAATTTGCTTAATTAAGAGGGGTGCATTAGACAAATAGTTAAAATAACACTAGCAGTAGGAATGCAAGTTTTTTTTTTTATTCTTTATTTTTTACTTCAATTCACAAGCACATGAGTACAACAGCGTATGTGAGTACATTCAATATGAGGAAAGGGATTTAGGGGTAATTATTTCTGATGACTTAAAGGTAGACAGACAATGTAATAGAGCAGCAGGAAATGCTAGCAGAATGCTTTGCTGTAAAGGGAGAGGTATTAGCAGTTGAAAGAGGAAAGTGCTCATGCCATTGTACTCCTTTTGGAGTATTGTACGCAGTACTGGAGACCGTATCTCCAGATGGATATTGATACTTTAGAGAGGGTTCAGAGAAGGGTTACTAAACTGGTTCATGGACTGTAGGATAAAACTTACAAGGAAAGGTTAAAGAAACTTAACATGTATAGCTTGGAGGAAAGACGAGACGGGGGGGATATGATAGAAACATTTAAATACATAAAAGGAATCAACACAGTAAAGGAGGAGACTATATTTAAAAGAAAAAAAACAACCACAAATAGAGGACATAGTCTTAAATTAGAGGGCAAAGGTTTAAAAATAATATCAGGAAACTTTTACTTTACTGAAAGGGTACTGGATGCATGGAATAGCCTTCCAGCTGAAGTGGTAGAGGGTAACACAGTAAAGGAGTTTAAGCATGCGTGGTATAGGTATAAGGCTATCCTAACTACAAGATAAGGTCAGGGACTAATGAAAGAATTTAGAAAATTGGGCAGATTAGATGGGCTGAATGGTTCTTATCTGCCGTCACATTCTATGTTTCTATGTGTAGAGCGTGAGAGCGGCAGACATATAGGGCAGCGATTGGCCAATCGGGTCATGAATTGAAGGATTTTTGATGAAAGTAAGGTGTACATGTTTTACAGTGCCAAGAGCATCAAGACCCAGACTCTTATGTATTTGTGTTGCTGTGCTCTTATGAGCTATGTGTGGACTGTGATGTGCCATTGACTGTTGACTGTAGGGACAGCTGGTATCTGATGTCTAAAAGTATAATTTAATAAACTTCTGCGGATGTCAGTCGATTGTGTCTTGCTCAGGGACAATTCTTAAGATGGGGGGTGTCTACGGTGTAGTATCTATTCGCGTTGAGGGTGGTAGACTTATGTGAGAGTTATATTGTAGAAACTTTGTGTTGGGGATTGACTGAAAGCAAGATAGCTAATATGCTAAAGTAAACAAACTGTGAAAAAAAATGTAAACATATTAAGGCTGATATAACCTTGGATCGTGTGATTGAAGTTGGGACAGCAGCATACAGACTGCTTAGAAATAAACGTTGTCGTCGCTGGGTTCAACCTATGGGGGGGGTGCCGTCCTCCGCATTGCACCCCGCAGGATCTAAAGAGTCCTGTGGGAGGTGTATGGTGGCCAGAAAGGTCTTTGGCGAGGTCCTGGAACATATGCTGTTCTCCCCCTGGAAGACTAGAAGTGTGCGCGCCTGCCGCCAGTGGTATTGGACATTGTGCTTTCTGAGTAGGGATCTAAAGTGAGCTATCGATCGTCTCCAAGCCAGCGTACCACCTGAGAGGTCATCATAAAAGGTTAGTGTCATGGATTTAGAAGACACAGGGTTCTTTGTTCTTTATAGTCTCCAGCACTGCAGCCCTGTCTTTCATGTTCTGGAACCAGATCACGATGTCCCTGGGTGCATCAGCTGGGGCACTAGGTGACTTGGGCACTCAGATATATCGCATGGAGTCCCATCCCTTTCCCTTGCTTTTGGGGATGTCTTCCTATATACCTCTAACCTTAATGTTCTTCCTGCACCTTGAGTCTTCCATATCTGCGAATCGTTGGGTATGGAGCTTTGCCTGCTTTTGCAGCTGCACGACAGCCTGCTGCAGCGATGCCAGTTTTAAGGAGTGAGCTCCTGTTGTAGTCCAGGGCCCCCATCCGGCCTTTAAGCACCCTTGATGTCTATGCGGATCACAGCTAAGTCAGTCAGTATGTTAGCCTAGAGGTCACCCAGGAGGGCTTTGAGCACAGCAGTAGTCACTGGCTCTGACTCTGGCTTAGAGGGGGATGATTGGTGTGTTGGTGGCACCGGTGTCTACCCCATCTCCTCCTCGATGTAGTCATCCGAGTATTCTGAATAAGCCTCAGAGAACGCGGCCATATTGGATCCTGCTGCACCATGTGCTTGCCTGAATAGATCTCCGATATTACCGATATTAGAGCCTAAACGTAGATTGTCTGGCTTCATTTTTGGATCTTACAACCCATCACGTTCACGGACTGCTAAGGATGCCAGTCGGGGCGTTCAGGTCGGGATTTTGAGCCCCTAAAGGGGTGAATACTGCTAAGGTTGTGCCTAGAAATACAAGTTTGTAGAGTTTTCGTTTAAGAACCTAATATATCAGTGGTATAGTCTCAAGCTCTACTGACTTGCCAGGACATTTCCCACTAATTGTTTGAAGTAAATGAAATGTCACTTGTGATGACATTGCACATGCATCATCGACATGACTGCGATTTAATTAAGTAAGAGAGGGGAAAAAAAGGGAAAAATAGATGGGATAGGAAGAGTCTTACAGATTTACATATAAATGAAAGACCAGGTAGGTAGGTGGGTGGGTCTCAGATCTTGCTGAAAGGCAAGACAAATGGTAAAAAAAATTAATTATGGACTGAAATAAAGTGTATATTTTAACCAATTAAAATACAGTGGAAAGAATATAATTCTCCCAAGCTAACAGACTTGTAAATACATATACATAAAGATTTGCTTGCGTCAGTTTGTCTTCTTCATTTCAGACCTGAAGATAAAATGAAAAAAATAATTAAGCTTAATGCATTAAATCAAAATAAATGCCAACCTATCTGATTGCACAACCTATATATCATTCTAGCCACAATAGTCTTTACATTTTGTGATCTCATTCCCTGAAGATTATAAGCTCATTTGAGCAGAGTCACCACTTGTAGGATATGTTTGCCTATATAACAAGCCTGTCGAAAATGTGTGGCTATATAAATAATAATAGTAATTATGTCAGAAAGATTCTATTGCTCTTTAAATGATTAAACATGTTTTCCCAGAAAAAAAAGATAGATAGATAGATAGATAGATAGACAATTATGTGAATCAGTGTTTATTGTTTGAATCCCCTTTGTTTTCATGGGAAATTTGCACTATTCATAATATAAAAAAAAAAAGCATGATAATATAGTGTACAGAGTATGTGCAGTGCAGGTAATATTCACTTGAAAAGGGTTAACCGTGTTACCTAGGAATGCAAATGTTTACATACAGTATAACATATACTCACTGATCGATAACACAAGCCTATGACCACATTTTGATTTTAAGCCAAAACTGAGGAGCCTCACACTCCAGTAGCTACAGGGCTATTCTATAAAAGTATGCAAATCTTTCACAACATGGACATACACATGCACTTCATTTCATGATGAATACCCATTACAGCTGATAGCAGTAAAACGTAAGGCTTAGTAGGTAATCGGAACCAGACGTCTTTAGCAGCGTAAAGGGAAAACATATGTACTTCAGAGAACTACTTAGAAACATCTTTACCGTGGAAAATAAATTATAGCTAATTACCAAAACTCATGCTAGCCTTTACTGTCGGACTATTCTTTCTTCACTTTATATATATATATATATATATATATATATTTATTTTAAAAATAGTGAAAAACTGTTTGGGTGGAGTTATCACACTATTGCAACAATAATAACAGTTGACTTGACTTTATACTTCACCTGTTTTTTTAGTTACGATCAAGGACAGAACTTGACCAAGAGATCCTAAGTGACTGTCTCACCATTCAACCTCTGCAACCAGCAACATCACCGCAGGATCCTACAGAGAGTGCCATTGGAAGGTCTCCTGTCCCTGTGCATGATGTATACCCAGGTAAAACAATTTGGACACTAATATATGTTTTTATGAACAGAACACTGTAAAGTTAAATATAAATATAAGTATATCATTGGGTTCCCTATTTAAAAAATATATAAATAAAATCAAAGCCATAAAATTTACCTGTAATTCTAGGCTGAGATGGTCTTCTATCTACAACCTGATCTGTCCATAATTAAACCATTCAGGTGCTATAGCGTAATCCAGTGCTTCTCAATGACAATCAATGAGTCCATAACCATTAGATACATTTGACATCATCATGTTGTGTGTTTGGAAAACACTACGTAGCAAAAGTCAGCTAGAATGCAAATCTTTTGTAAGCAGTTATCTGGTATTCCTGGATTAGGAATGAGGTTTTGACATTGGTTGAAGGAAAATTTACATAGTAATTATTAAAAATATGAATGTGTTTATTGAAACTACACAGGATATCCTTTAATAGCAGTATAAATGTTAATTAATCAAAGGCTCATCCAACTAGGGATATCTATCTTCACCTGATAGTAATGATGGTATCTCCCCATTGATTTATTCCACACCTTTGAAAGAAAATTCAGTTTGCTGATGGCTATAGTGGGCAGACACATATTGAGGTCAGCGCAAGACTGTTGAAGCACTAATCAATTTAACATTTGGCCAACATGACCTTGGCCTACAGCAGCAGATTTGAAGGCCCTGATGGATATTAATTGTAACTTGAGTTTTCATTGACTCTTTTGCTTTTGACATTGTCCACTTAATACAGCAGTCCACCTTTTTATTGAGATTTCATGTCCACTTCCTCCTCATGCTTGACAGTGTCAGTGACCCATCCTATACAAGTACAAGTACACATACACACAGAACATTACCATGTTTTGTTGCAGACAGCAATATCGATAACATGGGTATAATGTATTTATCATTATTTTTGACATTTAATTTTTTTTTCAAACAACTGAAACACATTTTCATAGTCTTGAAGGACTTTCAATGGTTGGATGTATTTGTACAAATACTAAATAAATGTTATGTTGCTACCTAAGCCAGTTCACAAACAACACCTTGTCATGGAATTTTGACAGTGGCAAGTTTCTAGACTTCGTGTACCTGTGTAATTCCCGTATTTGGCTAGTTTATCGACCTTGTGTACCTCTTTAATCCTAGACTCTTGGCTCGTATATATGACTACTCTCTCTGCCTTTGTCAGGCATATTACTTTGCTAAGCCCTGACACTTCTTAGGAACTGCAATATGCTCTTTCTGCTCTTTCTTGTCTTAGTTTGTTTGAACTAAGTTCTGCATGGTAAGGCATAGTCACATCCTGACATTGGAAAAACATCCTAAATGCATTACTAATGCTAACAGTCCCTGATAATGCTTACAGGACTCCCTCACTTATCTCAAAACAAGACACTGTGTTTCTGCATTGTAGCAAGTAAAGCTTGCAGGTCATCCAAGGCTCAAGATGAAACATATTTGGTGGGACAGCAAATTAAGAAATTATATATGAGCAAAACTGACTAGACAGAAATAAAATACAAGAAAGATGAAAGGGATAAAAAAAATATATATATATCATAACCTATTTAAATTCCATAAGAAATGTTGAAATCCAAATATTAATAACCTGCATGCATGGCAACTATAAACTGTGTATCTCCAATGTGAAAAACAAAAAGAAAAACAAAACATGCCTTCATGGTCATCTACTGATTGAATTTCTGAAAGCAAAACACATATTATGTAAATATGGATAGGATTTGCTCAATATAATCTTATAATAACCCCTCAATCAAATATACTCTGGAACGCCCTGCAAGTGGAATCATTAGTACATAACTATTGATGATAAAAACCCCTAGACTGGGATGACCCTCGCGACTCTAAACAATAGATTATATACTTCCTCTCCACCTCCTATATCTGTCCCTTAGAGACAATGACGTCCAAGGAAAATTATATAGTGATGAAATTTCAATCCAAATTGGGTCAGCTCATTGATGCTCTGGGGAAGTCTTCTCATTATTTGCGTGGCCTGATATTAAAATGTTTGTAACATATGCTATTAACAATCTTAACATAGTACATTAGTAGTGCTGTTTTAGCCAAGAAAATTTACTTTATAAGAGGGTGAAAGTCATGATGTTAATGGCCAACTAAGTAATGCACGCTTTAAAGCAGAGTTCTCAACACAGACCTGGGTGTGTCTAAGGTGTTTAGAAAAAAAAAAAACACCTTAGAGTCTAAGGTGTTTTTTTTTTCTTTTTCTAAACACCTTAGACACACCCAGGTAATCCCTAAATCCTGGACCGGTAGGGGGTCCTTGAGGATTTGGTTGAGAACCCCTGCTTTAAAGGAATGGTTATACAACCTTGCACTATTCATTTACATGGTCACAAAGGTAACACTTATACCCCTCCTCAAGTACTTATTTAACAGCACTAGTGTCGAGCAGTCATCTTAATTTTCCCATTGTGGCCACTTAAGTGTGACTTAAAGCATGTTCACCACTCTTAAAAGTGAGTTACTTCAAGCACAGAGTGTAGATATGAATGTATGTGTGAACTGCACAGCTACAGACTATGTATTTTGTATGTTTATATATTTTAAGAGAGATCTCTTTTGAACAAAGTCTTTCAGCAGATTTTGTGATGCATGTATTTACCGTGCATTGTTCTAAATTTAAGAAATACTTTCAGAGCTAATTTTTAATATATGTTACAAGAGTATACTGGTACTATATAATTTAAAGACCCTGCTTCTGCAAACATACACTTGGAGGCTGAGGGTGAAAGAGACAGTGTGTAAAGAGACTGCATAGACAAGAAAGATCTACATGTGAGGGAACATTAATTGTCAGAGAGCCTATAATCTTGGCAAATTATTGGCTTTTTAATTATAAGGGGGGATTTCAAGTGTTGAAGTAGAAGGTGATCAACCACTAACCACTCACTTTTTGAGCTCTATATTTTAAGTAAATATAGCATTAACATACTCGTATGATATTTGTATGATTGTTTAAACTATTTAAGTTGCATGTCCTTTATATTGTTTTCTTGTCATAGTATGATACATTTAATTTTTTTGTTGTTGCTATAATCTTATTGGTATCTTATTCTATTTCCTTCTTTTGTTTATTTTTTTTTTCTCCTCCATTAAGTTATTTGAAATTTGATAAAACATTCTTGACTGAACAAAATGCTGACCATTTTATTACTCGATGTCTCCACCTCAGCATGTTTCATAAATACTATAAGTCTGCCATATCTATACGGCAACCTCACGCCATGTAGGTTATTGCTTTATATTTACATTACTAAATAAGTTTGGTCGCTGCAAAAATAAAAGAAAATGGTTAAAACTGGTTTCCAATTATATGTTGGGAAACTTCATTTGATGGACTTTCTGAAAAACAGGTTTTACCAATTGTAACCATGTGTATCATAATTGGAATCATGTACAGTGCAGTGGAAATGGATGAAGGGTGAAGATGAGGCCCACTTTACTACATATAAGAGGGGATTTTTTGTTGTTGCTGCTTCTGGCCAGTTGTTCGGTTAGCCATTTTATATGGACGACTTGCATTCAGCAGGGGCCATGTGCAGCGTATTTGTTTTGTAATCAGAGACACAAACCTGGACAAAGGTTTCATTTATTAAGAAATTTTGCCCTGCAGGAAAGCTATAAATCACCCAATAGAGAAAAAAAAAATCTCTGTTTTGGAATGATCTGGAATTCATACGTGCATTAAAGCCATAAAAAAGGCTATGAGACCAGTTAGCTATGAACAAGTCTACAATAACCATTTATAAGTTACTAAACCTTTTCATCAATTAAGCATCAAATGGGAGGGATGTATATTTTATGATTATTACAGCTCAGGAAAATCTCAATTTATGTGACTTGTTTTAGCAGAGGGCAAATTAATAAAGAGGTCACTTAAATCACTTTGAATTAAAAAAATACAAAATATAATTTTTATGAGTAAAACAAATTCCATAAAAGAACATGTGAATGGAGAAACTGTACCTGTTGGTTTAAGAATTCTCTCACCATTGTATGTTGTCTCCACCATCTAGCACATTTAATATGCAGAGCTTTTTTTTGTAAAGTTTAAGGATAAAAAACAAAAATACAAACATGTACATAAAACCCAGGGGAAATGACTGATCTGCCCTGAAGGTTGTTTGTTTTTTTGGCACAGTGACAAAGTTTTAGATACCCTCTTAGACGTAAAGAGGTGTTAATAATATTTATCAATTTATGATTACAGTAGACCAGAACTTGCCAGACAAAGAACAGTAAAAAAGCTGTGCTTTAAGCCAGAATGAACAACCTCTTGAGGAATATAGTAGTTTGCTTTAGGCGTTATAGTATAGTTTTTAAATAATTTTTACAGATCAAAAATTTACTTTAAATTAAAAATAATCCAGTGTGTGAGTCTGTATCTATTAATCCTATGTTTTTTTTATTTTTATTATATACATTAAATGTGATTGGAGATTTCGCTTTAGCTTTCTAATTAATAACTATAGGACAATATCAACGAGCATGCTGTATGTAGTAAAATATAAAAGACGGAATTGTGTGGTGTTAAACAGTGAATATCGTATATCAAAAACAGAATTGTGTGGTAAATAAAACCAAGGGTGAATATTATGTTCAGACACTCTAAATCACCAAGTATGAAAGAATTTATCCATAAAAATGGGACATCACAAGGACCAATAAGTGCTATTAAAAAGAATTGATACACACCGTGTATGGATCCCGACAGCCATTAGTTTGGTGGAGTAGATACTACACATGTCAATGTGCGCACCGGACAGCAGATCAGGAGTGATAGGAGGGGTATTTATGGGCAGGGGGTTACCAATGTATCCCAATGGAAATTGGTTGGAACTGAGCTTGACCTTGTCACCCAGACCTCTCCTCCAACACCAGGGATCCGGACACAGAGTTGGCTTCGGGACAGGATTTTAGACACAGTGATAGCCAGAGTGGGTCTTCAGGGCCATATTGTGCCATGTTTATGCTGTTTCTGCAGCCTTGTTTGTAAGTGTATAACATTTCTAGCTGTATTGATGTTTATTACGGTTTTACACTTGGTATATTTTTATTCTTTTTCTTAAGAGATTAAAAATTGTGAAGATTGAATATAATATAATTTACTTGTCCTTATGGTATTCTATTCTTATGGTAATTGAATGTCTGTGAAGATTGATTATTAATTGCACTTACTGGTTCTTATGATATTCCATTTTTAAGTGTATGTTCTTTCATACTTGGTGATTTACATTTGTGGTGTCTGAACATAATATTCATCCTTGGTTTTATTTACCACACAATTCTGTTTTTGATATATGATACTCACTTATATTTTGTCTTTTAGGGTGCTACAGAATTAACCAGTGTGTTAGTGGTACTACTGGCTATCACAATTATATATTTTTTAATTTATTTTTTGGCTTGATGTAGTGAAATTGCTTTGAAGTGTCTTTGTCGCTGCATATTTACCTTACCTGAATTGATTCTTCTTCTCTTCCTTTCTATCATTCCTTTCTTCATTCTCTTCTATTTATCCTTATTACATAAGTCAAAATAGTGTTATTTACTAATATTAGAATTCAATGTGAATTTCAAATTTAAGGCCAGAGTAGCCGAACTGAAAGCATAGTTGACTTAGAGTATGTTCCCTATTCAGCTATTTTGAACTTATTACGCATTTTCTATGGAATTCCATAGACGTCAGTGTTGTAATCTGACGTGGGCTTTTGGAAAATGAAGTACAGGGGGCTGAAAAGGATCCATCAGATGCTGATGGCATTAACTGTGAGAGACAGGTTCAGGTAAGTAAAACCTTCCATCCCGTGCACCCCCGGTCAGTGCACTAGAAGCAGCAATATTACTATGAGAGTGCCTTTGTAAAATATGCAAACACCCAAGAAGGTGACAGGGCCAATTTATGGAATATGTGGTACAGCCTTACTGACAAAATGTGTAATTCCTACGTTTCAAAATAATTTCTAAAAATTTCAATAATTTATTTTCTCATGAACTATGCTTTTTTAAAATACCCAATTTGAATAGTAAACATAGCAATTCAAATGTATTAAACACAACCACACATAGGTTTTTAAGAGTTTTATTCATTAAACATCAAATTCTAATGAATACCAAATATACTAATTTTAAAATAGAAAAAAAAAATAGATTTAAATCCAAATCCATCATAATCACGTTTTGGCTATTTTGCACTTTGGTTTTTAATCTACTACTATTCATTGTTTAGGAAATAACCCACTAAATATCACTGTGCTTGTACAACTATTGTCCAACCCAAAAGTCTCACTGATGATAATTACAAATCTTTTGAAAGAATTGTCGTCACAGAGTTAATTTAAATTATCAAAAAATGTAAGCTAGGATGAAATCTGGAAATGATCACTCAGTTTGAAATTGTAGAATCCCACGCCTTACCCTTCTGTCAGTCCCTACATTGGCTTCCTATAAAATATAGAGCTCAATTTAAAATTCTGGTTCTTGCTTTCAAATCTCTACATAATGCTGCTCCCACCTATCTATCCTCCCTTATACACAAGTATGTCCCGTCTAGGCCCTTACGATCTGCTGAAGACTTACGTCTATCTTCTGTCCGTACTCCCACCTCTGAGGCTCGCCTTCAAGATTTCTTGAGGGCTACACCGTTCCTGTGGAACTCGCTTCCCTCCTCCGTTAGCTGCTCACCCAGTCTCCACTCCTTCAAACAAATCGTTAAAAACCCACTTCTTCATAAAAGCTTATCAATTAAACAGTTAATAGCTCCTGACTGATTCCTCTTCTCATTGAGCAGGGCCCTCAACCCCTCTGTTCCTGTGTGTCCAACTTGTCTGGTTACAACTACATGTCTGTTTGTCCACCCATTGTAAAGCGCTGCGGAATTTGATGGCGCTATATAAATAATAACATGATAATAATAATGTAAATCTTCAACATTTTAAATAACTTAGACTAAAATAAAAAAATGTACCTGCTATTTTTCTTATGAACCTTTCAAAATAGGACCTCTGTGTATGCTCTGCTTAGCATAAATCTGTCCATTCTCCCTATAATATGTTTATTGTTAATGTGAGAGGCTTTCTTTTCATCGGATTTAGGCCCCCCTATTTTTAAATATACAAATGTTTGAATAAAACCATAAAACTTACCTGTAAACTAGGGCAGAGACAGTTTTCTCGCTGTAGCTACTACTCTCTCGAGATGCCTGATGGCCTCTGTCATATCCAATGCTTTTCATATTGATGTTTTAAAAACCTATGGCATTTGCCATGCTCCACAAATATGTTTCTCCTAGATAAACTGTGAATCCGGTATAGATATCCAATTCCAAAGATAGTGTTGCACTCAAGGAACCAAGTAGTGACCATTACCAACTCTGGAACACCTTGGAAGGGATCTGCAATCCCTGAGAAATGTTTAAGATCAAAATTCAAAGGCTTCACGGTGTGGTGCAATTCATAGTGGTTTATACATGACTAAAGCTTGAGCATCATATGATTTTGTTCTCCTGATCCTCAATAAATCACTACGAATTGCACCACACTGTAAAGCCTTTGCATTCTTATTCTGTTGGGTATAGAGTTAGAAAAATATTTCTATAAAGAACATTGCAGTTGAAGAGTATCTTTAACTTAAACACAGCTTTGATCATAAATAATCTATTCTGTCAACAAAATTCTATGGCAAATTCGTTTATTTGTGATTATAGTAGATGTAACTGATATCATTTATACACACAGACAAATATAAAATGCAGATGTAAAAGAGCACTCACATGTTCAAATAAAGTCGAACAATCTTTAATGTGTTTAAATACAACATTTGGCATTTCAGTGTATATTATCCTGTTGGCCAGAGAAGGCATCTGGGCCTTTAAGCTATAAACGTGAGTGGTGACAGGCCCTTTCACATACACGTATATTTATTTTAATTATAATTTTCATCTTAATAATCTATTCTGATGATCTATTTCATATGTTAAAGGATCACTTTAAGTGTCAGAACCACTAGATGATGTTTTAGTGGTTATGGTGCCAGCTGTTCCCTGGCCTGTGCCGCTGTTAAGAGTGTAAACGTTTTCAAACTGTTTAACACTTGCTTTACACAGATATTGCTAACGTTAAAGTTCCTATTTTCACAGTAGTGTTAATTTAATTTGTGTTTTGACAGAATTCATAGGCTGAGTAATGTCAACTGACACTCTCAGACAATGAATTACATGTAGATAAGGACAAAGGTGATATATTTAATGGTGAAAGGTAACTTTAGCAATATATGAGAAGAGTGTGGAGACCCATGTAGGTGTCAAACCATTCCAAAACATGTGTCTCTTAACAATGGGAAGGTTACAGGCTCTAAAATGACTAAAAAAGGCTATAGTGGTTATGACGCTTTCAGTGCCCCATTGATGTATGAATAAGCTAACCAGACCAGAATATTAGGAATTTTAACTTAAACGTAGCAAAATGTGTTAGCAAATAATTGTCAGGTCATTTCAGTTACAATATTGAGGAATGCTATGATTGAGCTAGAATTTTATAATCTTAATAAATTGAGTATACAAACATATCCTGCTATAGTAACATTAAATTAGAACTATGCGCTTCAGGATAAATCATAATTATATTAAAAAAAAAACTGCTTTATTATAAGAACACAAAAAAGCCTTCAAGAAGAGTATTTACAGTAGTTCAAACTGTCAAACATGATTTACATTGATGAATTACCAAAGTACTTATAGGCAGGCATCACTCTCTGCGGAGACTTCTTAACGTCTTAATTCGGCTCAGCTGCAAATTCAATTCTTTTTTTTTTAACCATAACACATATTGCAAACATGCAAAGTCTACTGTCATGTGAAAGAAAAAAGAGAGATGTTTATTACATGATTGCATGAGATAACAATTATACAAGACAAGCACAAAACCTTTTTGATAAAAGATTCATGGCAAAGATAAAGAAGAAACTAAACAGGAGAATTCCATTTGCTCACCGCCAGATTGCTCGTTGCTTGAAATGGAAAGCTTTACATAAAGAAGGACACGCACTAGATTTAGCAGAGACCCAACGCGCAAACACAATTGACTGCGATTAGCTTGGTTGCAACTAAACTTTGCTGTTAACTACACATAAGTGATTACAAGTAATTTGTGAAATTTACAGAGCTTACATCACATGAATGTCTTTGCCTTTGCACCAAAACAGAAACTAACAAAAGGCTATAATAGCTAACTTTTCCATTGTTGTGCATACCCCATTTTGTAGCCTTTGCCTAGACAGACAGACAGACAGACAGAGAAATAGATCTTCAGACACACAGATATATGGATAGAATAGAGTCAGACAGCCTAGATAGATCATAGACGTGTGCAAACCGCAAAATTATGGCTTGCCCAAACTTACTTAGTACATGGTTCGAATTTTAACTAAATCGATTCGTCCAAAATCCAAATATATTGCAGAAACTGAAACCGAAGAGAGCTCACAACCGCCGACACTGCAGTATTTGGCTGGAGATAGTTTGGGAAAGTAAAGTAATTTGACGAGAGGAGACTGAGAATAAGGTTTCACACGAATGGGGAGCACTAGCATACAATCACAGAGCCGGAAACCGATCACAGACGCAAAACAGAGTTGTGAACTGGAGGAAAAAATCCTGCCGACAGTCCTTTCTTACATTTTAAAGTCCTGTTATGTTAGTATAAGGACCTTAAAGGACCATTTTAGACTTTTTTTTCTCCAGTCCCCCCCTCTGCTCTGTGCCATGCGATCCGTGTCCGTGCTGTGATCATCAGACGATAGCAGCAGACTTAGCACAGCTTTGCCTCCGAATACTTTAGCTGAGCTCATGCAAATCCTGAATCACGGAAGAAACAAAATGAAACAGTAATGCAATGGCGTTTTTGTTGTTTTGTGTTTCGTTGATAGCGTGTTTTCGATTTCAGACAAATCTTCCAAAAGCCGAAATTTTTTATGGAATTGAGATTCATCCGAATCCTAATGCACATGTCTATTAGATAGATAAATAAATATTACAAATCACACATACATTGTACTATTCAAACACCACACAATCAATGGAGTCTGTCTGTCTGTCTATCTATCTATCTATCTATCTATCTATATCCTTAGAGAACATTCGGTGTAACATAAATTCTCAATATGACTAATACAGCTCCAAACACATATAGGTGACGCAATTCTTTGACATTGTATTTTTTATCAAAATCACAAGCCTGGTGAATATTTCTCCAACTCTGAAGCTCAAAAGTAATGAGTTTTTGATGTGTTCATCTACCATGTCTAATCAATTGTTGCAGCTGACAGTCATTTGTAGTATTCTTGCTGTGGCTTTATAGACACCTTTGAGCTGTACAAAACATCTGTGACCCTTTAATAATTCTAAGATGGCCAGACAATGAACTTTCATTTCTCAGTCCCAGTCACACTTTCTCTATGAGAACACAGCAGTTGTGCCTTTATTACATTGCCCACTTGCAGTTAGTAAAACTTTAATCTTGTTGTTCACATACCAATTGTAACTTTGTTTCTAGGGATTTGCACTTAACCCAGAAAACACTTAAATGTTTAACTATGGGTTAAGTAGAGCACTAGGAAAGAATAGAGTGATTTATATTTAATATTTTTACCTATCAATTAAAACAATGTAAGATTCATCACAGAAAAATACCTGTACTTTTAAATATCTTTTTGATATATTATACATCTGAAAAACTTATTTTTAAAAATGCTTTTAATAAATTTTAGGTGAAGTTAAAATGCTATTGTGCTGTTATGTTTTTTTTTTATTATTCTTTATTTATAGATTATGTTTTTAAGTAATCAAGGGGGGGAGGTGAATACCGAATGAGAGAAAGGTGGGGGGTGGTTAGAGGTCCAAGCTGTTCGGTGGTTTACATAAGTGAAGCGGATACCTATACAGCATTCACATGAAGTTGGTTCGTTACATAGCGGTTGTGACCATGTTTGAGCCTTGTGTGTCACCGGGTCGGTTGGGTCCTCAGGGGTGAGTAGTGGGTCGTCCGTGGGAGATAAGTCTCTGTCTAGTATTGGGGTGTTGTGTTGCATCGTTATTTCCTTGTTTGGCTGAAGGTTAAGACTGTGTGTCTGTATGGGTGGGGGCGTATATGGAGCAGAATGAGTAGTTGTTGGTACTTATTTTCCCGGTGATTGTGAGGAATCAGCCGGTGGGGTCAGGGATCGAGGTTATGTCCGTCAGAGGACATGTGGTCCATAGGATAATGGCCACGCCTTTAGTTTTGGAGTATGGTGAGTTCGTGAGGTAGCTTGTTTTGTAAAGGCGATTAGTGAGGGGGAAGTGTTTGTGTGCGGTAAAGTGGATTTCCTGGACCATGAGAATGTCTATGCATTGTCTATGGGCCCACCTAAGTAGGGCGTGTCTCTTCTTGGGTGTGTTAAGGCCTTTGGCATTTATTGAGGTGCATTTGAGGTGTAATGGGGTTCTCTGTTGGCCGTTGTGGGTGGGTCGCCTTCGGGGGTGGGGGGCTGGGATTGGGGGGCGGAGTATGGGTGTGGAGGGGTGCGGGTCCCGCCTCCCGGGCCAGCCGGGTCTGTGGTTGGGTGTGTGGCTGCTGGACTTACAGTTTAGGCCAGCAGAGAGTGGGGGGCGTCGTCCAACGGCTCCGCCTCAGGCGCGGGTGGGGTTGTAGTCAGGGGTTAGTCTGTGGTGTGTTGGCGGTTGAGGGTGTGTCGTCCTCGGTGGGAGTCTCCATAGGGCCAGTATGGGAACTCCTGCATGCCTGGTCGGTCTTTTCGTCACTCTGAGCGTCCCCGTCCCTCTCCCTTTGTGGGAAAAATTGCAAACAATACAAGTTACATTCAACATTTGGGTCAACATTGTCTCAAATTGTAAAGAGAAACCAAACATTTAAACATGAGGATTAACTTTCAAAAGCAAGCTGCCTAACCCCTGCCCCCCGTCCCATGTCCCTCTGCTAGGCTGCCTTAGGTTCCCTTTGGGTTATTGTCTCCTGCCTGGGGTGTGAGCAGTTTGGTCTATTGGAGAGGTCTTCCTGTCACTGGGAGTTGGAACTAGATTTTTTTTTTTTGTGGTGCCCAGAGAGGTCAGTCAGTGATTCCTGGCTGTCCCCCCCTGTGTTATACCCCTTATCCTCTGCCTTAGAGTGGCTTTTGAGTGGAATGGCTACTTGGTGTGGTGGTTCTCCCCTGACACTGGGACACGGTTAAGCTTGCTCTCCATTATGCAGTGATTTGGTCATGCACTGTCCCATATGTTTCACGGCCTAGTAATGTAGTTCCCCCCCGCATACATTAAGATGTTAATGCCATTTCCCAGTGTACAGTGACATGGTATAACAAGTCCCCTATTGTGCAACAACCTGGTTAGACAAATTCCTGGTTTCACAGTATCACGTGAAGACAAGTCCACGTGTTCATATATGCATGGATGCATTTGTCCATTGTTTTTAATACCATATTGAGGCATGGCGTTTTCAGGTTTCCTAATGCCTTTGAGGGTGAGATATTTGCTGTGCCTCGTGTGTGTAGCTGGTTATGTATGTGTGGGGGGGGGAGTGTAAGAGGCGATGTTGTGTGTGTCAGGATGGCGGTCCAGTGCCCGGGGCCCAGACACTGTCCGGGCGGCGGTACGAGGACCGGGACCCAGTATGCCTGATGATAAATGGGAGTCTTTAGCGTGCGAGTGGATAGGTCAGGGTCTGGTGCAGGGTAACCGCACGCCTCCTGGTGTTGAGCACCAGCGTTTGTGCAGCCACATACCAGAACCCTGATTCAGCTTATGCGGATCCCAGGAACTAGGAGCTTGGAATTAAGCAGACCTCCCAGGAGCTGAATAGGGAGGCTCTGCAGCAGGAGTGTATCCAGTACAGAAATAAGGCAAGACTAGAGATAGGCACCAAACAAGAAAACAAGACAAAACTAGGAGAAGCCAGAACAGGAGCAGGACAGAAAGTAGAACCCAGAACATGTACACAAGACATGAGGAAAACAAGAACAGGGCAGGACTGTACATGAACTGTGAATACAAGACAAAATAAAACAAGACAAGAGATACAAAGTAAAACAAGAGGAGAAATAACTAAGCACTACATATGAAAATCATGGGGATTTAGTCACATTATATGATCATACATTGCATAAGCCTGCCATCAACGCCAATGTACCCCATATCTGGCAGGTCCTACACTGCCTAATGTTTGCTAAAAGAACCATACTAAACCACAATAGCACTTACCTGCAAGAAAGGGCAGAGACTTGAAACACTGATGCAGGTCCAGACTGAAACAAAAGGAAAATGGAAAACAAACGGTTGTGGCAACATAAAACAGACATTTAAATGAATCCAAGAGACTGGGAAATCCAGGGACGGAATATAAGAATTAACCCAGAAACCCAGCATAAAGAAAACCAGACATAGAATAGAAAACCAGAAAACCAAGAAAAACTAAACAAGAATTGTAAAAAGAGTACTGGATACCAGAAGCCATTGCCAGAATGATCCACAGCGAGGAACAGGATGTGACAGTGTGGTCTGTTTGTGCTTCTTGTAGAGCGGTGCTGATTAACTGGCGGTTGTGTGTGTGTGTGTGGCTTCCCCCCCCCTAGGTATAGTGTGAGTGGTGGATGGGTTGATCTTAGGCCCTGTGGTGCCAGCTATATGTAGTGAGCTTGTGGTGGTGTGCATGTGCATTCTGAGTTACCCAGCGTGGTGTGAGAGTGTCAGTGATAATAAAGTATGCTTATCTCATGTTGTTGTCGTCACAGTCTCTGCTTGGACTCTTGCGGCTCTGTGGGTCCAGGATTGTTATCGTTACGGTGCCTTGGGAGCAGTTGTGGGTAGGAGGCTCAAGGGTTGGCTGTTCGAGCAGGAGGGCTGGAGCCGTGCAGCTGTTCTCAATTGCTGGTGTTACTGTTGGAGGGGCTCTCGTCGGGAGGGTCTGCGTCTCCTCTGCGAGGCTTGCGGGTGGTGCATCTCCGCTGGATGTCGTCCTCGATGTCGGTGAGTATCTGGCTCGATGCGTGGTAGGCCGAGCTGGGCTGCGAAGTATCCTGCATCAGCGATGTCGTGTAAGGTGTAGGTTCTGTCATCTTTGTGGACAATTTGCAGACAATTAGTTTAAATGGGTGCCCCCAAGCATATCTTATCCTTTGATGTGTTAGGGCTTGGGGGCTTTCCGTTTCAGTAGGGTGCTGGGGGACAGGTCCTGGAACAGTTGTACCTGGTGGCCTTCTATGTTGATGGGAGTGTCCCTTGCGGCTCTCATCAGTGCCACTTTCACGTGGAAATAGTGAAGGCGGACTATTACGTCTCTGGGCTGGTTGTTCGTGGGTGGTTGGGCTCTAAGGGCCCCATGTGCCCTGTCTATGATTAGTAGAGGGGGTTCTGGCAGCACGCTGCTGAATGTTTCTCTGAGCGCGGCGTGAAGCATGTCAGGCGTGACCCTTTCAGTGAGCCCCCTGATTCTGCAATTGTTTCTGCGTGACCTGTTATTCAGGTCCTCTTGTGCGCTTTCTAGGGCTTGTACCTATTCGTACTCGTTTTCCGGGCACTATAGTGCCCTGAGGGTGCCCCCACCCTCAGGGTCCCACTCCCGCCGGGCTGGATGGCGAGGAAAGGGTTAAATCTTACCTTTTTTCCAGCGCCGGGCGGGGAGCTCGCCTCCTCCTCTCCGCCTCCTCTCCTATTCTTCGCCTGAATGCGCATGCGCGGCAGGAGCTGTGCGCGCATTCAGCCTGTCTCAGTGAGAAGCACGCAAACGCCTCTAGCGGCATTTCACATTGAGAAGCACGCAAACGCCTCTAGCGGCTGTCAATGAGACAGCCACTAGACGCTTTAGAGGCTGGATTAACCCTCTCTGAAACTGCTATGTTTATAAAAAAAAGGGTTAATCCTAGAGGGACCTGGCACCCAGACCACTTCATTAAGCTGAAGTGGTCTGGGTGCCTAGAGTGGTACTTTAACATACAGTATAGCCTGGTATCTATTTTTATTTAATGTTAGAGATAGTGTAGGGTTAATGGTAAGGTTAGAGTAGCTATGTGGTTAGTGTTAGTATAAGCATATTGTAAGGGGTATGGTTCATAGAACAGTATGTGTGTGTGGGGAGAGGGGGGTGTAGTGTTAATGTTAGCTACCAAAAATTAAACAAGATCTTTAACATATTAGGCATTTAACATTTAGGACTGATATATAAATATATGTTGAGTTATTTTTGTTTAGTTGCACTGGATGTGTAAAAATTATTATAAGCACATTTTCTATTTTTTTTCATTAAATTGACACTCAATGTTCTGTTTTATATACATATAGAATATTAAAATAAAGCCATTTCTGTCCTTTAAAAAAAAATAAAAAAAAAAGCACATAAAATGTATTGAAGCACTTAAAGAGAAACCCTTCAATTATGTTGGAACAAATACATAGCGCAAATTCTAGGTTTTGTTTAATTTCACAACTTGGACAATCAGCTTCATCCTGATGGGGTTAATCTATCTAAGAATAACAATAATAAAAATCCAGACATACAAAAAAATATTATTATTGGGAATTATTTATTAAATATTGTGTTGACAGTCATGTTGCACAATTTAAACTAAAATAACTAAGCTGGAAAAAATACACCCTTTTAAAACTGGAATTTTCATTTGACTGCCCAGACTAGTCTTCAGGACTCTGTAGCACCATCCAATGGTTAGACGAGGTGATGCTGTGTACACTATATGATCAGGCTACAAAGTATTTCCAGTTTTGTATTATAGCCACATGATTATTAACAAGACAGTGATTATTGGCCTTCTGGGGGTGCAGGTGTGATATGTTCTAAATAAATAAATAAATCCTACTGAAGAGCGCACCTGAACACCTGACATTTCATGCTATAACAGAAGGATACTCAAAGGTTGAGATTTGTCTGCAACCTCCAAAGCTCACAAACCTTTATGACTGTTGTTGTTTTCTTTAAACCAATATTATACTTTTATTATTTTCATATATATGTAAAACAAACTAAAAATCATTTTAGAAGGAATTAAAACCTTGCCATTGCTTTTATTTGCCATGACATAGCTTGACATGCCGAAACCTCTGCTGTTTCTGAGCCCAGTTCAGATACACGAGCAAATAAATACAATACAGATTCAACAAGAATACATTTTATATCTTACAAATATATGTTACACCAAAGCATGTATTTGTAAATCCCATTGCTTGACGTAGCAATCCTGCTCTAAATGCACCATGCTGTAACCAAAGAATAGGATACAAATTATATGATTACTAATCAACATATCCACATGAATTTCACACTGGGGATGGCTTGCCATCAGCAAAGATTAGGGTCATATAATATAGGGGGTTAATTATGTATGTGCAGGGTATATAGCAATTTACTATCGACCATAATCAGAGCAAGGCATGACTGTCTTCAACAGTGAACAAAGAAAGCTTTAGGTGAACAACAACCTGTGATTTAATTGCACCCTGGGTTTTCTACATGATTGTAGATTGCATGGAGAGGCTCCAATGAGTTAGATACTCTACATGTCACAGAGAATTAGAACAATAAGCATCAGCTGGATGCACAGTCATTTTTTTTTCTCAAAAATATTTTTTTTCCTCAAAAATATTTTTTTTTCTCAAAAAAATATATTTTTTAGGCTTATATGTTTATGTATAATGCCTATTTATCCATATTATCACTCAAGTGTATGCTTAGGTATGTGTATTTATTTATTTTACAAATCAAATTGTCTTCAGAGGGAGAGTTACATATTTTTTTTTTTTTACAAACATTGGTATTCTTCTTATTTTTTTTTTTATTATTCTTTCTTTTTTTGAGACAATGTAAAGTACAGTACAGAAAGGAAAAAAGCAGTGTCCGGTAGCACACAGTGCTATGGCAATGATACATGGGGTATATACAGTGTTGAGTCATCTGTCTCTCTTTTTTTTTTTTAACAAGAGTAAAACAAGCAAAGTGACTTAATAGGTCAAGTGTAACAGTAAAAGTATTTCAGTCACAATATAAGTAGGTTTGCAGTTCTATAGAAATTGGGGTACAAGAGAGGTGCAAGTATATTTTACCTGCAAGAAATATTGGGCTTTAAGCCCAAGGTTGTTACAAGGTTATGAGCCTATGCAATTTTAGGCTAGGTGCTAGTGAGGCGCAGGGGAGGGAGTGGGTGTAGAGCATGCCATAGTGAGTGGCCCCTGGGTAATTACGAGTATTATTATTCTACATAAGAATATTGAGCGCAGTTTATTTTCCCTTGGGAATATGTTGATATTTTTTCTTTTCAATTTTTCCCCGTAGCCTTGATGTTGTCATTACCTTACACAATAGAAGTAGTTGTATATGTGATAAAAGAATAAATGACTAAACTTTCCTTCTAAATTTCAAACAAATATACCAAAGTTTTTAACAGCTCTTGCAATTAGACCTTAACCAAGCAAACTATTTCTCTCGTTTTAATAGCTACTGGCAAACTGTTTTATCAGAAGGGTATTCCGTTAACCAGGAAGTGCCGAAACTGACCACAGACTTGCAAATTGTAGGTCAAAATAGCCATGTTGGAAATAGCAAAGTTGTAGAATTTTTCCTGTGTAGCTGTTTTGGTCTAAAATGTGTAATTCCAATTGTAACAAATAGTTTTGTAGGTTTACAAAAAGGATTCAGAAGGATTTATAAAATTTTGAGAAATGTACCAACAAACATGAATAGTATCAAGAGAACTGGGATATTACCATGTATGTAGTGGTGAATGGCCATTGATGTCTTACCAATGAAGAAAAGTCTTCAACAAAAGATATATGTTATATCAGATGTATACACATCGGCTAAGATAAATTCTAACCACCTAAGGATGGAGGCAATTGTCCAAGTTCTGAACCAAAACAACATTTTTCAAGTCTGTTTAACCATAATTTACCTCTTTCATATATCAAGTGCAAACACACTTATTATATATAATTTAGTTCAGGAGAAACTGGTCTTTCATTTCATATCAAATATGATTTAATATTAATAAAATGTAAAAGTGTTTGAGAAATTAATACATTCTTTTATTTTCCAAGTTCTGTAAAGCATTTTGTACTGTAAATGTCATAATACTGTTTACTTTTACTGCAATACAATACAAATATTGGTATGAGTACAACGATGGCCCTCAAGTACAGGTTTAATGATGTTTTGGAAAGCCACAGGATCAAATAAAAAAATTGCCTATTTCAGTTTTTACAAATAAAATTGTGCTCGATTGGTTTGTTGGGACCGTATGGCAATCCAAGAATGATAATTACCCCCCTTCATGGCATGCCAAAATGGGTATGTCCAGTCATTTTTAGTAGCCACATTAGTAGCCAAAGGTAGTGTTTGCGTTTGTTTTTTTTGCTTTTTTTACACAAAAAAACACACTTTCACTGATGATATTATCATCATTCCACGTTTTAATATATGGTCAAATATGGGGCTTGCAAATATTTTTTTTAATTTCTGCCTGGGTTGTCAGGTGGTCCCCCAATATATAGTTAATAAAATATAATTATATATAAATAATATATAAATACACTTAAAATTACATTTTATTAATATATATATATATAATATATATATATATATAACACCCTTGTGTCTTACACTCACTTATCCTGGTTTTGTTGATGCCAAACTCCAGCCTTAAATATAATCTCCCTTGACAGAGTGCACTCAGATAACTTTTATTCTTGTTAATTAGTGCTTCTTTATTTGTGCAGTATTTGCAAAAATGTAAGTCAGCGTTTCAGTCCTAACAGAACTTTTCTCAAGAATGCAATGGCTACACATCCTCCCATTGAAGCATGCACAGTTTAAATTCCTCCTGTGACGTATTTCAGTGACAAAATGGGATTATAGCTATAGAGATGTTTTTTCTTAATAACTGCAGTTGTAAGTCAAAGTCAAAAGGGAAAGAGGTAGAGGGCAGATCATTAGGCCATAACCTAAGGGCAGAATTGTGCTTTGCATGTTCTGCCAAAAAACACCTAAATACACTACAATGTAAATAATTAAGCATTCTCACTATGCACGTTATTTTCCCTTTTAGGAAATATATTGCATACCATTGTGGCATTAAAGACACGTGAACTATATGAGTCAGGGGAATTTCAATTTTTAAACTCTATCTTTCATTATACATTTTGAGCGATTCTGACATACCCTAGTGGAAATCACAAACAAAAAAAAGGGAACAAACAAAAAAAAGGTAAAAAAAAAAAGGCTTAGTAAGTAAAGATTTCTTCTACATGAATCATTATATGGGTTTAGTCAGAACAGTTTTAGATTATGTTACTCACTACATGCTTAGAAAAAATGAAAGCTATTTTTTTTGTTGAATAAAGGATGAGAACAGATCAATCATCCACATAATATTCAGTTTGTCAGGCTGTAGTCCAGAGGCTACTGATCAGCGCATACGCATTTCACTTCTTTTTTTCTGTTTTGTATTACATTTGAGGACTTTCCAATGTGTTAGCAGTTAAAGTGAGAACGGCAGGGGAAAAAAAAATATGTTTGATCTGAGGATAAATACTTCGCTATTGTATCTGTGAGATTTTTCTCAAATTGGAAACATCTGCTTGAAGTAATTTGTAACATTCTCAATTTAAAGGTAGAAGACAATGAAGGAGCAATTAGAGCAGTAATTTAACCTGTGGTAGAGGAGCTTAACTGGGTCTAAGGGCAAATCTTATAATCTATAGAATACTTAACCCACTGATGATAAGGGTGGTTTTGTAACACAGCTATGCAGTTCTCTTTAATGAACATTCTGTATAGAAGAGGAATGGGCTAATCCTCTCAATGTGATCATTATGCTTTAAGTAACAGTCAGCATGGGAACACGATTGTATATTCTACAGGGACTGCTTTATAGTGGTTTCATTAAGACTCTGATGCCTGTAATAATACTGTTTCTAATTTATAGACTTTTAATGTTTGTTACATGACTTAAATGTACACTATACTCACCAAATCAACTTTAGCTTAATGAAGCAGTTTTAATGTATAGATCATGTCCCTGCATTCTCACTGCTCAATTATCTGCCATTTAGGCATTAAATCACTTTGTTCATGCAGCCTTAGTCACACCTCCCTGCATGTGGTTTACAAAGCCTTCCTAACCACTTCCTTTAAAGAGTTATCTAATGTGTACACTTCCTCTGCTGCAAATTCAGCAAATTTTGAATTTCTTATCTACTGCTCTCTTAAAAGGTTGCTAGACTCTGCAGGTGCTTCCCGTATGCAATTAAAGTTCAATTTAAATCATTTTGTTTTCATGCAGGCTGTGTCAGTCACACACAGAGGAGGTGTGGCTCGAAATAGAAATAAGTGATTTAACTCCTAAATGGCAGGGCAATGAGCAGTGAAACTTCAGAGGCATGGTCTGTATACCAAAACGGCTTCATTAAGCTAAAGTTGTTTTGGGGACTATAGAGTCCCTTTAAAGCATTTTAGAATGCATACTGGCTATACCAGTGCTGGATCAATCTTGGACCAGAAATATTATATAGCAAATAGTGTAGTGATGAGAAAATGATAAAATATGATGGAAAAGTGTGCAGTTTGGATCTATTTTATTTAAATGTGTTGTGTTTCCTCATAATTGCAACAGATCAGTCTTAATAAGATGATTTTTCCTTTTTGTCAAAGATGTGCCAATGTGAGACTGAGTGTAACTTGTGGCTAAGAAAGGTTTCATGTCTTCCCTAAGGCACAAAATATTTGGAGGGCTATACTAGTCTACAGTAAGAGATACCATTTCATGTCTTGCTTTGGTCCATAAAAGATATTGCAAATGTACTACAGTGTATTTAATTGATATGGAGATGAGAGCTTAATTACTAGAACTATCTCAACCAACAAATATACTGAAATTGGATTCCATCATTCTTCTTCATGAGCCTGTTAGTTTATTTTGTATAGTAGCTATGATTGCTAATCATATTTAAACATAACAAGCTATTAGTGCCATGGGCAATTATTCTGATGCTAAACATCAATGTAAATGGGTGATTAAAAGTAATATTAAACTCCAAAATATATATTCATTTTACATTTAAAGGGACACTCCAGACTCCTAAATCACTTTTGCTTGCTGAAAAGCTTTATGTGTGAAGAGTGTCCTCTATATCATTTTGCAAAAAGTGCAGGTTTTAATAGAAATTGGCACTTTTATAAATGATTCTGGTTACTCCCCCAGCCTCTTAAGCAGGTAACAAATCATGTTACTTCTTGGTTTGGTTAGTTCAGTGAAGCTAAATTCAAGAGTCAGCTATTGTCCAGAGCAGCTGCCTGAGCTCTACTGGTAAGTCTGTGATTGGACAGTCACAGAAAGTCTGAACAAGGTTATAAGAGGAGGGCTTGTAAAAGCAGCAGACAATGGAACTGCAGCTTTGCAAGCAAGTTTTAGATACCGTATATACTCGAGTATAAGACGAGTTTTTCGGCACATTTTTTGTGCTGAAAAACCCCCACTCGTCTTATACTCGAGTCACTGTCTGCATGGGCGTCCGCAGGAATTTTTCCAGGGGGGGGCATAATTGTAATGACATCCATGCTTGGTACCTTTTTGACAGTGTCATGAAAGGGAAGGGGCATAGCCATTATCACATAAAGCCAGGGTGAATAGCGTTTTCACAACTATGGTGCCAGGAATATATGTTTGTATTCCTGAAACTATGGTGTTCCTTTAAGCAAATTAAAGGACCATTCTGGTCACCATAACAACTTCACCTAAATGAAAATGCTATGATGCCAGGAAGCCCCTGGGTGCTCGCTTTCCTTTAAGGGGTTAAATCGCTCTCAAATGGTTTAACCCCAAAGGCTTCCTCCAGCTCCAGGTCACTCAGTGGTATTTGGCTTCTGAAACAGAGTGTCAGGAAGTGCAGATTGACGTCAGGCATGGGTGCCGCTGATTGGCTAGAGTGGACAGTTGACGCTCTAAGCCAATCGCTACTTCCCGGTTCATAAAATATTTTTACTTTTTTATGAATGGGGAGCTACTGATTGGCTTAGAGTGCCAGCTGACCGCTCTAGCCAATCAGCAACACCCCTACCCAACGGCACTCTGTGCTTCCTGACACTCAGTAAATAAAAGTGAACACATTAATACTGATATTTTTTTACCTTTGGAGATGAGAAGGTCCAGCGTTTCCCTGCCTGGCCCAGGTACCAAAGCCTTATGATGTGGTGTCCAGAATAAAGTGGAGGGTTCACTTCATTTGTCCTTCCTGCTCCAATCTCCTTTTCCTCTCCTTCATTTGACAGTCTTTTTTTTTCTTCTGACACTGTTTTCTATCCTTGGCCCCTTCTGCTCTTTTACCTTTCTGCTACTTTCTGCTTATTTTGTGCCCTTCTGCTCCTTTCTCATTCTGATCCCTTTCTGCTCCTTGCAGACCCTTTCTGCTCCCTTTTCTACTTTACCTTTGTGCTCCTTGCTGTCCCTTTCTGCTCCCTTTTCTACTTTACCTTTGTGCTTCTTGCTGTCCCTTTCTGCTCTTTACCTTTGTGCTCCTTCTGATTCTTTCTGCTCCTTTACCTTTGTGCTCCTTGCTGTCCCTTTCTGCTCCTTGCTGCCCCTTCCTGCTCATTGCTGCCCCTTCCTGCTCATTCTCCTACTTTACCTTTGTGCTCCTTCTGCTCCTTCCAGCTCATTTCTGACCCTTTCTGCTCCTTCTACTTTACCTTTGTGCTGCTTTACCTTCCAGCTCCTTGCTGACCCTTCCTGTTCATTTCTGTTCCTTTGTGCTCCTTCTCCTACTTTACCTTTTGTGCTCCTTGCTGTCCCTTCCAGCTCCTTGCTGCCCCTTTCTGCTCCTTGATGTCCCTTCCTGCTCATTTCTGTTCCTTCTCCTTTTCTTACCTTACCTTCCTGCTCCTTGCTGACTCTTCATGTAGGCTGTCTCCCCCATCCCTCACTTCTATAGGCGTGCGCACGGGGTGTGTCGGGTGTGCCTGGGCACACCCTAATCCCCGCGGCACGCCAATGGATTGAGACCGGCAGGGGAAATCTATCCGAGCGGCGGCTCTGGTCTAAGCCTCCATTGGCCGGTGGGGAGATCAAAGTTCTACCTCACCGGTCCACAGCAGCATGGAGGGAGGCAGCAGAGAACCCGGGCTAGTGTTCACTCTCTACTGAACCACCAGGGAAGGCAGCAGGACTGGGATATTAACTAGTCTGCCCCCACCTCCACCCAAACATACAGCACACACAGCCCACAAACAGCACCCACACACACACACACAGCACCTACACACATACATCACCCTCGCACACACAGCACCCACACACATACAACACCCACACACACCCAGCACACTAACAGCATCCTCACAAACACACAAAACCCACACACACAACACCCGCACAGCACCCACACACAAACAGCACACTCTCATACAAACAGCACCCTGACAAACACACAACACCCGCACACAAACAGCACACTAACAGGACCCGAACAAACACGCACACACAAACACCCTCTCACACACACACACACAGACACAGCACACTACCAGTTCCCTCACAAACAGCACCCTCACACACAGCACACTAACAGCACCCTCACACACACACACAGCAGTGTGTGTGTGTATACATGTATATATATATATAACATATATGTATATATATATATATATATATATATACATACACACACATACATATACACATGGCGTGTTTGTGCTTTAGGGTGCACACCCTAATGCAATAGGCTGTGCACGCCTATGCTCACTTCCCTTATCTATAGGCTGCTGCCCCCCCAAAATCTATAGGCTGCTGCCCCCCCAAAAAAAATCTATAGGCTGCTGCCCCCTCCCCCCAAAAAAATCTATAGGCTGCTGCCCCCCCAAATCTATAGGCTATCTCAAACCCTCCCCCCACTTACCTGATCTGTAGGCTGTCTCTGGCTGCATGTGTTGCTCCCCTGCGGTTTCAATCAGCAGAGAAGCAGGGATAAGATGCAGCTTCCTATCCCTGTCTCTCTCATCCACCTACTGGCCGGTGCCGGTATTGCAGTTCATTCTAAATCTCACACGAAAAAAGCAGAACAAGCTGAAAAATCCAGGGGGGTGGGGGCAAGTGCTCCCCCTTGCCCCCCCTGCGGACGCCCATGACTGTCTGTATTATGGCAACTTACATTGCCATAATACAGACAAGGACTGCCGGGCTCATTACAGGCCCGGCGGTCCTGTTGGGGGCTGGCAGAGAGCTGTAACTTACCTTTCATGCAGCTCCTGCCAGCTCCCTTCTCTCTCCTCCGGTCCGGTCAGCTTCCCTGTCAGCTCCACTGTGGCGGTATTAGGCAACAACACTGGTCCTGCAGTGGCTGGATTTGCTTCCATGGCTTAGATCATCAGTTTCTGCCAATCTAATACTTTCCCATAGGAAAGTCATGGCAAAACACTGCACAGCCCCAATCAGCATTGAATCAAAGCATCTCTATCGGGGGAGTTAAGCATCTCCATGCAAAGCGCGGGGCACTGAATGTAGAGTGTAGGACACACTGCAGCACTGTAATAAGAGGCACCTTTAGTGGCCGTCTGAGTGAGTACAACTAGAGATGTTACCAGGCAGCAATGAAAGCACTGCCTTTTCTCTGAAAAGGCACCATCTACACTTCTGAGCCTGCGGGGACATGCTATAGACACTAGAACCATTACATTAAGCTGTTGGGGTTCTGATGACTATAGTATCCCTTTAAGATGTTTTTCACAAAAAACAATTTAAAATATTTTACTGGGAGTTTACATGCATTTAGCATTTTATAATCAACATTTATTACATGAAAAGCTTACCACATTCCAAGTTTTATTCCCTAGGTTACTAGCATAGTTCTTGTTTCTATAGAGCATCAACTGACTTTAGTGCCAGGAAGATATGATGAACCACATCCATGAGTAAGATATTAAGCCAGATGTGAAAGTGTATTATTCCCACATGAAGAATGAAATAAACCAGGGATAGATAGCTGTTAAAAGTGCAATCCCCATGAGCAAGTTACTGTTTATTACTTTTTATGTTCTGTACATTGAATTCTGAAATTTCCTTTTCTGATGTTTTGCCTCCTGGGAGTCTAACAAATCAGAAATGTTTCCTTACATGATAAATAAATAAATAAAATAAATAAATAAATATATATTTTGTTTTACTTATTTTTTTTCTATTTTTTTATTTTTTGAGCTGGGCTTATTTAATTAGACATTTTATTGTGAAATAGGCTTAAAAACAGTGTTCATTTAACTTCTGCTGGCTATTCAATAAAACAGTGTTTTTTTATAAAGAGCTTGTTTTTGGTTTATTTTTTTTATATAAAGAGCTTATATTAACAAGGATATCTTTTTTGTCTCTAGGTTGTATCAAATATATAAGCACTTGAAGTAACCCTTTATATTTTGTTGAATATTGGAAGAGTATTTCAGTGGATTCTCATGTAGTGTGGAAGATATATATGGGGTATGTCAGATTAGATTTGCAGTGTGAAGCACTCTGGAGTATGCTGGACCTCTGTAAATACTAATATACGGTAGAAGTGTTTCATTCTCACGTTATATGGCAGACAATTTAGCTGGTCTTTGATTCTGCCTAGCAGAAAATATTATAGTAATATTGAAATGGAATGTATTACTGGACACCATATGAGGTACAGAACCAGTGATGTCTTACTCCAAAATCACAGACGTAAAGGTAGAGACACCAGACACCAAGATATTACCAAAAAAACTTTTGAAGATGCGTTTGGGAACAAAACTCATAGAGTTTATTTTGCTGCTATCTATTGAGTCTACCCTGCTGTGGCACCTTCGCCAAGGATGAATACATATTGCAGAATTTAAAATTGTCAATGTGCTTGGATTTATATGCCAAAACCCACCATAATAACCACCAGGTCCCTTTACTCAAGCCTGACAGACAACACATAGTTAGGTGTGCATAGGTTGAGATCAGCCCCTATATCCTGCTTTATATAATTATGCTATTTATTTGGTTGTAAGGACAATAGTTTTTATAGCAAAGTCAATCAGTAGTTACTGATGGTTCCTTCGTTGCATTTTTGTAAATGTGTGTGCGTGGTGCCATGTTATCTCATTCAACAAATAAGATGAAAAAGGCACACATTTCTTTCAGCCTTTCTGAATGTTTATACAACATTATAAGTGTAAAGGAGTAATATACAAGTTGCATGCACATAAATAACAGAGAAGAGATATAGAAACACCATCATTATTTTACCATAAGCACATCTAGCAAATAGCATGCATCTAGAATCAAAAGGATTTGTTAGTAAAGTAAACAACATATACAAAATAAATCAAGGTAAACATAAATATGGATTTTTAACGCTCTCAATTCAACAAAATACTTATTTTGTGTGAAAAAAAAAGAATATAATCTTACAATATGGACAATGTCAGCGCAAACCCAATATTAGTTGCTCATCCATCACCTGATTGTTTACATTGGGGATGATATGCTAATCTACTTTACCCCTAAAGTACTTTAGCTTGCTGAAAAGCTTGTGTGACGAGTGGGTGTCTCCTTTTTAAAAAAAATATTATTTTGCTCTTTTATAAATTAACCTGGTTACATCCCATTGGCTGTCAATCAGGTAACACATCCTGTTACTTCCTGGTTTGGTTAGCTCAGTGGAGCTAAACTCAAGAGGCAGCAATTGCCCAGAGCATCTGCTTTGCAAAGAGGGAGGAAATGCAAAGGCTGTAGACAGAAAACGTGGATTTTGCAAGCTGTTTTTAGATACACTCCCAATGGAAAAAAAATACATAATTAATGCATGCAAGTTTTCATTTGGGGAATATTTACTAAACAGTGATTTTTATTTAGTATGTATTTGGGCAGTGGAGATTAATTAGGCTGCAAATAAATCTGGAAAGTTTGGATACTAGTTTGCATAGGCTAATCTTTGCTGATCTTTGTTAATGTAGGTTATCAGAGATTTTTTGGAGACTTTGTTCAGGACTTCACTTAAGATATGCTCACCAGTAATATATCTATTTTTATTGACTGTTTCCAAAACTGTTTAAACTATGTGACAGTTGTTTTAGTGACCATAATCACATGCCTCCACTTGTTCCTGTCCTATAATCCTTCAGAATGACATTGCGTTCCCATTTTAAATAATGGTATTAAATCTCTTTGTTTTCAGTTTGGAGAGGCTGTAAATATCCCAAAATATGAGTGAGCTAATATCCCCTAAATATGATGCAGTTGCATTGTTACCATGATATTTTTCTGGTGTTTTCTAGACTGGTGTTTTGTTATTGAGTGAGATGCTGTGCATCTTGTTTTATCCAATGGTATGTTAGATTGTTGTGTTATCCTATGATGTAGCATGAAAGGTTGTTGGTTTATATTTTTTGACATTGATTTACTGTTATGGTTTTCAATGTCTGTTATGGTTTTCGATTGATTTACTGTTGTTGGTTTTTTCAGCGTTTTATGTTTAAATAATATAAAATAATACAGCAGCATATTTTGTTTTTCAAATCTGTATCACTGGAGCTCTTCTGTGGACTCCACAATTAACTTGTGTAGTCTTAATGAAGCAGGTTCTGTGTATAGATCATGACCCTGCAGTCTCTCTGCTCAATTATCTGCCATTTAGGAGTTAAATCCTTTTGTTTATACATCCATAGTCACACCTTCCTGCATGTGACTTGCACAGCCTTCCTAAACACTTCCTGAAAAGGACTGCATAGCCTGTTTAATCCAGAATGTTTTATCTCCTACTCTGTTAATAGCCTTCTAGAGCTTGCAGGAGTCTCCTTTGTATGATTAAATGTAAATTTACAGAGCAGGAGTTAAACACTTCTAAAGCAAGTCAACATCAACAAAATGAGACCATTTGTGTCATGCAGGTTGTGGGAGTCACAGCCAGGGGAGGAGTGGCAATGGATGCACAATATATAAGCACAAAGATGCTTTCAAAATGAAATATATTTTTAACTCCTTTCTTACTGAAAACATTTTCAAGAGAATATAGGCTAGATTTAAAACTTTAATCCGTTGTTAAATGCATGACTGTAAACACATGGTAATCTATCATTTGCTTTAACTTTTGTTTTCTAGGTACTATGTTCTCCAGTAGCCATTCAAGTAGAAGTGGAACAGCTGGTGCGAGTGTACCCCAAGTTCTCCCTCCAAACCACCCATCACCAGCCAGTAATATGCAAGGCAGCCCACATAATCCACCATCTCAGATACCTCCTCTTACACCAATGGATCCTGGCTCTGAAAGGTAAGACTGACGTTACTGCATGCACAAGAGTTTTGAGCTCATAATGAATATAGACATAGTACATATTGTTTTAATAAGAAGTCTCTCAGTAGTACACACTGTTGTCTAAAGTACATATATCCCGAGGGGGTGATATGATGCATGTATAATCTAGTCTTTAGATAAACAGCAAGTGCAAAATGTTATTTCCTAATTTGCTTTTATACGGGGTCCATGCTTGATTTATTGAAATGTCGCAAGGATTTCTTCAAAAAGTAAGGACCTGATGCCAACAACACATCCCTGCCTGTAATTAAGTGTTTAATTTGTTATAGGACTATATATGTTTGCCTTTAAAGGGTATATGGGCAACCTAAAATCCACCTATTATTTACTAATTAATAATAATTTCAAGAAAATAGGACCAATTTTGTCACCAATTAAAATGTAGTCGTCCCCAAGCTCAGACCCCCTTTAAGCATAACATGTGAAAATGAAAATGTACAGCATAGTACCCTTATACATGTGACTATGTGTTTAGCGTGAAAGCACACCTGTATTCTTGTATTTTGTATGTATATTTACATAGGTAGAGCCAGTGTGAATGGTGAATGTATGTGTGTAAGTGTGTTTTTATCAGTGCATATAGATATAATAAATATTTACTTGAAAATGTGTATCTAGTATTGCTGTAAATACATGTGTATTTTTGTATATGTAATATCAATATACTCCTGTGTGTATTTGTGTGAATGCAGGTTTGTATGTGCATGTTCTGCAAACGATGAATCTTTAGAAGAGGAAAATTATATTTACTCAGACTTCCTGCCACACTTTAAACAAGTGACAAGGTTATTTCACATGATAAACTGAGGATATATAAATTAGATAAGTACACTCAGATTTACCTGTTATTGCAATACACATCTATGATAAGGAACACTCAAACATTGCTGCAAACTGGTATTGGGTACAAACATGGAGAAAGAAATGAAAATAAATAAGTTGCAGTGATAAGCAGTTTAAGAAAATAACACATTATAGATGTATTTATTTAACAGCTCTTATATATACGTTACATATGAAATAAGCGCATTTGATTTGTAACCCATTTCAATGGACTTTGTTATCCCTCTGCAGCACAATTATGGACTAAAATAAGACTGTATGGGAAGCTGAACATGATACAGTGCTGTTCCTTTAAAGGAAAGTCTAAGTTAATTTTTTTTAATGCAGTTAAACAAGCCAGTTAAAACGGTACTGTCACATATGGAGTCTTTGCATTTTTTGCAAAGAACCTACAAGTTGACTGGTCTGATTTTTGAGGGGAGAGCAGATAGGAATATATCCGTATGCCTTCTCTGTGCCTGTATGTAGCCTAAACTGAGCTATCTTTCTTGTCCTCTAGCATATTAGGTGCTATGTTAATATTGTATGTTCAAGCTTGCTAAGTGTACAAAATGGCAATCTATGTAAGATCCTATGAGACTATGGGATCTTACACCTCTATTCTTGCAAAGAGATTTAGGTATCCATCGAACATCGCACAAGAACATTCTTTTTATATCTCACAAGATAATTACTTTCTTATCTCATAAGATAATTACTTTCAAGCTACATGCAGCTATTCAATGACTACTACACCACATCTGTAGGTACATTTGAATATAATTTAGCCACTGTCTGATTACATTAATTGCATCTACCCATGCCTGACTGTCTTTTCACAGCATTGAGGAGCACGGATACTGTTTCGTAAAATCTTTGTGTCCACTGCACTTCTGACCATCCTATGCATTGGGCTGCATGTAATAGTAATTTAATATTTTCATTATAATATCTAACCATGCAACTAAACTGCTACATAGCATGTACTGCGGATTTACACAGTTAAAATCATAATGCAGTCACATAATATTTAGTATAATAGGAATGGATAAACATGCCATTTAGTTATAAAATAGCAGAGCTGGGGATGTTATTATAACAATATGTGGCACTTCGCTTGAAAGCACTGGGTTTTCTTTATAGGTTGGAGTCCTATGGAGCATTGGCTGTTAGAAGATGTAACCAAAAGCCAAATTGTTTCCTATGAATCACATACAGATTTTCAAACTGTTACACTTTGGTTTCAACTAGCGTTAGGTGTTGAAGTGCCAGATGGAGAAGATTTATATTAAACTGTCCAGTACAATTTATCTTTTGATTGTGCAAACAACTGCTACTTCATTTATAAAAGGTGAGCATTGGCAATGTTTGGAGACAGAGGGCAGCTGGATCTGTTCACTAATGACAACACTGCAATGACTTTGGCTTGACCTTGGGTCAGTCTTCGTGTGCATTGTATCTTTAAAGATCTTTAATAACTCCTGTCTAAAGTCTAAATGCATAGCTGATCGATAGGGATATAAATATCTTATCTATTTTGCTAACAAAGAATTTACCAATAGCTATATAGGCGAAACGATATATAATGAGTTTTAGTTCTTTAATTGGTGCCACTTTGCAGCCAAACATATCACACGCTGGTACAATTAAAGTTATCTAAGTTGTGTTAGTTCTTTTTGTAAGTTGTGTAAATGATATGTATTCCATATCGGGATTTCCCCTTCTTATTTCCCTTCATGACTCGTTATAACATAAAGCAGTTCAGGAACATTACAGGTTTTAGACAGTTTTGGTTTATGGTGACATCCATGTTTGTAGCATATACTAATAAATAATAAGTGTATCAGCGCTTCAAAAAGAAAAATGAATAACTGTGTGTGATACCAATTAACCCCTTAAGGACACAGCTTCAAAAATGTGTCTTGCCCTAAAAGGAACACTATAGGGTCAGGAACACAAACATGTATTCCTGACCCTATAGTGTTAAAACCACCATCTAGCACCCCTGGGCCGCTCATGCCTCCCTAAATATAGAAAATTCCCTTACTTGTACTCAAGCCTGAAGCTGTAGCTCTGCATGCTGTTTGCCTCAGAATAGCAAGCTGTCTTCTGACATCATGAGAAGTGGTGGCCTGATCCAATCACATTGCTTTTCCATAGGATTGGCTGGGATTGACAAGGAGGCAGATCAGGGGCACCGCCAGCACAGTTCAAACACAGCCCTGGCCAATCAGCATCTCCTCATAAGGATGAATTAAATCAATGAATCTCTATGAGGAACGTTCAGTGTCTGCATGCAGATGGAGGAGAAACTGAATGTGTTGATGCGTTTTAGGCAGCAATGACCCAGGAAGGATCTCTAACAGCCCTTCTGAAGAGTGGCCAGTGAAGTTATCACTAGGCTGTAATGTAAACACTGCATTTTCTCTGAAGAGACTGTGTTTACAGCAAAAAGCCTGAAGGTAATGATTCTACTCACCAGAACAAATTTAATAAGCTGTAGTTGTTCTCGTGACTTTAGTGTCCCTTTAAAGACACAAGCCATTTTTGCATTTTTTTGCTGTCTGTGTTCAAATGCAATTTGCATCCAGGGCCGGCGCCACCGTTAAGCGAACTAGACATTCGCCAAGAGCGCCGGCCTGCTGGGGGCGCCCACTGGGATGTTTCCTGGTGGGCTCCCTGCCCCTGTCTGGGGCCGCAGTGGGATGTGAATGTGTGTATGTCTATCAGTAAGTGTCTGTGTGTGTGTGTGTGTATGTCTATCAGTAAGTGTGTGTGTGTGCCAGTGAGTGAGTGTATGTCTGTCAGTGAGTGAGTGTGTGTGTGTGTGTCTGTCAGTGAGTGTGTCTGCCAGTGTGTGTCTGTCAGTGAGTGAGTGAGTGATATGAGGGGGTGGCAAAATGGATCTTTGCCTAGGGCGCAGAAATCATTGCACCGACCCTGTTTGCATCTTTGTCATTTATTGCACCAACACATATTATATACCGTATATACTCGAGTATAAGACAAGTTTTTCAGCACATTTTCTGTGCTGAAAACCCCCCACTCGTCTTATACTTGAGTGAGTGTCTGTATTATGGCAACTTACATTGCCGTAATACAGACAAGGACCGCTGGGCTCATTATAAGCCCGGCGGTCCTGTTGGGGGCTGGCAGGAAGCATTTACTTACCTTTCCTGCAGGTCCTGTAAGCTCCCTTCTCTCTCCTCCAGTCCGGTCAGCTCCCCTGCAAGTCTCCCGAGAGCCGCGGGGTCAGAGCATTGCCACGGTAATTACCATGGCAACGCTCTGCGCGGCACTCAGACCTCGAGACTTACAGTGGCGGAGAAGGGAGCTGACCGGACCGGAGGAGAGAGAAGGGAGCTGACAGGAGCTGCAGGAAAGGTAAGTTACAGCTCTCTGCCAGCCCCCCTCCTGCATAGCCCATCCACTGGATCACCAGGGAATGAGATCCCCCCTCCCTGACCAGCTAACAAGCAGGGAGGGGGACGAAAATAAATATAAATAAAAATTTTAATAATATATAAAAAAATATATTAAAATAATAATAATATAAAAAAAATAATAAAAATGCCCACCCCCCACCAAGGCTCTGCATCACATACACATACACACACTGCACTCACACACACACACACTGCATTCATACACACACACACTGCATTTATACACACACACACTGCATTCATACACACAGATACTGCACTCATACACACACACTGCACTCATACACACACACTGCATTCATACACACACACACACTGCATTCATATACACACACACACTGCATTCATATACACACACACTGCATTCATTATATACACAGACTGTAAATAAATATTCAATTAATATAATTTTTTGGGGTCTAATTTTATTTAGAAATTTACCAGTAGCTGCTGCATTTCCCACCCTAGTCTTATACTCGAGTCAATAAGTTTTCCCAGTTTTTGGGGGTAAAATTAGGGGTCTCGACTTATATTCGGTTCGACTTAGACTCGAGTATATACGGCAAAAAGGGCTTTAATTCGATGTCAGATATACATAGATTAATTAGCCCAACACTGGGGATAAAACAGTTTTGGCAAGAATAGCGTGTGCATAATATGCCCAGCTTAGGAAAAATAATTCAAAATAAATTAATTTATGTGTCTTGATTTATAGAGTACATTATATGTATAGTAAAAGTTCCAGGTCACTATATCAGGATCTGGCATCCAAACAGATGAATGTTGTCAAATGTCCATGTTCTTTACTGCGTTACTCTGATCTCTTTACCTTGCCCTTTACCATATATAACCAAGCAAATGTTAAGATCAGCACAGTCCATGATCAGTCACGAGTACCAATTTCAATTAGATGTAAAACCATACATACCTCAAAAATGATAGGGGCCACTACGAAAAATGTGCTCTCAAAACAGATGCTCAGTTTGTATGGCATTTCTGTGAAAGCATCAAACAGAGATAAGAGGATAGGAGGCTTACATTATCTATCAACACAATATGAATCAGCATGGGATAATAGTTGAAATGGTAAAACAATACCCTCGTGCATGTAATTCTTACAACATGTTACTCAATGCAATCTAGAGGCAGCTTGCTTAGTAATGCATAGTTATACAGGGGAACTAGAGGAAAGGATGTTTGTTTTATAGTTTGGATTTAACAAAACGTTTAACGTATATTCACACATGACACTTCTGAGAGTCATTTGGATTCGGCAAATGACAACTAATGTTCTCTAGAGTTACATAGTGTGTTTTATTCTCAGAAACAAAACTAAACACACATGCAGCGCTCTGAGTAAACACACTCTCATTCATTTAGGGACAAATCTGGATTAGTTGTTCTTCAGACTTCAGAGTAACATAGTCACATGTGTGAGTAAATCTGGGATCCAAATGCATGAATCACAAATCTTGATAGATTCCACAAATGTCTAGTGAGAGAGGCTTGTCTGGCAGTGAACTGTGCTGTACTATCATCTGCTACAAATGTAAACTTACTCACAAGCTCATTGTTGAGAAGGAAAAAATAGTAATGCAAACATGAAATGTAACTGAAGTCTATGAAATAGGATTGGAATGTATGAAATTGTAAACATTGACATGTACTAAATGTATCTAAATTAAGACACAAACACAGCGTTTTGTTTCGTGAATATACATTGGTTTTCAGTTACTTAAAGAGACACTCTAAGCACTCTATCCATTTCAGCTTAGTGTAGTGGTTATGGTGCAAGAACCCTCTTGACATCACAGTACATTTTTGGTTAGTGTAGCAGTCTTTCTTGTGAGGATTACACTTACAGCAGAGTGCCTGAAAGTAGACAAGTTTGGGTACGCAGTACAATTGCTTGTCATATTACAAAACTGCACTTGTTTAAATCTCATCTCAAGCTGGGGAGGTGGAGTTACCTCACCACACATTTGTGTAGATATTAATAAAATGGCAACGTTTTTAAATGTCTGAGTGCTGGGACAGGGTAATTTTATTTCCTGACACTGCAGTAGGCAAAGGGGTTGTGGTGCTTGTAGTGTACCTTTAAAAGCTTATTGGCTACTGCAAAAAGTACCTTAGTGTGTATGCACAGAGTTAAGAAAACAGTATAACCTGCTATTTTTAAATAGATAGCAAAATAATCATATATTTGTTACATATAGCTACAGTAGGTAGCTCCCCTTGAGCCTGTGTATGCCCTGCACTCACAGGCTCACTGGGTCTTGTGGGAGAAGTCATAGTAATAGGTACTTTGTGAAGTACTCATCACACATAAAACACTTCAGCAAGATGAGGCGCTTTATTTATGTGGAGAGATCCTTTAACATAAATTTGTGAAAAGTACAATTTATTTTTTTTGCTAAGACGTGAAGAGACCTGAATAGATTCTAATCTCTTAATGACTCTCAGTATATAATTATTTTCCCATGCTACATATTTACCATCTATAGATCCTTCTATATTTATTCATTCTATACCACTGAAATTATGTAAACGAAAAAAATACAAATGCATATATCATACATTGATTGGATTAAATCATGTTACTGTCATCGAGTCTGTCATAGATATTTACTTTGTTTTAATGTTTTGGCTGCTCATTTTGTATTAAAATGCACTGAAGTGATATTCAATGGAGGGTCTAGAAGCAGTACTAAATTAATGAATATTTAGTGATCTATGTGACCTGTCTTCCGCTTTAGTAATTGGCCCACGTACTGCCTCTGGTATTGTTTAATATATTGTTTAGTTCAACTAAAACACAGATAACCTTGACTTTCTCTCGAATAAATATAGGAAAACATTTTATGGATAAAAGTCTTGCTTAAGTTATTAGTTAATTTATGGAGTGTTTCTGTGTACTGTATTTATGTCTGTCTGTAGCACCATAGGTTTCATATGCTAGTTTGTTATATTAGCCCCCTAACACTATTCTCTAATCCACTCATTGCCTTCCATTTGAGTACCATGATTGAAAATGATGGGGGAAACATGACTTTATTTCCTGACAACTTTACAAAATCTACTCATTGCAGATCTACATTTCAACCTGTCAAAAACAAAAAAAGAGTGATGTTTGCCAGGACCTCCCAGTAACTAGGGCAGGCCCTAAGCAGTAGCCCTTCTCAGAAAAACAAAATGCCCCAATGTGTTGGCTAGTTCTTTTTCTGCCCACTGGTTGTGTGGATGGAAGGCTTCTAATCCAGGGAGGTAGATGCTCTACCGTCCATCTTGAGAAGCCCTTCAGCCATCGAAATTACCTTTTCATTTTGGATTGTGCATTTTGGATTTATTTTTTGGGTAATTTGATTTTGGGCTTTGTTGCGGGAAGGCACAATAGTTTATATATTGATCTGATATTAGTCTGCTGAACATTAACCCATTCACTACCGGAATTGTGTATGTACGATTACCATGGTGTACACCCATACCCCAGAATTGTGTATACATGATTGTTAATATTGCAAATGAAATTTAATTTCACATTTTGTTTGCAATAGTGGCCAGTTGGGGTCCCAGACTAGAGAGATGACACTTATTATAGGGCTCTGTGTGGACCATTTGCTGCAGCATGAGCTGGTGGTGAGATGTATAGAGATGAGATTAATGGGGAGCCGGGCTAGGATACTCCAGGCATGGTGCTTGGAGTAACCCCTTAACCCTCTAACTGAAAATAAAAAAGAAATATAAATCGATTCTGCTATTTTCTTACATTTCTTTTTTATTTGTTCACCTCTGCACTTCCTAGGTGCAGACATCAAAGAATAAACTCTGTTAGGAAAAAAATATGTCCCTTAAAATGAATGAAAGAAATGGCCTGCCCCTGCTGGACTACAATTCCTATCAGTGAGAGTCTAGACCATGGGTAGGCAACCTTCAGCAATCCATATGTTGTGGACTACAACCCCTATAATGCTCTTACACCCATAATGCTGGCAAAGCATCATGAAAGGTGTAGTCCAAAACAGCTGGTGTGCCGAAGTTTGCCTATGCCTGGCCTAGACTAAGCTGACGATAGTTAAAAAAATACATCTGACGTAATGATATAGTGAGGCAACTACATCCTAAGCAGCATATTTTGAATATAACTCCACTCCACATCATCCAGTGGTTGGCTGAGCTTAATAAGAATTATAGTCTGCAATGTCACCACTAAAAAAAACAACATATTACTTAAAGATGAGCCTTGAACTAAGAGCACTAAAGCATGATTTTTTGGGGGGAGGATTATATATATATAATGCATTGTTAAACACAAATACACACACAAGTCAAGCCATAAGACTTTTCCCACAGAAATCTCACTTTAACAGTGCTCTCACTACTGCAAGGGATTATATATCTATATCTATATATCAATAAATCACATGTGAGAAGGTTTAACTCAGAGAATTTCATTAGTAAATGCATACATAAATGTGATTATTCTTGGACATAGACTTTGCTTTAAATCAGATACATTGATTGCAGTAAGTATTTGTCTATTCTAGCATAACATATACTAACATTGCAAATATGTTTTTAAATGGGAAGGTGTTAGCTTGGTTTGCCACAGAATATGGTTTCCAAAACATAAAATCCAAATAAAATATGCAATTTTGTATTTGGAATTATAAATGTACTCTTCTCTGCTGAAGCAGGAATTACACAGAACATTCCCAGCACTGTATAACAATGTACTGCTTTCTACATGGCTTTCCAAATGTATTTGCTAATTAAAGACACATGTTGTTGAGCGTAATAAATGTGATTTTTTATTTATTTATGATAAATGATAGAATGTGTAATGCTACATGTGTTAGTTATGTGCTCAACCAAAAACCTAAGATACGATGATGTAGCAGTAATTGGCAAAATATTGAATTTGGTATTAGGTCACTTTTTATTTGTAACACTCACAGTGAATTTCAATATTAAGTAGGATAATGAGTATTTGAGGCTATAACTTTATTTTTACAATTAAAGGAACACTATAGTGTTGGAAATTCAAAATTGTATTCCTAACACTCCAGTGTCCCTCTGCTTCTGCCCTCCCCCCCATGAGTTCAACTCCATGAAATAGCAGGAAACACCTAATCATTATCCCTCTCTAAAACTTACATTTTTTCAGTGCAACCAGACCACTTCAATGAGATAAAGTGGTCTGGGGGCCAATATTGTCCCTTTAAATGGACACTGCAGACTAGAGTCAAAGGCTCTAAGAATAGAAGACTATATAAATAGAATATTCCTAGACAAATATATAGAAAACATAGATATATCTATGGGTGGATGAATGAACAGACAGAATTACATTTAGAATTTCATTTTATTTACAGTTATAAAATATATCACCTATGATGCGTCCTAGTGACCATCAGGAATCTATATATGTGATCCTCTCTGCTGATACATTGTATCACTGTGTAGAGTGCTTCCTCATAACTATCAGAGCTACTTCCAGTAGTCATTTGTAATGTATCTTCATATTAAACCATAGGAACTTAAAGGGACACTATAGTCACTAGTTAGTATGATCATTCCCTTCAGGCTTTTTGCTGTAAACATTGTCTTTTCAGAGAAAAAGCAGCGTTTACATTATAGCTTAGGGATACATCCAACTAGCCACTTTTTAGGTGGTTGCTAGAGGTACTTCCTAGGAAAGTGTTGCACCGTATGCAGCACTGACATTCAGTGTCTCCACCCTCTGCATGGAGACTCTGAACTTTTTTCATAGAGATGCATTGATTCAGTGGAGGAGATGCTGATTGGCCAGGGCCGTGATTGGCTTGTGCTGAGCTGCCTCCTTGGGAAAGTATTGTGATTGGCTGAGATCACCAATTCTTATGATGTCAGCCAAAGATGCCGATTAAGAACAGAGCCAACAGCAGCAGACTGGAATAATGGTAATATTTTACTATATTTAGTGGGGCCATATGGGCTAGATTGTGTTTTTAACACTGTAGGGTCAGGAATACATGTTTGTGTTCCTGACACTATAGTGTTCCTTTAAGTTGACTCTGATTAAAAATGTTAACTTTTTAAATATGTGTCACAAAGATTCTACGTAGGGAATCATGAATTGTGTGAAAAGTAAAGCAAATGGTTTTATCATTGCCCCTTGTTTAAGCTGTGATTAAGGAAATTCCTAATTGATTAATTCAAGCAGGCATTTCAATTTTTAGCTACAAGGAAAATATTAAAAATAAGTCTCATTAAGTTCCATAATTAATGTGGAATATAAAAAGACAGGATATTGGATTAATGTACTTTAGTCATGATATTGCTTGTTGGCCAAATCATATTACATCAAAAAGATGATACGAAAGCCCACATAAATGCATTTCATCCAATGAATCAGTCTTTGAGTTATAAATAGGTTAGTCAGAGCATTCTTCCTTTTACTTTTTGTAATTATCTTCAAAATCAAGGCATTAGTGTAGCTTTCCACCTCCGACCTGGAAATTTAGACTTGTAAGAATGCTCTCACCAAATAGAAATGCTTATGGCGTTGTGACCAGTGATCAATATGTTCTTTATTTAATGTCAAGATATGAATCAAGGAACAAATGAATACATAAATTATATTGATTTACAAATGTCAAGATATGAATCAAGGAACAAATGAATACATAAATTATATTGATTTACATTACATATGAATTCTGTTTGATACTACTGTTATGTTTTAGGTTTTCTCCTCATCATCTAAGTCCGCGTAGAATTACTGCTCCTCCCGGTATGATGCAGAGGCGCACTCCACAGCCTCCTCAGGTTCAGCAAGGTGCAGGGACTTATATGAAAACCTATCCTCCAATAGCAAACACCTCTCTACAACCTAACAGCCTTCATGTCCAAGGTCAGTAAGAGTCTGAAAGCTGTATTCTTGGTTTAACAGTTAAACAGCCTGGTGTCTTGTTCCAGTTTATACTAGCAGTGTCAGCCTTGTAAAGATAACTCTATTTGTATGCTACTATGCTAATTTAGATATCATCTTAGATATGTTTTTTATTATTTAGTCTATATGCATATAATTTATGCATGGTGATAAGGAAAGTCACTTAACGTTCCTTTGTTTAAAACCGCAAGGTGACAGATCCACACGCAACAATTATAATCTCAGAGAGGAACTTGAGTCAACACAGGGCATATTAAACTGGTTTCACGTTTTTTTTCTCACTTCGTGACTGTGTGTCTGTGCAGCCACAAAAGCAGTGAGCTCTAGCTCAATGTTTACAATTACAGCTGGCTCTCAATCAGCTTTCAAATGCAAGACAAAGGAGTTTGATGGGATTGTGGTTAGCACGTTATTTAGACAAGTCATGTTCCATCAAACTGATTGAGCGAAGTAAGAGACAAATGGACTGGGACTGAAAGGCACCATCATGTAAGAGTGACATACTTAAAGCCACCACGCTCAGTAGTGCAGGCCAGTCTACTTCTTGTGTCATTGTTGCATATGACATGCTGTGTGTTTGACTTCCTGTAGCTCTGTATGTGTGTAATTGAAGTAGAGGATAATCTAGATATGTTTTATATGTAGTATATTTTTGCTTAGATCCTACAATTTTTCTAAATACATCAGTAGAAACAAATTCAGTTTTCCCTCTGAAATCTAAAGTTTTGTTTGTAACGGAACAGTACTATATATTGATTCATTTTCAGGTTACCATTGTATTACAGACAGAATAAGATTCTATTCAGTTCCACCTTGTGCATCTTCTTTATGTTGATGTTGACCCTGAATACTTTAAGATACAGTTTTGCTGAGAAGCTTCTCAGTGAACAATAGTTACAAAACCCACATCTGGTATCCACAGATAAAATAATACAAAATAAATGATCAGCTATAGGTTTCAAGGCATATAGGTTTGACAAAGACCCCTAGAGGTCATAAGTGTTGATGGGTCACCCTTTTTTGAGTGAATAAAGACACGTATATGCATTGAAAACTACAGTTGATCATTTATTGTATTTGTGTGGACCCTGAATTAGTGTCATATATTATGATTCTGAATTGCTGCCTATTATGCTGATGTCAGCTTGCGAGAAGGCTATGTGTATGTCTATCCATACTTCTGTATAATGTCACAATTAATCACCGTGCACACATATTATAGAGTGTCTCATTTTAATGTAAAATATGCAGCTGTCATCAGTTATTAAAAAAGAAGCGGGATGTGCTGTTTTGTTTAACCAAAACTACGTACTTTATACACTCTGGGCCTTATTACTTCAACTGCAGCTTTGACATAGCCATTCATGATTCTGTACAAAGTTATATCACTGACCCCATAATGTTGTGTTTTATAGTTTGAACTTAGTAGTAATTATTTTACTTTTTGATAGATTTGAACTGTTCTCCCCAATGATGTAACAGTAATCTGAATTCATGTTTGCGTACGATTTCCCCTACAGAGCAGTAGTACTGTTCTTCTGACAACTTTGAGTGAAGGTCATAGCCCCACTTAGTATGATTTGTGGTGCCTTAAATGGAATAAATCCACTCACTCTTATAAATTATCCTTCATGGTTTACCCTTCTCTTGCCTGTATGCATAGAGTCATTTGAATGCCACAAATATCCCTCAAAAAATGGCAAATATGTTGGTTAATAACAGTTTCAGCGTTGCTACATTGCTCTATTTCTTTGCTCTGTAACATAATACTTCATTGCTCTTCGTTCTGAAAGTGAAAAGGTTAACTTTCTCCACAGCTCCTTGTTCTATTCCTGTGAGAACTTGACACAATTATGGCCAGATCCATTAAATGATGGATGTATATAATTTGCTAAAGACTCACTTCATTTGTCTCCACTTATTTTGTTTCCCTTGGAAAATTTATTTCTTACAGTTACATTGCAAAGTTGTCATAATTTATCATATATTTAATAAATATCTTTGTATCTGGATACAAACCTCACTGTTTACACATTTCAGTATAATTACAGAACCCTATTTTTGTGCTTATTCTGAAGTGAGGTAGGGCTTTAATGAATAATTATGAGTGTGCTACAGTATACTTAAAACAAATTATCTTCACTAGAAACTACACACCCCTCCACTTACAGTATCTCTACCATGAGTATATTGCCCCCTCTAATTATCTGTTTTATCTATATTAATCTTATGTCATTCAGCAGTCATAGCATCATCTATATAGTCATTTGTCATTGCTAGTGAATTGTATATATCAATTGTGTGAGGGGCAAATAAGGCCGTATAGGAAATGTACAAAGAGTAGCATAGTAACAGGGGAAATAAGTCGGTTGAGGTGTGCCGGAACCAACCTCGTGGTAGGCCTATAATAAAAGAGGGCCCACCCATGAGGTGTAATGAAAAGTATAGATAAAGGGAGAGGAGGGTGGGGACATGCAAATCGCTAAGAACACGTACGAGACGGAGGAAGGTGAGTAGGGGGTTTAAGTAGGGTAACATGCCCCTCCCACAACTGCAGGCCAAGCCTTTGCATTTGTGTGAGGGGCAAATAAGGCCGTATAGGAAATGTACAAAGAGTAGCATAGTAACAGGGGAAATAAGTCGGTTGAGGTGTGCCGGAACCGACGTCGTGGTAGGCCTGTACTAAAAGAGGGCAAAAATAGATGCATGCCAGAAACGTAGATCAATCAACAAAAACCTTAAGTGCTTAGCTGTATGGTAAAATGCCTGTTGAAAATCTTGACAGTACGTGGTACATATGGGGAATATGCTGAGAACTTCCATGACCCAGCGATTAAATATACAGACCCAAATGAACTAGTTAGCAGCCATGGATGGCACCCTATCCTAAAGAGGTGAGACTACCTGAGACAATGCTGCTAGATGGACGTGGTGGTTGTGGGAAATATGTGGGGCCAAAGAACCTGTGAAAGCAGGTATAGCGGCTCAACCACTAGATTACGTAGTTACATAGCTGAAAAGAGATTAAATGTCCATCAAGTTCAGCATTCTTCACATTAGTTTTTATAACGGTTGCTCCAAAAGACGGCGAAAAACCCAGTTTGAAGCACTGCCAATTTTGCAACAAGCTAGGGAAAAAATTCCTTCTTGACTCCAGAATGGCAGTCAGATTTATCCTTGGATCAAGCCGTTATTGCCATACATTGAAGGTTGGTGCCTGATTCGTAAGGATAGGCATCTGATGGGGATTGAAAATACTTGGATGCTGATGGGAAAAAAATCGAAAGATTTGAAATTTCCCGGGAACCTGAAACGCCTTGAGTATGATAATAATCCGGCATGATGACATGAAACTGCGTATGAATGGAAAACCTGCACAGCATGTGAAGTTGTAAACCGGATAGGTAGAGTTGATGCAAGTTAGAGGTGGCAAAAGAAGCGAAAACAAATTGCAGACAACATAGCAACAGAGACAGAAACAGTATACGCGAAAAGGAACCTCAAAAGGAGAAGAAGGCCCTAACACATGAACCGCGAGAGTAAGTAGAAAAGAGCCAGATGTGAAAGATGATGACCACGAGATAAACGAGGCTGGTAGTCCGCGAGCAGACCCCGAAACGCAGGGAAATGGCAGCGGTTACGGAAGAGGCCGTAGGCAGAGCCATGAGGAAAGTGTAGTGGAGGCACAGGACAGATCGTACGAAAAAGGTGCAGGAAGTCTGGCTCTGATCCAGCCAGAGCGGCAGATGCCAATTACCCAAACTGCCATCAGAAACCGCCCCATAGACGACAGTAGCGAAGACAAACAGGGGACGAACAATGGAGAAGTAAGAGCGAACTCGGGGCCCCCTCCAGCAACAGTGGTACTTGTGGAGAAGGACAGACACTGAGAGTTCAGCTGGCCGAAAGGCTGCCGGGGAGGGAATAAGTTGACTTGCGAGAACTGCAGCGAAATGAGGAAGAGAGCAGGACACGAAAAGAAGTTAGGAGTAGCCAAAGCACCACGGCGTGATGAGTACCAGAACTAGCCAGAGAGCCGGGGCGGAAAACTACCATGCCAGTGCTAGAAAAAAAAAAAGAAGAATAAACAGCGCATTAGCGACCCAAAGCGTGTATGAGTGTGTGTGTGTGTGTATGTGTGTGTGTGAGCTGGCATAGTAGCTAATGCCAAAGAGGCGAAACAATTAAAAACTAAGTTTGGTGACAGATGAGGCCCTGCTAGTTGCCAAGTGGCATGAGAGGCTCTATCTATGCGTTGGCGGAAGGGGATAATGTGGCCACTGAACGTTGTGGCGGGGTGTTGGCCTCTCGGTGACAATTAAACATAAGAAAGAATGGGAGTGACAGGTGAGGCCCTCTCTATGCCACAATGCGAGGCGACTAACTATGATTTGGCCCGAGGGGCGTAGTACCTCCGAGTATGAGGATGGGTTTTGGCCTTGCGGGACCACTAACCTAGGCGAAGATGCCAGGGGAAATACAACTATTGGACACCTAGGATCTTGACAGCAAGCAACAGCTAACTAAGAGGGGAGGGGAGGTGAGGGGAGGGAAGGGAGTATGAGAGAGTATTTACCCGAGGAAACGTGGAACGAAAACGTGGTGGGGGGTTCAGGAAAATAATGTAGGATGATGACTAAAGGCGTGCAAACGCGGCCCGGCCAAGCAGAGAAACGGGAAAAAACTTGAATGAAGAACGTGGGTTGCACCCTGCGACTGGGTCGAAAAACCTAGGATAGAGAAAAAAAACAATTATGAGATTAATTTGAGTATGCACAAAACCAACATATTCTATAAAAGGTCTGTAAACATGCAAAACCGCCTCGTAACAAAATAAATAGCGAATGAACCCAAATAGGAAGAGAGAACCTAACAAAAAAGGGTGGAAAAAGGTAGAAATGTAAGAGTTGCGAGCCCAAAATCGACTACTAACAATGTTTATTGGTCGGGTGACTGCAGGAGGTCTAAACTGCTCAGTGGGTACTACCTCCATGTAGTACAACCAGAGAAGCAAAGAAAGGGGATTTACACATATAAATACACCCAGCTCTGCTACTACTAATAGATTAGAAAAGTGTACAAAACAACCAGATGGGGACAATTCGAAATACAACGGTTGTCCATTTCTTTTTAATTATTAGGTTTGGGGGGGGGGGGTTTATATGGCTATAAATCTCAGGCAGCTTGTACTCTATCGAAAAAGGGGGTAGAGTACTCTACAAAGTATTGGAGCTAACAACCCATATAAAACCCTTCACATGAGGGAAGAAACTATGGATTATGAAATCATAAAAGTTAGTGTATTCAGAAACATTACTCACAGCATGATACAGCAGACGAGCAAGCTAAAGAAATTCCATGTACTAACGCAACCTCAATAGCCTGGCCTCCCCAGTGCCCAAGAGGGATCCTTGCAACATTGTATCCAAGAGTGGATGCCTCGTAACCAAAACCCTGCTTCCACCCGCTCCGCCATATGTAGCTCAGTTGTTAGGCAGCTGAGCGCACTGTGAGTGAAAGTCCTATCACAGACGCGTGGGCGTGTTCACGCTGTAAGCAAATCCCAGCAAAAGAAATGGGCTCTCTGATCGTGTGAGGCATTCGTGCAGCAAAAAACAGGTGAAATGGCAGGAGCGGTCTGGTAAAAACATGCGAACGCCCAAGAGCCACGAACCCCCAGAACCATGCGAACCGGGCGAGCAATAGGAACAAGGGGAAAGGAAAACTCCCGAAAGTAAAGGTTAGTAAACTCACGGCAACTGAAGAGATGACAGGACGAACAGCCGACCGGAGCAGAGCCCCAGCAATGACTGTGGACGAGACGAAAATGTCGGGGGAAACGGCAGGCCAGGCAAGGAGAACCGCGAGGGAAGCAAATGGCGACCGGAAATAGCGACATGCAAATCGCTAAGAATACATACGGGACGGAAGAAGGTGAGTAGGGGGTTTAAATAGGGTAACATGCACCTCCCACAACTGCAGGCCAAGCCTTTGCATTTATGTGAATTGAATAAAGATTGCAAAATGCTGTGCTACTACCACAGACTAGTCAATTTATTTCTTGTAAAAGGATACATTTTGTTGGGTCACAAGGAGGGCATGAAAATATATAACTGTGCAGATTTACCAATCTGTTGTCATCCTATGCTATGTCACCGATCATTTACACCACTAACTTTACATCATATCGTCTCCCACCCCTCCTCTTTCCAAGTTACATTCAGTCCTCTCTAGTTTCTTCATTCTTTGTTTAGTTTTCTATTTCCACTTTCTGTTCAGTCTATTTTAAACCTCTCCATTCTCTTTTCTTCCCTTCCCATTACAAGTTTCCTTTCTCTCATCATTTCACCTCTTCTTATTACTTATTTCTCCTGACTTCACCTGGTTGGCCCTTCTCATCTTTTCACCTCCAAATCCTCTCTTAATTCGATCTTCCCTTTTCATTAAATCTCCTGCACCCCTACTAATTAACTCTGCCATTTTTTATTTATTTAAAACCCCTTTTCATAAAAATCTCCCCATTTCCGTTCTCATCCCATCTTGCCTTTATATACACACCCACCTTATTCAATCTATTTTCCCCATACTTATTTACTTTCCCCATCTTCCATCACCTTCCCATCTCATTTTCCATTCATATCCCCTCTCACCCCCTCCCCCCCCCACATTCATCATTTCATCTCTAGGTGCAGTGTCCCAGTCCCCTTAACGTTGCAGCTGAAAACATTGCAGTTCTAGAGAAACTACAATGTTTGCATTGCAGTGCTAAGACTGCCTCTAGTGGCTGTTGACCAGACAGCCTTTAGAGGTGCTCCCTGCTGTTTCATGGAGTTTACACGCTTTGCTTGAGGACGTCTAGTGTAGGAAAACATTGACTCAATATAGTGCTCCTATAGCTTTCTGTTACCGTAAAGTATTATTTGTACTTTACTAACCCCTTAGTGTTTGAAGCGTTTATACCTGTTTGCACTTCTGTTCACATTAAAGCAGCACTGTTCTAACCTTTTTCCAATCGCTTCCTTATTTCTTTCTTACTCTGTCTTTCCTTTTCTTCTATTTCTAACCAAAAACATAAGACAAAGTAGGGACAACATTGTCTTATGTATTTTTCTTACGCTTGCAGTGACATCTACAGGAAATAGTTTCTAACTATGGAGGATCCTGCAGCCTTGCGGAATCCTCTATAGACCCAAATGTTGTACTCTCACGCATGCACAAGAGTACAGCAATGGAGTTCTTCAGCAGAAGAAGACACGCTGGGAGAAGATGACGGAACCCACAAGGGACAGGCCCAGGTTTGCCTGCCACTCCCTGCAAACTTTTTATAGATTTGCATATAGATTATAATTCCTACACAATTAATCTAAAGTAAAAAATTTAACAAAGAGATTCTCCGGGCACTCAAAGTGTTAAAAGCCGCAGGCAGTTTTAATGAAACAAATAAGAACAACAAAGTTTCTACCTCTTAAGAGGTCTTTTTCATGTAACTAAAGTAAAAAATGTAACTCAAACTAGATTCACTTACTAATCTTCATTGTTAAAATGCCTAATAAACTCAATATTTAATTTAATTTATTGGAAGTTGTAAAACAAATATTAAAAGGAGTGAGTTACAGTTGTAAGGCTAAACTGTTGAGAATATAACTTTAATAGCAGTCACATAATCCAAAACCTCTACACTGATGTATATATGTATACAAATTATCCCACCCACCCCCAAAAATATTTAACTTGGAGCATTTTGCCAATTTTCTGTTAAACGTTTTACAACCTACTTCTGTAAACCTGATGGTTATATTTAATTATTTGTGTATTATACATGTGTTACACATTTATAATTTTTTGTACGGACCTTCACAAATTATGTGTGTCCCACTACTATAAACAACCCAGATGCGCATTCATTTTCATAGAAACATAGAATGCGATGTCAAATAAGAACCATTCGGCCCATCTAGTCCCAATTTTTGAAATACTTTTATTAGTCCCTGGCCTTATCTTAAGTCTAGGATAGCCTTAGGCCTATCTTACGCATGCTTAATCTCCCTCACTGTTTTAACCTCTTCCACTTCAGCTGGGAGGCTATTCCATGCATCCACTACCTTCTCAGTAAAGTAATACTTCCTGATATTTTTAAACCTTCGCCCCTCTAATTTAAGACTATGTCCTCTTGTTGGAGTAGTTTTTCTTCTTTTAAATATAGTCTCCTCCTTTACTGTGTTGATTCCCTTTATGTGTTTAAATGTTTCTATTGTATCCCCCCTGTCCCGTCTTTCCTCCAAGCTAGTTGAGTTTCCTCCCCTAAGTACAGTAATACCCTTAATGTAGACTTTTAAAAAAAAATTGAGAAGTTATGGGGGGAAATTACAGACACATCAATTTAAGTTATCAAACTTCAAAATTTTCACTTACAGTGCCCTCAGTTGCACTTTACCCCTTCATTTGTTAAAAAAAGCACAACTATTAATAAATACAGATCAATTTTTGAGTATTCCATGATGCTAGTCAACCCTAACACTAACTAACCCTAACATTTGTTTAACACTTGCTAACTCTAAACCTTAACTAACTCTAGCCCTAAGCTACCCTATGTCAGGATCGAGACAGGGATCCAATACGCAGAGTGCGGACAGAAGGAGGTACGTATACCGGACCTTAGAATGGCCGGACTAACGTATAGACAAAACAAGAATGGTCAAAAGGTAAGCCGAGGTCGAGGGAGCCGGAGGACAGGTAAGCGAGGAACAAGCCGAGTCAAAGGAGAGGAGAGAGCAGCAGGACAAGGTACAAGCAAGGTCAAAACCGAAAACACAAGGAGAGAGAACGCGCAAGCAAGCTAGAACCACGACAGGGCAATGAGCAGTAGTAAAAGTTTCCCTAAAATACCCTGTCACCTTAATTGAGACCACGCCCCCAAAAAGGTCCGGAATTGCGGTTCCCGGCGCTTCACATAATGATGACGTCATGACGTCGACGCTAGCCGTCGCGTCATAAAAGGGGGAGGAGCTAGCGCGGCCGGCGGGAAAACGGCCGGAAAATGCCGAAATGCTAGGGGAGGGGAGCCCCTATGAATAGAGACTGACCTCCTCAGAGACATAATTTACAGGTAACCTGACACCCTAATGCTAGCTATAACTCCAGCAAATACTAACTCTAGCTAACACAAGCAAATCCCAACAACCTTAGTTAACATAACTAGCTCATAATAACATTTACATTACCAATTAACTATAACAATAACCATACCAATTAACTGTTTAGCAGATTGGCCTTCAAGCTGAGTGATCACAGTGAGAGACAATCACTGACAATTAAGGCAAGTGCTTATTGTGATTGCGTCCTAGGGTGATCAGTGGCTATTGATGGACTGCCTCCCTAGTGAGGCAATGTACCATAGACCACTGACAGCTAATCCTGGCATGAATTTCTGCAGCCAGGCATCAGCTCTCAATCGCCGAGATTGTGGCTGATCATGGCAAGGCATACACCCTGATTGCATAAATGCATGGCAGCCATCATCAAGTGCATAAGCACGGGCCCCATACTCTGTATGGCAGCCATCATGAAAGAGTTAATAAAGCAAGAATTGTTTAATCTACTTGATGGCCAATAAATGAATATAACAAGTCGGTATGAAGTTACCGCTGTGATGGGATTACACGCTGTGATGGGATTCTTTCTGATACATTCAGTGCCCAGAATTCCTCTTTTTTTCCCTGTATTTGCTGATCTTTGTGTTCATGTCATCTTCCATTGCTAGCAGATGTGCATCAAATTCAAGAAACAGCATATGCTGCCCAGGCCAGTGAAATATATTTTCATGAGTGTTGATATTTCTTGAGAGCTAGATAAATAGACATCACTTTGGGGTTGTGTATCTGAAATCTCCACAAACAGATTTAGAGAAAAAAATCCCTTTCATAAATATTTTTCAATGCCAAAAGCACATCAATATTTCACCATTATGAGAACATCCGATTTATCACGATCCCTTATCTTGTCAGTAGGAGTTTTCTTTGAAATGTGTAGATACTTTAGTTGGCATTGTCCCCAATTAAAAAAAATCTTCACTGTTTTTAATTTTGCATAAATAATTATTTCAATTGAGAAAAAAAAACGTAGATTCATGAAAATTGAGTTAAAAAATGAATAAATGGTTTATGTCAAGTTCACCACATGTTAAAAGTTATAATTAATGTTCTGTATAATTCAGGATATTCACTTATTTTCAGAAATGTATTTATTAAATTACTTGTGTGGAACAACAATATTACCCATCAGCAAACTCAGTTTTAATGAACAAGCTATCCAATGTATGGAAAGGGAAAATAAAAGAAAAGAACAAAATACGTTGAAATGCAAATCATTATTGTTGGGGGGAGGGAGATTATAAATGGAATCCTGAAATCTAAAAATTCTAGAGTACAGGAGTCCAGCTCATTGCCTACATCGCCAAGTCCTCTCAGTATTTGGGCCTTGTCATTGCCAATACCAATGCCTGCAATAATTTGTTAGACACAGAAAAGTTTAATTCAATATGTGCTGTTTTTTGGCCAAATGTATGAATTTGGATGTATATGCACATACTCAAGTATCTAGTAGAGGATATACATATGCATATGTACAATGCATAGTCCTAGATGAGCAGAACCTCCAAGCCACACTACTTGGCAGAAACTAAGAATACCAGACAGTGTTTAAAGTCCATTTGTAGTTGATGCTGAATGTGGAAAACACAGATCTGATGTAACACAGCTGTGGCTATTTCTTCTGCTGCATGTGATGAGATTGATGAAGACACCTTTTACCATTTTCTTTTTTTTTTTCCTTTGGGGTTATTCCTTTAAACCTATGTGTTACTTTGTACAACTACAGCTGTTCTTTGATAAATGGGATTGGCTGTTTCTACTGTAGTAAGAGACTCACTTCATGGGCACATGGATGAGTTCAAAGCCAGTTTAGGACTTCTCAGAACCTTTGGCAGTGTATTAGTTTAGGACTCCCTTCTCCAACATTCATGTCATATAGGATGTTACGATAACTCTAGGAATTAAATATTTTCCACACATAAATTTAACTGTTTAGGGTACGGATAGAGGTTCTGATAAAAGGACATAGCATAAGTGCATACTGGAGAGGCAGAGTGGCCAGGGAAGATGACAGATTAATGGGACATAGGTACTAAGAGAAGGTATGAGAAGTGACAGTGTAGAAGACTGGGAACAACTTTTGGAGAGGGAACAATTGAGGATAATGATACATGGGATACATGAGGGGGGATGGATGCGACTGAGAGAGATCTGCTAGAAGGAATGCCAAAGAAGACAGTGGAAGTGTGGTATGGGGAGTGGAATGTATTTATATATGGTTTTCTATTTTAGAAAGCCAACCCCACCTTTTCCTAACTTGGCCTTGGAATTATCACCCATGGAGAGGCTTGGTGAAACTGGGTGTCATCCCTGAGTTGTCATCTGTGGTGAGGTTAGGTCTCATCCCTAGCATCTCATCCTTGTTGAGTCTGGATCTCAACCTTGTTGTTCAGTGGGTGTATAGATCTGTGCCTCTGTGGTTCCTTTGCAGCTTTGAGTGTTAGAACCATGTCCATGTTTGAGCTGCTCAAACAGATTCTTGTGATTTTGTCCAATCTTGTGATTTTGGAGCCAGCAATCAATGAGTTCCCTGTATGCAACTATGCCAAGACATGTGGCTCCTCTTGTTTTTTCCATCTCTATGTGCATGCCCTACAGCAGAATTCCTCAGGTCAGAGTGAGAACTTGTGTGTCTGCCTGACATCAATCACACCAGGCTTACAGACAGCCTCCTGGCAAGCCCCCAGTGTACAGGACCATGCAGAGAGCTCCATGATCTGCATGAGAGCTGCATGATCGTAGTGCCCGATGCACAGCATAAGCATGTTTAATGATGCTGTTGCAGGGTGCTGCAGTTCCCTGGTGTCCTCAGATGCTGGACACCAGAGTACTAAATCTGGACTGCGAAACAGGACCCTAAAAGAGGGATTGTTCTGCCAAAAATGGGTCAGTTAGGAGGACTGTTGCAAACACTGCATAAACAGAAAATAATTCATGTGAAAAAAATATTTAAATGAACATGACAGGTACATGTGTTATAAATATTACATAAACTACTAACCCTACTTTATTTTCTCCTCTGTACATAGTAAAGCAATATGGCTCATGTACCTAAAAGAAATTAGAAAGATGCCATTGTATAAGAAACTAAACTACAATCTACCTAGACAATCCAATGCACAGAACACAAATTTGGTCTAATGTTCTGATTAAAACTGTCAAAATATTTTTTCTCCATAAAGCATAGTCAGTATCTGTAGCAGCACCATTTTCACCAGATTGTTGCATGGGAGTATATTTATCATTTTATTGAATGCGATTAAGGGATAAAAAGGTTTTGTTATTTTACCAAAGCATGAGATAATAGGCGCCAATAATGAAACCCCGTGCTTTTTATCCACTTAAAGTAATTGGCAACACATTGAACTCCATGTAATAATCAGGAGTGAGTCTTATTCTGGAGGGTTCACTGCACCTATTTCTTAGAATTATAGAGATATCATTCTCCCAAGGGTTTAAACTCTGCTCTGAGGAATTCTGCTCTAGGGCATACACATGGACGTGGAAAAAAAGAGGAGATCATTTACTGACTTGAAAACACAATGTTACAGTGGGGTAGATTTACCAAATTGTCACTGACACCTTTGCGTCTGTTCAGGCAATTTTTTTTATCTAAACACAGTATTTAGAAGTGTGCTAAGTGTTGACACAGAATAAAGGCATTACAGCACATTTTGTATCACACCAACAATTGTCTACATGGTTGCAACTATATGCGTTCCCGCCACTTAAAATATACAAAGTAAACAATGTGTTTAACCCCTTAACGATGCTTGACAGAAATTTTCCATCAAGGCAGACCTACCATTATGGACGCATGATGGAAAATTTAGTGAAAGTTAGTGGGGAATTGGGGAATTTGGTGTTAGGTTAGCTAAGGGTTAATGTGAAAAAAAGTTTTTTTAAAAGGCTTTAAAAAGTAAAAAACAAACAAATGTTTTAATAATAATTTTAAAAAGTTAAAAAAATTCCACCCCCTTTATCCAGTCCTAATAAAATTAACCCCTTCCCTGCCAGTTGATCACTGCCTACAGTGACCAAAATACAGAACACAGTATTGTACTGTGATCGGATTTTTGTTTTAACCCCTGAGGGTTAACTTTTTATTTTTTTAACCCACAGGGATTCAATTTATTGCATTAATTAATTTAAATATTTTAAATAATATATTTTGCTAGCTGGGCTGGGTGGGAGTAATGGGAAATTGGGGAAATAAGTGTTGCTTACTGTTAGTTAGGGGTTAACGGTAAAAAAATGTTTATACAGATTTTAGAAGTGTAAAAAAGATTTAAGAAAGTTTTAAAAAGTTGAATTACCAAACGGCTAAACTACTCCAAAATGGAATATGGACACAGCATAAAACTTCAAAGTTAGAAAAAAACAGAATGGCTGTGTCTCAAATGTGCCCCTTCAACATCCACATATACCTGGCAAAGGTACATACAGGGTTATTGCCATACTCAGACAACATAGCTGAGCAACATATGTAGTATTATACAGTCGTAGCACACATAAGATTGGCAAAATATACTGTGCAAACTCACTTTGTGAGTCAAAAAGGCAGAACAAATGTTTATTACCACTACACTTGGTATGTCTTTATGGGATAGTTGGAATATATAGCCTGCTAAAATACTCCACAATGGGACCTGGACACAGCGTAAAAATTCAAAGTTTGAAAAAAACTGGAATGGCTGTGTCTCACATGTGCCCCTTCAATATCTACATATACTTGGCAAAGGTATATACGGGCATATTGCTGTACTCACACGACATAGCTGAACAACATACAGTCATAACACACATAAGGTTTGCGAAATATACTGTGCAAACTCACTTTGTGTGTCAAAAGGCAGAAAAAAATGCTTATTACCACTACACATGGTACAAGCTAGCTGATAAATAATCCCACGCTAAGGTTCAAAATATGCCGTTTAAAATACCCTAGGATGTCGTCTTTAAGAAATATTATGCCTTTATGGTGTAACTGGAATATGTAGCATGCTCAAGTGCTTCAAAGTGGGACATGGGCGCTCAAAACCCTCCATGAAAATTCACACTTAAAAACCTGAACTTATGTCTCTTTTACAGAACTGTAAATAGTGTCTAGGTCATACATTGGGCATATTGTTTTACTCAGAAGACGTAACTGAGCATAATTTGGGGGATTTTATGACAGTGGTACATATCATATCATATTGTAAGAAATACTCTGCAAAAATGCAACATGTATGTAAAAATTGCATTTTTTCCCCTCACCACAAACATTGATATAAATTGGTGAAAATATGGTGACAAGTTAAGGCACAATATAACGATATCCTGGGGTGTCTGCTTTAGCAAATGGAAGTCCTTTGTGTGGTTATTTGAACAGTCAAACATTTTTAATAACCCAAAATGAGACATAGGCCCATCATACCCATCTATGAAAATTCTAACTATAGAAACTGACTTGTCTCTTATATGGCATTTTAGCTTCACAGAATAGTGCTGAAGGCATACAATGGGGGTATCGTTATAATCAGCAGATGTAGCTGAACACAATATGGGGTTATGTGCAGGAATAGCATACACCAGCTTTACGCAATATACATTATAAAAACCTTGTTATATGTGTATATAACACAATTTTACTCCAATATTTAGCAGATATTGGCAAAGAAATGGATACGTAAATAGTGTCAAAATAACCTAAGATAAATAGCCTGTGATGTCTACTTTATATAAATATATAATTTTGTGTGGCAATTTTGTTTTCTGTGATGGCTACTAAACCTACAAGACAAACATACCAACTTCTAAAATAGTTTCACATTGAAATGTTATTTTGGTCCTTTTATTTTGTGACCTGTAACTTTCAAAATAAGCTGAAGTCATATACATATTATGTACTCTATAAATCAAGACACATAAATGAATTTATTTTGAATAACTTTTTCTAAGCTGGATATATTATACATGCGCTATTATTGGCAAAACTGTGAAAAAATCTTTTTGTTTTCAATTTTTTTGCTATTTGTTTTATAATTAATGAGAATTTATCTATGTATATGAGACATCACTTTAATGCCCTTTGTGCCTTCTTAAACATGGTATATAATATGTGTTGGTGCAATAATTGACAGAGATGCAAATTGCGTTTGAACAGGAACAGCAAATAATGCAAAAATGGCTTGTGTCCGTAAGGGTAAGTCCAGTTTTTGAAGCTGCCTCCTTAAGGGGTTAATTAGTTTGTGCTGAGTGGTAGGAATAACTTGTATAGTTAAGTGCTTAATGTGTTATGCTAATTTACTTATAACACTCACTATACACAAAGCGACAGGTTCATTTGTTGGATATTTTTGAGACTCTTTTTGCACCCGTACCCTAATGTTTTCATATGCACCAATTTTTGCTGATGCAACAGATTTCTGAATATTTTTGCTACATTTTCCAACAGAAAAGTGTTGGATTTTTTCCTCACTTTAAAATTGTTGTTCTTCTGAAGTGGTAATTGTTATAAAAAAACAGCAACATTTATTATGAGTTAAACTATCACATTTTAAATAATTTTAATTAATGTGAGCAAAATAATGTAAACATTTAGCAACCATATTTCTAAACACGTTGATAAAAAATACCCCAATATCTAGTGCTCACCTTTCTGTAAACCTTTACCAGCACCATTAAAAAATAATAATAACAATTTATGGTCATCTTGTGTTTTCATTGTTTTAATTCTTGCTATTCACTATTTGCTCATAAAGTTGAATAATTAATGTCATACAAAGGTGATGAGATTGCAAACTAAGCTGTTACTTGTTATTTGGAGGTGATATGTAAATATGGTGCTGTTCAATATACAAGGTTTTTATAGTAATTCATTGATATCAAGAACGTGGTATATAGTGCTTGATATAAAGTACAGGAGATGTGTGTTTCATATGCATCAACTCCCCACCAAAAGACTAAATAAGTTAGACATCACAGTTAACCCCCAAACCGTAGCATATTAAACAATACAATTTTAAGGCAGATATATGTCTTTTCTAATATTTCAATTTTCTGTATGCCCTGATCTTACTGTGTTCTTATTGTATTTATCTGTTTAGCAAGAAATAGGATTTCAGATGCCACTGGTAAAAATATGGTATGTACATTGGATTTTACGCTTTGAACAAGTCAAGGTAGAAACCAACTTTCCTATATCCTTAAAGGATGTGGAAAGTAAGGGCTTAGATAAAGTATAAATAACTTCTAAATTCTCTTCTACTTCTAACAAAATACAGAGATTTTCAGATCACTCAAACACTTATTAATTACCCCTGTTTGAATACAAAAACTTTTATCTTACCAAGATATATTTATAAAGTACATTTTAATGGAATCTTCTCCACCTTTCAATGGCTTATGATCTGATTTAAAATGTTGGGAGTTTTCTATATTTGCAGATGGAATTAAGTTAAATGTATTAAGTATCCATTGTCTATGTTCCCCTCCTCCTTTTCCTGTTTTGTTGGTGTTTGCAGCAGAGTGTTGTCCCATTTCAAACCGGCTGCCCTGAAGTCTCCCATGTGGTCTGCAGTCCTTGTTAGTGTCTCTCCCCAACTTTCCTTGTACACACAGAGCTCCATTCACATTGGTTGTTATTTAATTAAGCTTTGTAGTGTTATTGGTTGCTACCCCAAATCCATTCTGCTATTGGTTGACTTAGGATATATAATGTTATTGGTTGCTACCCCATGTCCATACTGCTATTGGTTGACTTAGGATATGTAATGTTATTGGTTGCAACCCCAAGTTCATACTGCTATTGGTTGACTCAAGATATGTAATGATATTGGTTGCTACCCCATGTCCATACTGATATTGGTTGACTTAGGATATGTAAAGTTATTGGTTGCTACCCCAAGTCCATACTACTATTGGTTGACTCAGGATATGTAATGTTATTGGTTGATACCCCATGTCCATACTGCTAATGATTGACTTGTGTTCACTGTACAGACAAAGAAACATATAAAAAAAACATTGTGAGTCTCAATAAAACTGTACAGTAATTTCCCCCACTTTATCAAGTGTCTGACTGTTGTTGTGGGGGTATTTCTGCTAAAGCTCTCTCTCTCTCTGGACGATTCTTGACACTACTAGTTGGGTAGTGCTAGAAGCAAAGGCTGGCTCTCTGCTATACTTTCTCTTAAGACAAGGGACAAACACTGGGTGTAGCGGAGAGCTAGTATTTCACAGGTTATCTCCACTAAAGATCCCAGTGAGGCTCAGGAACAAGTAATAAAATCCCATATAACAATAGTCACAGCAAGCAAGGTAAGCCACGAATATCCCAATACAGATCCCAATGACTGGACGACACACAGCATCAGGAGCAGAACTGAACTTTTAATCATACAACCTCCTTTTAAAGCTTTCTCCCATGCAAGGGAGGGATTCACATTAATTTGTACAGTAGCCAATAGTGTAATGGTTACTTCCCACACATCTCCTCCCCTCAGTGTGACACATAATCCACTTATTCATACTGCAGTTTTAAGAGTGTGAAAGCCTAACGAGGTGCACACTTCTCTCTGGGGTGGTCTGATGGTTCGGTAGTTTTCATTCGTATGGAACACGGACTGAAAACTGGGTACCTCCGTTGAAGGATGCTCCTAGCGCTTCCTGAGGACTCCAAGCACTCTGGCAGACACCACAATCACCGAACTGGGGAAACAAATAAATTCTCCCAAGCATATGAATGCTGTAGACAGTTGAATAGGAACCATACGAATAGGTTTACTCTCCTAGCAGTCAAACTGGAACAGCATACAATAAATCCTTCCCCCAATAATGAGACGACACTTCACTTTGAGGGTTAAAACAGGAACTCTCTGTAATGGCCACACACTGGCTTTTATGCAAGTCCCCATGCAAGGGGACATCCCACAGGGTGGGACACAGTACAACCAATCGTTACAGGGGAACCGTAAAACACACCCACATTTACATCACAATCCCTCCTCTCTGTCCAGGAGATAACTGTGAAGTAATCAAATTATCTCCAAGGACAGAGGCAAGACTCCATTAACCACATGGCAGTAACAATACAATAAAAGACATAAAATTACATACAGTTACATTTATTCCATAAAACATAGACATTCTACATATCCCCAGATAGCTTAGATCTGAGTGCACATTACTACCGAATGGCGCTCAGATCACATAAATACAGTTCAATCGCCATGGAGCCAAAGTCTTTCATACAGTCTTTCAGTATACGGCTGGGCTCCATGGCATAGCTATCTGGGGTAGCATGGCTTTAACAGTCTACAGAAAGGCATGAATACGCCTTGCAGGGAAAATAAAAGGTTTTAACTGCCGGGCCATAGTCTAAAGGGAGCAGGCGAGCAACCAGGCTCCTCCAGTGGACAGTGGCGAGGCTGGTTTCGCCACATACATTTTTAAAGCAAACTTTGAGGACAGCCCAATGCCATCCGCTACACTGGGAACAACAGGTCTGGATCCCAAGTTTGGAACCAGCCTTCCTGCTTCCACTACATATATTTTATATATAATTTACATTATAAGCTTTTTGTCCTCTCTGAAGACTGGTGAGACACTGAGTGTGTAGGGGTTGAATCAATTTCCAGAGATAATCCATTATTTTTTCCTGTCACTTCACATTCTGACTATGAATGTTTGTGTACGAAGTATTGTGAAAATAAAGCGCACAGTAATACTTCATACAAATTAAAGCTATATTATTAAGCCCTTAATGACCCTTTTCTGGAATAAACGGGAATCATGACATGTCACACATGTCATGTGTCCTTAAGGGGTTAAACCTATAGCTGAAATGTTTTGCTGTATAAATTTAAATGTATATTCTTTTCCATTTTGATTTAAATTCCAAATGAAACATGCAGACACTTATATTTAAGTAAATCTTATATTGGAGAACAAGCCTGATTAAACATAGTAAATAATTTTTTTATTTTTTTTAAATGACAATGGAAATATTGTGTACGCAAGGAGGATTGTTTTATATTGTAAAGCGCTACGGAATCTGTTGGCGCTATATAAATGGCAATAATAATAATCTGAAGTATAAAGTATAAAAGTCACAAAATGAAAATATAATACACACATAATAGTTGCACACAGAGAACACTGACACACACATTTACACACAGAGGACAAGGACACATAGACACAGTTACACACAGAGGTAGCTGACACACACATTTACACACAGGAAACTGACACACACACAAAAAGCACACTGGCACACATTCACTGACAGAAACACTGATTTGACACTTTCTGACAGACACACTTACTGACACACACATTCACTAAAAGACACATGCACTCACTGATTTGACACACACTGACAGACACACTCTCACTGACAGAACTATACACTTTCTCACCTATAATTTTTTATTTTTTTTATTTTTAAGTGCACCCAGCCTCCTTACCTCTGTGAGAGCTGGAGTGGATCCTTTCCATGGGATACAGTAGGAATCCTTTCCTTGGGGTGTGGCTGCTGTCCTCTTTATGGTCTTATTGCTGTTTAGTGAATCCGGCCGGTGTGATATCATAAAACAGCTTCCGGATGTAAACAACCATTGCTGAAAGAACACAAAGATTACATCTTCCTCGCCGCACGGCCTCCCCCAGGACAGCTGCTTACCCGGAAAGATGATGCCTACTCTGCCCAAATTTTTTATTGGGAGCTGCCTAGAAATGCTGACATTGAGGAATGTCTTCTCCCACATTCATACTCTCCAAACAGTAATGTTTCTTAATCTTTTATGGAGAAGTACCCATGCAGGTCTACTCAGTGCACATGCAGGGGCCCTATGGTGGCAGCTCTTCACATACGCTTCTTTAGGTGTGCGTACTCCCTGAGGTATGCGCACTACAAGCTGACTAATAAGACTCTTCAGCATCTTTGTAGGGAAATATCTTTATGGGTTTTAGCATCAATATCTGAATTGTAGAAATTTGAAATACAAAGGCAAAATTTTGGCAAAAATAACTAACACTGACATATAATCAATTGAGGTATAGTGCTTTTTTTTCCAGTTTATACTTTTTATTTTGTTGTAAACATGAATTACATACAACTCAAAATATGGTGAAAAGTAGACAATGTTAAAGTCATGGAGAATAAAACAACAGCAGAGTTACACAGGAGGGTAGGGAAGGTTTTGAGGTGGTTCCACAGGAAGAGCAGGAGTAGGGGCCGGCACATAAGTAAAATGAAGGTGTAAGGATGACAACATTTGTGAGAACTTTTTTTGTAGAGACCTGTAATTTATGTGCCATTTCTTCATGGTTCATTGTTGCAATCAGTTAAGTATTGGGTGTAGTTTGAGCTTTTGTTCAGTGCTTTGTAACATTAGTTTTGGCTCAAGTAATATATTGAGATTTAAGCATACCTTGTACCTCTAATGTGAGATAATGCATTACTATATGGATTTTCAGTAAGTTTGTAGTAGAGAACAGTTCCACAAAGTGTAGAGTAGAAAGCCTGCTTGGACATACCGAGGTAGATATGAGCCAGTTGACTCGGGATGAGTTATCATCTCTAAAATTACGTTTTTTACTCCATTCCCAATATAAAGTGCATGTTGGCATTTCACAAAAGTTTATAGTGCCGACTTTCTTAAGGGAGAACTGTTGTTTGAACTATGCTTCCCAGTTTAATTATCTATAGAAAGTTGTAAGTGGTTTCAACATTGATAGAGATAGAAGTAAAAGCCTTTTAAACTCCGAGAGCTTTTTAGAATGTGGCATATTATCCTAGTTAGTAGAGAGAACATGTTTGAGTTGAAGATTGTTAAATAATTCTCTGGTAGGTAAAGAATACAACTGACTATGAGAAGGATAACTAATAACAAGCTGTTTCACTGTGAGAATTACTGTTTTTGTCCAGTGAGATATGTGGAGACCTGATGAAAGATGTTGTAAGAATTAAAACAGGTTGAAGGTTTGTGAGGACAGCTTTGCCAGCCAAAGTCTCAGTGACTTCAGTGAGTGCAAACTAGCAGAGATGAAATGTGGAATGTTGGGGCACAAATAAACAGCAGCCATAAAGGTTGGTCTACTGTATGAGAGGTCAGGTATGAATTTTCTAGCAAGACCCAACGGGGATAGGGATTTTAATGCTGAAAAGTAAGGATCTGTCACATAAAAGAGGCATGATAGTACCGCGTCACATCAGGCACTCCTAGTTCTCTATGTTTGGGGTGTGTTCACACAAGCTTTTGTTCAATTCTAATTTCAGAAGGGATATTGGGAACTGGATTGGGAGACTTTTAAATATATATATATATATATATATATATATATATATATATATACATACTGTATCAGTAATGGGAGAATTTCCATTCTAACTAAATGGATTTTGCCAAACCAGGAGGTTTTTTATGGGATAGTAACTTGAGCAGTTTATCCTTAATGAGTGTAGACTTATTACAAGTTAGATTGACTCCTAAGTAAGTGAGTGATTTGGTTCTCTAGTCAAATGGGCAGGACAATGCTTGGGAGATAAAACACGAGAGAAGGCAAATCAGCAAGGCTTGCACGTCACATTGTTTTTGTTGAGAGAAATATGGCCATGTGTTTCAGGAAGGGACGTTACATTCGTCATTAAAGGGGATAAATGAGCATGGATGCTTTAATTTTATAAGCAAGGGTTCTAGGGCCAGAATGAAAATAAGAGGTGATAAAGGACATCCTTGATGAGTGGCATTTGTAATGTCAAAGCGATTCGAGAGGAAACCTGCATTTAAAATTTTCACTGATGGATTGTATAAAGTCTAAGAATTGCAGTTAAGACAAAAGGGGGAAAAAACAATTTCCATAATATATGAGACATACATTCCCAATTGGGAAGATCAAATGCCTTTTCTGCATTAAGAGCCAAACATTGATTCTTTTGTGCTGGGGGATTTCTGTAAGATCTAATGGTCACCACATATTGTTGGAAACCTAATGCTATCTGACAAATCCTGCTTGTTACAAAGGTACTAAGTAAGGGAGCAGAGGACTTAAATAAGTCACTAACATTTTGGCATTGAGTTTGATATCTGCATTTAGGATCAAGATTGGGTAGAATATGGCACACAAACAGGGGGTTTCCTGGTTTGGGTAGTGTTATTATTTTTTTGCAGAAAGCATTCTTTGGGTATGGATTCCTGTTAAATGGAGAGCAAGGTGGTAACCATAACTACTATAATAGGTGCTGGAAAACTGATTAGGCTTGGGAGATTTATGTTTTGGGAAAGATTTCAAAATTCTTTGACTGTAATTGGGAGATCTAAATCTGGAGGGAAATAGGTCTCCATTGGCCAGGAAGATGTCAGTTTGGTGTCCGGTCATTGGTGGAGTGATTGTTTAACAGAATGTACAGGGTTTTGTAATATCAAGCAAAGGCAGTAATTATCTTCACTAGATTGGTAAATTTACTCCTGTGTTGATCCTGAATGTAGGGAATAGTTGAGTGAATCCAAATAGATAGAAATTGGTGGACATGATATGTCAGGTAATAAGCCTGATGCTAATGTAGGACAAAAACTTTAAGGTCAGAGCTTTTGTCATATATAAGTCAATATGAAAGTATTGTGAGCTGTTAAAAAAAAAGGGGGAGCTTTCCAAGTGTCATTGAGAAGTAGGATAGTAAATTGTTTGCTGAGGAAGAAATTTTTTGGAGGGTTTATATGACAAGGAGTTTTTGGCATCCCTAATGGTTCTGGAGTTTGTTTAAATTAATTATTTCTCTTTTTCTTTCTTGCCAATTGGGAGCAATATTGAGATGTGTTTACTTGCAACTGCTCTCAATGTGCTCCATGCCACATAGCCCAATTGTACCCTATTTTACCATTCAATATTCAGTTTGCTTCCATAACAATCAGCATTTATACCACTAAAGCAATATTCATAGAGCACAATATTGCTGTAGCAAAGATGAGTTATTTTTCTCGCTGGTTTTCTCTCATATGTTAATGTATCACCATATCACTGAAGTACATATATATGTATACATCTGACATTTAGTAGACACAGCTATGGTGCTTCTTTTTGTCCCTCAATATTAATTTGTCCCTGTATAAATGTATGCATGGCTTGATGAAAGTAAAAGGAGTGGTGCAATTCATGCTTATGTATGGTTTATTGACATCTAATGGAAATGTGATGTATTTGAAGCCGGTGACATGCACAACCATATTTTATGATACACACAACATTTTTATGGATGTGTTGAAAGTGTTGTTAATCTTGTTGAATAGGGTAAGGTCAGTTTGTGCGCCATATCTTTGTTATAATGTTATACTAAACAAAAACACTACAAATATGTGGGCTATATAATTTGGCTAAACTAGTTTATTAAGGTTTTATCTTACATAACACTATATGTAATTAATATCTTGTTGGAAAATTAAGCTGTAAGATGGGTATCAAAACATTCTTAAAGTGTATGGATACGTGCAATTAACCTTGTCTCAAACACTAGTTTAAGACTAAACCCCTCTTTAGTATAAGTACTATACATTCTATGGTCTACTCGCAGGGGTAGGCAACCATCAGCCCTCCAGATGTTGTGGACTACATCTACTTGATGCTTTGCCAGCATTATGAAAGATGTAGTCCACAACATCTGAAGTGCTGAATGTTGCCTACCCCTGGACCAATGATATAACGACATACACACTATCATAAAATGCTACATCTTTCTGAATAATATCCAGAGTGCAGTAAATGGAATTACATATTAAATATAGTCATCTGGATCTGTTCTTTTTTAGTGCACATTTACAGTATATATTATGCATCCCTTTAGATAAAAACAATAGTATTGAAATGTACAATAGAGGCAACTAATTAGTCTTTTTTGGCACTCATGGGAAAGAGCATAAATGGAAATTATTTAGTAATTATATAGAGAGCATGACATTGTTTAGCCCTACTAAGGAACATTTCCAGTGTAGCTTGACCTTTGTAATTATCATTATTTATGTGTGTCATTTCATCACATATGGCCTTCCCCTCTTTCACAGAATTGTGAAAACTGTTGAACTTGGCAATGTCATCCTTGCCAAAAAAAATGTGAATTGCATTTTAAATGTCAGGACTTGACAGCATGCATAGCAGAAAATAATTCAACATTATTTTTTGTTTTAAAGCCTTGTAAAGTTTAAACAGTTACTGTAATTGAAACCGTAAGTTGTCAGGATCTCGGAGACCTGGAAATAATTCAGGCAACACATTATTTCAGATTTCTTTAAGTAATTTTGCGTAGGAATAAAGAAAAAAAAAAGGAATAAAAGATGTTGTTCTTTAGTGCCAGTTGACAAAACAAAACATATTGGCATCCGGCACTTGATTGTTTTATTTTCATGGTATATTGTTTTTTTCTTTTTTTCTTTTATATATATATATATATATATATATATATATATATATAAAAAACAAAAAATATATATACACACCCACAATCACGTTTCAATGCTGTTACAGACTTTCCTCAAAAGCTATATTGTTTTTCTCTAAGCTTGTCCGTATATGCCTAAAAACAAATGAATAAAAAATGTTTTTTCCCCAACATTTTAAACTGGTTTCTTTTACATACGTGCTCCTTCTACATACAGTCACACTTGTTACTGCATTTTCGGGTGTCATCCCATCAACTTTTATTATTTAAGACTCTAAATTCTTCACATTTCATGGCTATTTTGCTCATCATTTTTCTGCAGACTTCATACACGATCCTCATTTCATTCACATTTCCCCAAATGCAATTTTCAAATAAATCAGATTGTAAGTTTAGACTGTTCCAATTAAATTACCTAATTCTCCTGGTGCTGTCAAAAAGGCAAATCTCAGCTGAGTTGTATGTCTGTTAGCCACTTTTTAGTGTGTACATTCTTAGAACGGTCCCAGGGAGCTGCTCTATATTCATTTCAACAATGTTTAAAGCCGGGCATAATTTCTGTTCTCCCATTTGTTCATATATTGTATATTTCTGACATTATTTCATCACATTTAGACATACAAGACTATATTTTTAGATGCAAATAGATTTCAGTTTTCCCGATTTTGATGTAGGACTCTGCTGGGAAAAGTCTATTTTATTTAAAACTTTTCATAGTTCAATTTTGTTGATGTTCTTTATCTATTCAATATCCACACATATCCAAACATTTATATTCTCTCTATGTGAGTAAATCAGTTTTAATATCATGTACGTGTTGACAAGTGTTAGTGAATTGTTGAATTCAATCAGCACCCTCTATCACTATTGATTTTTTTTCTTCATACAGATTTATTGGCTTTCCACTTACTAGAATTATTTACTTAACACATCTAGTCATTTGGGCGAGAACCTATCAGCATTGGCTATTATCCAGGAAATAAGTTTCTTAAGTAACTTAATCTTTTAAACCGAATTTATTTTGACACATCTACATCAGTTTATGCTTTCATAATGTGCTAATACAAGTAAAATAATTATGTCAACAAAATATGTAAAATTTTACTAAAACAGCTCTAATTCCATTATTAGTTCTTAGTTCCATGACTCGACCTAGTTATTTCAAGGCCTAGTAAATCTTTTCTGAAATGTAACATGATAACATGACGTTGGATACAGGAATAGAAAGGTATGTTCTGTTAGTTGACCAGGAACATTTTAACCTCAACTTTATAATATAAACAGACAGACACATTGGTGCATAAAATAGGAAACCTTGTTTTTATAAAAATAAAAATGAACAAGAAAATGGATACTGCAAGAAGGTAATAATCTTCTCTAACACCATTTCTAAGCTGCATGATAAAACGAGCAGACAGTAACCCAAATGGATATCATCTAACCTTCAAAATGGGAGACCCCTCTAAGCCTGCTCATATAGCTGAAATTTTAGGATACCCTTTGGCAGCTGTGAATAATAGAAAATAATGAAAAATAATAAATTTGTTACTCAATCGTCGCTGACAAAAGAAAAAATAACTATAAATGAAATCACTAAAATACATGATAATAGTTTATAAATTTATCACTTATTCAGCACTGATATAAAAGTCAACAGAATTATTTATTTATTTTATTTATTTATAAAATATTTTACCAGGAAAGATACATTGAGATTTCTCTCGTTTTCAAGAATGTAGAAAAACATGCCTATTCCTGGTGCTACTTGTCAAATTACTGTTCATTCCTGTCTATTTTGAATCTGGTTGTAATAGAATTTTTGTCTTTTTTTTCTGTATTAACGCAGGAAAGACGATTTAATGTAGCTTCAATTCCAAGTTAATATATTTTAATTACGAATGTTATAACTTCAAATAACACAGTATTATTTGGAATCCATGTTGTAGCTTTTAGTCATCCTTATATTAATTAAAAGACACAAAGAATAGTAAGAAACTAGCTTAAACTTTTCTTACTTTATTTCACTAACTGGTAACCACCCTTTGGATGTAATGGTCATTCTCATCCCTCCAAATCCATACCGCCCAACTTTAGCATCCTAAGAATCAGGACATCAGTGGGAGGGAGGTGAAGGGGGCAGACTATGGATGCGATTGTCTCACTAGCTGTGCCCCCGAAGGGAAAGACGCAAACAGAAAGTGGGTCGGTCCACAGGCAGGTGAATGCACACTAGGCTACCTATCCATCACTAAGGCCAGCCCACTAAGGGCAGGACATGCAGGGAGCACTATTTTCAGTGCTCCCTGCAGGGTTCTTGCACCTCTAAACATAGCCCAAGCTTGTCTTATGATGCGCTCATGCTATAATAGTTGGAGACAGTTCCCTAGTGTCACCAGACAATTAAGGCGAGACTGGACACCAGACAATTAAGGATCTCACGACCCAAAAATCATGACTGTCCTGTTGAAATCAGGACTATTGGTAGGCATGCAAATCCAAATACTTGTTCTGTTCTCCTCCTATTGCTGTTTTCAGCTCTCCCAGTTCCCTTTACTGGAGAACTATTACTATTTTTCCTCCCACATGCTATGTTATCCTTCAAAATCCATTAGCAGCATTTGTTACTATGTGTGTGTTGCTGCATGAAACTCGTCTCTTTAACTTGAAACTGTCTATACACATTCGTGATACAATGCAATGTCTATGGGACATTAACAAACTTTTAGTAATCTAGCCTGGTAGTCTGAAAAGTTGCTGTAAATTTGACATTTGTTGAAAATGTTTTATGTATTACATAGGCTTACTATTTATTTAAAATTTACAGTTGGAAGGGGAGTTGCAAAAGAGCCTATCCCTGGGTTGGCAAAATAATGGTAAATTAATATATTCATGTATTAAATTTTATTGCAGAGATTAAGAGGTTGTAAATATTATAGGGATCAAGAAATTGTAGTGGAGGCCCACATCAATAGTTAAATGTAGAGAAAATTAGAATAAGTCTAAGAATTTCATTTTTTTACTTAAAGGACCACTATAGTGCCAGGAAAACATACTCGTTTTCCTGGCACTATAGTGCCCTGAGGGTGCCCCCACCCTCAGGGTCCCCCTCCCGCCCGGCTCTGGAAGGGGGAAAGGGGTAAAAACTTACCTTTTTCCAGCGCTGGGCGGGGAGCTCTCTGCCTCCTCTTCTCCTCTGATCCTCCTCCTGGGCTGAATGCGCACGCGCGGCAAGAGCTGCGCGCGCATTCAGCCCGTCACATAGGAAAGCATTTACAATGCTTTCCTATGGACGCTTGCGTGCTCTCACTGTGAAAATCACAGTGAGAAGCACGCAAGCGCCTCTAGTGGCTGTCAATGAGACAGCCACTAGAGGATTAGGGGGAAGGCTTAACCCATTAATATACATAGCAGTTTCTCTGAAACTGCTATGTTTATAAAAAAATGGGTTAACCCTAGAAGGACCTGGCACCCAGACCACTTCATTAAGCTGAAGTGGTCTGGGTGCCTAGAGTGGTCCTTTAAGGAAATAAGATAATTTTGGCAACACAATTATGGCAATAACTCAATACTATTTAGCAACAGTATTGAGTGACAGACTGAGGAAAGGAGAGGTCAAGTGTTAGATCAAAGCAGTCACTCGTATATTAAAAATCTTATGTTGTATTGACTTGGGGCGGCATAGTTTTGTTGTGTGTTTTTTTTTTACCATGACACGAATGGCTGATCCAGTATTTTAATTGAAATAGTTTCTAAAACCACACTTAATCCTATGACTACAATATTTAATGTGAGTACAAACATTTTAAGGAACAACTTTGCATTAAATGTGAAAAAAGTAGTATGATAAAATAAATTTTAATATATATTTATATTTATATATGTATTTCTAAGTATATATATTTATATACACACATATATAATTTGATAGCTCAGGTAGTTAAACTGGCTATGTCATTCTATGGAGTCATTGCATAATTTGCAATGACGCCCAATGGTAAGGAAAGGTGAGATTTACTTACCTGAATCTGTCACGCGCAAGTCTGCCATCCTCTTCAGCTCCTGGAGCTTCAGCTGCCAGTAGTCGACGTCTGCGCTGTACTCTTGCGCATCTGCGAGACCCTCCGTAGAAAGAACCTGATTTGCCTATAGCCCTTACAGGTGACAGCAGTGGAAAAAGACAAGCTTGACTGTGGTAGTTCTGATTTGTGTCATGCTTTGTCAGGCATAGGAAAAATACTGAGACAAAGTAGTTGACCGTAATCGATTTTGTAAAATTTCAACACAGTCAATCTGAATATCTCACAAAGGAGTGATCATGCCGCTTTAAATCCCCAACTAGAGTGCCTGGTAATCTCAATATATTTACCTCTGGTATTGCATGCTAAGTGCTTTCTTTCTGTAAAATTACAATGTGAGTATTACTGTACTACTGTATGCCTACCAACATTAGGTGGTATGAAAAAGTGACCATAAATGGGCTTGCAAGCAGGCATTGCCAATTTACAGAGCACCTCTGAAACACTCTGGTTGGGGTAGAATGCCCTGATTTAAACGTACTCATCACAAACCATTCTAATATTGTAAAGTGCTACGGAATCTGTTGGCGCTATATAAGTGGCAATAATAATAATAATAATAATAATTATAATAATCAGCAGAGGAACCCAAAATCGTGACGGTCCTTCCAAATCTGGGACATTTTGGAGGCTATGCTATTGTCTTTAAAATACAGCTGATGGCCGAGATTAACTATCATGTGGATATTTAATTAGCTACAGTTATATAGCTTGTCTCATTCACTAGTAGGAATGTGTGCATTCAGGATCCTGAATCCTGTTATACAGTTCATGACTCAAAGGATTGTAACTATAGACACTAAACTCTCATTTCAGTCTGCTGCAGCTAAACAATAGTGACATTTTTCTGTCTCAACATGTAGCCGGCAACCTGTCAACTAAGTTTAAATTGGCTGTACTGAGAAAATAAAAAGAGACTTTGCAGCCAACATGCTTACTGAACAGCGCAGAGCTGTAAGGACTTCCCTGCTGAAAGGTTGTGCTTCTTACGCTCTAATAGAAATTCGTAAGTGTTAATACTTTAAAGGAAACGATGAAATTTTTCCAAGATTGACTAACCACTCTATCAACTACTTGCAGTATGCAGCTGCGTATTTCCTGAGGGAAAAAATATGAAAGCAAAAAAGACATTCTTCTGTATTTAGGCATCAAATCACCTATAGAGATCTACTAGTGCGTATTCTCCACAGCAAACAGAAAACATAAATACATTTTCATAAGCAAACATCATAATTAGTGAAAAGGGCTTTCCATGTGGTGATATGGTGACTTATTTTCCACAAATGTGTTTTTTTTAAAGTTTGATATAATTTGTTTTTAGTTTTGCCTAAGGAATAATTGAAATCGAGTCGTCTAGTAGATAAAATGGTCAATATGTTTACCTAGTAAGCAAACTTATGTAACTTACATACATTAAGAAGAAAGACTTATTTATAGGTAATTCCCTCTCAGATACGTCTCAAATATGTTTAAGATGACCTATGCTGTTGCAGAGGGGTGCATGTGTAATTTAAATGTAGAATTCACCTAGCAGAAATGAACCTCAAAATTTAAATAGATATGTATCTGGCATAACAATAAATCATAGACTAATACAATGTTTACACAGTCACTATCTCTTGCTTAGGCCAAACACTGGTCGAAGTAAGCACTGTACCAAGCTATGACCCTTTGAAACTATTCTTGAACAGATGCATGATGTAAAGTTCCGGTATACTGCACATTGATAACGTGATAAGGTCAGACCCATTCAGCTTACCTCTCCAGCCCTGATGAGTTAAAGATGAAAAGGGGGTTACCGTGCTTTATGCTCGGAGCCCATGTTGATCTACATAGTGGTCACTTTTTTTTTTCTTCTTTTTTCATCTTTTTATTGAGTTTTTCACCATAATTTCATTGATACAAAAAATAGTAAAACATTCATATACACAAAAAAGACAGAAAAACTAAGACAAAAAAAAACCCCACCCCCCACGAGAGTTCTCCAGACTACCCATCCCTCTATCACACTTCAGATGGTATTGATATTACATTTGTAGTAGTTTTTTTTACCAACTATCCCAAAGGTTCCAGTTGTCATTCATAAATTTGCAGTGATCCTTCTCCATTTTAAGTTGGTAAACCAACTGTATTGTTATTAACTTGATGTTAAAGGGGGTGTCTCCCTTCCAATTTCTTGCTATTACTATTTTACGAGCTATTAAACAATGAGTAATTAGAAATTGTTCTATCATATTTAATAACATAGTGGTCACATATCGATAATGATTTGTAAAATTTAGGACACATATCATGTAGTAAGGCACTGCGAGGTGAGCGCGGCTAAGAAATGACATTAGACTTGCAAGTCTTGATGATCCTCTTATTGTTTGTATGTTAGTCTCTACCTGATCTAACTCTATCTATTGTTAAACCTTAATAAAAACTTTGATTTAAAAAAAAAAAAAGAGGACCCTTTACAAGGTGATAATATATAGAAACCTGTTGTTGTTAATAGTAGCAGCTCACAGCAACTATTTACAGACAAGGTTAAAAACAAGCTCTGAATTTAAAAAAATCGAGAATTGGAGAATTTCCTTCTTTTTTGTAGTTGCCTTTTTTCTTAAAATTTCAAATTTCCTCATCACTTGCTGACAATTTCTGGTTAAATGTGTAAACATAAAAGTGATTTATCTTGGGAATGAAGCCAGATGGGTTTATAGAAAAAAAAATAGTTTGTTGAAAGCCAAAAATGCATGAATTAATGAATTATCTTCAAAACCGCAGAACCAATCCCTTCCTGTGATGTTCTGGAAGATCGTTCTTGATTTTTTTTTCTTGTCCTTTTAATAAGTTTGAAAACCGTTCACCAACAACTCTCGAGCTGTACTTTTCAGACCAAAATATTTAATATTGAATTTTAACTATTTAGTTAAATATAATTTTTGGGATGGTTTAAACATGTGTCCACCATTTGCCACACGCCATTTGACTGACATTAATGCACTTAGAACAGGATGTTAATAGAGTAAAAATAAACTGTGACATATGGATTTATTTGTAAAGTAGAATGTGAGTAATGTTTCTTAATGCGTATGATTTACAGAGAAAGCTATGCTCTAAGGGGTTTACTTAAAAAATGAAATTGTATGGAAGTGAAATAGAATTTGTTACATTTAGGCCAGAATAGTCAAATTGGGAATATAACTGCAACCCTGGAGAACATTTCCAACTAGACTGTTGTAGTATTTACAATTTTGGTATCTGTTTTACAATCCACAGTTTACTATTTAATGAAAAAGTGAAATAAATCCTACATTTTGAAATGGAATCTATGTTGTTAATCTATCAATAAATGTAGGATACAGTCCTTGACTCTATAATTAGAGGAATTATCACATTGATTTACTAGTGTCCGACTTTTTTATTATTGGAACAAAACTGCAATTCACAACGTGAAACATTTTCTGCCTCCTTGGCTGAAATCATCAGAATTGGCAATCTCAGATTTCCTCTAGGAGATGCATCAAATCAATGCTTCTCTATGGGGAACGTCCAGAGCCTCCATGCAAAGCATAGAGATGCTAAACGTCAGTCCTGCAGACTCAGGAAGCTCCTCTGGTGGCTATCTGTGTAACTGTCACTAGAAGTGTTACTAGACAGTACTGTAAACACTGCCTTTTCAGAGAATTAAAATGTCTTTACATTGAAATGTCTGCAAGGACAGACTATGCACACCAGAACAACTACATTAGGCTGAAGTTGTTCTAGTGACTATAGTGTCCCTTTAAGAGAGCTGATTTTTTTTTCTATTATAAATCAAAGGGAAATTAGAAGGAAATTGGTTCATATAGGTAATTCCCTGGCCCTCTGTATATTTAGGGGATAACCCCACATATTTGGTGAAGGAGACTGGGCATCTCTAAATAATACATAGGCCAAAGTGCTAGATACCATCTGAGCTCAATATTAATATATTATTCTCCAACTGAATGTCCAACACTGCAACGATAAAAGTAGGCATATTTTCTATACAGAAAATGGTTAAAGGACCACTATAGGCACCCAGACCACTTCAGCTTAATGAGGTGGTCTGGGTGCCTGGTCCATCTAGGGTTAACCCTTTTTTCTATAAACATAGCAGTTTCAGAGAAACTGCAATGTTTACACTGAGGGTTAATCCAACCTCTAGTGGCTGTCTCATTGACAGCCGCTAGAGGGCTGCCGCATTTCTCACTGTGAAAATCACAGGAGAAGACGCTAGCGTCCATAGGAAAACATTGTGAATGCTTTCCTATGGACTAGCTGAATGCGCGCGCGGCTCCTGCCGCGCATGCGCATTCAGCTGAAGAGGAGGAGAAAAGGGAGGAGAGGAGGAGGAGAGGAGGAGGAGAGCTCCCCGCCCGGCACTGGAAAAAGAGGTAAGTTTAACCCCTTCCTCTCCATCCACCCCGGCGGGAGGGGGACCCTGAGGGTGGCGGCACCCTCAGGGCACTATAGTGCCAGGAAAATGAGTATGTTTTCCTGGCACTATAGTGGTCCTTTAATGAAGGAAGCGCTCAAATGCCTGGGTTTAATGCTAAACATGGATAATCTGTACTGGGTGCTAAATGGTACACTTTGACTACTTAATTAGGAATAAATATACTATTACTATATACTATAATTAAGGAGGGCTGGGGGGGCTGTATGGTCAGGAATATGTTTGTATTCTTGACCCTAAATGTTCCTTTATGGTCAAAATACCTAAAGTGGAAACATTCTCTAACTTAGTTATGCTTCCAGTTCTGCTGCATTGGCCTTTAATCTGAAATGTACGTTGAATTCTCATTTTAGTGAATAACCCTAATATTTGTGTTTAAACCAAAGGTTAAATTTCTGCTTTACAGATTTAAATCCAGATTGTACAGTAGCAATATAATGCCTGTAAACATGCATTCGTGTTCTATGTAGTGTTTATTATAATGGCCCTTTCAGCTGGTTTGTGTCATATTGATATACATACAATCCACAGCTATATGGTTATTACTGAGATTGCTAAATATTTTTTATAGATATGGCTTTTATTGGTTAGGAATAAAAAAAAGATTCTTCAACTACTCTCCCATAACAATGTGTCCTTATTTTATTAGCAGCATATAAAGAGATACATTATACAAGCACCAAACCCTACAATAAAATCCTCCAATCTTCAACGCATCACCCAAAAAATGTATGGACACGATTTTAAATTTCCTCACTTATATATGTAACTGAAATATAGTTTAAAAAATAACCAAGCTAGGTAATAGAATAAAATGTATCTTTTATTACCCAGTAACTAAACATCTTTAACAAATAATACATATTTTCGCACTGGAGCACCATATCCTGCCTTCATTGTTTGTTCTCTGATTGATGTTCCCAAAAGCAGAAGGGTCCCTGAAAAATGATGTGAACACACGTCAATAAGAACAAGGGTTCAAGCCGGTTATATGTTTACAAGTTGTATCGTATGTCAATGCATAAATAAAGAATTATAAAAAAAAAATAAGAACAAGGGTTCATCCTACAATGGGTTGTGGGCTATATTCAAGGATAGGTAGAAGGTTTTTTATACAGTGGGACCTCGGTTTACAAATGCCTCGGTTAAATAATTTTCGGTTAACAAATTAAAATCCATTGAAAATAATGCCACGGTTTACCCAAGTTTCCCCAGGATGCATTGCACCTGGGAGCTTTATAACATGCTGGAGCCTGTGGGTAGCACGTGGTGTCGAGTGTGGTGGTGTTGGAGCGGCTTTTGCATCGAGGTTTGGAGCCATTCTGGAAATTGTTTGTGGACTTTTTGGTGCATTTCTCAAGCTGTGGAAAGATAGGGAGCTGAGCTTCATCGTTTGCATGCCTTTAATTGTGTCTTCTGCATTGTGGGTTGGTTTCCATGCCAGTTCATTTTGACTTATTTCTGACCTCCAGAACAGATTTATTGGTTTTCAATGCATTCCTATGGGAAACCACATTTCGGTTTACAAATTTTTCACAATAAGAAACGTCCCGGAGAACGCATTAAGTTCGTAAACCGAGGTGAGAGATGTGTGCATTTACATGCTACACTTTTTCAGTGTATACCTGTATTTAGGTCCCCATTATGATAGAAAGAATCTGAAAATTAGGTGTGTGCAACATGTAAATGCACAAACCTCTCCTTACTGATGCTGGACCCCTCAGGATCCTAAAACCAGCAAAGCAACTCAGGGACGTAGGGCAGGAGAGGTGTTGTAGGCTCTGTTTTGTGGATTAGAAGGAGGTTGTAGTGTTAGTGTTTAGAACATAAAATATGTGGCACATGGGATCATTGGATGAAACATGAAAAAACAAATGGGATAAAATATGAAATTACATTCTTTGTTAGGAGGTTGTGGTATAAAGGTGTAGCTCAGGGATAGTTCCGGTTGGCATTTCGGCCATGAATGATGCTTTATTTTTATTTATACAAAATAACTCTCTTTAGTAACTAAATCTGTACCTTTGTTTTAGAACTTAAAGGGAAACCATGGTGATGTGAATACAAAGTTGTATTCCTAGCACTATAGTGCTCCCTTGATCGCCCCCTACCCCCCTGGCTTAAATGCGATTTTCCAATCGAATTAGGACTTCCACATAGGAAATATTGAATCAATGCTCTCTTATGGAGATTTTTTTGATGTTGGATGTCCTCATGCAAAGCGTAACTATGTCCAACATCAATTAGTGGACCAAAAGTTTGCAAGGGACCTGGCCACTAGATGTTGAGTAAACCCTGCAAGGTAATTATTGCATTTTCAATAAGATGAAATGATCTGGGTGCCTACAGTGTCCCTGTAAGATCAGTAATTGCTCCTCTTAGCCTAATTTGCTTTGCCACCATTACTTATTGTTACCTACTGCATTGCATTTAGGAATATCTTGGACCTGTGTACATAAAACATATTAATGATTTGATTGGGTGCCTAAGCCTGTACAATAGGCATGCATTCTCTAGTTCCTCGATTGGAAAAAAAAGCTGACCCAGGTGCTATATAAAACTTATTCGAGGTTTGTCACTGATCAACAATGTGCAAGACCACTTCTTCAATCCTTTCCAAAACAAGCATAGGCCAATTATTGTTAACATGACAGTCCTGACATACTGTTGGTTCTAAAGGGGTTAGTGGTCCATTAATGCGCACTGCGATGACATATAGTTTCAGTGAACAGTGTATAAAAATGCAAAACTCTAGTTAATATCCATGAAAGGGAAAAGGATTGAATCCTCACTGTTTGTAGCCTATTATTAAGCATTATCTGCTCCTCCTTTATTCATTTTTTATTGTTTACTGTGTTTCTAGGCCAGGTTCTATTGATTTCATTGATTTAAATCTGTGACTATAGGTTCAGCAGCTTGAACCCACATTGTTTGATTAATCTAACCATTCAGCAGAACCTTGTAAACATCGTTCAATGCATTTCAGATTCTCATTGAATCGAAGTCCACATAGTGAGTAATAAATCAGAGTCGGGAGAAACTGAGAACGTGAAAAAATTATTCTTGGAAACTGTGATAAACTTTTTGGCATGTACTTTTAAAGACTTAAAGAGTAAAAGTCGAGTCATGAATGCTCACTCACCATTTTACATCCTGCAGGTCTTGCTAAAATTCGGAGTTAATCTGATACATATGTTCTGTGACACAGCCAGTGAGAACGTGCCTTTGTTATTCCTGGGTTTACCCTTTCAGTGTCAAGATGCCTCAGGTGTTGGATATGTAATGTTGTAATGTGACAAGACCAGGCCAATGCCATAACGATTGCATTTCCTTGTGCTGGACAAGAAGTACACAAATATACACTGTCTTAAATAAATGTCAGTAAAAGGATATTCAGCTCGTATATTTTCATCACCCAGTTATCTGTTAGAATTCAACGGATTTAGATGTTATTAAAGAATAGTATGTCTGTATACATTGTAATAGATGAAATCACAAGAAGTGGGAGTTGCTGTGGTTTACATATAGCCATGCCAAGTCACAGTGTGCAGCACCTTTGTTCAGCGTCTCCATGCTCTGCATGGAGGTTTTGAATGTTACCCATAGAGAACATGCGCAATATCTTCCCAATGCTTTTCTACAGGAAAGCATTGATTTAGCTGAGATAATTAAAGATTGATTATCTCAGCCATGAAGGAAGGACAAGCCACGGAAAACTGGCACAGTGTGGGAAAGAAGGTGAGTAAAAACACCTCACTCGTGATCGTAGGGGTTCAGGTACCTAAACACACACACACTGACAGAGAGACACACACTCTGTCTCTCTCTCTGTCAGTGTGTGTGTGTGCGTCTCTCTCTGTCAGTGTGTGTGTATCCCTTGCTGTCAGTGTGTGTGTGATCCCTCTGTCAGAGACACACACACACACACACACTTAAAGAGAAACACACAGGCAGAGAGAGAGAGACACACACACACTTAAAGAGATACACACACATACACACACAAACACACACACTGACATACATACACACACACACACAAATTGACATTTTCCATTTTAATCCACCCAGCCTCCCTACCTGGGAGAGCTCAGTGGACTTTCCCTGGGGTCCAGTGGGGCTGCTCGCTCATTCGGTGTGCGAGGGAGCAGTAACCTACCTGCAGCTCCTCTCTGCTACCTGTAGTGATGCTGGGGCCAGAATTACGTCATATTCCAGCTCCCGGCATCACTATACAGCGCGAGGGAGCAGACAGGAACTACAGGAAGATTACAGCTCTCTCCCGCGCAAATCCCAGGCTCCAGGGCAAAATTTCAAGTCGCCATGGCAACCTGGCGCCTGGGATTTGTCGAGCCCTGCTGTAAGGAGATATAATATGTAGCAGAAATTCATTACAAATTTAAAATAAACTGTATTAATGAAATATGTCAATGATAAAAATGGAATAGTCCCTTAAAGTAAATTTAAAGTCTTGAGTTGGGCTTAGAACCAAGTTGAACAAAGATTCAAAAGTTACAGATATTATTTATTCAGTTATTTTTTATTAAAGGACTACTCCAAACACCTAAATTGCAAGAGTTAATCTGGCAAACCATTGCACACATAATGGTAAATGTATGTGTTTGTTTTTTTTTTTTAAATGTAAACAACACATTGCCATTAATTCCATTCTTAATTTCCCCATCTTTCTGCAAGGAAGTGGTGAGACGATAAAAGCAAAAAATAAAATGTACATTTAATCTAAGCTGTGCTGGGGTAATGGAACACTTGTAGAGCTCCCATAGCTTTCATGTACAGTTTAAGAGATTTAAGCAGTTAATTTCCATATTGGCTTATTTAGTAGTGGAGTATGTTTCTAAGCATGCATGTATAATGTACTAAGAATATTGCTGATAGGAAGTGTCCTCGCATTCTTTGATTAGTTACACTTCATTTTTATGACAATGCCCGCATGATTTGTTTTTTTTTCACCAACTTTTCCATTTCATGCTATGAAAATAAGAGACGGATTCATCATCATCCATGGTTAAGCTGACAAGTAAATTAATTAGGTGAAACATGTAGCACTGCAAAATATTGGAAAGATCTTGCTCTAAACACTTAGCATCTTTTAAAGATAAAAATGCGAATATTTAGCAAATGGAGCTTAACAGCCCAACTCAAGTATTGCAAAATAAAAAAAATCTAAAATATTTGGTTTATGGACTCCAAAATACGCCTATGAGGCAATGTCAGCACTCATTACCCACTAAAACCTCGCTCTGCCTACTGTATGACCAAATGTATGTTTATGTGCTTATTAATTGGATTGTAATGAACTATGCACCACCTCTTACTAGTGTTGTTTTAAATGTATGTTTTCAATTATAAGTTTTCTCATGTGTCCATCCTCTGCATAGGAGGACTTGGTGTCTAAGTAATGCACTTCTCTAAAAATCAATAAACCTGCAATTTCAAAGAAAAGAATACTCCCCTTAAAATGAATTATCCATTCCTGGAAGATCTGTGGGTGTTACACTGTTGTAGAGACACTTGGAGAAGTAGCACAGTCACATGGAGCAGAGTCTTTGCTCTTCTTGTCACTCAATCGTTTGCATTTTTTCATCTTAATTGTTTACTTTTTACAAATTTGTAGCTTGTTCCTACTGTAGCAAGCCAGAAAATGTTCTGTTGTTGTTTTTTCGTTTGTTTATTTCCTCTAAAGAAAAGGAGATAGGAAATCTCAGAATACGACTTGCTTTTAACAAATACACAAAAAATTCAAAGATTTAACCTGAATTTTGCAATCCCTAGCCATGTTTGTGATATATAGAAGGAACAAGACTGATAATAATGATAAACCCATTAATATTGATTGTTTTTTTCTGAAGCCCTCTAATATGGAATGTTGAAAAGGAATTTTGAAAAGGCAAATGTTTACATTAAAAAGTTAGATTTTTTTAAAAATTTTTTTTACACTTTATGTACTATAAACAAATTGAATAATATGCTATGCTACTTTATTATCTGCATAAACAGTAAGAGTTCATTTTGATTTTTTGTGTAGGATTTTATGGCCAGCTCCAGACATTTTGCCCTCCACATTACAGTGACCCACAGAGAAACATGCATCATGGCAGCAACTGCAGCATGCCACCTCCATTTGAAGATTGCTTGCCTCAGGCTTGTGGGAACAAACCAGATTTTGATGCATTTCACAGGGCTTTCACCGCTCACTCTGGCATCACAGGTAATCCAAATATGTTATCATCAGAATTTCTGATTTTGAGAGATTTACTTTTTCTTTATGTAATGGCAAATATGCATGTCTTGACATGATAACATTTTCTAATAAATGAACTGATATGCCCAGAAACTTTGCAGAATAGTCGCTATGGCATCTGATAGCAGAAAGTAAGGAGAAAGATGGAGCCCTGCCCAATTTCCACCTAGCATACAAAATTGAGGATAGGTGAACATAGGCTAGGCTATTTTTAAATAAGTGAAGAAACAAAATAAATCACTGCCTGGAACTGTCTAAAGGTACCTATCTTAAATTAACAATACTTTACTTTCTCACTCAAGACCCAGTAATGAGGAATATATTAGCACTGATATGCTATTATTTTCCATAGATAGAATGCCGTATCATCTTCTGGCAACAGGAAATAGGTATGTCAACTCTTCTACATTAAAGGGACACTCCAAACACCAAACCCACTCTGGCTCTCTGATATTGTATATGGTACTAGGAGTGCTTTGACATTCGAGAATGATTTTACAATTTACCTGCCACTGGTCAACTCCTCCTGTGCACCTGAATTGCATTGAGCTACATTTAGTTATGTAGGGTTTAAGAGACTTCTCATGTAGAACCTGCAGAAGTAAAGTTGCAACTTTTATCCCTTGGAGCTAATGAATCCCTCCGTTCATGTCTTCACTTCCTTTTTGCAAATATGTATAGATTTTTGTCTGTTACTGAATTACTCTCAGTAGACTTTCAAGTCAGATATTATTAATGATTAACCACATCATTTGACTTGCAGTTTATGACTTCCCTGGAGGGTCAGCTGGTCTGTTTGGAGACTCACAAAGGAATTGCTCAGAAGACACTAGCTTTCTCCAGATCAATGCAGTAGACCGATGTCCAAGTCAGCTGTCATCAGTTTACACCGAAGGATGAGAAGAAATTCTACCATGCAAATATCCTGTTTACGTTGGGTGATATTTACCACTTTTACACTTCAAGTCTTTTTGACCCATTACCGATTGAAAAAAGAGACAATGAAAATTTATGCAAAGGAAACAATATTTTATCTACATATCCAAGTGAATTGAATTTCAGAGTTGGATTTTGAGTTATGTTCTAATTAAAGGGAATGAGTAAAAATAAACTGGACAGAACAATACTTGTTTTTAAAAAAAAATATATAATTGTAAGCATTTAAAGGCACTGAAAGAAGATCCTGTTTATTCAAAATACACATGGAATCATAGGAAAATCCCACATTTGCAGCAAATGTTTAGCAAAACTATGTCACCTCAACTGTTCCCATGGTCTGATTAGGTTCTCATCTAGCATATAAATAAATCAAGATGGCGGCATGGAAAAAGGAAGCTCATTCTGCATATGTAAAATCCACACATGGCTTCCAGCCTGAGAACAGCTGAATTTCGGTACATCTGTATCACAAAGAAAGAATGACAGGAATTCTATAAATTCTGCTGTGAAGGGCTCCCTCTTTATGTCTACAATCGTACTGTTTGATATATTGCGAACAAATATGATCGGTTTCTTGAGGCTTGATGGGATACATATATACCGCCAAGTACAGTCAGTGGAAGTTGAAATAGGCCAGGTGGTTGATGTGTAATGTATCATGCTTTATAGCATTCAGGTTTTGATTATTTTTGTGGTTGCATGAACATGCTTTTAAAGCTGATAGCTATGGCTTTATAATGTGGAAGGTCTTTCGTTTTATTATTATATTGTTATGTGACATTTGCTAGGAGAATTCTCTATGCACCTGTTGCACATAATCATGAAACAGAAAAACTTTGATGCCTGTTTTCCCTCTGTAGTTATCACATTCTTATTTCTTCTCCTGCTTATTCCAAATGTTATTTGCCAAGTAGGAGCTAAGAAATGTAAAGGCTTCTGGTACAAAGCAGTCACCATGGAAACCAACAGAATGTTCAATCTGATTGATCCAGGTTTAGAACCTGGCCCCAACAATGTGAGGTTCATACTCTGCTCAACAACAACATGCTTTCATATAAATATTGTGCATTAAAAATGCCACCAATACATGAATAACATGAATACAATTCATAAAAGGAGGAAGTATATATCTACGTTGACAAGTGAATTTATTTTTAAAAATGTTTTGTTTCTCCAGGGCTGATATTGCATAGTAAGTGGATTATCAATAATTGTAATTCAGTAGCAGGTGGATGCCAAACAATTGGAAACTCTTGTACTAACAGTTTTTGACTCTTTAGATCAGCTATATATATCCACTGCAGATTCATATCATGGCACAAATAATACAGCTATACCTGTCATGTCTATATTGGGAGAAAATTGCCCAATGTCTATGGAGCGCCCTTAGTTACTGTTTATAAATTTACATTGTTTGCTGTTCTGTACAGTAAGACATTTGTACTTAAAAACTATGTACTTTATTTTTTGCGTAGCTTCCAAGTGATAATTGTACTGTTTGCGTGTGAATTCATACACATGATCGCTGGTTTGTGAATGCATTGTTTACTTCACATACTGTTATGTAGCATTGGAGAAAGACCTGATGCAGGAAATATCTACTGTTCACAAATATTACACAGTGACAGCATTACATCACTATTGTGTATTTATGATGGATAAATATGCTGCATGAATGGCGTCATCTGTATCTATTTGTGAAGAGTAACCACTGGCATCCTGTTCCCTGTAGTATATAACATACACATATATTGCCCTAGTCAATCAGACTTTAGTTTTTTTTTTTTGTTAAGTCGATTTGTGCATTAGTAACAGAGTAAAAGAGAAATACAGGAGGCATGGGTTGTTCTAGAACATTGAGGGGGATAGCATACACACTCACACACATATAGATGTACATACTCACACATAAACACACACGCAGACACATACTCATAGATACAAATGCAGATACACACAAACATCATTGATTAGTTATCCACCCTCTTAGCACTTTTTTCCATCTTAACTTTTGACCGAAACTTATTTTATTTTACTCTATGTATGTACTATACATGCTATGTTGTCTCTAAAACCCCTTAATGAGGTCATTTTCCTAATATACACATTTCACCATTATCACAAGCCCTGTGCCCATAGTACACATCATTTTGACATGGTAAAAACTGTAGAATATACTGTTATGGTCAGTTGATGCTGCATGTACAGCTATATAAAAATGTTTTCGAACTAATGACTGGACTCACTTTTTCAACTACCCAAACTAAACCCAACAAAGTATCCCATATCAAATCTTACTGTTAGTTCTCTGAGGAGACCGTTCTAGAACTGAACAATAGCTGTTTAGATTTAGTATGTATAATCGCACAAACATGACAACTCCTAGCCCACTGTTTATCTATTCCGTCTGATATTAAAGACCATGTAAATCACATAAAATGCACATGATGGAGAAGTGAACTCTGTGTTACTTTTAAAATCTACTTACTTCTATGCTATATGGCTTTATGTTAACACCTAGGCTGAACCATGCTTGTGTTGTAATGACAGCAACAGCTAAATGATCTACATCTGTATGTTGGGACCATTCACATGCAAAGCATCTGTTTTCCCTTTGAGTTCAGTAAAAGGTAAGATGTGTAGCATGTTTAACAGTGTAAATCCAGGTCTGACCATTATTAAAAATGTCAGATTTGTGCTTTACATGTAGGGAATATCATGCTGCTATCCATTAACAAAAATGATCCTTTACCTGTTGGATATGTGTTAAGTAATTATTTGCATGCATTATAATACACAAAAGTGTTATTTTCTTTAAAGAGACACTATACTCACGAGAACCACTGCAGCTTAATGTAATGGTTTTGGTGTCTATACTATGTCCCTGTAGCATTAGCAATGTAAACACTGCCTTTTCAGAGAAAAGGCTAGTTACACCTCTAGTGACAGTCCCTTAGACTCAGGTGCTTCCTGTGTCAGTGTTGCAAAGTGAGCAGCACTGATATTCAGTGTCTGCTTGGAGGCGCTGAGCGTTCCCCATAGAGATTCATTGTTTCAATGTGTTTCTATGAGGAGAGACTGATTGGTGAAGTGCAGTATTTTGCTGTGCATGTGCAATAGCCTCCCAATGCTTTCCTGTGGGAAAGCATTGGATTAGCTGTGATCATCAAGATTGCATAGTTTGTATTACTGACACTATAGTGTTCTTTTAGGGTTACGTCAGTTAGAATCCTGACATGGAAAGCATACAATAATGTAAGCAGAATTACACTATGAATTCAGACATCCATACAAAGTTTATTACAACAGCTATGCCCTTTGTATTTTGCTTTGTACTTTTATTTCACAGAATGTTTTATTGAAATCATGAATAGACTGTTGATGTTCTCTCAATAACATTAGATTATTAAAGGGACTCTCCAGTGCCAGGAAAACATATCCGTTTTCCTGGCACTGCAAGTTCCTGCAGTGCCCCTCTCCCTCCCACCCCACATCCCATGTTGCTGAAGGGGTTACCTGAATCCAGTGCCGATGTCTCTCGGTCAGGCTCCTCCCCCGCCGATGTCAGCTGGCAGGGGAGACCTAATGCGTATGCACGGCAATGGCCGCGCGTGCATCAGACCTCCCCATAGGAAAGACTTTTTCAATGCTTTCCTATGGGGATTCTGGTGACGCTAGAGGTCCTGATGCATAGCGTGAGGACGTCCAGCGTAGTTTAAAACACTTTTCGGGTTTTAAGAACCCAGAAGTCCCTCTAGTGGCTGTTTGATAGACAGCCACTAGAGGAGGACTTAACCCTGCAAGGTAATTATTTCAGTTTATAAAAACTGCTATAATTACCCTTGCAGGGTTAAGGGTGATGGGAGTTAAAATATAGATGTATTTGTTCTGAGAAACCTATTAAAAAGCATTCTCCCCATAGATTCAATTTAACAAATTGTTAATCAGCAAGACTGAGTAAAAACCTACTCCACCTTTATTCCACCTTTAGTCGTGGGGACTCTTATGTGTTGAGCAGCCCAATATAAAGTATATATCCTAAACTGAATTCAGTAAAGCTCGATGGGTGGTGGGATTTAACCAAAACTGATGTTCCATGACTGCTGGAGAAAATTTTTCTTATCAGCAATAGCTGATGGTGTTTAGTGGCAAGTGTTAAATGGCCATAGATAAAGTATTGCAGCACTGGAGAAGTGACACTGAGACTTTTAAGTTACCAACAATATTTGAGTTGATTTAGATCCATGGCTTATAAAGGGATTCTGAGATTTTTTTTTAATATATAAACAATAATATATGAAGTTGTTTTGATGTAAATTACTATAGCTGATTTCTACACCTGGCTTCTTGAGGATTGTGGGAGTCATGTATATACAGCTAAAGAACTACACGTTGCCTACCCTTATTGTAGAGAAAGGCCCTATTCAATTACTGTGTTATCCTATGGACCTCATATAGCAAAAATATGTGAAGTCTTTGCTATTTTATCATCTTTTTTTTTTTTTTTATAGAATGGATACTGATGAAATGTATTTAACTGAACTGAAAGGTCTATTGCAGGGGTGCCCAAATGGGACATCCCCAGATGTTGTAGAACTACACCCCTCTTGATGCTTTGCATGTCTTTAGAATGGAAAAGCATCACGGACGCTGTAGTTTTAAAACATCTGGGGATCAACCTTTTTGGTACCCCTGGTCTATAGCTTATCAAACCTAAAAACATTCACCCAATATGTTTACTGTATGGTGTTAAGAGCTGAAAATAATGTTCACTTATAGCATTTATGTATATATATATATTTTAACTAGTTTGTTCCTTTAATACCATTTTTTTTACTACAGAGCACTTTTTTTGTATTTTAATTAATAATAATAAAATAAACATTACATTAAATAATTAAACCATTTGTAACCAGGTGACCTAAGACAAGTGGATACCTGGTAGAAAGTTGGTTATATGTGTTAAAAATAAAAATATTCAATAATTAAAAAAAAAAAAAGATAACTGTGTCGTACTGTACATACACCAGAATATTTTGTGTAATGTAGTTTATAAGAAGCACTTTGTGACAAGAAAATGTGGAATTGTCTTCCATTATATCATAGATCATTTTGTACAGAATTCTATGTAATCTCATATAGATTTAAACATCATATATCATACTGTATATCTGGATGATTCTTTATTGTTATTATTTTTATGATACACGTCTTGTTTATTTCAAGTCATCCAAATGTTTTAACATTTCTATTAATATGTATAATTTTATGATTTGTCACAGTTATGTTTCATATAATCATAAGTTATTTTGTCTTTTTCCATGAAGTTCTTTTCATTGCAAAATAAAAATGAAGGGTTTGTGCACATGATACACAATAAAACTGGAAATATTTTATATCACTGTGACTTTCAAGGTTTCTTTTACTTTTGTGTTAGATGATTGAAATAGATGTACATTTAAATTCACTGCACTCTCTGTGACCTAGAAAATGTTGCAGGGATTGTGTGGTACAAAGGAGCACCTTTACTGAGCATCAGAAGGCAATATAATTTGCCTAAGGGTAAGGACAAGCAAAGGATGAGGAAGGCTAACTTGGCATGGGAAGTGTTTCTAGTATCATATTACAGGACTCCAAATGCTAAACCAGTGGATGAATTATTACAACTTTGTTTAAAGCGGAATGCACTAGACTGAAAGCTGCCACCAATCTTTCATATGGAAGTGTCATATATAATATGCCTCTGCCTCAGACAGAGTTGGGATCTTTAAAGGGACACTGTAGGCACCCAGACCATTTCATCTTATTGAAGTGGTCTGGGTGAGGTGTTCCAGTCTTACTTAGGCCTACAATGTAAAACATTATAGCTTTTGAGAAACTGCAATGATTACTTTGCAGCACTAAGACTGCCTCCAGTGGCTGTTTGTCTGAAACGACGCATGAGGACAGTGTCTTTGAAATCCACATAGGAAAGCATTGAGGCAACTTTGTATTCCTAACATAAAAACAAAGAAACATAGAATCTGACGGCAGATAAGAACCATTCGGCCCATCTAGTCAGCCCAATTTTAAAAAAAATGCTTTCTTCAGTCCCTGGCCTTATTATTATTATTATTATGTTATTTATATTGCGCCATCAAATTCCGCAGTGCTTTACAATGGGTATAGTTATACAATGGGTATAGTTAGGATAGCCTTATGCCTATTCCACGCATGCTTAAACTCCTTTACTGTGTTAACCTCTACCACTTCAGCTGGAAGCCTATTCCATGCATCCACTACCTTCTCAGGTAAAGTAATACTTCCTGATATTATTTTTAATCCTTTGTCCCTCTAATTTAAGACTATGTCCTCTTGTTGTGGTAGTTTTTCTTCTTTTAAATATAGTCTCCTACTTTACTGTGTTGATTCCCTTTATGTATTTAAATGTTTCTATCATATCCCCCCTGTCTCGTCTTTCCTCCAAGCTATACATGTTAAGTTCCTTTAACCTTTCCTGGTAAGTTTCATCCTGCAATCCATGAACCAGTTTAGTAGCCCTTCTCTGAACTCTCTCTAAATTATCAATATCCTTCTGGAGATACAGTCTCCAGTACTGTGTACAACACTCCAAGTGAGGTCTCACCAGTGTTCTGTACAATGGCATGAGCACTTCCCACTTTCTACTGCTAATACCTCTCCCTATACAACCAAGCATTCTGCTGCTCTATTACATTGTCTGCCAACCTTTAAGTCATCAGAAATAATCACCCCTAAATTTCTTTCCTCAGATGTTGAGGTTAGGACTCTATCAAATATTCTGTACTCTGCCCTTGGGTTTTTACGTCCAATATGCATTATCTTGCACTTATGCACATTAAATGTCAGTTGCCACAACTCTGACCAATTTTCTAGTTTACCTAAATCATTTGCCATTTGGCTTATCCCTCCTAGAACATCAACCCTGTTACATATCTTAGTATCATCAGCAAAAAGACATACCTTACCATGAAGACCTTCTGCAATATCACTATTAAAAATATTAAAGAGAATGGGTCCAAGTACAGATCCCTGAGGTACCCCACTGGTGACAAGTCCAAGCTTTGAATATACTCCATTAACTACAACCCTCTGTTGCCTGTCATTCGGCCACTGCCTTACCCATTCAACAATATTGGAATCCAAACTTAAAGATTGCAGTTTATTGATAAGCCTTCTATGTGCAACAGTGTCAAAAGCCTTATAGCCTAACACTATAGAATCCCTTTAATGAAACAAAGAAAGTCAGATGTCCAGATTTTGTCAGGAACAGTAACATGAGGGTGTCCTAGAAATCCCATGTGTGAGAATTGAGCAAAATATCATCCATGGCTTTAGCTTTTACAACCTGAAGATATGTAAAGGAGCCCTCTTGTGTTATATATAATATAAATATGCATTCCTAATGCTAGAATGTCGTACTAACTATATGGATTATTGCCTCTCTGTATCCAAGGTATGTTACTTAACATTAACCCCCAGTGTGCCGGTCTCACCTTAACTCCTTGTCTCCACATAGTAAACTATTGGGAGGATGGTATGCATGCACAGCAATCAACACTCTGCTACAATCAGCATTTGCTCATAGAGATCATTGACTCAATGCATCTCCATGAGGAGTATTCAGCATCTCCATGCAGAACATGGAGACACTGAACGTTGGCCCTTCTGTTCTTGTAGGACCTCGTCCAGGAAGTTCCTTTAGTGGTTTTCCCAGTGACAGCCACTAGAGGAAGGGTTAGGCATCAGAAAATGCAGCAGTATTCTGCCTGCAGGGACAGGCTGCTTGCCCCAAAACCACTACATTACGCTGTATGTATATTCATTTTAAAAGATTCTACTCTAAAAAATATAATAGGATTACTTTGTAATAATTGCAACTTAGCTAGAGTATACCAAGCTACAGGACAAGTATAAGCAACCTTTAACACTCCACGTATTATGGACTACATCTCCCCAGATGCTTTGCCAGCATTGTGCTTGTAAGAGTATTATGGGAGATGTAGGCAATAACATGAATTTCTGACAGTTATATATATTTTTTTAACGAGTAAATAGATTGTCTTACTGCTGTAGTGTCAGTTTTGTTTCCTATATAGATGTGTCTATATATTTTGTCTTGTTTCTCTGATATAGCATATTTTAACTCAGAACACAGTTCATCCTTTTTAAAATCAATCTATCATGTACTTGTCTTTACATTTCTTTCCTTAAATACCATCCTCACATTTTTAGCCCTGTCCTTTCAACTAATTAGAGATAATTGAGTACACTTTTCTTAATTGTGACCTGCAGTGTGTATAAAAGAATAATATTCATGTTTTTGGCATAATATGTCTGACGGCAGACCTTATGCCACCTATTAACTTTTATTGACTTCCAGCAAAACTGTGGACCCAACTGCTATGGGCCCTTGTGAAATGTTTGGACCCCACCCATCCACTATGACCGAAATTGCATATCCATTTTCCACCCAAAGTTTTTTTTTGTTAAGAAAAAATCCATAGAAAATATTTTATTATAAAATAATTTATTTCTCTTCATATTGCTAGCTGTGCACACGATGCATTAATTCACAATCTCTGATACTATCTACACGTCTGCTACTCGATACTGTGATTTCTTAGTTACATATGAAAATCATTGAACCACATTTTTCCCATGCCATTTATAGATTTGTAGGCTGAGTAAATTTACCTGGCAGTGAATGCCATTAATGATTTAACACAAAAGTTACTGAACTGTTACCAAGAATGCAGTTTTGTTTTTCTTCTTCGGTTTGGCATATCTTTCAAGCAATTGACTCCCCGACTCTGTCCTCATGTAAGTGGCCTGTTTGTCACTCCACTCCCTGAAGTGTCCCTTCCTGTTTGTGTTTTACAAGTCACTACTCCGCTGTGAGTCTGCTACCCCTATCAGTCTGTGAAGTGTGCATGTGCCTGTACCTATATGTTTCTTCCTTCCTGAATTATTCTTACTAATTGTCTCCTGTTATTCATGTCATTTGCTGCCCACTCACATTTTCGATCACTAACTTAATCCCAGTGACTCCCCCAGTCAATTCCAGGTACTCTAATAAAATAACAGATAATAGTGTGATTGATATAAAATTGTATCTACGTGGATTTGAATGCAGTGTACTATATGTGTTTTGTGCAAAAGTGTGGCTATATTATGACAAATGTCGATCTAGGTCTTTATTTCGTAGCTGTGTGCCCTAGTTTTTACACAAGTTGTAATGGTTTTGCTGGGTTTATATAAACTATTTTATTATGAAAATACAATTGCTGTTTTCAAACTGGCTTGGCGAGTCAAATGTCGTGTTTTATGTGTGGTTAACCGCAACAAAGGTATTTTCCTTTGAAGTTTAATTGAATCTCATTGGCCCTATTGGCTTAATTGGTGCATACATCACCTAATGGACACCAGCAGAAAAATCATTATCATGTGGCTTTTTACTGTTTAATCTGAAACCCACCACACAACAAGCTTACCATAAGTATGGGGATTAAATGGGAAGGTAAAAATGAATGTTCAGTAAGCCAAAGAAAGTTAAAGTGATTTTTACCACCATATACATTTTCCAGCTGGTCTTTGAACTTGATAACTACACATTTGTTGGCAGGACTCCTCAATCAATTCATTGGCCTTTGATCTTGTCTGTAAACCCTATGTTTTGTGAGCACCAAATGAAGCCAAGAAGAGTAAATAGCTTATGTATAAGAATCTCAAGGTCCAAAAGTCGTAAAGCTTTTTTTCTTTCTTTTTTTTCTTTTCCATCTTTTTCTCGTGCTTTGTCTTCAGTACACTTTAATTTTTTTTATCTGTAATATTTGCCACAATATATGATATTCATGCTTGTTAACTGGGGCACAAGTGGGTGAATACAATGTTGTTTTATTGAATTGAACAAGACAAAGAGATTTATTTAAAAAAAATAAAAAAATTTAAGGGTACAAATCAAAAGCTTAGCAAACTTCATCAGCTAAAAACATGTAACAAACTTGAATGTGGTAAATTTCTTGAAATTAACGTAAAATTAGGATCTCCCATCAAAGCTGTCTGACATCATAAAGTACACTGTGAGTACCAGGCCCGGAATGGCCATCGGGCAAACACCCGGTGGATATGATGTCCATAGGCCGAGCCCGGCAGGGGAGATTAAGAGATCTCCCCCATGCAGAGCAGGTGCCCTCGTGTCTGGAGGATATGGTAGGAGGAGGGAGGCCGCAAGTTATTCCTTGCCGTGGTTCGGAACTTTGCCTTGGGTTATCACGGCAATACTCTGATGCAGTGCTGGAGCTCGCGAGAAGTGTGGATTCGGCCTGCACCCGGCGGAGGGCTTTCATTATCGTTAAACTTTTACATTATTCAACTTTTCATTTTCAATTCCTAATTAATTGAAACATACAAAAATATTTATATATATATATATATATATTATACTAAGGTATGCAGTTACTTCCATCTCATCCCTCCCCTACACACACAATACAGGCCCCAACACACTCACACACTCTGCACCCCCTTAAAACACTAAATCCCCTATAGACACACTGCACCCCCTCCCACAACATCCCTGACACACACTGCACACCCCTGACACCCATAGTACATCCCTGAAAGCGGTCAGCTGACACTCTTAGCCAATCACAATCATAGGCGTGCGCACGGGGTGTGCCGGGTGTGCCTGGGCACACCCTAATCAAGCCTCAAAATTGAGGCTCTGTCACCTCCGTGCTGCACTGCCGTCTGCTGCCCGTGTCGTTTGTCTCTTAATCCGATCCTTCACTATGCGAGCGGAAGCGCCGCATAGTGAAGGACGGACTTGCTCCTCCCCCAGACCTCCCCTGTAAAGTACGCGTTCCGTGACGTCACGCAGAGGCGGAGTCATGGCAACGCAAGGGTGAGGCCCAGCCGTGTGACAGCGCAGTGCCAGAGCAGAGGCTGCAGAGCGGAGCACAGCATTTTTTCCCCAGAAGGGATTCCGGGCGGCAGGCAAGTAGAATAAGTAAGTTTAAATATGATTTCTTCTCCCTTCAGAGGCTGCAGCATTTCATTTCACTCCTGGCATAGTGGTATTATTAAATTACTTTCAGTGTCAGGGTGGCTCAGCTCTGCCTGTATCATCTAATTTAAAGGGTCAAATGTCTACTGCCTACTACTGATTGATAGTTACTTTTGATTCAAATACAGATTTTTCTGAATGTTTTTAACTTGGAAGATATACACATAATGCTTACACAGAGTAGCCTTCTTTGCCCAGAGAGAGACTTATTTGCATTCTTTGCTTTATCATTGGTGTTCAGTGTTCACTGTGCAGTGAAACATAATCTAGGGCTCTTTTTATATTCCTCTATCATTGCAGTGACTTAAAGGACCACTATAGGCACCCAGATCACTTCAGCTTAATGAAGTGGTCTGGGTGCCTGGTCCAGCTAGGTTTAACCCTTTTTTCTATAAACATAGCAGTTTCAGAGAAACTGCTATGTTTACACTAGGGTTAATCCAGCCTCTAGTGGCTGTCTCATTGACAGACGCTAGAGGGCTTCCGCGCTTCTCACTGTGATTTTCACAGTGAGAAGACGTCAGCGTCTATCGGAAAGCATTGTGAATGCTTTCCTATGGACTGGCTGAATGCGCGCGCGGCTCCTGCCGCGCATGCGCATTCAGCCAAAGAGGAGGAGAGGAGGCGTAGAGGAGGAGGAGAGCTCCCCACCCGGCACTGGAGAAAGAGGTAAGTTTAACCCCTTTCCTCTCCATCCAGCCGGCGGGAGGGGGACCCCTAAAGTGGTCCTTTAAAGGGTTTCTAATGATGAGTGCACTGCCCCCCCATTGGAGCACTCCCTAGAGAGTGATTGCACTGCCTCCCATTGGAGAACTCCCTAGAGAGTGAGTGCACTGCCCCCCATTGGAGCACTCCCTAGAGAGTGAGTGCACTGCCCTCTAGTGGAGCACTCGCTAGAGTGAGTGCACTGCCCTCTAGTGGAGCACTCGCTAGAGTGAGTGCACTGCCCTCTAGTGGAGCACTCGCTAGAGTGAGTGCACTGTCCTCTAGTGGAGCACTCGCTAGAGTGAGTGCACTGCCCTCTAGTGGAGCACTTGCTAGTGTAAATATATTACAAAATTTACACACACTACACAATACTACAACATTTACACACACTACAACCTCACACAAACACACACTCTGCAGTCACTACACACACTACATCCTTACACAAACACATACTCTGCCGTCACTACACACACACACTACATCTTTACACACACTCTGCAGTCACTACACACACTACCTTTTTTTAACTTAAAAACACAATCTGCAGTCACATCACATGTCAATTAAAAGACTGAATCAGTGAGCTTGCATGTTCCTTCCTTGACATCGCGTAAATGCAAAGTCCACCCACTTAGCAATAAAACATGGCTGCTTAGACATTACTGAGCAAGCCTATGCTCCTCAAAATCAGTATAGGTAGTATTATACCCTTCAAATATAAAGGGGCAACAGATAGCAAAAGCTATGTTTAAGAGATAAGAATAAAACTTAAGAAAAAGCAAATAGTAATGATAATTATTTTAGCTTAATGATGATTATACACCCATTGTTTAATTGTGAAGCAGGGCAGAATGCTCATAAAAATAAGAAAATAATAATAATAATCGAGTATCAAAGAATAACATCACAGAACAAATTTCAACAAGGGAAGCATGAAGCACGTTTTACCTTTAGATACACTGCTCACAACAAGAGAAGACTTTATATCTGTCCATTGTTTCATTGTTCAACAGACAAGTACAGGACAAAGAAGTGGAGGAAGAGGACAGCAAGAGAGAAATAGAATGAATCATACAAAGTGGAATGGAACTCATCATTAAGTGTACCTAGGGCCGGTGCAAGGTTTTGGGCTACACAGGCAAAGATTGATTTTGTTGGTACCCCCCCTCTTGAATTTCGTACTCCTTTTGTGTTTCTTAGTCGCTCCTTTGTGTCGTACAACTCTCATTAGTGTATCTTATCCCTGATTGTGTGTATCTAGGGTCATAGCGCAGCGGCATTAGTCTCCTCCCAGAACTGCAGAGCGGCATCAGTCACCCGTCTCACAGCCTTTCCTCCCTGATACCTGAGGCTGCTGGTGTCTTCACAACAACTGAAGACTTTTTGGACTTTCAGTCTCAGATCACCCCTCTCGACGACCTGTACTATCTGGAGGTAAACTGCAAGGATAGAGACACTCTGTACTGCACTGACACATTATAGGGCCATCACATTGTACCATTGCTATGCATTCAATGTGCCATGTCTTATCAATGTGCCATGTCCCATCAATAAATGTGCAATGTCTAATCTGTCAATACTATGCTCTGTATGGGTGGCAGTAAGTTGTTCAATCGTTTAGTGATCATGTAATGGCACACTGGTAGCACACAGCTACTCATATCTGTGCAGCTGGTCATCATACAGATTAATCATGCAATTCTATAAGGGGAGCTATTACTTGTTTGAGGGGGCGAAGTGGTTGAGTGGTTGGAGAGGGGAAGGGAGGGAGGAGGTGGGAGGTTAGTACAGTACTATCTGTGCAGTGATACTCATTCACTGCACATTAAAAGCCACACTCACACTCCACATCAAGAAGGGCACTGTAGTGCTTAGCGGACCAGGGGGAAGTGATCTTCACTGGCAGCTTTAATGCTTAGAGGAAGTGTCTGTTACAGTTACCTGTCTCCCCGACCCGTGTCCATTCAGAACTTAGGCAGCCTGTCGCTTCTTGCTCTATCAGGTCATCCCTCTAGCCTATCCTCTGTTACATTTTTATATATAGATTATCATTATGTACTTTATAGGTATAATATAGGTTATGTTTGTCTTCATAGGTTATGAACTCTTGATATGTGGATGTCCAGAGTGATACGTCTGTCTGTTAATTCAAGTCAGTCTGTTTAAATCTTAACCAAGAATTATAGAACATATTGAAACACAGTCTGTTATCCTGAAAACAATAATTGTGAGATACAGAATTTCAAAATAAGGATCGGTTTGTTATCAAGAAACCAAAAAAAGCCAACACCTCAGACTTGGTGGTTAACACTGTGCCTGAGTATGTTGCTGATAAAAGTGCAGAAGAAAATATTTCTGCTGGTTCCGATCAGTGCAGTTTACACTCAGAAAATGTACCAATTGATGACGCAGTGTGTAGCAGTGTATTACAAGCTTCAAGTCTTGATGAAGCTGAGGATGTTATTTTTTTTAGTTCAGAACAGAGCACATATTCAAAGCCATCAGACATACAAACTGATGAACCAGAACCAATGTGTAGTTCCAGTGAGTGCCAAGCGGCCGATTATGACCAAACAGAAGACCTTACATATTTTAGTTCAGGTCTTTCAAGTCAGAGTACTTCATATTCAAAAAAGCAATCAAACATAGCAGCTGATGATCCAGTCTGTAGTATTCCCAAAAAAGATTTGAACGCCAGAATCGAGTAGCGAGAGGCCCCTATCAGCCAAAACTAAGCATGTTTCCGAGAACTAAAATAGGGAATAAAGAAAGAAATTTTCAGAGTGATTGGTATGGAAAATACAGGTGGCTCGAATACAGTCCAGCAAAAGATGCAGCATTTTGTTTCTACTACCATTGCTTTTCTTCTAATGATGAAACACAAAAAGGTCACGCTGATCCAGCCTTTATTGAAAAGGGATTCAGAAACTGGCACAGGGCTAATGAATGTTTTAAAACTCACCAACAATCAAAATCTTATATGCTGAGCACTGCATGGTCAAGCTTTAATGAAGGAAAACATATTGATGTGTTACTAGATGAGAGCAAGAAAGTTTATCTATCAAAAAAAGAAGAAGAAAGGTGCAAGAACAGAAATCTTATGAAGCGACTGATTGACATTGTTCGGTGTTTGGCAACAGGTGGCAGACCATTTCGAGGACACAATGAAAAAGCCGATAGCCACGAGAGAGGTTTATTTCTAAATATTGTCAATCTACTAGAAAAATATGATCCTGTCATGCAAAGACATTTGCAAGAATCTCCTCGAAATGCTACATATCTGAGTAACCGCATCCAGAATGATTTAATTATGGCCTTACATAATATTGTGCAACAAAAAATTGTGTCAGCAATAAATGGAAAAATGATCTCAATAATTGCAGATGATACTGCTGACTGTGGACACCATGAACAGATGTGTGTTGTAGTACGATATTTTAATAATGAACAGCAAAGTCCAGTTGAGCATTTAAATTCAAAGGCTTTTAAAAGTTGATGCTCAGTCGATTTTTGACCAAATAAATAATGTTCTTGAAATTATTAAAACCGACTGGTCATCAGTGAGCTCTGTGTGCTTTGATGGAGCATCTACTATGTCTGGATGCAATGCAGGTGTTCAGATGAAATGTAAAGAAAAAAAACATGAAATACACTGCTATGCACATTGTTTAAACCTTGTCTTAGTTGATGCATGCACCTCAAGTAGACAAAACAGAACAGTGTTTGACTTCTTTGGCATTATCCATACTCTTTATGCCTTCATGGAGGGAAGTCCTGTGAGACATGCTGTAATGGAGAAGATTTCTCAAGAAGTAGGAACTCAGATGAAGACTCTAAAGTCACTGTCAAACACAAGGTGGGCATGCAGAGCAGAAGCAGTGGCTGCAGTAAAAGAAAACTTCTCAGTTATTTTACAGGCCTTAAATGAGATCATTGAATCAAGTCGCTTAGATGATGCTAAAATAAAAGCAAGGGGCCTTATTTGTGAATTAAATTTTTTCAAGTTTATCTTTGCTCTGCACATGATGCACCCTATTCTCCAAATGGTGGTAAAAGTTAGCAAGAATCTGCAAGCATCAAATCTCAACTTGCTTACTGCAAAGACAGTGGTGAAAAGCCTGCACAACTCCTTGGTCTCCATGAGAAGTGACCCAGATTATTTTCAGTCCATTTTCCATGACTGTGAAAAAAAGTGTGCCGAAAATAACATCACCATTCCCCCAGTTAGGAAGAGAAAACCTTCTGTCCTTCATGATGAAGCAGCAGCACAGTCTCAGTATCACTATGAAACAAAAGAGGAGCAGGAGAGGATATTTTCATTTTACCCACTATTGGATTCATTGATAACTGGTATTGACCAGCGATTTGAACAGGAGTCGTGTGATATTGTAATTGCAGTAGGAAAACTGCTAAACTTGGAGATTCCTAAAGGTGACATAGAAATCCTTGCCAACAAATTTAAGGTGTCAGTGGATGAATTGGAAGCATTGCAGCTCACTCTAATGCTTCCCCATAAGCCTGATCAGCACATAGGGAATATTCAGCATTAAAACATTCAAAATATTTTAACACTGAAGGGAAGGACAGTGCCACAGTTATAGAAACTCTAACTTATAAAGAGATGAAGCAATTACAATGTTTACAATGAACTTCAGTCATTTTTAGTAACATCGACCTCAATGTAATGCTTTTTCCAAATGATTCCATACTGTTAGAAAAACTCACCATTAGAATCTATCAGCATTTTTGTAGATACATCATTTTTTAAAGTACAAATAGGTCCCGACTTTACAAACTAATTGGTTCCAAAGCCTAGTTCATGAAGTAAAAGATCATAAAACGAGAACTAATTTCCCTTAGACACAGTGTAATAAACATGGGTTCCTTTCCTGACCAAGAAATGTTACCATTATATAATGTTATATGCAAATTCATATATGTTGTTGGGATGGTAAAGGAATACATAACATATTGAAATCCTCATCAAATCCTCATCAATTATCACCCTACTCAATGAAGAAACATGCAGCACTTGTTGAATGGGGCACCGCACAGTCCACCTTTTTACAGCTCACTTAAGCTCTCCTCCTTCTTCACCCTCTCCTTTATTACTCTCCTTTTCCTCCTTTTTTTTAAACAGCTCTTCAGTCCTCCTCTTGCTCCTCACTAATGCTGCCTGCCAAACATGGCACAATGTCAGAGGCGCACACACCCACACACACGCACACTACAGTACAGTACTTTGGAAGAACAACAACATGCTATGTTCTGCACAGTACAGTATTAAACAGATTTCAAACCTGTTTTTTAGACTTACCTTTATCTTCCTGCTCATCTTCTCTCTTCTTGTCTACTCTTGGCCACAAATTCTTCTTCCTCTCTTCTTTTCTGTGCTCCAAAGCAGACTTCTTGGTCCGGATATGTGGAGCGCTGGCACAAAATCTCAGCAAAACAAAATGGCGGTGCATCCAGGCAAAAGGGATTTCCAGGCACGCAGGACAGAGATAACCTTATCTAAGAGAGACAGAAAATTGGCATTATAAGACACCGACTTAGTCTCTTTAGTCAGTCAGATCTAAAAATATTATAAACTACCTGGACACCATTTAAAGGGAACAGTGAATATTATATTACAGAAGTTAATAGACACTTAAAGGGCCACATAACCTACACTTTCCTGAATAACAACCCAACAGCTAAACTGCAAATGGAAATAGAAATATTATTTTAAGAAGGGTTTAGAGAAAGTTGATAAGTTAATAAAACTATGAAGTAAATATTTTTGAAGAAATACAGCAGGATGGATATATGGCTACATGCAAAGTTAGCATGTTGTATAACTGTATAGATTATATTTGTGCACCGTAAAAAAAAAATTGGTTCGGCTCAATCGATTAATCCAAAATAAAACATTAGTTTGGGTGGTCTGAAATGCGATCATAGGGTGTTTCGGTTTGGACAAATTTTGACCATGTGATAATTTTAGAACAAACCAAAAGCATATAGGTTTGGCTATTATGTTTATATTTTGCAATACACTGATAGGCACATTTGGTTCAACGATCAAGAGATAAGAAGTGACGAATAGAGGAAAAAAGAAGGGGAATAGTAACCATATATTTAAAAATCTTGAAAATTTTGATTTATTTTTTTACTGCTCCTATTTTTCCCTCTTTTAGTCATTTTCACTTGATTTGCAAATATAACCACCAATTATTTTATTTCCTATCAATCATTTATTTTTCTGGTGCTACAGATGGAACTGTAAATCACAAATCAAATGAAACAGCTCATACATTGTCTGCTTTGTTTACTTCATAAGTCGTTCATATAGAGATTTGGAATCATGGGTGACGACTAGGATTTGTAATTTGTTTATTGATGGACAAGTTAATAGTAAAAATTTCGGCTATTCGTCCATTTGTCCTAAAGACATTAACAAATACATATTACAACAAATAAAATGATTTATGCTTACTGGATGATTTTTTTGTCCGTGCTATTTGCTCCTCGTTCTTTCATTTTAGTTTATTACAAGAAGGGAGCTACCCTCCTTGTAATATTTAAAAATAGCTGTGTTCCGTGATGCTTCCTAAATCCCCTGATAGCCCCCCTTTTCCTATGGGTTTTAATATGACCACCATATTTGTATAAGGGAGGTTCCCTTCCTTTACCCTGTCCCTACTCATGGCACAGCCAGTGACATCCCCACAGAGCCCCAGAATCAATATCAGTCACAATCAGTGTGATTGCATATGGCAGTAATACTAAACAGCAATCCTGCTTACCTCTATGCAGGGTGTGATGCATAATCCATGGTGGCCAACTGTCTGCTGGCAGAGTCCTTGGTGGTCCAGTGGCTGCTGCCAGTAGTCTCCCTGATGGTCCAGTGGGTGCTGTTGGCAAGATCCCTAGTGAGCCATTGGGTGTTGCTGGTAGAATCCTTTACTGTCATGTGGGTGCTACTGACAGAATCACTGATGGTCCAGAGGGTGCAATTGGCAGGATCCCTAGTGAACCATTGGATGTTGCTGGTAGAATCCTTTACTGTCCTGTGGGTGCCACTGACAGAATCACTGATGGTCCAGTGGAGGAGTGCTTGGTCTGCATCTGCCACAGGGCAAACTCCTTCTGAATCTTTGAGTGAGTGAATGAATTACAATGGTAATCCAGCAACAGAGCTCTACTTCTTTCAACGAGCACAAAGACTGCAATCTATCTCTATGGTTATTTAATATATTGCCAAAATGGCAATGTCTTTAATAACAACTTGTGCTAGAGTTTAGAGGGGCCACTGACAAGCATGGTCATCCCTCAACAGGTGGAACTCCAGGGCTCGGTTGCAATAGTGACCATTGTGTAACTGGTAGTTCCGTCACTGCCTAGTAAGATAGCTATCTCTTTTCTACCATTTGCAGTAAGGGATACTGTCACTCAGTCCTGCCACACCTGGCAACTGGAAAAAAAAATTGCTACTTCTTAAAACTCATTAGTTCTATCCAAACAAAATGAATTATTATCTTTAAAAAATATTTTACACTAGGTTGAGTGTATCAGGATCTGGTCAGTAACAATTCTGAGTTTGATAACAAGAGATGCATAGTTTACTGTTTGTATCACTTTAAAATGTAATTCAAAAAGCTATTTAAGCACAAATCTCATACTTCATATATAAATATTCTGTGTTGAATATGACAAAATTAGTAGTTTTTTAGTTCAAAAATGTAGCTTTTGATGTCATAAACTACAATATGTAATACATTCCCTTAAATGGGCTTGTGTATGTGTGTGAGTGCACACTTCTTGCTGGTATCAAGGTAAACCATTAACCATTCATCTTCTCTTGCATTCTCTTCCCTTTTGTTTTGCTTGCTATTTTTTACTCAGCAAATGGTAATTGGTTTTTACTGGACAATGCCGCCTTTGTTAGATGTTTTAAGAATGAGGTAAGTTTGTAGGACCAAGGCCAACAAGTTGTTTTTTTTTTTTGCACCCTATCACACTACAGCCTGAGCAGACATTCCTTTAACCTTTGAAGTTTTATTACATTTTTTTTTAAATAAACAAAAATGTAATGAATACACAACAAGGCCTATGAACCGTTTTTGTTTTCTTTCTTTTGCCATAAATGATACAGAAGGACATGCATAAACATGCAATGATTTTTTATTAAATGTAACAATTTACATAAAAATGTAGCCAACCAATATTCTAATTAGATCTGTCTCGATGTATTTTTATTCTAATCCATGCACAATACGTACTTAATACAATCCTGCTTATTTCAAACATATAGCTCTATAGTAAAAATTTGTGACATCTGTCTTTTTTTTTTACAAATTGCATGCAGTTTAATATTATTATCAGTAATGCCTAGGAATATACAATAAAACTGACAAATAAAGATCCAGCAAAATGAATCAAAAAATAAAGATGCTCAGTTTGTAATATTGCTAGTTTTGTGCAAATATTGGGCTTTTGCAGTCACAAGAAAATAGGTGGTATTTGAATATATAAAGATTAAAATGCATTACACACAAATTGCTGTTTCTGCAGTCAATATCTGGTAGGTTTAACATGATTTTATTCACCTCAGTAAATGGCTTCCTGTCAACAAAAATGAAGGCCGTATTGAATAGCTATTGAAACAAAACTAAAGCAATTTTCCGATAAAGTGCAAAATGGTGCATTATAACCAGAGGGAAAAAAAAGAACAAAACTGAATGTTATCACTGCTTTCTCTAAATACAGCAGTTTAACTTAACAGTAAACGGTACTATTTATGTTTGTTATTGCTCTGAAAAGTCTGCATGACGGGAAGCTACAATCCTAATTGTGTAAATGCATTGAAGCCTTATTAAACTACTTGCATCTCACTTTACCCAGTTTAGTGTTTTTTTATCACTTTAGAATGTCATTCAACATTTTAACCAAAAGAGGACAGTTAAAAATTACATTAAGTTCTATTAAGCTAGATTTGCTTTCCAATTGATCTATTTTGTATTTGGAACATGTAATCATAATACACTGTTTCTACAATACTTCCCCTTCACTATACTATGACCGGAAAACTGTTACTTATATATACATATGTATACATTATTCATACTTTATATATCAAAACATACAAAACATGCATTCTCACTCACTTACAGAACACACACTTTCAAAGCTCTCAAAATGTTATAGTTTTTGGGTTTTGTTTTTTTAAATGCCTGATTTAGGGAAAAATAATGGGAATTTAGTTACAATATATGATCATATATTGCATATGCCTGCCACAACGCCAATGTACCTTATTTATATGTATATAGGTGCATGCAAATATATACATACACGCTCTATTTGACATCTGCAGTTGCTGTACCCCCCTGTACTGCATCATGTAAAATGTTTAATGCAAATCTTAGCCCTGGAGAACTAAAATATGAATAGATTTCTTCAGCAAAAATGAAGCGTAAATAGGGTGTAATTAGGGCGCTATCTGAAATAAAGGGAAGTGTTGCTAAAATCACCAAGTGTTGGGTCATTCCACACAACAAAAATAAATTGAAAATCATTTCAATGTGTTATTTTGGATAGATTTCTTAAGCCAAATGTTTATTTATTTATTTCAACACAATTTAGGTTATTATACAGATCCATGGTTGCATTGCATGACACAATTTGCAACATTCTTTTTAAAGAGTTACATAACCTGTTTTGGGCTGTTTCTCTGTAAGGTACAGAATCAAACATTATTTAACATCTCCACTCTGCTCTCACTGAATAGCTAGTCACGGGAAGCAAATATGATCCATCGACTACCAATGCCAGGAGATAACAGGTTATAATAGAATATAAGGGTTACTACAACCTCCATGAGCGTTTTACTTTTTTAGAAGTGGTTATGGAGCAAGCAATCTGTATGTGAGCATTTCTGCAAGAAACACTGCCTATTGAGAGATATCTGCACTTTTGATTCAAACATGACCTTTGCAGCCTGGACCTCTGTTTGGGATTACCTAAAATACGTTTTGTGCAAAAATTGCAACGGTCGTCAGTGTGCACTGCATACTGGAGACAGACAGAATGAGACTCTCTACTTGCAGACAGCGCATGTAGAGGACCATTAGACTGTGCACGTGCGATTCTCACATGTTCTCTAGGTCTCTCAATGCTTACCTACGAGCATTTGATTGGACCCCGGAAGAAGATGACAACAAAAGAAGTTTCATATTATTTAAAAATATTTTTTGGTTAAAACACAGGGGGGATATAAATTAATTAAATTGAAAACTTTAAAAATAAATGGAGTGAAGAAAGTACATAAAGTAACCCTTCAACGTGCAATATGCTGGTAACTAATATAGCTTCATGAAATTCTTCTGGTGAAACTCAACAAGAGTAAGTATTTTTCTATCTCATATGGCAATGAAGTTTTTTTGTGTAAAGCTGGGCAGGCAGAGATGTAATAAAGTAGTCGGTAAGTATTTCTGTAATATAATCATGTTGAAATATACCTGATTGATAACATACTGAAAAATGTCATGATGTTTTCATTGAATCCCTTTGTATCATATGAACAGTAAACATTATACCTTAATAGACTGTGTGCCCCCATCGTGCCTTTTCTCGTCATTACTTAATAGAACGCAAAACCTGGTCTGAGGAATGAAATGCTATCGGCTTAAATACTAACTGCATTATCAGTCAGAAGATTCCACTTTGTGTTAATCATTTACAGTTGTAAACTGTACTGAACAGCCCTAAAGCTCCCTTTGAAAGGAAAACCCATGTTATCTGTTTTACGTGGACTTGAATGGGAACACAAATGTTGTACGTTGACCTGGGAATTCTAACTAATTGAGAAACCGTTTTTCTGTGTCTCCTCTTTAATAACAACAAAGAGAAGGACCATAATTTATGATATGTTTTGCATTTTACAAACAATCATTTTACTGTTGACATAAGAATACGTTTGCTTTGAACTTCTAGCACCAAACAAGATTTGTGACTTGCTACAGGAAGTTAATTGGAGCAATTTTAAAACATGCGATCAGATACGCCATGTGAAAGAAAACTAATATGGCTCTTAATTTATCTTGGATATTTCTAACATGTCTGTAGTCAGAATGTGTCTGTCTCTCAGATTCATTAGTGGCAGAATTATTACATTAGAAGGAACAGCAAGCAAGAGGAAAATAAAAATTATTATGTAACCATTTTTTGTAGATCAGTGATCCATGTGCAAATAGTTAACAAGGCATTTAAACTATTAAGAGATTGTCCCAAGGGACCCAGCAGCACCGACAAAAAGTAAGAAAATTAGACATCCACAACATGTTTAGATTTTTTTGTTAGAGAACTTTAATAAGAAATAGTATTTTCAAAAACGTATTTAAATGTTAGTTAAGTTCACAGTCACCTTATGTCAGTATGTCAGTGACACTACAGTCACCAGAACAACTACAGCTTAATGTAATTGTTCTGATGTCAATAGCCTGTCCCTACAGGATGTAAACACTGCATTTTCAGAGAAAAAAGGCTGTCACTTGGACAGCCACAAGTGATGCTTCCTGTGTCAGTGCTGCATACAATGACGTTCAGTGTCTCCACGACCTGCATGGAGGCGCTGAATGTTCCCCATAGAGATGCATTAATTCAATGCATCTTAATGAGGAGATGGTGATTGGTGCATCGCTGAGTTTTGCAGCGCATGCGCAATAACCTCCCGATGCATTCCTGTAGGAAAGCATTGGATTGGCCGAGATAATCAAGTTTGATGATCTCAGCCATGAAGGAAAAGCCACCTGTGGCTAGGCGGTACAATAAGGAAGAAAAGGTGAGTAAAATACCTTTTCAAAGCAATGCAAGGGGGACTAGGGACCTAAATAGCCACTCTGAAAGGGGCATGTCCATCCAGAAAGGAGGTGGGTTTGCCCTAATTATGGACAGGTGCGTCTGGGGTGAATGCACACCAGGCTGCCAGCCAATCAAGCAGGTCAGCTCACCGAGGGCAAAACTTGCAGGGGCAAAACTTGCAGGGAACACTGTTTCGGTGCTCTCTGCAGGGTCCTAGAGCCTTGATTGTAGTGCTGGTGCAAAGGGCTCTAACATGTATCAAAGAGCAGAAAGGTATATTGTGAACTGCTACCCCTTGTGTGTGAATACAGTGGTACAGTAGGATGGAAGTAGGATGAAGGGGCAGCAGAATTCCTTTTATATTTTACAGCAGAGAGCAAAACGCCTTCAAGCAGTCACTTGCTTAATTATACCTGGAATGCCCATGAACTTTTGTTACAAGCAGCAGGTGATGACAAATGATAAACTGGCACCCACTGTAAAAGCTAAAGTTTCTTCTCCTCTCCCTGGATCTGAGTGAGCTAAGCTGCAAGGAAGGCGTGGGGGTTTGTAAAATAAACTGAGTGGGAGACTAAACTATGCATATATGTGACTATATGTATATAAGTGTGCTTACATTAGTATGTATGATACTGTATATGTCATTGTGTGTCTATATAGGTATGTGACTGCATGTCTCTGTATGTTTGGACATGTGACTGTGAGTATGACTGTGTGTGTATGATATTATTACTGTGTGTGATGGTATGACTATGTATGTAACTTGTTTGATTGTACATGTATTTGATTGTGTGTGTATGTGCCTGTGTGTGTCTATGTACAAATGAATGATCATGATGCTAAGTGAATGTCAGGGTGGTAAAATATATGTGGAAGGATGTATACTCTTGACTGGCCTACATCAGCCACAAATCTACACATATGGCTGTGTTTTATTGGCTAAGGAATTTACATACTCAGTGAATCATACATACTTTAAAATTCCACTAGGAAAGAAACGATCTGCATGGTGGGAATGAGTCATATTACAGTCTTTCCTTTTTAAAACATGGCACACATACAGAAAATGACTTTAATGAAAGAGATAACTGGACATTGAGTGAGTCTGATAGGGGATAGACCCTGATTCTTTATTTATTATTGTTGTCAAAAAAGGGAATTCTGCAATCAAACTATCAAAAATTCTTTATTAATTATGACCCGTGAGAGTAGACTTATATTTTATGACTAATCCTGGCAAAAAGTTGTTGGAAAATAAGGAGCTCATGTGTATCTAAACGGTAAAAGAAGAGGGTCAATGAGTGAATAGGGTATTGAAAGATGAGGGAGCATATGCCGAGAAAGCAATTGGCCCAGGAGCAACTATACGTGACTACACTGAATCTAGCTTAAAACTCCTGATGCAACTGGCTTGTAACCTTTGACTGTGAATGATTACAAAGGTCTCAGTGACCACAAGCTCACTCAGAGGGACTAGACTCAAAGCTACTCTGGGTATTTAGAGCAGTACTAACATCACTGCCTTTAAACAGAGAAACCAAGGATCAAATCCTGGTCAGACCACCTTGCCAGAAAGTGTCCTCAGGCAAGACACATAATAAGATATATATTATATATTGTTTTAGCAGGGCCTTCTTCAGCTCTAAATAGCAATTTTCTATAATTATAAAGTGCTGTACAATGTGTTGGTGCTATAAAAAGTCTAATAATAATAACTTCAGTCAGCAATCCTCAGTTTTTCTTAATTAATTAATTATTTATGGACAGTCAATTAGTTACATACAGTGTACTTGAAAACCCACTGCATCATTGTATAATAGCGTGAGAAATACAGATTATAATATTTTTATCCAATAAAACACTTCTGCCTGTATGAGGTGAAATGCTTTTCTTCTAAAGAAAAATGGTGTCTCAGACTGTCTTTTTTGAATGGATATAAACTATAACTAAGCTTAACAAAAAGAGTAACATGTTTGAAGAACCTATTTTATTGTCCTGCTGCTGGTGTGTCACACTGAGTGTAAGCTGCTATCCAGAGTGTGTCCGATCTTTTACCAACACTCTTAAGAGACAGGTATTAAAAGAAGTGAAGAACCAAGATAAATGTGATAAAGGGAAAAAGCAACAGAGTTATTCAGGAAGCACCACAAAGTAAAAAGTGAGTGGGGGTTCTCCCACGAAAGAGCACCCTCATGTGCACCAGTCCCTTCTTCCTTAACTGGCATTGTAAGACTTCCAAAGTTCTCATGTTTTTTTGAAAGAGCCCATTGCATTTGGGATCTAGGTGGTTAGCTTGTCCATGATAAATGTGTCTTATATTTTACTTAGTACTATTTCAATATTTGGAACTTCAGTTCGTAACCATGCTTGACTTTGTGCACTGCAAGCTGCTAATGTGATTTTATTAAAGATTCATTGTTCACCTCCTTGTAAGCCATCAATAGGTACCTTTAGCAAAAAGCACCATGGGTCTAGGTGTACGTGTCTGTGGAAATCCTGGGATTGTAAATCCTGGACTTGTATGAGTATCTGTGATTGCATAGATGCCAACATGTATTTGAAAGCATCCTTCCGATGTGATACAATTGTACACAAATGTATACCATCAGAATAATGTTAGGACTTTTCTGGCATTGCACCCAATTTTTCTAGGCTTACATTAAACACAGATAGCTATTCAAAGTTCTCTAGTACTGTGGCCAAGTGCTGCATTGTTGTTTTCAATTTTGTTAGGGTCAATAGGATGTCGTCTGCATATGCGGACACTGCATACCGTTCAGTGGCTATCTTTACTCCCTGAAACTCTGGTTGATATATAGAAGGGGTTCTATTGAAATAGCAAAGAGCAGGGTTGAAAATGGACACCATTATCTTGTGGAATTGTCCATTTTAAAAGGGTTATCCACTTATCCTGGGTTCTTTACCTGTGCTCTGAGGTCTGAATAAAGAGGTTTGACTGTGGAGAAAAATGTTAACCGGAATAAGTAGGGTCATTCTAATCGGGCAAATGCCTCCAAAAATAAGACTAAAGAAGGTTCAAATGTTTCACATCTCATGTTTTCTTAAAGTTGGTGGTCAGGCATAAGTCCCACTTGATCCAAGTGAATTATTGTGTCCCAAGATGGGGTTTAATCTATCAGCTAGTATTTTGTGTAATATCTTAAGGTCACTATTTATGAAGGATATCTATCTATAGTTTTCTCCTGCCAGTGCAACTCTACCTGGTTTTGGTTTGGTAGAAGATTAATGTTTGCCAATGTCTTTTATGGAACCGGTATCCCCCCTTTGCGCATATTCATTAAAAAACAGTTTTAAGTGTGAGGATAGCTCAACCCTAAAAGTTTTCTAGTAGCTTCCCTCTAAGCTGCCAGGACCTGGAGCACTGTTCCCTGCTATATTTCTAACTAGCTTTTGGTGCTCCCCAGAGCCAACAACTCCATGAAGGAACCAATGTGTTCCGTGTGAATATTTTATTTATATCACTTGGTAAAATTGCTGTACCCCACTCTTTTTTTCTTGTAGCTGATATTAGTCTGTGAGCTGTTCTCAGGCACAGTGAACTAGTTAGTAGAGAGTCCATTTTATTAGATTTTTCATAGTATAGTCTTTAGATTACACCATCAGTTGAGCTATATCGTTTAACATGAGCTCTTTAATAGTTTGCCTTACTGTCCAATGCTCAAGGAGTTTAGCCTGTTATGAATCTTTTTATATTTCTGTTCTTTTACTCTCAGGGCGTTTTGCAGTTCAACAGTTCAGAAAGATGTTTGTTTTTTTCTCTTTACCTTTTTGCGGCTGTTTTTATGAGGTGTCCTCTGATTACCACTTTGTGTGCAGCCAAGACCACTAAAGGCAAGACCTCAGATGTAACTAGTCAAATAATCTGTTATTGCCATTCTAATCTCCTCCACTGCTGCCTTATCTTTTAATAAAGAAGTACTAACCTCCATTTCCATGGAGATGCCAAGCAAAGGCCTCTTGAATATATTGCAATGTCTGCATGTTCGGACCAAGAGATGTTGTTGACCTCCGTCCTTTCCACCCATGTCATGCCTAATCCATTACTTAGGAAGAAATATATTCTTGAATATATGAAGTAGGGGGCTGAGTAAAAAGTATAGTCAATTTCATCTAGATGTTAGGCTCTCCACGAGTCTATCAACCCGGTTTGTTGTATAAAATTACTAAACTGCTTATCCCGTCCTCGAATGTGTATCGTACATGGTCTAGTGCACCTGTCGGCTGTGGGGCACGGAACTCCATTAATGTCCTGTCCCCCCTACCAGAATGGTGCCATGGGCTAGCACTTGAATCAAGTTAGCCCCAGAATGCTTGATATGGGTTTTTAGGTGATATAGATTAAGGAGGTAGAAGGGCATGGAGTATATTGCCACTATGACTAGCATGTATGGATCTTCCTGACCTGTTTGTATAATTTGTAATGAGCATCTTTTTAACAATATTGCCACCCGTCTTATTCAGAGCTCCGAATCATATGCGTTATCCCTCAACTGGATTTGGGTTTTTCTAGGTAGGTGTGTTTTCTGGATAAATGCAAGATCTGCTTCTTTTCTAATTTAGGTCCCACAGCAGGTGTCGTCTTTTATTGGGAGAATTAAAGGACTTTACCGTTTAATGAGGAGATATGTAGACCCATTGGTGAGTCTGAGATGAGGCATCTATCCTAAGTGGGTAAACTGGTGTCTGTGGTGATGTTTCATGTCCCACCCCCTAAGAATCGCATAAAAAAATGACATCTGGGGAGTGGGGCCTGACTTCAAAGATGGCCTGAGGCACTTTCACGTAGCTCCTACAAGCCTGAACGAAAATCCCTGATTAAACGCTCACTACCAGCCGCTAAACTGAATTGGAGCGTTCAGCTGACCTACCCACATAGGGATGATCTGCCTGGCTTGGTGAGAAAGTGGCCTCTTCTTGTCACAGATGTCTTGTCACAGATCTTCAGTCTACCTGTGCCCGCAACCTGCTGACTGGGGAGAGATGGCTGACCTCCTGGCCACAGCTGCGTGGCCTGAATAGCGCGATCAACAGCCCTGTTACCCCCACTTTGGACTGGTAGGGATTATCCCGGTCCACACTAAACCGATGCACGCATCTCTACTGACCCATGCTGTTTATCGGGGCTCACACCCCAAGCAAGGCAAGCCTTTACAAAATGGTAGAGGGACCTCAAGCACTGGTGTCTTTTTTTAAATTAAGAATAATAAAGTAATGTGCACAATATACATTACCTGCAAAATACATACTAATTCTCAGGATACAGTGGCGTACTAACCTGGGAGGGGGGGCGGTCCACCTCAGGTGCCACTTGCTAGGGGGGTGCCATCCAGCCGCGGCTGAGCAGGACTACTTACTCATGTGGAGGAGGAGGACCGCGCAGCCAACGTATTCCATCTGGTCTGAGCCTCAGACACTGAGTGCGGGTGGTGGCCTGAAGGCAGCACACTTAGCAGCAGGGAGCAACAAGCAGGCAATCATGCCTGTCATGAACTATGAGTCTGCTTGCTATAATTTTGTTTTTTGGGGGGGTTATAACTGTAAAGGATTAGTCAGGGTGTTTGTTGTGGGGAGCAGGGGTTTGTAGGGCGTGGGGGGAGCAGAAGCTTTGTGGGGGGAACAGATTTTGTGGAGGGAGCAGGGGTTTGTGGGGGGACATGGGTTTGTAGAGGGGGCAGGTACTTGTGGGGGGAGCGGGGCTTTTGTTGGGGGGAGACCAGGGGTTTGTAGAAAGGGGGCAGTGATTGTGGGGAGCAGTGGTTTGCAGAGAGGGGTCAGGTACTTGTGGGGGAGCAGGGGCTTGTAGAGAGGGGGTCAGGTACTTATTGAGGAGCAGGGGTTTGTAGAGATGGGGTCAGATACATGTAGGTTGAGCTGGGGTTTGTAGAGATGGGGTCAGATACTTGTGGGGGGGAGCAGGGGTTTTATTGTTTTATTGGGCGGGTGACCAGGGGTTTGTAGAGAGAGGGGAGAAGGAATTTAGAGGGGGGATTAAATGTTTGTAGAGGAGGGGCATGGATTGTAAATGTTCCTATTGAGGTATCAGTCTGAATTAGAAATAAATAAATATGCTTATTAATATTTTCATTCTTAATGTATTTTCATATATATATATATATATATATATATATATATATATATATATATATATATATATATATATATATATATATATATATATATATATATATGTATATATATATATATATGTATATATATATATATATATATATATATATATATCAAAATACACTAAGGTGAAATTCTATATATATATTATATTTTAAAGGGGGAGGGGGTGTCTAACACTGTACCTGCCCAGGGTGCCAAATACTCTATGTACGCCCCTGCCAGGATGCCTCTAGTTTTCATGGTTTGGAGAATGCAGACAAGGGAAACCAAAAAAGCTTGTAGTGAAAATCCAAGTAAAGGATCGGTCCAGGCAACAAAGGTTCATAGGTGGTGTCAAAATCCTTTGAAAACGTATCCAAGTATAGTAAATGGAGGCCATAATGTTATTTATTCACTATCACTTTGCAGTAGTCACCAGTCTATTGATATTATTTTTTAAAAATATCTATTTTTTGACATCTCTAAATTTCTCATTAAAACCAAACACAATTGGAACTGTATTGCTCATATGGATATTACTATTAACATTTTACTCTTTTACTGCGGTTTAATAATTCTGACTCTTTTTTTCAATCTGTTTATAACATTCTATAAATAATTTATCAGGATACTTTTTCAGTCTCAACGTATTAAACAGAATTGCTGATTAATTGCTTTTTAAAAAACTTTTTTTTATGTGAACGGTTCTCTGAAACTGTCCACTAGGAATATTATCCAACCAGAATGTAAAGTGCCCACTATTATAAAGAATATAATTGTTCACATCAACGTGTTTAAAATGTTTAATTGCCTTTATCCCTTTATTTGGTATGTAAATTTCCACATCAAGTAATCAGTAAGTGCATTGTTGCTTTTTAATTGGATACCCCGGTTATTGTTATTTAATTAATTAATTAATAAAATGCTCTAGATCCTTAACACCTTCTTAAAGATAGATGAAAAATTCTATAATTTACTAAAAATTAACCCCAGATCGCCATGACAGTAATCATAGGGTTTATACTGCTGCAGTCTGCCTCTTTGTCCAAAGCAGATGGGCAGCAGCCAATAGCGCTGTCCCAGCCCATGTGATAGCTCTGACAGCCAGTCAGAGCGAGCACATAGGCTTCAGGGATTCCTGATCCGCCTCCTTGTACCTCCATTTTTAGTGTGAAGTGCTGATCTGCTTCTCCCTGCTAAAAAAAAAAATGTTAGTTAAAATCACAATCCCCCCAACCCTTTCCAATAAAATGTAGCCCCTTCCCTGTTATTTGATTACTGCCTGCAGTGACCAAAATAGAGCTCACAGCATTTTACTGTGATTTTAATTTTTTATTAACTCCTTAAGGTTAACTTTCTTTTTTTTAACCCTATCGGGTTAACTTTATTTAATTAGCTATTTAAATATTTTTAAATTATGTATTTATTTAGCTGGGATAGGTGGGCGTTAGTGGGGGTAATTGGGGGCTTTACTGTTAGGCTAGTTATTGTTAAAAAGTTAAAAAGTTAAAAACAATTTTAAAAAGTTTTTTAAAAGTTAAAAAGTTTTAAAAAGTAAAATAAGTTTTAAAAATCAAAAAAAATAAGTATTAAAAAGTTTTAAAAAGTAAAATAAGTTTTAAAAAGTAAAAAATAAAAGTATTAAAAAGTTTTAAAAAAGGAAAAAAAATGGTACAAGCCACCAAAAAATGATACCACGCCAAGGCTCAAAATAAGCCTTTTTAAATACCATGGGGTGTCTTCTTTAAGAAATGGTTGTTGGAATAAGCAACCTGCTAAAATACTCCAAAATTGGATATGAAACCAGCATAAAAATTCAAAGTTTAAAAAAAACGGTAATGGCTGTGTCTCAAATGTACCCCTTCAATGTCCATATATACTTGGCAAAGGTACATATGGGGATATTGCTGTACTCAGACAACATAGCTGAGCAACATATGAAGAATTATACTGCTGTAACACACATAAAGATTGCAAATATATAGTAAAAATACACTGTTTCGAAAAAGGCAGAAAAAATGCTTATTACCACTACACTTGATACAAGCTAGTGAAAAAATTATCCACTGCCAGGGTTCAAAATAGGCCTTTTGAAATACACTGGGTGTCTTCCTTAAGAAATGGTATGCCTCTATGGGTTAGTTTGAGTGAGCAACCTGCTAAAAAGCTCCAAAATGGAACACGGGCTCATCAAAACCATCTATGAAAGTTCACACTTAAAAACCTAAAATTGTCATGTCTCTTTTACAGCACTGAAACTTCACAAAATAGTGTCTATACTCTAGGGTGTATTGTTTTACTTAGATGTAACTGAACATAATGTTGGAGATTTTATGACAGCAGCACATATCAAATGTATAAAATACCCAGCAAAAATGCAATATGTATGTCAAAAATGTAATTTTTTTAACACAATCTTTGACATAAATGAGTGAAAAAATGGCGGCATATTAATGCACAATATACGCAATACTTTGGAACATGGGCGTCCGCAGGAATTTTTCCGGGGGGGGCATAATTGTAATGACATCCATGCTTGGCCCCTTTTTGACAGTGTCATGAAAGGGAAGGGGCATAGCCATTATCACATAAAGCCAGGGTGAATAGCGTTTTCACAACTATGGTGTCAGGAATATATGTTTGTATTCCTGACACTATAGTGTTCCTTTAAGCAAATTAAAGGACCATTCTGGTCACCATAACAACTTCACCTAAATGAAAATGCTATGATGCCAGGAAGACCCTGGATGCTGGCTTTCCTTTAAGGGGTTAAATCGCTCTCAAATGGTTTAACCCCAAAGGCTTCCTCCAGCTCCAGGTCTCTCCTTGGTATTTGGCTTCTGAAACAGAGTGTCAGGAAGTGCAGATTGACGTCAGGCATGGGTGCCGCTGATTGGCTAGAGTGGACAGTTGACCCTTTCTGCTCCCTTTTCTACTTTACCTTTGTGCTCCTTGCTGTCCCTTTCTGCTCCCTTTTCTACTTTACCTTTGTGCTCCTTGCTGTCCCTTTCTGCTCCCTTTTCTACTTTACCTTTGTGCTCCTTGCTGTCCCTTTCTGCTCCCTTTTCTACTTTAAATTTTTGCTCCTTGCTGTCCCTTTCTGCTCTTTCTCCTACTTTACCTTTGTGCTCCTTCTGATCCTTTACCTTTGTGCTCCTTGCTGTCCCTTTGTGCTCCTTGCTGCCCCTTCCAGCTCATTTCTGACCCTTTCTGCTCCTTCTACTTTATCTTTGTGCTGCTTTACCTTCCAGCTCCTTGCTGACCCTTCCTGTTCATTTCTGTTCCTTTGTGCTCCTTCTCCTACTTTACCTTTTGTGCTCCTTGCTGTCCCTTCCAGCTCCTTGCTGCCCCTTGATGTCCCTCCCTGCTCATTTCTGTTCCTTCTCCTTTTCTTACCTTACCTTCCTGCTCCTTGCTGACTCTTCATGTAGGCTGTCTCCCCCATCCCTCACTTCTATAGGCGTGCGCACGGGGTGTGTCGGGTGTGCCTGGGCACACCCTAATCCCCGCGGCACGCCAATGGATTGAGACCGGCAAGGGAGATCTCTGGATCTCCCCAGTTGGCTCATGCAGCAGATGTAGCTGAATACAATATGTACAGGAATAGCACACCAGGTTTATGAAACACACATTAAAATAACCTTGTTATATGTGTGCATGTAAAAAAAACTGAAAAAACAAATTTTTACTAAAATATTTAAGAGAAATTGGTGGTGAAATGGCTACATAAAAAGTCTCAAAATAACCTTAGGAAAAAAGCCTGTGATGTCTACTTTATATAAATATATATACTTTTGTGTGTCAATTTAGTTTTTTTGTGATGTAAGCTTACAAAACAAACATACCAACTTCTAAAACTGTTTCTCATTTAAATATGACGTCATATTCCTGCCGCGGTTTCATGCAGCAGCGCGCAAGGGTGGGAGAGCAGAGCCAGCACAGCTCCCCCAGCAGCCGCCAGCAGACCTCCCCCAGCGGCCGCCAGCAGACCACCCCTTGGCAGGTATTAGTAATGTGTGTCAGTGTGTGTCTGTCTGTCTGTGTCATGGTGTCTGTCTGTATGGTGTGTGTGTGTGTCTGTCTGTCTGTGTCATGGTGTCTGTCTGTATGGTGTGTGTGTGTGTCTGTCTGTGTCATGGTGTGTGTATCTGTCTGTCCGTCATGGTGTGTGTGTCTGTCTGTGTCATGGTGTGTGTGTCTGTCTGTCATGGGGTGTGTGTCTGTCCGTCATGGGGTGTGTCTTTCCGTCATGGGGTGTGTGTGTGTCTGTCTGTCATGGGGTGTGTGTGTCTGTCTGTCTGTCATGGGGTGTGTGTGTGTCTGTCTGTCAATGGGTGTGTGTGTCTGTCTGTCTATCATGGAGTGTGTGTGTGTCTGTCATGGGGTGTATGTGTCTGTCTGTCATGGGGTGTGTGTGTGTCTGTCTGTGTCATGGTGTGTGTGTGTATGTCTGTCCGTCATGGTGGGTGTGTCTGTCTGTGTCATGGTGTGTCTGCCTGTCTGTCATGGGGTGTGTGTCTGTCCGTCATGGGGTGTGTCTGTCCATCGTGGGGTGTGTCTGTCCGTCATGGGGTGTGCGTGTCTGTCTGTCATGGTGGTGTGTGTGTGTCTGTCATGGGGTGTGTGTGTGTCTGTCTGTCATGGGGTGTGTGTGTGTCTGTCATGGGGTGTGTGTGTGTGTGTCTGTCATGGTGTATATGTTTGTTTAAAAATAGTGTTTTTGCTCACCTTTTTTTCCCCCACGCAGCGTGCTGGTCTCCCCTCGACTGGCCCTGCCTCTATAGCTGAGATCATCAAGCTTGATGATCTCAGCCAATCCAATGCTTTGCCATAGGATTGGAGGCAAAATGACACTCCAATCATCATCTCCTCATAGAGATGCATTGAATCAATGTATCTCTATGGGGAACGTTCAGCACCTACAGAGTGTGGAGGCCCTGAATGTAGGTGCACTGACACAGGAAGCACCTCTAGTGACCGTCTGAGTGACTGTCACTAGCAGTGTCACTTTGAAGCAATGTAAACACTGTCTTTTCTCTGAAAAGTCAGTGTTTACGTTGAAAAGCCTGTAGGGACATGCTATAGACACCAGTTCCACTACATTAAGGTGTGTGTGTGCGTCTGCTAGTAAGTGAGCTTGCTTGCATGCGTGTGCCGGCTAGTGAGTGAGCTTGTGTTTTTATGTCAATGAGCTGATGTATATCAGTGAGATTGTTTGTCTATGAGGCTGTGTATCAATGAGCTTGTGTGTGTCATTGAGATGTCAGTGAAATTGCCTGGGTCTGCATGTGAGTATGCTTACTGTATAATTAAATGTTTTACCCTGAAAGGACCAATATTTTATATTAGAAAAAGCAATATATATTTCTCAATCATCTGTCATTGCAAGACATAGCCTTACATATTACAAGCGACAATATATGGCGCAGTGACTTATGGGGCTGGCACAATTTTTTTTTCCAGGGCTGCATTGTATCCCCAGTCCGGCCCTGCACGCCACACCCCATGAGTGTAAGAAGTGAAATATCTAATCTATTCTAAATTCTGCTTACCAGGATTGAATGTTTTCTTTCCAATGGCTAATGGAGAGTGGGGATTTTAATCCCTGACTATATGTACATGAAATATTGGTAAAATACATTAATTGAAAATAACAATGAGAAATCGTATGCAAAATTACAGTGGAGAACTACAGATATAAATGGTAAAACAGTAAAAAAATAATAATATGGTAACAAAGGTAGAATTATCAGGTTGAGTGTCTTCCAAGCTCCAGTTAGTACCTGGAAGCAGTAGAGATAGAATTAAATTAAGTTTCTCTGTATTTTCTGTTAGCACGGATGTATGTGGCGTGGCAGTGTTGTCAGCGGTGTAGTTACTGCGAGACTGGCAAGGCATTTGCCTTGGGTAGCACTTTCAGGGGGGCCACAAAAAAAGCCACCCCCCAATCGCCCTGGCAAATGCCTTTTGTCCTGGGAGACCCAGGAGCTGGCCGGCTGGCCACCTCAGGGACCCCCGAGACTGGCATTCACTGATGTTACGAGCGGCGACGGGGCACTCTCCCCTAAGCTCTTCCCTGCTCAGCTCCCTCACGCACACCGCAGTGATGACGGAGCCAGAATATGACATCACTCCGGCTTGGCATCATTAAGAGGCACGTGAGGGAGCTGAGCAGGAGGATCAGAGCTCCCTCGCCACCCGCCTCCATCGCTCACCTGTCTGACCCACCTGTTAGTGTGTGTGTTAGTTTGTGTCTGTTAGTGAGTGTTAGTGTGTGTGTTAGTGAGAGTGTGTGTGTGTCGGAGAGTGTTAGTGTGTCTGTTAGTGAGTGTGTCTGCTAGTGAGTGTTAGTGTGTGTCTGTTTGTGAGTGTGTGTCTGTTCACTGAGTGTGTGTCTGTTAGTGAGTGTTAGTGTGTCTATTAGTGAGAGTGTGTATCTGTGACTGTTAGTATGTCTGTTAGTGAGTGTTAGTGTGTGTCTGTAAGTGAGTGTGTGTCTGTAAGTGAGTGTGTGTCTGTTAGTGTGTGTCTGTTAGTGTGTATCTGTTAGTGAGTGTTAGTGTGTCTGTTAGTGAGAGTGTGTGTGTGTCTGTGAGTTTTAGTGTGTCTGTACTGGGGTCATTGCTGCCACCCAGGAGTGATGGGAGTGAGCGCAGGACTTATCTTTTTGTATTAAGTTTCTAGTTAGGTCAGCAACTATATCTCTGAAGATTAACTCTAAACACATATAATAAAACTACATATAATCTAAAACCCACCTACAAAACTTAGCTTTAGAAAAGATTAAAAAAAATTAAGTTTTCATTTTTGTGTGTATTCCAACAAAATACAATTAAAAACTAGCATTAATAAATAAAAGGATTATGGTTTTCTTTAATTAACTAGCTTTATGTTTGTCATTTTCATGGCAAACATTAAAGTGAATATAATGGTAGATGGGTTATATAAAAAGCAAGCCGGAGCAGCCAGGGTAACATGAGAATTTGTTCCCTGTCATTGTCACGTTTGTAGAACTGTAATGCTTTTTGGATAGCATGTCCCATTAAATCTCACCTATTTGTGATTCTGTCACCCTTCCAATCCCATGTCATTTTCATTACAATTAAGCATTCAGTTCAGAGAGAATGAGTTATGTAGTGGCAAAAGAAATGGGAATTTTCTGTAAGGATAAAACTCATGGCACTTTTATATGATTCAAATGAGAAAACTCTGTCGTCTGTTTCTAGGCCGCTCAAGTGCCACTGTACAAAAACTCAAATTTGTTCTCCTCGTCCTGTTAGTACTCCTCCTAGTGGGATTGTTGTATTATAATGTTACATTTAACCCATACATTCAACTTGAAGGTATAATGTATCAATAATTAGCAAATTAAACAAGGGCATAATTTAATATTTTAAATTCTCAAAGTCAACTTTGCTTTTAGTATTACTTATCCGTCCATATTTTGTATCAAACCTAACATTTTATTGTGGAATCAGAAATACTTTTTATTATATATTTGTATTCAGAAACAGATAATAGTACAGTGTACAGAACAATGCAGGATTTAGTTGCAAGTAAAATAAAGTGTGTGGCAAAGAAAGACATAATAACATTTTTGTATTTAATACACAGCTATAGGGGAGGGCCTGAGAGGTTAAAACAATTTAGTGGTCCATAGTGCAATTTTACCATTCCATCCATTAACAGCGATAGACATATGGACACAAACAAAATAGTTGCGTTGATAGACATACAAGATAATTGAATAGAAATTATTAAAGTGCTATGCACTTGGGCCTTTAGATGTGAAATGTGGTTAGTGAGCAGCCCGAGGAGCAATTGCCCTGCCCACTTGACACTTGGACATCACTAATCGATAATGGAGATTGTGGCGAAAGTGACCTCGCCACTGGTTTCTGGAGGGGCCTGTTTGCCAGCCTCCTGCCCTGCCACTATGGCTCTGGGATGTATTGCCCTTTAAGGAACTGATTTGGGCATACTGTATTTTATTATGCTGCTGCTGGCCCTTTAAGAACCATCTGGCGACATACTGTGGAGTTACTGGGTGGCCACCATTTCATGTATCAGAAGCACATGGTGAGAACAATGGATGGCGGCCATTTTAACTCACAGACACTGTTTTGACTTTTCTATACGGTGCCATCTCGCCGGTATTTGGGGTACAAAGACATTGTTCAGTAGTTTTAAACTACAGAACAGGGGACACATTTAACAGTAATTATTTTTCATATAGCCTGTATATGTTCTGCGGAATCTGCATGAAACCGTATCTTCCAAACTACTGAACGGATCTGGGTGAATTTTGGATATGGGGTTATTGTATGTTTTGGGGTCCCTGTGATATGTTTTATAATACTGTATTTTCCTGCCTGTGATAATTAAATTAGTCTATTGTGTTGAGATAATTGTATCCCAGGCAGAGGGGAGGATTTCTGATGTAATGAATGGGAGTGTTAGCTGTGTTGTAATGTGTTGATTGGTTGTTCTTCAAAACCCATAGACTGGTCATGGGAAGACCCCCAGATGGCAAGTGGAGATGGGACCGAGGTCTCTCTACCGGCCCTACAGGGATGCTGGGCAGCCAACCCAGAACCCAGCGGCAGAGCAAGTTCCAGGGAGAGGAGACAACCAGTCTCTCTCCCCAGCGGCAGTGTGAGTTCCAGGGAGCCGAAGGTGTCGTCCTTCCTCCCCAACGGCAGTGTGAGTCCCCGGGAGCCGAAGGGGTTATTGCATGTTTTGGGGTCACTGTGATATGTTATATAATACTGTATTTTCCTACCTGTGATAATTATGTTATTCTATTGTGTTGAGATAATTGTATCACAGGCTGAGGGGAGGATTTCTTATGTAATGAATGGGAGTGTTAGCTGTGTTGTAATGTGTTGATTGGTTGTTCTTCAAAACCCTGTGGGCAGTACTATGTTTGTAGAATGTGAATAAAAGAGCCTGTATGTGCCAGTACAGACAGTTCTTCTTCACCCTCAATCTAGAGTCCTGTCTCTTATTGGGGGAATTGCTATATCACTACAAGGGATTGCTATCCTCTGCATACTCCCTTAGCTAATCACTACTAAGCTCTTTTAAGAGCTTGTTCCTGCTTCACTCTCTTGGTGGAGAGGTTCACCCACTGGAACCTGGAGCCTTGTCGTAGGTCCAGGGTGGGAAGGAGACAGCGAGACCCCAACCAAGCTGCGGCGGTTAGTGGGGTCTGTGGTGGTTGTGGTGTCTGCGGAGCGCTTGGAACCCTCTGTAAGCGCTAGGAGCATCCTTCAATGGAGGTACCCAATCGGGGTGCCAGGTGATCCGTTACAGAGATCTTCCCCAACCAGGAAAGCATTTAGTTAAAGTTCTGAAGGATTTTCCAGCAAGGGAATGCTATGACATGCATAAACCTCGTATATATAGCCAATGAGGAGTAAATGTATAAACCTTGTCTATCATACCAATGAGTAGTAAATGTATAAACGTGATATATCAAGTCTATGAACACTGAATGCATAAAATTGGTAATATCAAGCCAATGAGCAGTACAATGCATAAACTTGATATATCATTCCAATTAACAGTAAATGCATACCCTTGATATATCATACCAATAAAAAGTAAATGCATAAACTTGGTATCATGTCAATGAGCAGTAAATACATAAACTTGATATATTATATCAATGAATCAATGAGCAATAAATGGATAAACTTGGTATACCATTCCAATGAGCCGGATGTGCCTCCAAAATGCCTGCCGGTGATATGTGTGCCCCAAAAAATCTACCTGTGCCATTTCTGTACCACCAGTCTCTCTGTGCCCCGCCTCTCTGTGATATCTTTCTGCCCCCAGTCTCTCTGTGCCATTGCTCTATCCCCAACAGCTCTGTGTCAACCCTCTGCCCCAGCAATTTGGTCAGGCACCCTTATTGCATCCTCAGAACTTGCTCAGACACACAGATGGCATCCCCAGCACTTTTTCTGCTCCCAGATGGCATCCCTTGCACTTACACTAGGACCCAGATGGCATCCCCTGTACTTAACCTAGGACCCCAACAGATCTATGCCAACCCTCTTCTCCAGACCCAGATGGCATCCCCTGCACTTACCTTAGGATGGCATCCTCCGGACCTCCCTGGTGTCTAGTGGGTGTCTGGTGGCACTGTGTATGTGAACAGACATCCTGCCTGTCTGCCTCTTGTGTACTCCACACGTTTAGTGAAGTCAGAGGTTGCGGGTCACGTGACTCGCAACCTTTGACTTCCTGAGAAACAAGACACTTAGTACTATCAGTGTCTGAGTTGTGTGCATATCTTTCATAAGAAAGTTTTTTGCTTGAGTGAAGGGGCATAGCAAAACATTACATTTTTTTGTGCAAAAACTATAAAGCTTTGAGCTTATAAAAAATACACCATTTTAATGAAATCAAAATCTATCAAGTGCATTACAGATATATTGGTTATCAGACTGTTATGGTAGTTTGTAAATAAATATGTTTATTATAGCAATATCAAATAAGGTGCCAAGTAAAAGAATGACATAGATGATATTAACTAGGAAATTGAATCCACACTGAAACCGATCGCTCGATCGTTACGGCCATTCCTAAACCCTTGTCAAAAAGTGCGGTCTGCATAGGGAATTTAATTTTTTAACATGACAGGAGGCGTCATAGTTGCTGAAGTCTCTCTATACTAGAACTCCACAGCAGCACATTAACATAGAGAAAAAACAACCAATCAGAAAAAGTTAGGTACAATAAAACTCCCCTCCCTACACACAATTTCCTCTTTCTTTGCTGCACCACATCAGTACAGGTCAGAGTACCACTGCCTCCTGCTCTTAGTGGGTGGCTGTAGGATTATATATATATATATATATTTAGATTGCTGCTTTTATTGTTTTAACGTATTTTGTTAGTGCCTATATTTAATGCACATTATTGTGCCCTGTTACAAGGTTTTATCTATATCTCTATATTCTGGAGACTATTGATTTTCTTTCTTCAGGAAGATTCCGTTTTGCTTTTAGCTATTTTCCCCTACTTTTTTGTTTTTTCCCTGACTATCCACAGTTTTTCTATGTGTTTCTCCTTCTGCCTGCTAGCTACCTAGTTTGGCGGTTCTTTATCTGTTTTTGGAACTGTCTGCTTGGGAATCGCAGGAGACTTGCTTCCAGCAGCCTCCTCGTTTCCCGAGCACTGGGGCCGCGGAGTACATCTCCGGCGACCCCACGTGTTTCCTCCCACTGCCTATTGTCCAAGCGCCAGAACGTGGAATCTGGCAGTTGGAGCCTCTCTCCCCTTACCGCACCCATTCTACCTGTCGCGGCCGGAGTTTACCGCGGCCCACGTGCGCCTGGGGCAGAGGGGAGAGAGGGGGGGGTGCCACGTGGAAGCTGCAGCTCCTGGCCAATCCCCCAACCCGTGATCTGCTTCCAGACTGGGATATTACGGTTACCCTGCATTTGGGGAGATTGTGTGGTGGCAGGCACTGTGTTATTTGCATTTCTCTTGCAATGTTTCCCCTGCTCCACTATTGCCTCTGACTGGGCCTGGGCCACCTTGGTAGTACCCCTGTACAGCCTGTATATTAATTGACACGGGGGAAGCCTCCACCCTCCACCCCCAACACCCATCTCAACACTGGGATATATCCTCTGGGGTTTACATAGATATGCACCGGGGATCACTAATCTATATGAGAATAGTCCCCCCCCCGTATGTTGGTGTTCAGATTTGCTGTCCTGTGGCAGCTGCCAGGATTGGCCTGCCTTGACTGTGCCCCAGGATTGGCCTGCTCTGACTGTGCCATTGCCACTGGGTGACCCCCGGTTTGGATATATATATATATATATATATAGATATATATTAACTACCTTGCCACTGCTGTAATATTTGGGGTGCTGCCCCGGCTATTCTCTTTGTGACACTAGCCCTGTTCTACCAGAGGTGTCACACTACATCTCCCCTGCTTTGGATCTCTCGGCCCAAGAACTAAGCTTACTGGCTACGATTAATGCGGCAGTGGCCCGCCTTTGTGGAAAAAGAGCTAGGGCCCTGCCACAAGTGCCACAGAATAAGGGCACTACGGAGACCCCCCACATTGCACAAGACTCCACAGAGTCGGACTTTCCCAGGAGAGAACAGACAGAGCACTTGTGCTATTGGAAGGGTTAAGACCCTGAGCCATGCACCCAGAAGGGCAAGGCTCCAGCTAAGCGCACAAGACAAGTGGTCACAGAATCGCCCACCCCTATTTGTCCTAGACGGTAAATGAGGACAGGTGGGGCGAGGACGAGATTGATGACTCAATGTGGCCCTGAGACTCCGGGGTCCCTTCTACACAAATTGCGCCCTCCTCTCTGCTGGATGAGCAGGTGTTCCTGGACGCTACGGGTGAGCCTCTCTTTGACCTACGGACCATCCAGCACCCCAGATTCTCTCATTTACTCTAGCCTGATGCCGATATGGATACTAATTACATTATTTAGAGTGTGCGGCCATTGCCTAAACTCAGCTGGATGCTAATAGGGTTACATATAACATTATAAGAGGGTGCTGCCCTCTCGCATGCTCAGCCCACTACTGATATTGTTACACATTTCTCTATTAGAGGGTGAGCCCCTTTCAGAACTCAACGCAATGCTGGTATTGATACTAGCTACATTATTAGAGAGTGAACCCCCCCCCCATTAAAAATCAGCCTGACACCAATACGGATACCAATAACATTATTAGAGGGTGAGGCCCTCTCATAAATACAGCCTGATGCTGATATAGAGACTAATTACATTATTAGAGGGTGCGGCCCTCTCATAAGAGCAGCCCGCTGCGGATATCGATACTAATTTCTCCATTAGGGGATGGACCCCTCTCATAACTTCTTACATATTACAGTACTAGAGGGTGACCCCCTCTCATATGCACAGCTCAGTGTGTATATTTATTCTGTCTACCGTCAGTTTACTGCTTATGTTACAGTTTACTACAGTACAGGATACTGATTCCCTTATTGGCGGCCAACCTATGCCCAACAGGTTTTAACCAGAATCTGATTGACTATTAGAGAGTGTACCCCTTCACAAACTCAGCCCAGTATTGATAATGATACTACTACATACTGTAGTTTTACTGCTGATGTTACAGCTCGTACAGTAGGTATTGCTGCCTTCCTCACCGGAGCCTCCCAGTGATGCTGCACCAGATCAGTTGGGAAGTTGGAAGGAATCCCTACATTACATCTTTCAGCTGATCTAACTGCTTAAGTTGGCTGTCCCCGTTACAGCTCATATGATGGACCAGCGTTACCCGGGCCACTATACCTCCTTACGAGATATACCCCCTGAGGTATTACGGGGGGAGAACCTCCCACCAAATTCTCACTCCTCTGGTACCTTATCGAGAAGAGTATGGGCTGTTTGATCTGGCTGTCTCTACTACAGCTACTATGAATGGCCCACTTTGTCGGGACCGCTGTTCCTCCCTACTGGATTGACTCCTGGAGGTTAGTTACTCTTACAGGGTGAGCCCCGGTTATTACAGATCTATATACTATTTTCATAACTGGGATTGTATTGAGCAGACAATCTCATAATGTTATTTTTGTTTATGCCATTATAGCATAAATGTAATATTTTTTTTTTATGCCATTATGGGGGCTCCCGGGTCAGTACTATGTCCCCTGGCCATGGGCAATTTAGGGGATAGATGATGGGTGGACCTCTCAAACCTCCAAAGACGAAGATAGATAGCAAGATTTGGTTGCGAAGGTCTCGTCCTATGTACCTGAATCACTCACGGAGGCCGCCCTGAATTTTGTCTGCCGCTCACCCACCTAATTCAGGTACCGACAACAACAGCTGTGTGGATTCAATAGGGATAACCCTCTTCAATCCGCATTCCATTCAACACCTCAAGTTATCGAAAGCTGGCCCCTCCCCATCAGGCTATTAGTGGACTCATAGATCACAAGACCAGGAAGCGCATGAAGGATCTGTACCACAGACCATCACTACCTGATTATCATGCAATGACCTCAGAGTTCGATATCTGATAGCAGCATTTGATTGGAAGAGCACAGTGTTTTGCCACACATGCACTCTCCAATCCAATGCTTCTCTATAAGAAGCTTTGGATTGGACAAGATTGCGGATGACATCAGCATGCTTGCTGACATCTCCATATGTGGAGCTAGAAACTGCAGCAAAATAGTCCCAGTGCTGAAAAGGAGGTGAATAATATTTATTATACTTAAAGGGATACTCTAAGCACCAAAACAACTCTAGCTTAATGAGGCAGTGTAAGTTGAAACATCATGCCCCAGCAGTCTCACTGCTTGATTCTCTGCCATATAGAAGTAAAATTACTTTTGTTTCTGCTTATGCAGCCCTAGATTCACACAGCCTACATGAAAAAATCAATGATTTTCAATCAGGTGTGATAGCACTTGCTTAGTTAATTGATCTTCTAAATTAACCAAACTGTGCAATTAAGTTTAGACATTATATCTCTCTTTACAGGAAATGTGTAAGGAGACTCTGTAGAAAGTGTGGTTAGGACTACAAAAACAGAGTTATTTAATAATCCGTGGACTGCAGTGGCGTGGGGGCATGATCCATATACCAACACTGCTTAATACAGCTAAAGTTGTTTTAGTGCTCGTAGTGTTTTTAATTTTTACAGAGCAAAATGGGTGGACAGAAGGGAACCTATACTCTCGAAATAAATTTTTTTATTTTTGGGACTGTAGGCTACATTTAAAATCTGCTCTAAAAAATATACATATTAATTTAAGATGTTTATTTTTTATATTTGCTTTGTGTTTTTGTATTTTTACAAAAAATTATACTGAATTTTTTATTGAATCATTAAATGCAAGTCCATGCACTAACTTGGGCCCAAATTGAGCTTGCTTACACTATATTGGATCCTGCGGCCTGGTGCACAACGTGCCCCATTACCCCCTCTCAGATCGGTGGGGGTGATCCCGGTCTCCCCATAGGAGGCGACCCTGATGCTGCTGGATTGTGGGATAAAGCAGTATGTATGGTGAAACCATGCAGTGACTTCAACAAGATGACGGACACCGCATACATCGATGGCCCCAGTACAGCTCAAACTGATGTCCTGGCTCGACTAGACAGAATATTTGCACATTTCTGGCAGAAGCAAGAGCCCAAATGCAGAAGAACGGATACTTACTTCGATGATGCATCCTCTGGAATACCTCGGTTCCGGCAGCTTGGAAGGCCCTGAAATGGCAGCATCACTCCTAAACGAACTACAGCCAAAGTCTGGGATGACTCAGAAGAACAGAGGGGAGCCCTAGCTTGTCCTTAGTATGTGACATCATGCTCTCCCCTGGATATGAAGACCTGCAGCATACCTACATGATGCAGGGTTATGTTCTGCCCTTGGTGGGCATAGGATGAAATAGGTTTGGGGACAGGACACTCTTCAACTCCAGGCTACATACTTGTCATAATTTTACTAGTAATTTCTCGGGGATTTATCTATCCTACTGTCTATTCCTTTATTGTGGTTTGCGTTATTTCTGTGCTTTTACCCTACACTCTTCTTAGCTCGGATCTCTTTTATCACTTGCCTTGGGGGGAGGAGAGAAGCTTCTATGGATACTATCCTAGTAACTTAATCGTCTGCTTACACTGTTTCTCTACCATTCGCACCATATGTACTTTATGTGACATAATGTGTCACTTGCTTATAATCCTCTCTCATATGGTGCTGTGTTGACTTTCTTGTTTTATCTTAAAAATTAGTGGTTGACCAGCTTAACTGAACAGCATTATATTCTGCGTATACCTGTATATGTCTACATTGAATATTTCTGCATAACGTATATTTACCACTCAATAAAAAATTATGACAAAATAAAATTATGGTTTTCTTTAATTACCCATACTTAAATGGATCACAATTTCTCGCTAAACTTGGCAGAAGATTAATTTTACAATAAAGACTGGAGTGACCAATGATCTCCTCAGTATGTTGTGAAATCATAAAAGGCTTCACACTGTCAGGTGGAACTGAATAACTGGATGTGTTGGAAACACTGGCCTCCATAAGCCCCTACACTTGATCATAGGGGAGGGAGGAGTGAAGTGACATTCAGGTTTATAGTGCAGGTTTAAAAGAACACTCCAAGCACTATAAACACTACAGCACACTGCAAAGGTTACAGTGCCAGGAGTCCCCTTCCCTACTGTAAGTAATCAAATAATTTTAGAACTTCCAACAGAGAACCTGAAGCTTTCCTCTTGTGGCGAACATAACCTCGCCACTGGTTCTTGGAGGGGCCTGTTTGCCAGCCTCCTGCCCTGTGACTATGGCCATCGTAATAGACTTTGTTTAAAAACACCAGTTTTGCCCTTTTAGACTTATGCCAAGAACATTTCGAACTTTTGAAGTGGCACTTCGAATTCCAGAACTCCAAAAGAACATTTCGAACTTTTGAAGTGGCACTTCGAATTCCAGAACTCCTAAAGCCATTCAAAGTGCAATTCGACCACGTGGCCGCGGCCATCTTAAGCCCTGAGTACAATGAGTGGTGTTTAGTCGTTGAGTTCAAGGAACTCAAATTGGACACTCGGCGGCACGAACACCGCTAAAACTTTACCTTCCATGGTTGTTCGGCTATTCGAACTGGAGTTGAATGGCGGTCGGTAAGAATAAACTCATGAACAAAGGACATATAATGCTTTGTCCACGAACAGCTACGTTCGGTATTTCGAACTGTACTTGAATCCCCGAAGTAGACTGGCCGCAGAGCTTGATTCTCTGGAACTGTTTTGGGCATGAATCTGGATCTCTCCAGAGTGGATGACCTGGGGCCAGACCCGATCCATCTGGTCACCATGGAGTGAGATCTGGAGCAGAGCTACCAACATCTGTTCAGTTTAGCGCAGCGACCAAGTACACTACCAGGAACAAAGATAATCGGTTCAGCACCTCAGCAGCAGTACCTGTCCTCCAGAGACTTGGCCGCAGTATCCCCTATTTCCCTACCAGCTGCAGAAATAGGGGACCCTATAGACTGGTCCTGGGAGGAACCTCAACTGGCAGGTGGAGATGGGACCGGGCAGCTGGAGTTACTGGGAGTAGGGACAGTCGGTCCTACTCCCCAGCGGCAGCTTACCTTACAGGGAGAGGACACAACCGGTCTCTCTCCCAGCGACAGCCGGATATACCAGAAGGGTGGACAGCAATCCTGACCACAATGGTGCAAATGGGACAGTAGTCTCTGTACCAGATCTACAGGGATGCTGGGCAGCTGGCCCAGATCCCCAACCACAGCCAGAGGTACCAACCAGGAGTAGGAACAGTTGGTCCTACTCCCCAGCGGCAGCTTACCTTACAGGGAGAGGAGACAACCAGACTCTCTCCCCAGCGGCAGCCAGATATACCGGAAGAGGAGAGATCGGGTCCCTCTTCCCAGTTACAGGGGGACAGCACCCCTGACCCCAATGGTGCAAATGGGACGGCGGTCTCTGTACGAATCCTACAGGGATGCTGGATGGCCGGTCCAAATCCCCAACCAACCCCGCAGGAATACCAGGAGGAGGAGGTAGGTGATCCCTCCTCTTCACAGCAGATTCCCAACTAGGGAACATTATGCCAGAAGGTGAGGACTATAATGGCCCAGGCTTACTGTGGGAGGCCTTTGAGGAGGGCAGTGACTTTGGGCATCAGGAGGAATGTTGGCTCTGGGACATCCACAACATCAGGGAAACCCTACTTGATCTCCCCAGAGTGGATGACCTGGGGTCAGACCTGATCCATCTGGTCACCATGGAGTGGGAGCTGGAGCAGAGCTACCAACATCTGTTCAGTTTAGCGTGGTGACCAAGTACAATACCGGCCGGTCCAGATCCCCAACCAACCCCCAGGAATACAAGGAGGAGGAGGAGGTAGGCGATCCCTCCTCTCCACAGCAGATTCCCAACCAGAGCATGGGGGTACTATCCGCTCGTCTCGTGCTTGTAGTGGAAAGCTATACCTGCTATAATCCCTACTCTTGGGATTGCTCTTTGGAGCTTTATAATCACTAGCTCTTTTAAGAGCTGTTCCTGCTACGCTCTCTTGAGTAGGAGAGGTTCACCCACTGGAAGCTGGATCCTGGTCTTGGGTCCAGGGTGGGTGGAGGACGGCGAGTTCCCAACCAAGCTGTAACGCTGGACGTGGGGACACGGTGCTGGTGAAGTTGTCGGTTGGTGTGTTTGGAGTCCTCGGTGAGCACTATGAGCATCGATTGGGGGAGGCAACCGGTCGGGGTGCCAGGCGGTCCATCACAACTCTTGAACTAACTTTGGAGTTGCAGGACTTAACTCACTGCCTGAAAGCGATCCGCCACCAATGTCAATCATGTAGTGGTTGTGGGGTGTGGTCGATGGCACACCCAGGTGAACTACTCACAATGGGGACAGAGGCACTCACAAAAAAATGATGTGCTGAATTTGTTAAGGTGCTTGAAGTTTTCCTTTAAGGTTCTTGTTAAGTATACTCCTGCCAGCCACAGAGAGGATTCCTATGTATTATTATCACATTGCCACACATTGTCCACAGATGCTCCAATTATTCAGCTTAGCTTGCATCTTGTCTGAAAACTCTTGCTGGATGGCAGGATTAAAATGAATAACCGCTATTTTTTAATAATCTACTAAATGCAATAGAAATTGAGCAATACAAAGGATCCACTTTAACTATATGGAATATTAAAATGGAAATGGAAATGTACGAGTTCTTTTTTAAGATAATACATTTTATTTTAACTGTCAGTGCTTGGTGTAATGAACTGTTCCTCGATTTCAGTTGACTGTGAGATTTCATCCAGAACAGTCCCTAAAGGCAGTTTATTAAACTTGGCCCTTCACCTCTTCAATGTGAGAGAGGCCAGCAAAGATTTAGTTTTAGGGATAATTTAGGGGGAAAAAATGTAAAAACTTTCCTTTGCCTTAAGCAATTTGTTAAGCATTACAACACGTTATTTGTAATGTACACTGTACCATGATGTTTTCAAACAGGAATACGCTTTTTGTATCTGTTACTTCTCCGGCTAAAATAATCTCTCTGTATCCATGAATTATTTTGTTATGAACGCCTTACGTCTACTCGGTCAAAAATGACTTTTCCTAATAGCTTTCAGATGTCAGCATATATTAAGTTTTCAGGACAACAATCCTCCATTTTTATTAGATTAAATAATGTTTTTAGAAAACTGATATTTCATATTACATTTCATTTTAGATCTTAAGTGGTGACTTTTGGACTTGTCAGCTAAAACTGAAGAATATTAATATTTTCTGCCATCGATACATTTTGATAACAAAATTGTACAGTATCAGAAAAGACTTTTCTGTGGAAAAAAACAATACATATATATATATATATATATATATATATATAACTATGCCAAAATAATGCTTTGTGTCACGGAGGAGCTTGACAGCTGATTGCATGCCGAGTTCTCGGCCTTTTACAGTTAGAATCTGATTCCTTTCAGATACAGTTTTCTACAAAATTGATGCAATGACTTGGCTTTTAGCTATTGAAAAAAAAAAAGATGCAACTTTGCAAAACTCTTTCCACAGAGAAAATAAAACCTTGTTCTGTACCACTAATGAGGCAGAATTTCTCAAGGGAGGTAGTTTGAGTGGGCCAATTAGTGTCAGTTTTCAAAAATACATTTGATTGTGAAAATATTCTAGGTTTTTATTGATCCTTTTATTTTTAGACAGTTAAAGCCACATCAAATAAAAATCCGAGAGGGTGTGTGTTTACAGTAGGGTTGCTGTTTTAGCCATTGATTTAAGGGAGTATATAGAGAAATACATACTTTAGGGATGCATTTTTATATACTATTATATATGTATTTTAATAGCCATTCTTAAACAGAATCTGGCAATCCTAGTGTCACTAGCTCCAGTCAGTGTTTAACTATATAAGTACTATTTGGGTTTCTTTTCATTGAAACATATTTGTATTGTTTAAAAAAGGCTCTCTGTCACTAATTCTATTTTGGTACATGTATCTCAATGCCCCAGTCCACATGTGTCTAAGTCGTTTAGTCTCCCATGTGCCTGAATCCATCAATCCCACAGCCCCCACTTGTGTCTCAATCCCCCATATGTGTCAACTCCCCAGCCCTCATTTGTCTCAATCCCCCCAGCCCTCATTTGTCTCAATCCCCCCAGCCCCATGTGTCTCAATCCCCCCACACCCCATGTGTCTCAATCCCCCACCCCCATGTGTCTCAATCACACAGCCCCCCATGTGTCTCAATCCTTCAGGCCTCCATGTGTCTCATTTTCCTACCCCCTTGTACCTACCAGCTCCCCCACCCATGTGCCAGCTCACCTCCTTGCTCCTGTGTAGTGTGGCTGAGCTTGTTCCCCCTCTCCTCCCTGCCACCCCATTGCATGACCTCTGTGGCCTTATTGTAAATATGGCCCTGGTTGTACTTTACTATACAATATGATGAGATTGTCTCAGCTTGTCGACCAATGCAGCTCCTTTTGGCTTGCAGGGGAGTCTTAAAATGCAGGAGACGTAGTAGTACTGTGTAAATGTTTAATAGTTGCTTTCCGAACTACCAGAGGGTAGCTGTGTCCCTCTCCTCCCTGTAGTCTTCAGCAACATGACCATACCAGCCTCATTCCTACAAGCCCTCTGATTGGCTGCAGACTGCAAAGACATCCACTGATGACATCAGATGACTTTCCCTAGTCTTCAGCTCACCCAGAGCTCAATCAGGAGGAGAAGGAGGAGCCAGCTGCAAGATTGGCAGTCAACTAGTAGTGTGGGCTTATTACAGCACAGTGGGCCTGGATCCACCAGCCCCTATGTTAATCCGGCCCTGGGATACCCCATTCAAGAACCATCGGTATTATATGTCCTGTAAGAGCCACCACTCTTCTGGGAAGGCTTTTCAATAGATTTTGGATTGTGTCTGTGGGAATTTGTGCCCATTCAGCCAAAAGAGAATTTGTGAAGCCAGGCACTGATGTAGGACAAGAAGGTCTTATTCTAATTCATCCCAAAAGTGTGCAATGTCAGGGCTCTGTGCAGGTGATTTAAGTTCCACAAAACCGACCTCTTCAAAACCTTGTTTTTATCTTTCTCGTTTAGAGGGGCACTATCGTGCTGGAACAATAACGAATCTTCCCCCAACTGTCGCCACAAAGTTTAAAGCACCCAATTGTCTGAAGAATGTCTTTGTATCCTGTAGCATTAATATACTTCACTGAAACTAAAGGGCCTAGCCCTGTATGTATATGTGAATAGGTGTATGTGTACATGTACATATATATGGGTCTATGTATGTGTAGGCACATTGGTATATATGTAGGTACATGTACTGGTGCTTGTGTGTGGATGTATGTGTAGGTGTGCATGCACATATATTTGGGCATTTGATTGTATTTATATGTATATTGTATGTACTTGCCTATAGTGTGTATGTTCTTGTGTATACTTGTATATATGCACTACTTGTGTATATGTATATGTACATGAGTGTGAGTGTGTGGGTGTGTCTGCGTATGCTGGATATGGGCCTTTATGCCTATCCTGTAACTCTTGGATGGGAATTCATGCATTTTTTATATTAATACTGCCGCCTTCTAGCCCTATTTTCTACACTAAAAATTAATGTTAGTCCAATAAAAAAGGTATTACAAGATATTAATTTTATCTGTTTTTTACATCTACATCACTGGACTAATATGGCTACAATCTCTACTTGAACTATATATATATAAATATATATATAATATATATGTTATTGTCACAACTACTAATGTGATCCAACACGGCCCGATTAATACAGTGAAAGACAGGGAATGGACAAGGGAAAGCTGAGGTCAAGGAAGCCAGAAATACACAAGATCGATAAAAAAGCCAAGGAAACCAGAAATTAGAATAGTCAGGAATAGCCAAAGTCAAATACCAGGAATATCAATAACAAGGACAAAGAAACTCACTCTCAGATACCAGGAACAGAAACCATGACAGGGCAATGAGCTAGGGAAATTCAGGGGTTTAAATATCCCTCCTTGGGCTGTGACCCCAGAACATGCGTGTGCATCTACGTCGTGATGTCACGTGCGCATTTGCATGACCTTTGAAGGTGGAGCTACAAATGGCTGCAACCTCGTGGTCGGCGCCATTTTGGATCCAGCGTGTGGAGGGGACGGATGACCCAGCATGTCAGCTCCCGGCTCGTTGCTGATCAGATAATTCCTCCAACCTGTCTGCGTGGTCGCAGCGATTGGGTGCGACCACGTGCAGCTGGGGGAAGTGACAGTAATGTATTATTGGTTAATCATTTTTAAACTGCGTCTCACTCATCCCACCAACCATAATGGGAAAGAGACAGTTAGAATGCTGGAGGAAGTCTGTAATATGCAGGAGCTTATATGGGATTCCAGTCCCCGGAGAACTTAAAGGAGCACTCTAATCGCTATAACAACAAACGTGCACTGCAGTGGTTATACTGCCATGAGTCTATTGGCAATGTCCTATATTAAGTAGACAGATTGTTTTTTTTTTTTTTTGTCAATCTATCTTTATTGAGGCATTAAGAGTTATGGTACAGAAAAAAAGAAATGGAGTTATAACAAATGATCAGGTAACAGCATCGTAATAAAATGCACATTGAAATAATCCCCTGAGAGACAGCCTCTTTTTTGTTGTTGTTTTTCAATTAAAGAAGCCTAACAAACAAGGCTCATGTGTCTTGATATATGTCTTAGTCTTAGCTTTTATGCAGGTTGGGTACATCAGACATGAGAGTTCTAGTAGTGAAAAATACTAACTGTATAGGGCATATGCTAGATATAGGAGAATCTTAATAGACACTGCATTTAGTGGATAATATTATGCCATATATAAAGTATAAAACAAACAAGGTATATAGACCACTGCCCCCACCACCCCCCACCCCATATCCGAATACTAATGTTCTGCTTAAGATAAACCCTATTTAGATCATTCATGCCATATCTGCACTACGCTGGTTATATATAAAAATAAAAATATTGCTGTAACACAAACTAAATCAATGCACAGATAGAGTAATAATGGCTTGGGAATACAAGATAGCGGTAACAGCCAAGTAGGAAACTACAGAGCGTAGCTGATGATAAGTCATGCAAGGTGAGTCCATCCTAAGCGAATGCCAGTACTCGGGAGTCGTAGAGACAGCTATAAGGCGTTGCCAAACAGGTTCAGAGAATGGCCTCCCTCCCCTGGTCATGATGAGGGCCTGCATCTCGGTTCCACGGACTCTGGAGCTCATGATGGAGTCCAAGTCCTTCCCAGGAAGGAAATAGCGAAAGCTCAACGTGTTTCTTAAAGTGTCCCACTTGCCAACTTTTATTAACTCTATTGATTATGTTAAGGAACACTGCAAGCAGCATAATTACTACTGCTTATTAAATAGGAAATTGTAGGTGAAGTCTCCCTTTGTTTTGATGACCAATTTTAAAACATTAGGAAAAAATTCTAGGTATCAGCAGTGCCAGAAGCCCACCCCTCCTATTTTAACATAATTTTTGGAAAATCATACCTCCTCATTCGCTCAAGTTCTTGTACTCCCATTTCCTGATCATGGTGGACAGTGAGTAACTCAACGAGCTGAGTTATAAAATGGATCAATGCGCAACTTTTCAGAATGGCTGGCGAGTCATCCCTACATGCTCATGTTGTACAAATACTTGTACATTGAAAGAGAGTTATGATTTTTCCAGATATACAGTTGCAGTAAAAATATGCATCTTTTAAGACAACTCCTGAAAGTATTTTTGCATGTATACATAATAAGTTATGGCAGTATAAATAAGGAGAGCAAATCTTTTCTTTGTTGTCTTGGTTACATCCAGCATAAAATTATATGTGTTCTATTTCATGTGACACAGAGGCAAAATTCATAATGTGCAGATATTTTTTCATAAATATTCTTATATCAATGTATTTCTTTTAGTTTTCTACCTACCTGTTTAACCACTCTACTAACAAGTTCTTATCAGCTAAATTCAACTTAACAATAATTGTAGATTATACTAGCTTTAGTGTAACTATAATCTTAATTTTATTAATGACAGGAGGCTTCATATTTGCTGTTTTAACGCTCCGACAACAAAGCAAACTAAGCACTATCCGACGGCCTAAAATAGAATTGGCAAAAGGTGTCTTCTCGGGACCAGTCAGCTGAACGCATGATGTCCTTAAGGGAAACGCCTGCCATGAAGGCTCGAGAAGCTGCCACGCCTCTAACCGAATGCGCTCTGAAGGTCAAATTCACCCCCACCAACATCAATAATCATCTTATCCATCGCACCAGGGTAGGAGACGAGACAGGTATGTGGAGTTTGACATACTAAATCAACAACTTTCCGGAATGAGAAGAACAAAGCGGAGCGGTAATCGCCACATAACGAGCCAGAGCCTACGCTACACAGAGTTTTGGCGAAACACGGAAATAAGGGTAAAAAATAGCCGTCGAATCCGACTTGGTACGTCTAACAACCCTGAAGGTGACCCCCTTCCGGAGAAAGGGAAAAAGCATTGACCACGAAGGCCCAGACATCAAAAACATGTCTGAATGAGACGAGACACAAGAGGGCAAAGATAGCCAAAAGCTGATGAAGGGAAAGGTCCTGATTATCAGGCCAATCCCGGAGGAACGATAAAACCGCACGTACATCCCAGAGGGAGGAATACTTGGGCAGCGGTGGTCGCGCCAGCCTCATCCCACGAAGAAGTCTGCAGACTAGCGGGTCCTGGCAAATAGGAAGACCTCTAAGAGGGACATGCGCTGCCGAGATCGCCGGCCCTGCCACATTAACCGAACGGTACGATCGTCCTAGGTCAAATAGGTGAGACAGAAAACATCATCTAGTCCCGGGAGCCCAGGAATCCCAGAGAAGGTCTTTATCCGACTGCGATTCCAGGTTCCCCTGAAAGAGCCCAGGCCACCAATCACAGGTGGCCGTCCCTCACTAGGGGGTGCGGATGGCCCCAGGAGTCCGAGAGGAGCATCAGAGGGGATGGCATGGGTAGAGGATCCCAATGGGAGAGATCCAGGAGCTCTGGAAACCAGGCTTGACTCTGCCATAGAGCAACACCAAAGACGCATGCCAACGTCAAACTTGCAGCAATACCATGGGAATCATAGCGAACGGATTAAAAACATACGTTCTCTGCGAAGGCCACACTTGGAGAAACGCATCTACTGCCAAGCATGCTGGATCCGGGAGCCAGCTGAAGTAAGTCGGGATCTGATAGCTCATCCTGGAGGTGAACAGATCCACTGTGAACGGGCCCCTCTGGTCCGTGAGCTCGAGGAAGATGGCCGACTACACAAGCCAACAGTCGCAGGGGGATCCAGTCCTGACGTATGATCCTCCTTATTTCCTTCCAAATGGTCACTATCTTGGACAGAGGCAGACGAAGGACACATTCTTTCGAATCCACTCCGAAGCCCAAGAACTCTTCTACTTGAGAAGGAGCGAGAGCTGACTTCTCCAAGTTGACCACTGTCAGGGTATTTATATCGGCAGACATTTTGTGCTAAGATAGAAACTAAAAGTGTATATTCTGAGTCACTCTGAACAGACCAGACTCCATTTTGTTATTCCAAGTTAACAAAAAGACACAAAATTCTTTCTGTAAGACTGGCCTCGATGCCAGAGCTAAGGAATGCATAGTATAAACAAGTGATAAGTGGAATATAATCAAATCTAAACCCAGACAATTGTGACAGAGAAGATTAAATAATTTAATATTTAACTGTCTATATATATAAGGTACCATTGTATGGAAAAGGGTAAACTTAGTTCATGATCTGCCATATCAGAAATTATAGCAGATTTGCCAGACACATAGTCTGGACAAAATTTAAGAAACCCTTTGATCTTTGAAGGATACGTAAGTTATAGTGGTCATTTGAGATAAGCAAAATGACGTCAAAATAGCCACCAGGAAAAGTTAACTCTTTCCTGGATAGGTATGTTTAGTGGGACAAGACTGCCCTCTATAGACCAAATAACTAATTTGCGATCTGGAAGATAACCACACCTCTAGTGCTTCTATTGGGTTATCAACTGATGACGTACAGAGAGTCTGGCCCTTTAAAAGTTAAGACAAAGGGAAGATAGAGAGAGGCAGATCCAAGAGATATGCAAAGAAAAAGAGGCAGATCCAAGAGATATGCAAAGAAAAAGAGGAGAGAGGAATTGGAAGTTTGGGGACTCCAACCTCCATGCAGAGAGAGACATCCAAATAAGTTCCTGAGACTACCAATCGGATGAAATATCTACTCAACTGGTAATTATACTGGTTTCATTTAATTAAATTAAATTAATTAAAATGTATTAATAGCATTATATATGACTGGATAAAGCACGGTCAGATTTCCATATTAAGAAATCTTAGTTAACTAAGAATATATAGTTATAAACATTCCATTCTGCAGGTGGAATTAAGAATAATTATATATTGATGTGATATTATCACGTGTTAGCATACCGCTGTTTTTATCCAGGTGTATTGATTTGCTCTAAATTAAGATAGATATCTTTTAGACAAATTAAAAATCTGCTTATATAATATGGTAGATTCTCTTATTGGATGATTTCAGGAAACGACTAATGAACTGGGTTAAATGTTATTTTATTTAAAAATGACATAAGAATAGATCTTAACTACCTAGGAGATCTAGCCAGCATTGAAAGGGTTATTCTAACTGTCTGCTAAACTTTACGACCTTACGCTGCACTCTGAGGAATTCTGTTCTTCGCTGTGAAAAGTTTCACTTTCAGTCTGTGTTAAAGATAGTCATAAATCGTAGAAGTCTTGACAGATAATGCCGTTAAGCCATTGAAACGTAATACCCATTCCTTTGTATTGCATACCATTTTATACTGAATATTCATTGATTATTGTCATGCATGTTACATGTTATTATTAATTAATTTGTCATATAAATAAAATCTATTTTTATACATTGTGATATTATTATATGAAATACATTCCACTTAACACGATAAATGTTCTTTGGGATCTGAGAATTGAATTAGTGGGCAATTCTCAACTGTTTACTATTATTATCCCATAAATATCCCCACACCACGAACCCCAGGCGTTCGAATAAGGAGACAGCAGAGCGTGTCAGACACCTCAGTCTGGAGAGTTCCTCGCAGAAGCTCAGCAAGTTGTCCAGATATACGATGCAACGGATGCCCTCTGATTGAAGACGAGCGATCACTGGCTTCAAGAGCTTGGTGAAGCACCACGAAGCTGAGCTGAGGCCGAATGGAAGACAAGTGAATTGAGATGGTTTGACAAGTGAATTGAGAGGAATTTGTGACATCCGACGTCCACCAAGATTGAGAGGTAGGCGTCTTTCAGGTCCAGCCTCGTGATCCATTCTCCCGGTCTGAGGAGATCCCGTAGAAGAGGAATGCCCTCCATCTTGAAGTGGTGATAGACAACGAAGGTGTTCAGGTTCCGCAAGTTGATCACTGGGCCGAATTCTCCGGACTTTTTCCTCACTAGAAAGATTGAGCTGAAAAAACCTTGTGTGTCCGGAGCCCATTGGACCGCGCCCTTATCGAACAGCGCACGCATCTCTGGATCTACCAGAGCCTGATGCTCCTTTGAGGAGATGGGGGCCCTTGGAGGACCAACCTGAGTTGGAGGGGAATGAAAATCTATGACATATCCCCAGACGGTCCAAAGGACCCATGCATCTGAGGACACCTGCCGCCACTTGTCTCTGCAGTGAAACAATCTGCCCACATGCAACAGGGGGAAAGGAAAAACAGCAGGAGTTGCTCTCATCTGAAGAGAATCTTGTGTGTCCTCTGGCACGATTTCCTCAACCTCTATCCGACCTCTGAGAGTAGAAGAGCCGGGATTGGTAGGAGGTAAAGAACGGGATCTTTGGCAGCCCGAAGACCAGAAACGGCTGGAGACACGACTCCACTGTCGTCCAGCCCTGCCAAAAACTCGTGAAGAGTGCGGTTGAAATACCCTCTTTATGGAGGTCTGGGCCTTGTCCAGGGAGGTGAACAAGTTCATGTGCTTATGCAGTTCCTTGATGAACGATTCCCCAAACAGAAGGCCCTTAGCCAGGGGGCCCAATTCCTTTGACCCCAGTTCTGATAGTTTGTTGTCCATCCGTAGAAGGCCTCCTTCCTGGGTTCTGTGGAGAGAGCCATGTTAGTGTTGCCCAGCAGGTAAATAGAGCGCAAAGCCCAGTCCCACATGGTGGCTGGGTCTAGGGTTGCTCCCTCCAAATAGGCTTCATCCGCCAGCATCAGCATCCTGCATGGGGGCCAAGCATATCCAGCAGTTCACCCCGTGACAGGCGGAGACTGCGCTCAACCCATTTCTTGGGGTCCCGGCCCATACGGGTCATGTATGTGGCGACCAGAGAGTCAAATTCTGGTGTCGTTGCCACTTTATCAGACAGCATGGGCCTGGGGCATTCCGCCCTAAGTTTCTTGGGCACCTCCCATTCAAGAGGCCTGCAGATTCAGTAATGCACGAATTGTGCTAAGTGGTCCGCCAGAGACCATTCAGAGGACCTGGGGTGCCGAATGGATTGAGGGTCGAACAGAGGTTCGCCTGTAGCGTTCAGGATGGTGTCGACCTCCAGCAGGGTAGACAAAAAAACCTGGAGTCTCCCAGTGCCATTTGGGGTCATCCTCATGCTTGTTGCCCCAAGCGTCTTCCTCCTCCGAGGGGGGCTGGTCCGCCCGCCAGTCATCCAGCACGGCCATAGGAGGGGTGGTAAGGAGACCTCTTCCTCTGCGCCTGATAGTCGGTGGCGCCTGGCCGGAGTGGCCGACAGCCTCGAACCTAGACACTTCGCCGGGGCCTTACCATTTCGGGAGCATGGTTCAGGGCCTTCACCCTTCCAATAGCGCGTCTGCGCACTTGCCTGCTCTGACTCAGGAGAGTCTGACACCGCAGAGTCATCTGCCATTTGGGGGGCACTCTAGCACCCCGCTCCAGTTGATTCTGAGGGCCCTAGCCAGGGCCTTTTCTACAGAGGCAGCCACTGCCGCATTTATTATGGCCTGCAAATTCTGCTGCAGGCTAGATGTGTCCCTGTCCAGGAGCTGTGTGTAACATGACACCTAAGGATATAGAGGACAGGTGTCACCAGCAGATAAATGGGGTAGCACCCCTAACAGTGGCAGAGGCAAGTTAGGTAGCGCATGCAGGGCCCGAGGCCAAGCAGGTCTAGAAATGGCACAGGCAGTGCAGGCTAATCAGTGGGGCACAGACAAAGCAGGCCAATCAAAGAGGCACAGACAAGGCAGGCCAATCAAGGGGACACAGACAAAGCAGGCCAGTTAGGTGGGCACAGACAGTGCAGGCCAAATTATGTAGAATAGCCAAGGTGGGCCAACCCGCGCTAGCGTGTATGAGGAGAACCATGCAGGAATGAGCAGTAGTAGGGTCATAGAAAATGCAATAGGCCAGTCACAGAGCGGATTATAATGTAAATGATACCAAACCCAGCTGGGCAGCCCCTAGACCTGAGTCAGTCAGCTCTCCATGGATTATAATGTAAATGATACCAAGCCTAGCAGGGAAGCTCCTAGGCCAGAGCCATTCAGCACTCCCTGGGTTATAACGTAAATGATACAGAGCCTAGCAGTGTAGCCCTAGACCTGAGCCATTCAGCTCTCCATGGATTATAATATCAAAGATACCAAGTCTAGCAGGGCAGACCCTAGACTTGAGCCATTCAGCTCTCCATGGATTATAGTGTAAATGATACAAAGCCTAGCATGAAAGCACATGCAAGGTAAAAAAACAGAATGAGAGCTGAAACAGGGTATAATGTACCCAGAAATAGCTAAAACACACAGTAAAGCTATCCCAGTGGGGAAAGGACACACAACCCAATAGGGTGGGACAGAGTTACCTAAAGAATAATCTGGAGCTGGAGCGAGGGTCAGGCGAGGGGGAGGAAAAGTGGATTCCCGCTCGGTAGAACAAGCCGGCGGGCGGGAACCAACACGTGGGACCGCCGGAGTCTTACTCCGCGGTCCCGGCGGTCAGCAACAGGAAGCGATCAGAGGACCGCTTCTCGGCGACCACGTATGGGCGAGCGGGAAGGGGAAAAGAAAAGCAAAAGGAAAAAATACCGGCCAAGAGGGGCAGAAGATAGAGAGGGGGAGGTAGAGAAAAGACACCCCAGTCCCCCAAACCAGTGGCAGTAATCCCCAGACAGAAATCCCAATGCAGGGAAACAGAATGAAAAATCAAACACCCGTCCAAAAAAACCAAATAAATAAATCTAATAAAAACAGAATAAATTCACCAAATAATCCACAGCCATCCAAAAAAACAGGAGGCAGTGGTACTCTGACCTGTACTGATGTGGAGCAGCAAAGAAAGAGGAAATAGTTGGTTGGGAGGAGCCTTATATAGTTTCCTTACTTTTTTGTGATTGTTTTTTTCTCTCTATGTTAATGTGCTGCTGTGGAGTTCTAGTAAACAGAGACTTAAGCAAATATGAAGCCTCCTGGCATGTTATAAAATTCGGATTATTATTATTATTATTATTTATAAAGCGCTAGGGGGAAGGGAATTTAACAAACAAATTAAACAATCTGTTATACATTCTGACATGAACAATAGGTTAATGAGGACCCTGCTCAAACAGGATACATATTGTAGTTAGCATGTACACTTAGGACAAGTACACTAGCAGTTATATATCCCACTGTATAATTGTAAAGTTCTGCAGAATATGTTGGAACTTTATAAATACTAATAATAATGATGAAGGGAACAAGCAAGGCTTATGGGTAAAGGGGGAAGTAGAGGAGGTGCAATCAATTGAGAAATATAAATGAAGAGAGAAAGAACAGGAAAAAATTGATGAAAGGATTGAATTCTCTTTTTATTTATTTCAATAGATTGTCCCTGAAACAGTGATTATTATAGACGTGGGTTTTGTACTGAGAGGTAGTATCCCACAATTTCAGGGGCATAAAGTAATAAAATCCAAACAACTTGACTTATCCTTGAAGTATGTATCGCTAGTATTATTATTATTATTATTATGCTTGCTCATTCAATGCAATGTCAAATAAGTATATGTGAAGGGTCAAGTTTACATGATGCATTGTAATAGTTTTGTTTTTATGAATTAAGTGGTGTATTTTTCAATTTAAGTTTTTATTCTCGGGTATCTGTGGACAGGTTAGAGTTGTTGAGAAAGTGACTTTTAATACAAAACGCATCTAGCCATTAAAGGCAATATTAGTTATTTTACTCTATTTTCACTACATATCATATGTATAGTTTTGTATTTATTGTGAGTGATATGTTATGGAATTTGTGGAAATAAACATTAACATTTTTTGCTACAACCTCCATTTTTGAGTTAAAGCATCGTTTTTTTGCCTGAATATTGAGTCTCGATCTCAGGTATTTTGGTACACATATGATTGTTCTTTACTCAGCAGGGCTACCTTGGGTGCACCAGGGTCTGCATGCTGAGGGGGTCCATCATGTGGCCAACGGACTAAGAGCCACATGATGACAGTGTCTTCTACCACTCTTTAAAAGGGCAATCTACTCCTTTAATAATTGCACAACAGAGCCGTGCGGGAAAGACACTAAGAAGGGCGTTCGGGCCGGGAAAGCCTCTAACTCCAAACAGCCTCAGCCAACTGACTGGATCCCAAGGAAGCTACACTCCTGCATCCAAAAGGTTGGAAACAGGAGGGTGGCTTATAATAAACATTTTGCATATGTGTCTGTCTGTATGTGTATCTGTGTGTCTGCATATGTATCTGTGTGTGTCTGTGTATCTGTATGTATGTCAGTGTGTGCCCCTGTGTATCTGTGTATTTGTATGTGTGTCAGTTTTTGTTATCTGTATGAGTGTCATTCTGTGTGTCTGTGTTAGTGTGTGTATCTGTATGTGTGTAAGTATGTGCATCTGTATGTGTGTATCTGCATGTGTGTCTGTGGGTGTCTATATCTGGATATGACAGTGTGTGTCTGTATGTACAAGTGTGTCTGTGTGTGGCAGTGTCTATGCATATGTGCATGCATCTTAGCATTCAAACACCAACACTACACACAAATACACCCCTGCATTTAAAGGCAAATACTGAACACAAGTAAATTACTGCTTCCAAATGGCAATAATACATAAAACCACACAGACATACACCCTACATTCACACATGCTCTATATAAACACATGCTTACATTCAAATACACAATCAATGCTCAGTGCTAAATAAAACCCTGCAAGAATGGGCAAATGGCAGATCTCCAGCTTGCAAAGCATTGTTGGTATTGTCTACCTTTTGGCCATCCTCGCAATAGGAGGGGACAAACCATTTTTCTTGAACCAGGGCATTCTCTTCTTTAATTTCGCCACTGCATTTACTGCCTTATTGTCTGCTCACAACCATCCCTATATCTCTGCTTCTAAAATGCATCCATTACTTTATGAGTCTTTTGAGCCAAAATAAAATTTAGCCTATGTAATCACAGGGTTTGGAGCAATTAATTTGCCATCAACTTCCGTACCTCACTTTCCTAGTTATAAAAATGTCAAATAGTTTTTAACTGCTATTATCGTCTTAAAGACATGATCAAAGAGAGGAACATGTTTTCTTACAATAGATATTATTATTAATATTGTGATATTTATAGAGCGCCGTCAAATTCCAAAGCGCTTTACAATGGGTGGACGAACAGACATGTAGTTGTAACCAGACAAGTTGGACACACAGGAACAGAGGGGTTGAGGGCCCTGCTCAATGAGCTTACATGCTAGAGGGAGTGGGGTAAAAATGACACAAAAAGGTAAGGATAGTATTAGACTAGTGACAGTTGCAGAAGAGGAATCAGTCAGGAGCTATTAACAGTTTAATTGATACGCTTTTATGAAGAAGTGGGTTTTTAAATTTTTTTGAAGGAGTGGAGACTGGGTGTGCATCTAACGGAGGAGGGAAGCGAGTTCCACAGGTGCAGCCCTCGAGAAATCTTGAAGGCGAGCATCAGAGGTGGGAGTATGGACAGAAGATAGACGTAAGTCTTCAGCAGATCGTAAGGGCCTAGATGGGACATACTTGTGTAAATGGGAGGATAGATAGGTGGGAGCAGCATTATGTAGAGATTTGAAAGCAAGAACCAGAATTTTAAATTGAGCTCTATATTTTATAGGAAGCCAATGTAGGGACTGACAGAAGGGTAAGGCATGGGAGGCATGGGCGTCCGCAGGGGGGGGCAAGGGGGGGCACTTGCCCCCCCCCCTGGATTTTTCAGCTTGTTCTGCTTTTTTCGTGTGAGATTTAGAATGAACTGCAATACCGGTGCGGGCCAGTATGTGGCGCTGTGTATGGAGAGAGACAGGGATAGGAAGCTGCATCTTATCCCTGCTTTTCTGCTGATTGAAACCGCAGGGGAACAACACATGCAGCCAGAGACAGCCTACAGATCAGGTAAGTGGGGGATGGGGGGAGGGTTTGAGATAGACTATAGATTTTTTTGGGGGGGCAGCAGCCTATATAGATTTGGGCAGCAGCCTATAGATTTGGGGAAACAGCAGCCTATAGATTTTTTTTGGTGCAGCAGCCTATAGATTTTGGGGCAGCAGCTCTTAGATTTGGGCAGCAGCCTATAGATTTGCAGCAGCCTATAGATTTTGGGAGGGGTCAGCAGCCTATAGATTAGGGGAGTGAGGCATGGGGGGGCAGCCTATAGATTAGGGAAGTGAGCATAGGTGTGCGCAGCCTATTGCATTAGGGTGTGCACCCTAAAGCACAAACACACGCCATGTGTATATGTATGTGTGTGTGTGTGTGTGTATATATATATATATAGTTATATTTATATATCTGTTATATATATATGTATACACACACACTACTGTGTGTGTGTGTGTGTGAGGGTGCTGTTAGTGTGCTGTGTGTGAGGGTGCTGTTTGTGAGAGAACTGGTAGTGTGCTGTGTGTGTGTGTGTGTGTGTGTGAGGGTGTTTGTGTGTGCGTGTTTGTTCGGGTCCTGTTAGTGTGCTGTTTGTGTGCGGGTGTTGTGTGTTTGTCAGGGTGCTGTTTGTATGAGAGTGTGCTGTTTGTGTGTGGGTGCTGTGCGGGTGTTGTGTGTGGGTTTTGTGTGTTTGTGAGGATGCTGTTAGTGTGCAGGGTGTGTTGGGGTGTTGTATGTGTGTGGGTGCTGTGTGTGCGAGGGTGATGTATATGTGTAGAAACATAGAATGTGACGGCAGATAAGAACCATTCGGCCCATCTAGTCTGCCCAATTTTCTAAAAACTTTCATTAGTCCCTAGCCTTATCTTATAGTTAGGATAGCCTTATGCCTATCCCACGCATGCTTAAACTCCTTTACTGTGTTAACCTCTACTACTTCAGCTGGAAGGCTATTCCATGCATCCACTACCCTCTCAGTAAAGTAATACTTCCTGATATTATTTTTAAACCTTTGTCCCTCTAATTTAAGACTATGTCCTCTTGTTGTGGTAGTTTTTCTTCTTTTAAATATAGTCTCCTCCTTTACTGTGTTGATTCCCTTTATATATTTAAATGTTTCTATCATATCCCCCCTGTCTCGTCTTTCCTCCAAGCTATACATGTTAAGATCCTTTAACCTTTCCTGGTAAGTTTTATCCCGCAATCCATGAACCAGTTTAGTAGCCCTTCTCTGAACCCTCTCTAAGGTATCAATATCCTTCTGAAGATACGGCCTCCAGTACTGTGTACAATACTCCAAGTGAGGTCTCACCAGTGTTCTGTATAATGGCATGAGCACTTCCCTCTTTCTACTGCTAATACCTCTCCCTATACAACCAAGCATTCTGCTAGCATTTCCTGCTGCCCTATTACATTGTCTGCCTACCTTTAAGTCATCAGAAATAATCACCCCCTAAATCCCTTTCCTCATATGTTGAGGTTAGGACTCTATCAAATATTCTGTACTCTGCCCTTGGGTTTTTACGTCCAAGATGCATTATCTTGCACTTATCCACATTAAATGTCAGTTGCCACAATTCTGGCCATTTTTCTAGTTTACCTAAATCATTTGTCATTTGGTTTATCCCTCCTGGAACATCAACCCTGTTACATATCTTAGTATCATCAGCAAAAAGACATACCTTACCATCAAGACCTTCTGCAATATCACTAATAAAAATATTAAAAGAGAATGGGTCCAAGTACAGATCCCTGAGGTACCCCACTGGTGACAAGTCCAAGCTTCCAATATATTCCATTAACTACAACCCTCTGTTGCCTGTCACTCAGCCACTGCCTTACCCATTCAACAATATTGGAATCCAGACTTAAAGATTGCAGTTTATTGATAAGCCTTCTATGTGCAACAGTGTCAAAAGCCTTACTGAAATTTAGGTAAGCAATGTCTACTGCACCACCCTGATCTAGAATTTTAGTTACCCAATCAAAAAAATCAATAAGATTAGTTTGGCATGATCTCCCTGAAGTAAACCCATGTTGTCTCTGATCTTGAAATCCATGTGTTTTTAGATGTTCATCAATCCTATCCTTTAACATGGTTTCCATCACTTTCCCCACTACTGAAGTAAGGCTTACTGGCCTATAGTTGCCCCACTCCTCCCTATTACCTTTCTTGTAAATGGGAACAACATTCGCTAACTTCCAATCTTCTGGGACTACTCCTGTTAACAATGATTGGTTAAATAAATCTGTTAATGGTTTTGCTAGTACACCACTAAGCTCTTTTAATAGCTTTGGGTGTATTCCATCAGGTCCCATTGACTTATTTGTCTTTACTTTTGACAGTTGAAATAGAACCTCTTCCTCTGTAAACTCACGTGTAATAAATGACTCATTTATCCTTTTTCTCAACTGAGGTCCCTTTCCTTCATTTTCATCTGTAAATACAGAACAAAAATATTCATTGAGGCAGTCAGCTAGACCTTTATCCTCTTCTACATACCTTCCTTCTTTTGTTTTTAATCTAACTAATCCTTGTTTTACTTTTCTTTTCTTCATTTATGTATCTAAAAAATGTTTTATCCCCCTTTTTTACTGACTGTGCTATTTTCTCTTCTGTGTGTGATTTGGAAGCTCTTATAACTTGCTTAGCCTCTTTCTGCCTAATCTTATAGATCATTTTGTCTCCCTCACTCTGGGTTTTTTTATAATTCCTAAATGCTAACTTTTTGTTTTTAACTATTTTGGCCACATCTGCGGAGTACCACAGTGGTTTCTTGAATTTTTTGCTTTTACTGACAAGCCTAATGCAATTTTCTGTTGCCTTCAATAGTGCAACTTTTAAATAATCCCATTTTTCTTGGACTCCATTTAAATTGCTCCAGTCTGATAATGACTCCTCTACCCATATTCTAATTTTAGAAAAGTCTGTTTTTCTAAAGTCTAAAACTTTTGTTTTTGTGTGGTGTGACTCAGTCACTGTTCTTATATTAAACCACACTGACTGATGATCACTGGATCCTAAACTTTCACCTACAGTAACATCTGATACCAAATCTCCATTTGTTAACACTAAATCTAGTATGGCCTCTTTACGAGTTGGCTCCTCAACAACTTGTTTTAGAGACAATCCCAGTAGGGAGTTTAGAATATGTGTGCTCCTGGCACAAGTAGCTAATTTTGTTTTCCAATTTACATCAGGAAGATTAAAGTCACCCATGATGATAACTTCCCCCTTCATTGTCATTTTAGCTATTTCCTCAACTAGTAGATTATCTAACTCTTCAATTTGTCCTGGGGGCCTATAAATCACACCTACATGAGTTACTGTGTGATTACCAAATTATAACGTAGCCCAAACGGACTCTATGTTTGCCTCACTAACTTTTATTAGGCTAGATTTTATGCTATCCTTCACATACAAGGCCACCCCTCCCCCTTTCTTGCCTTCCCTATCTTTCCTATATAAAGAGTACCCTGGTATTGCTATGTCCCAGTCATTTTTCTCATTGTACCATGTCTCAGTAACAGCGACTAAATCTACACTATCAGTTGCCATTATTGCCACAAGTTCATGGATCTTATTCCCTAAACTGCGAGCATTTGTAGACATGACTCTAAGCTTATCATTTTTAACACACTTGCTACAGGCACCTTCTGTCCTTGTTTTGGGGGACAATTGGATTGATGTTTTATCACCCTTTTGCCCCCCCTCCTAGTTTAAATACATCCTAGCAAAACCTCTGAACTGCTCACTGAGAACATTTGTTCCCTTTTGAGAAAGATGCAAACCATCTTTTTTGTACAGCTTATCTCCATTCCAAACAGAGCTACCATGAGAATTAAAGCCAAATCCTTGCTCCCGACACCATTCACCAAGCCACAAGTTAAAGTCCCTGTGTAGGTGCTGTGTGTGTGTGGGTGCTGTTTGTGGGCTGTGTATGCTGTATGTTTGGGTGGAGGTGGGGGCAGACTAGTTAATATCCCAGTCCTGCTGCCTTCCCTGGTGGTTCAGTGGAGAGTGAACTCTAGCCCGGGTTCTCTGCTGCCTCCCTACATGCTGCTGTGGACCGGTGAGGTAGAACTTTGATCTCCCCACCGGCCCATGGAGGATTAGACCAGAGCCGCCGCTCGGATAGCGTCAGCTCTGCATGAGCCGACCGGGGAGATCCAGAGATCTCCCCTACCGGTCTCAATCCATTGGCGTGCCGCGGGGATTAGGGTGTGCCCAGGCACACCCGACACACCCCGTGCGCACACCTATAGAAGTGAGGGATGGGGGAGACAACCTACATGAAGAGTCAGCAAGGAGCAGGAAGGTAAGGTAAGAAAAGGAGAAGGAACAGAAATGAGCAGGAAGGGACATCAAGGAGTAGAAAGGGACAGCAAGGAGCTGGAAGGGACCACAAGGAGCACAAAAGGTAAAGTAGGAGAAGGAGCACAAAGGAACAGAAATGAACATGAAGGGTCAGCAAGGAGCTGGAAGGTAAAGCAGCACAAAGGTAAAGTAGAAGGAGCAGAAAGGGTCAGAAATGAGCTGGAAGGGGCAGAAGGAGCACAAAGGTAAAGTAGGAGAATGAGCAGGAAGGGGCAGCAAGGAGCAGAAAGGGACAGCAAGGAGCACAAAGGTAAAGGAGCAGAAAGGGACAACAAGGAGCACAAAGGTAAAGGAGCAGAAAGAATCAGAAGGAGCACAAAGGTAAAGTAGGAGAAAGAGCAGAAAGGGACAGCAAGGAGCACAAAGGTAAAGTAGAAAAGGGAGCAGAAAGGGACAGCAGGGAGCACAAAGGTAAAGTAGAAAAGGGAGCAGAAAGGGACAGCAAGGAGCACAAAGGTAAAGTAGAAAAGGGAGCAGAAAGGGTCTGCAAGGAGCAGAAAGGGATCAGAATCAGAAAGTAGCAGAAAGGTAAAAGAGCAGAAGGGGCCAAGGATAGAAAACAGTGTCAGAAGAAAAAAAAAGACTGTCAAATGAAGGAGAGGAAAAGTAGATTGGAGCAGGAAGGACAAATGAAGTGAACCCTCCACTTTATTCTGGACACCACATCATAAGGCTTTGGTACCTGGGCCAGGCAGGGAAACGCTGGACCTTCTCATTTCCAAAGGTAAAAAAATATCAGTATTAATGTGTTCACTTTTATTTACTGAGTGTCAGGAAGCACAGAGTGCCGTTGGGTAGGGGTGTTGCTGATTGGCTAGAGCGGCCAGCTGGCACTCTAAGCCAATCAGTAGCTCCCCATTCATAAAAAAGTAAAAATATTTTATGAACCGGGAACTAGCGATTGGCTTAGAGCGTCAACTGACCACTCTAGCCAATCAGCGGCACCCATGCCTGACGCCAATCTGCACTTCCTGACACTCTGTTTCAGAAGCCAAATACCACTGAGCGACCTGGAGCTGGAGGAAGCCTTTGGGGTTAAACCATGTGAGAGCGATTTAACCCCTTAAAGGAAAGCGAGCACCCAGGGGCTTCCTGGCATCATAGCATTTTCATTTAGGTGAAGTTGTTATGGTGACCAGAATTGTCCTTTAATTTGCTTAAAGGAACACTATAGTGTCAGGAATACAAACATATATTCCTAACACCATAGTTGTGAAAACGCTATTCACCCTGGCTTTATGTGATAATGGCTATGCCCCTTCCCTTTCATGACACTGTCAAAAAGGTACCAAGCATGGATGTCATTACAATTATGCCCCCCCCGGAAAAATTCCTGTGGACGCCCATGATGGGAGGTGCGGGCGGACAGGAAGATGAGCCTCGCTGCCACATTCATTATGGACTGTAGTGGCACTAGTTGGGAGCACGTAAGACCACTGAGAAGCGGATTACAGTAGTCAAGGCAAGAAAGGACAGTGGAATGGACCAACACCTTAGTCGCATCTGGTGTTAAGTAGGGGCGGATGCGCGCAATGTTTTTGAGGTGGAAATGACAGGATTTGGCGATAGATTGAACATGATGAGACAGACACAGGAGTAACAACACTTAAGGGAGGAAAGACCAGAATTTCAGTTTTGGTCAAGTTTAGTTTAAGGAAGTGGCAGCCATCCAGTTAGAAACAGCAGAGAGGCAGTCAGAGACACTAGTCAATAGGGACGGGGAGAGATCAGGAGAAGACAGGTAGATTTGCATGTCATCTGCATAGAAATGATATTGGAAGCCAAAGGAGCTAATGAGTTTACCAAGGGAGGCAGTATAGAAGGAGAACAGTAGGGGACCAAGGACTGAACCTTGGGGGACACCAACAGAGAGGAGAAGAAGCAGAGCCAGAGAAAGAAACACTGAAAGAGCGCTGGGAGAGGTAGGAGGAGCACCAGGAGAGAGCAATATCTTGTAGACCGATATTGCGGAGGATGAGAAGAAGCTGTTGATGATCAACAGTGTCAAAAGCCGCAGACAGGCCAAGGAGAATTAGGATAGAGTAGTGACCACAAGATTTTGCAGCGAGTAGATCATTGGATACTTTGGTCAGTGCCATTTCCACAGAGTGCTTAGCGTGGAAACCAGACTGAAGTGGGTCTAGCAGAGAGTTGGACTCGAGGAAGTCTGTCAATCTCGCATACACAATTTTTTCAAGGATCTTTAATGCAAAAGGCAGTAGCGAGATAGGACGATAGTTGAATGGGGAGTTAGGTTCAAGATTGGGCTTCTTTAGAATTGGGATTACAGTTGCATGTTTGAAGGGCAATGGAAATATACCAGAGGAGAGAGAGAGATTGAGAATTTTAGTGAGAGGTGGAGAAAGAGAAGAAGACAGAGTACGGATAAGATGCGAGGGAATTGGATCTAGGGAGCAGGTGGTGGGGCGGGAGGACTGGAGCAGAGCAGAAACCTCTTTCAATGTAGCAGGCACGAATGAACATAGAACAGCAGATGGAGTGAAGTTAGGGGAAGTATTGTAAGAGGAAGAAGAAAGATGAGAGATCTCTTCTCTGATTGTAGAGATCTTATCAGTGAAGTGAGTTACAAAGTCTGAGGCGGTCAAGTTAGTAGGTGGAGGAGGAACAGCAGGGCGAAGAAGAAAGTTAAACGTGTGAAATAGTTGTTTGGGTTCGCGGGAGAGTGTGGTTATGAGATTATTGAAGTAATTAAATTTTGCAGAGGAAAGAGCCAAGCTGTATGAGCTCAGCATAAATTTATAGTGGAGAAAGTCAGATGCACAGTGAGACTTTCTCCAACAGCGTTCAGCAGTTCTGGAGCATTTTTGGAGGTATCGAGTGAGCTTGGGGGGCCTGCGGCGTTTAAATGTACAAGGTGCCATGATGTCTAGTTGACAGGAGACGGTGGAATTGTAGAAGGAGGTTGCCGAACTAGGACAGGTGAGGTTTGAGATAGGTAAAAGGAGAGTTTGGAGATTAGTGGAGAGATGCTCTAGGTCAAGACATTGGAGGTTTCTGTGAAGATGATGTTCAGACGGTGGTGTCAATTGGGTCTTAGGTATGCCAATGTCAAAAGTCAGCAGATGGTGGTCAGATAGAGGAAAATTAATATTGAAGAGATTAGAGGCAGTACAGAGGTTGGTGAAGGCAAGATCAAGAGTGTTTCCTGCTGTATGGGTTGCTAGATTGGACCATTGCGTAAGGTCAAAGGAGGAGGTTACAGAGAGCAGACGGGAGGCATCAGTGCAATTGGGGTTATTGATTGGGATATTGAAATCCCCAAGTATAAGGGAAGGAGTGCTAGATGAGAGGAAGTGGGGAAACCAGGAAGAAAAGTGCTCAATGAATAGTCTAGGATAACTGGGGGGGGCGGTAGATGATAGCAATTCTTAAAGGAGTGGGTTTAAATAGGCGGACAGTGTGAACTTCAAAAGAAGAAAAGGATAGGGCAGGGGGAGTTATGATTGGTTGAAAGGTACATTAAGGGGAGAGAAGGATGCCTACGCCGCCTCCTTTACAGTTGAGTCTGGGAGTGTGAGAGAATTGTAGCCCACCAAAACATAAAGAGGCAGGAGTAGCGCTATCAGAGGGGGACAGCCAGATCTCTGTAAGTGCAAGTAGTGTGAGTGAGTTTGAGATGAAAAAGTTGTGTATGGTTGTTGATTTTAAATTACTGCAGATGGAGCGGGCATTCAAGAGTGCACAATTAATTTTGGTAAGTGAGGGTAAAGGGCAGGGTATTATATAATAAGCTGTGTTCAAATAGCATTTAACCTCAAAGTTGACCTTGAGAGCTAAACTGTAAAACTGTAAACTGTAAAATTACAAAAATTACGATCAATAAAGTGTTTCTTCTCTAACAAGGCCAGGAAGTAGAAGAAAATACAACAGTACAATTCAAGTTAATTTTGCGCAACTTGTTATATCTTTGCATACTTTGTATAATTCTGAGGATCTACCGCAAGAAACCCAAAGGCAATATTGGCATAGTTTACATAGCACAGGCTCTCAGTCCAATGAACGGAAGCCATGACATAATAGACTCTAAAGTTCATATGTAGTTTAAAAAGCCCACAGCTTGACATGTGTCATTTAGTGCAAGGTAACCCTTGAGCTGCTGCTTTTCTAGAATTCATAGAATTCCCTGTTAGACAATATCTCCAAGAGGATTCTGGCAACTGATGTCCAATATCAGATGGAAGAACACGTTTGTGATTACTGAGCTGGAATGTCCTTAAGCATTACCCTTAGGAAACAAAATATACACATACAAAAATATGTATCTGCTGTAAACGTTACAATCTACTAAATAAATTGATCATCTTTAACAAAACTTGAACAACTTGAAGTTAATGAACTGCCTTTAATGTATAAATTAGACTTGTGTGCGGGGGACATTTTTAGTTCGCTCATTTTTTTCGGAAAATTTTAGTTTGTCTAATTGAATTCAGATGAAAATGAAATTTGTTTTGTTCAAAATTAATTTCAGCCATTAGTTTCAGTCGAAATTCATCTGACAGGTTTGGTTCAGAATTTCCTTTTAGAAAAATGGAATGCCCTGATTGCCAGCAAATCCTTCTTCAGTTTAGAAAGTAGATGGGTTGGTCTCTAATTTGGTATCCTTATGTGGGATTACCACATTTAAGTGTACAAAACAATGGAGGAAGCTGTGTTTAGTAGATAGCTCAATTTGTTGGTATCCTTAAATATGAGAATCCCACACGAGGATACCAAATTAGGGAGCTACCAACTAAGCAGCTAAAAGATCAAAATTAAGAAAAGTGTTTTCAATAAATTTGATCTTTTCTCTGTTTTGTAGATAATTGTATAAATAAATTGGTACCTTATGTGAAATCATCATATTTTACGGTACCAAATTAGGTAGCTGTTTAGTAGCTATAACTCCCTTATTTAGTATCCTTAAATATGGCAATCCCACATAAGGATACCATAATAGAGAAATATCTACTAAACAGCTGAAAGAAAAGCCCTTTTCTTCATTTTGGTCTTTCAGCTGTTTATTAGATTGTACCTTAATTTGGTAATCCCACATAAGGGGTTTGATTTTACAGAAAGAAACAAATAAACTAATTGAGCAAAATCTGTTTCAAATGATTTGTTCATTAGTTAATTATTCAATTCTGTCATTCGAAATTTAGAAACATGGACAAAAAATGCAGAATTTTGTAGGAATTCCTAAAAAGGGTGATCGATTCTAGTATGGATCATTCTCTTGCAGTCTAACTGTCCAATTTACTGCCATTTAGGAGCTAAACCACTTTGTGTATGCAGCCCTAGCCACACAGCTGCACTGTATGTGATTCAAACAACCTCCCTACAGATTTACTGAAAAAGAGCTAAATTATTGTTTTAAATTTCTTTATTGTACAGTGTCCTACCTCCTGTACTGTTAATTCATTATATAGCTAGAGTCTCATGTGTGTGATAAAAGAGTATACCTTTAAAACAAGGGGGAAATTCACTTTGACACAAAGAAATAGCATAGCAATTAGAGCAGTAAAAATATAAGAGTAAAGAAATTCATAAATAAGATATAGGATACACTCCAGGTGCAGTGCTACTGATAGAGTCTTTCTGCACTGCCCTCCCAGAAACACAAGGGCAGAGGGCAAGTGCAAGAACAAGATGCTGCACCCCTCCCCCACTACAGTTAACTACCAACACAAAACACACCATGAACACTCACACACAAATCCCTTTTCTCCCTCAGTTCATTCTCCACTGCCCATACTACCACTCCCTCTAGTTGTGTCCCACTCGCCACGACCCTTACCCACTTGTGTCCCACTCTACAGTTACAAATAAGGAGTTGTATGTGGTCCAATATTTTACAATAAAATCAAACATAAGAACTGATACACTCACATGTGCTAGAGCAATTATAATATGGCTCTAAGTGGAAAGCACATGTATGTTCATGGAAAATACAAAACTATCTACTGGAAGAATGTTATGTATCAGGTCCAAAAGATACCGCCAGAGATAGGCTGAATCTTAAAATAAAACTATTCACAAAGTAATTCCTATACTGCATTTCACCCAGTAACCCTGGGCTTTCTCTACCTATAATCAGCTGTTCCTCATGTCTATACATGTATTGTCCTAATTTGAGGAAAACAGCGATTCATTCGAAAAACAACATATCCAAAAAACCATATGAAAATATAATGAAACAAACAAAAGAGCCGGTGGATGAGCAGTTTAATTTGTTTTATGTTAAAATTACAATGTACAAGCTGGAAGAATTAGTTATATATACCTCACTATCATGAAGGTTAATCCTGTAGTGGCTGGTTAGCACTTACTAGCCAGCTAACATATTAAAAAGGTTAAAAAAACAACAACATATAAACAAACAAACAAAAAAACGATGGGGATGAAGTTGACCCCCATATTAGTATATGGGAGGTATAGTACCGTCATGTCTCCACCAACCATGCCATGGAGATGGGGCATGTAAAATACCGGGGAGAACCTAGCACAGATCCACTCAATGCCCAGACCCCTGAATATCAGGTGGGATCTTAATATTAAAAAATGGGGGTGGAGTGGACAGGTTGCTTTCCAGCCCCTTGCCTTTGCCCTTGCCCCCTTGCCCTACCAATCACCATGGGTGGAGGGTAGGGGCCATGAGTATATAGAAATTGAGGATCATGTCATTGTCTCCCCCACGTGCAGTGGGTGGGGCCTACTAATATATAGTAATGTGGAAGACATGCCATTGTTTACCAGGTATACCACCTATTGGTGGTGGTGGGTTACGGCAATGTAATAATCATTGGGGGTGAACATACTATTTCCCACAAATGGGCTCCTAGTTGGGGCCTTAACACAAAATGGGAGGTGGCAGGGCTGGACAGGGGAAAAATATATGGCCCAGGCATTTTCTATTCAAAGTGGTAGCAGTTGGAGCCTGAGAGGGGGCGTGTTGTGTCATAGCCAATTACAAACAAGTCCCCCCAAAGTGAGCATGTTAATTTAGTGCACTTCCCTGTCAACCTATGCGTACAGCCCTGCTAGAGAGCTCTCACATGGGAATAAGGCCTTGTTTATTGCACAGTGCTATGTTTGCTTGCGTCGTGTCTCTGGTGTGTCCTGAAGTTAAACACTATAGGACAAAAGGGCCAGGAAACAGTAATATGCATTCATTTAGCGGACCCTTCCCAAAACCCTAGACTCAGTTCTGTTTATGTAGCTGCTGAGTATTTTGTGTATGTATGTGTCTGAGCATGTGTAGTAGCATAGTGCTTTGTGTGTAAGGGAGACTGAGTGTTGTGTATGGGCAATCAATGTTTTTTCATATTCCTTCACAACATTCACCCTTTCTTAAATTAAGACATCGTTTTTAAGAGAGCGTTGCTAAATAATTAAAACACCACAAATATGAGAGTTTTACATCCAAGACCTTATTATCTAATTGGCTGCCTTCGTATCATGAAACTTTTCAAGTACTGCTTGGCTAGCTTGTACGATTTCCTACATTATTCCATGTGGTCTTACCTAGACAGTTTATATATGTGCTTTACGTAGTATAATTTTAAACTACGAAATCCAACCAGTTCATTGTAAAAATACATAACAATTTTAACAGGAAAAGATCTAATGATGGGGCCTTGTGCTGCATCAAATTATGAGGAATAGTTTTCCTCAAAGCAGCTACAGTAATATAGATGAATTTATGATAAATTATATTTGGACTCAGTAGTATACCCATATTAGCGGATAGTGAGATGTCAAAATAAATGCAAAAAAATAAAAAGTAAGACAACATTTTTCAAATATAAATGGCGTCACTGAAAAATCAACATTTTATGTTGTGGGAGGAAAACAACCAATTGTTTTTAATACAATTTGACTTGTATTTTGTCTTCACCTCTAGGCAATCAATGCCATCATTTTGTCCTGACGAACTTATTCTTTATGAACTTATTCAGGTATGATTTAATACCTGGCCATTTATGTAGCCTTGGGTGGCAATGGCCAGAGAGGTGCCTAAAAATTGCTCTAAAATATGCATCTAGCCTTTTCTGTACTTTTTTACAGTCCTCACAAACGAATCATCTGCAAGTCCAGTGGATGAAACACTATTCTAAAAGTCTCCAAACCCACAGGTAACTGTAACCAGAAGAGTAATGTCCTTTATGGACCAAGTTAATGACTGTTGCCTTGGTTGGCAAGAATGGATAAGGTTGTGAAACAGATATGAATGGTGGTTGTTTTCATAATTTGTTATGTGATACCTATTATGATATCCTTTTGTATAACAGGTCTTTATACAAATATATGTTATCAATATGTCAATTCCTCTTTCAATCTGCGTTTGTATCTATGCTCCCACGAGAAGACTAGAGAGTGTACTATATATAGCATGCAGGCCTTAAGCCTAAGAGACTTAGGGCTGACTGGGTAAGCATATGAATTCTTAAAATGTAGACAAATTGCAAGCCAAAAAAATTGCGCAGCTGGCGATCATGTTTATTTTGATTGGTGATTTGGAACCAAAAAACTAAGTGATTGATGTATATATTTTGCAGTACTCTGATTGGACCATTTTGCTCCCTTTTGTGTTGTCTGATTTGTTTTTTCCTGAATCTTTGACATTAATGAACTTTAGAAAAGCCCTACTGCCATGTGGCCGAAATTCCGCCATCCCAATTTTTTTTTATTCTTGGATGAAATGGTTGGCCCTCTTAGACCTACATAAAACTCATTGCACCCAGAGCTCCTATCTTTGATTTATATATTTTTTTCGATGATCGTGGTGTTAAAGGAATATTCTATAATGGTTTGATTCTTATCTCGGTGCTGTATACTTTTTTACAAAGAAATACCTAACTGCAGTAGAATTATAGACTAGTGCCAATCTACCAATATTTTTGGGATGATAAGAAACATGTTAATAAGAAATTGAATGCATTTATGCATAAGCAGCAAGTGAACTATTACACAAGCAACCTGGTAAATCTGCAGCCCTTGAAAACTGGAGCTGGAGATCCTTGATCTAGATTATCAGAGATGATGTCACCAAGTCTGTCTCTTGACTAAAAAAGCATATATCAATTTATCAAGGGATTAATCTGGAATCTGTCCAGTATGAGTCCATTGCATGGCCACAGAGATATTGTAGCTGAAGTATGTTGGATACAATTACAGATTGATATCACTGATTACAAATGATGCTCTCATTATTGTTTTTTGGATCTACTAGATAGTCTCATGAGTTATATGAGTTATATTTGAGACTGCTTTGACAAGTCCAGCTTAAAGTAGAACTGTTAGATAACATAGCAGATGAATGTCATCAGCAGTGATCTCAACAGTCCAGTGTAATGATATAAGTTTTATCTACAATGATAGCACAGAAGTTTGGTGCTGAGATTTCCCCTGACATTTACATTTCGACTAAATGTTATATTATTATATAAGATTAGGGAGGTTAATGTGACATGGTAAGTGTGGCATGGTTGTGGGGGGTGAGTATCACACGGTTGGGGTGAATATTACATGGTTGAAGGAGGAAGTGTGGTAGGGCAAGTGGAGATGAGTGTGATAGGATTAGAGGCGTTAACGTGACAGGGTGAGTGTGGCCAGGTTGGGGGTGACAGTGTGACAGGTTTGGGGGGATTAATGTGATTGAGTTGAGTGTGGCAAGGTGAAGAGTTGTGGGTGGCAGAGTGATAGAGGCTGAGTGTGACAGTCTTGGGGGTGAGCGTGACAATGCAGGAGAAGGTGAGTGTGACAGGATTATGGTGGATTAATGTGATGGGGTGAGTGTGGCAGAGAAAGGAAAATTAGTGGGGTATGGTTGGAGGGGGTGAGTGTGACTGGTTTAGGAGGGGTTAATGTAAGTGTGGCTGGGTGAAGGAGGGTGACAGTGTGTGGGAGTGTGACAGTGTGTGGGGAGGATGACAGTGTGTGTGTGTGTGGGGGTGTGACAGTGTGTTGGGGGTGCAATGTGTGGGGTAACAGTATGTGAGAATACTGTGTTTTAATTACTAGCCTTCCCACACTGAAATGTGTGTGGGAGATGACTGTATGTGTTTTAGTGACCAGCCTCCCCACACTGCAATACTTTTTTTTTTTTTTTTAAGTAATCAGTTCCGTGGTGATCTCGCACTCTGGTGATCCTGTGGCATTGGTATCCGATCTGCAGCTTTGCCAGGTGTGGACCTCTCATATCAGTCTGCCTTGGGTAGAGAGAGCCCAAAGCCTCTGTTCTGCAGCTCCTCCAGGTGCAGAGGTGCAGACCATGTGGTAGAGGTCTTTAAGTGTCAGAGCATTGCTGTGGTAACCTGTGGCAAATCTCTGATTGGCTAAGCTTGTGAGACCTTTACCCCCTGGACTGTAGCTCTGCACCCGGTGAAGCGGCATATTGGAGGTTCTGTGCTCTCCCTCACCCAGGGCAGACTGAGTGGATGGGTCCGATACTCAGCTGCATACACGACAAGCTGCCAGGCCCCCTCCTGGTGTTGGGGCCCACTGTCATGGACCAAGGACACAGTATGCCATAAGCGGATCCGTCTCTGCCTAAAGGGCATTTTTTTTTTTTTTTATGGGGCCGGGTCCACACAGACAAACAAACCTATTAATTATAGCAGAATAGTTGTGGAACTTTCTTTAACAATTAGATCACGAGCAGGTCACTGAAAAACTTTGGTCAATGACCTGCTTGCCCAATTGCTCAGCCCAACCCTGCTTCCTCTGACTATTGCTACCACTACCCCAGTCTGTTCTTGCTCTGTGCTCTGCTGGCTGACTCCTACACTTAGTAGGGACAGTCAGTGGTGCACCCCCAAAATCTAAATTTGCCCCCCCAATTCGTTAAAGGACACTTTTTTGACTGACAGACACATGCCCTTATTGATACATGCACTGATATACACTCACTGACAGATACACAATCATTGGTACCCCACCTCCTATAGTCTGTAAGCTTGTTTGAGCAGGGTCCTCTTCAACCTATTGTTCCTGTAAGTTTTCTTGTAATAGTCCTATTTATTGTTACATCCCCCCTCTCAAAATATTGTAAAGCGCTACAGAATCTGTAAATGGCAATAATAATAATAATAATTCACACACACACTTTCACTCACTCACAGACACACACTGACAGCTACACTCACTCACAGTAAGGTGGAAAGTCCCAGAACACGAGGCAAATAAGGCATTTGTCTGGGAGCTTGGGGTAGCATATTTTGGCACCCCCCCCCTGAAAGTGCCGCCCTAGGCAAATGCCTTGTTTGCCTTGTGGTAAATACATACCTGGGGACAGTGGGTATGAAGAATTACAGAACAGACAAAAGTTTAGCGACCACAGAGCCCCAGAGCATTGAATTAATGCATTCCTATGGGGAAAAACCTGACACTGGAGGTCCTCATGCAGAGTGTAATCTGCACCCCCCTATCTTCCAACAGTCTGATTTATAATTTTCAGGTGTAACAAGGTTAGCAACCTTTCGCACTTGCAGCACCCCGATATTTTGTTACTTTGAGTAGGAGGCTCTGCCAGCAGCAGACCTGCACTGTCATTAATTTTAATTTATCAATTTCAGTCTCTCTGTTAATACTTTCTCATATGTTTTAGGTTACATAAGATTTACATTCGTTCGGGGGAGGGGGTACAAGCTGGCACTAATTTCAATACGCTTTCATTTGGAAGGCATGTGGGGAGAGGGGGTTTGAGTAAATGTTTTTGTTTTGGGGTATATTTACTGTTAGAGGTGATTTATTGTGTGGATTAGGAATGTTATTCTTTCTGTCTCTCTGGGATACTGCTCATATTTAATTTTCTAATTTAGTTAAGTTCTCTCTTTTTTTCCTTTGTTTATTAAGATTTGCTCTGGGTATATTTTCCCACTCTGTGTAACTTTGGATAAGGAAGGGGGAGGGTAGTTTGAAGGTAGGACTATTTTTACATACTGAATTCAGGTCTTTTCTACATGCATTTTGCTGGGCTCACAGTTGCAACTTGTGCTATTTGCTATTCCAATACCCATACTACAAATTTATGTTCTAATGAGATCAGGCTACCACTAGTCATGTTTTTACTGCTCCAGTAAATAGACAGGAACAAAGAGAACTAGAGGACAAATTGGGTAGACCCATTTTCTTCCTGGGTAAGACACAAGTGTGCAATAATTTTAATGCTGGGGGGTCTGGATTCGGCACATGCAGGCTCCTGCATGTTTATTTCTTGTGTTTAAGGGCTCATGCCAAGACCATGTGTCCTAATCGCTTGTTCTCCAAGCAATATCCAACCTTGGTTAACATTGACATGCTATCACTTTACTTAGTAGACCACCCTTCACCTCACCAGGTTAATCTTCTGGTCTCAGGGTTTTCTCATGGGTTCCATACAGCTCTGACATCCCTCCGTACAATAAATTCATTTCTAATTTCAATATAGTAAATATGTTCTTTAACAATCACTATATTCTTTCTCTTAAACCAAAATTAGTCAAATAGGTACCCCCAGTGGAAATTCAGTTATTTCTGTCTGTTTCTGAAATGGTTTCCTGTAAGAACAATATGGAATTGCACTCAATCCCATCAATCTGAATAAGGAGGCAACCAAACCAGGTCTCAGTACCAGGAAACCAGATGCTTTGTGTAGAAAATTTAGAAAGGTCCAGGCACTCCAAAATTCAACAAAAGGCAATTTATTTAAACCCACAACCACTTTGCAACGTTTCAACTTACATCGTCTTAATCAAGCTTGATAAAGACCATGTAGGTCGAAGCATTGCAATGTGGCTGTGGGTTTAAATAAATTGCCTTTTGTTGAATTTTGGAGTGCCTGGACCTTTCTACATTTTCTAGTTCTAAATGGTGTCCAGTAAAAGACATGGACAAGCTCACTCGGTTTCTTGTAGACAAGTCCACTGATTTTTCATTGCTTTTCTTGCACGGTACTACTCTCACCACTAATAGGTATATCCTATATGTTGGGTTTTTTTTTTAGTTTCGTTAGGTTTTGACCCTCCTTTTTCATAACGCTTTGCATATACGTGTGGCTTTTGCATCTAGTCACAACATACCTACATATATTTTTAAGAGATGCTAAAAGTACACACAAATAGGTGTAGCTCTATACAGACATAATGCTCTACGATGGTGTAGGTGTAATCTAGAAACAAAACAAAAAAAGAAGACACATAATAGTGCAATAACATCCGTTATCCAAGAGAAAATTGAATGCAAATCACATTCACAAGTAAGGAGCCAATAGGATCACTTGGCTTGAGTGAGTGTCACAGTAGAATTATAAAAGGAGGTCCAAAATCCCTCTTCTCAGTAGTGGTAAACGGTAAACTGTAAACTGCGGTAAGCTATATGAACAGCAAAAGTAACATAGTATAATACTGTACAAGGAGTGGATGGATGCACACACAGATGAACTCACATGGTCTATATAGATAATATGCCCATCTGAAAGGGAATGAAGTATCCAGGAGTCTCTCACAGGAACTCTGTTGAAATCCTTTTATTGGTAAAAATAATAACATATATATGAAAAAAAGTGTTATTGCAAAATAAATACTAAATAAATATCCCAAGATTGGGAAGAGAACAAAAAGTTCCATCCTTACAGGGGCCTCTTCAGTTGGTTCTTACTCATGCCTGGTAGTGTATTTACTGCTGGTTTATGCTACCCTTAAAATGCAACAGGCAACAGTAACCGCTACAGCAGATTGTAGTGTTTACACTATTTCTGGAAGAATTCCTATATTACATGTTATCTTTTTCCTTTTAAGTTTAGTACTCTTTTTCCTTTTAAGTTGACAATTAGATGGTACTCTTTACCCCTCGGTTTGTTAAAAAGGCCATGTCTCTGCCCAGGTACACTGTTCTGTGAACTTTGTATTTTTTGACTAGCTCCAGTGACTACAGTACAGTCCACAAGTGATCAATGCGTAAGCAGGACAATCCAAAAGACGTTACTTTGGATAAAGCTGACGTCCCTGATTTTTGGATGGGTTCATTACACATCTTGTTCTAGTCTTAGAGTCCTAAGTCATACCTGAGTGTGCAAAAATAAGTTAGTCACGGTTTCCATGGAAATATTGTTCAAAAGATGTGTAACATGAAAACCTGTTGGTGACCTAAATTATTCCCATCATATTCAAACTGTGTTCACACTCTGCTAGATGTGATGTCACACAGGTGCAATGAAAACCATGTGACTCAGATTTGTGCATAGTGGGATTCATCAATTTTAGGGCAGCACTGGTTATACATGTCACACTCCAAAGGAACAACCACTATCTAGAACTGTTAACATCAGACAGACAGAAAAACGATGTCTTCATCAAGTCTTAATGGAGGCAGATGGGAATAGCAAAGGCTACCCCGCAGAAGTGTGACTCCCATCAGTTTCACGAAGGCTGGTGCTGCCCAAGAATAATCCAAGAATTGTTGTGCTTGTTTGTATATGTTAATGTGTCTGTGTGTATGTATCCATGTGTTTGCATGTCAGTGTTTAGCATTCCACAGCATTTGGAATGTTATAGAACAGGGGCAGGCAACCTTCGGCATTCAGGATGTTGTGAACTATATTTCCCATAATGCTCTTACAGCCTTATTGGTGGTAAAACTTCAGGGGAGATGTAGTTCAAAAACCTGAAGTTCCAAAAGTTGTCTACTCCTGTTATAGAACAACCTCTGGCATTCCAGCTGTTGTGGAACAAAAGTTAATAAAACTATACATTTTTATACTTTTATTTCTTTTAAAAAACATGCAATGTGAAAGATACATAATGTCAAATAATTGAATAGGAAAAATAATGCAATGGGCCTGTTTATGATGTCTCTGGAGCCCCCCTTAATGCATTGTTTATTCATTCCTCACAACCAATTTATAAATCCACAACATATTATACAGTTGCAAGAAAAAGTATGTGAACCCTTTGGAATGATATGGATTTCTGGAGGAGGGGGGAGGAAGAGAAATTGGGAGGAGAAGGAAATTGGAGCGGGAGGAAGGGGGAGAAAGAGAAATTGGGAGGAGGAGAAGGAAATTGGAGCGGGAGGAGGGGGGAGAAAGAGAAATTAGGAGGAGGGGGGGAGAAAAAAGAAATTAGGAGGAGAGGGGAGAAAGAGAAATTAGAGGGGGGGGAGAAAGAGAAATTAGGAAGGGGGAGAAAGAGAAATTAGGAGGGGGGTGAGAAAGAGAAATTAGGAGGAGGGGGGAGAAAGAGAAATTGGGAGGGGGGGGGAGAGAAAGAGAAATTGGGAGGAGGGGGGAGAAAGAGAAATTAGGGAGGAGGGGGAGAAAGAGAAATTAGGAGGAGGGGGGAGAAAAGAGAAATAGGAGGAGGGGGGAGAAAGAGAAATTAGAGGAGGGGGGAGAAAGAGAAATTGGGAGGAGGAGAAGGAAATTGGGGAAGAGGGGGGAGAAAGAGAAATTAGAGAAGGGGAAGAGAAATTGGGAGGAGGAGAAGGAAATTGGAGCTGAGGAGGGGGGGAGAAAGATAAATTAGGAGGAGGGGGGGAGAAAGAGAAATTAGGAGGAGGGGAGAAAGAGAAATTAGGAGCAGGGGGGAGAAAGAGAAATTATAAGGGGGAGAAAGAGAAATTGGAGCGGGAGGAGGGGGGGAGAAAGAGAAATTGGGAGGAGGAGAAGGAAATTGGAGCGGGAGGAGAGATTGGCATTCATCACATACACACAATGCACCCCTTGCACACAGAAAAACACACAATGCATTACACACACAGACACACATACACAAGCAATGCAACCGTTACACACAATGCATCCCTTACACACACAGAAACACACAATGCATTCATTACACACACTCAATCCACCCCTTACACACATTCAATGCATCCCGTACATACACAGAAACACACCTTGCAGCCCTTACACATACAAACACAATTTCACACAATGCATTCCTTACACACATATCAGGATATCCCCTACACACTCCACCCCCTGTGAACAAACTCATTGGTGGAACATGAAGGTGGACCCTGGGACCCAGACCTTGAGCTGTGTAAAGGACTCCCAAAAAATGGAGCTGCTTCCCGTTCTCCCAGAACATTGATTTTTGTGACCACAGTTACAAACCGCCTCCAGAGAGCCTGTTCTGCACCAGACCAGTGGAGCCAGACTGCAGCTAGAGCCCATCATCATCCTCATCTGGTTGTAAGTAGGCAATCTAGTATATTATTTGTGGCACTAAGCTCTAATTTATCTCACATTAAAGAAGCACTATAGTCCCCAGAACCACTGCAGCTTAATGTAGTGGTTCTGGTGTCTATAGCCTGTCCCTGCAGGCCTTTTAATGTAAACACGGCAGCACTGCAGCACTGGCATTAGTTAACATGGCAAATCATATGGGTGGGGCATTGTGATGTCACATGGGGGCGGCAAACTTTACTTTTGCCTAGGGCGGCAAAAATCCTTGCACCGGCCCTGGCTGGAGGGGGCTGGGTGAGCTGTGGCCGCACAGTGTCCCATGGTAGTTAGGGTGCCGTGCGGCCAGTACAGCTCACACAAGCAAACAGCTGATAAACTGGCCGCACGGAGGAAATGTGTATGTGTGACTGTGTGTGACTGTCTGCCTGTAACTGAGTGTGTGACTGTCTGTCTGTAACTGAGTGTGTGACTGTGTCTGTAACTGAGTGTGTGACTGCCTGTAAATGTGTGTGTGGGGCTGCAGGGATTTTGTAGAAGGGGGTGGGGGTTTTGTATTGGGACAGGAGTCTTTATAAGGGGGATAAGCAGGGGATTTGTGGAAGGGGGTTGCGGGGGTTTTGTAGACGGGGCAGTACAGGATTTGTAGAAGGGGCAGGACAGAGGTTTTGTAGGAGGGGCGGGGCAGGACAAGGGTTTTGTAGGAGGGGCTGACAGCGGTTTTGCAAAGTTTACAAATTGTAAAAAAAAGAAAGAAAACCTTTAACATTTTTCACAGGTTTTTATTTTTTTTTGGGTGGGGGGCAGGGGTGGGGGGGGTGCCAAGCACAAGATCCGCCCCGGGTGCCAAAAGCTCTAGGTACGCCCCTGCCTACGATTAAGAATTCTTGACTTGCATAAAGCTGGAAAGGGTTCTAAAAGTATCTCCAAAAGCCTTGCTGTTCATCAGGCCACGGTAAGACAAATTGTCTACAAATGGAGAAAGTTCAGCACTGCTGCTACTCTCCCTAGGAGTGACCGTCCTGTAAAGATGACTGCAAGAGCACAGCGCAGACTGCTCAATGAGGTGAAGAAGAATCCTAGAGTGTCAGCTAAAGACTTACAAAAGTCACTGGCAAATGCTAACATCCCTGTTAGCGAATCTACAATACGTAAAACACTAAACAAGAATGGATTTCATGGGAGGATACTACAGAGGAAGCCACTGCTGTCCAAACAAAACATTGCCGCACGTTTACAGTTTGCACAAGAGCACCTGGATGTTGCACAGCAGTACTGGCAAAATATTCTGTGGGCAGATGAAACCAAAGTTGAGTTGTTTGGAAGAAACACACAACACTATGTGTGGCGAAAAAAAAGGCACAGCACACCAACATCAAAACCTCATCCCAACTGTGAAGTATGGTGGTGGGGGCATCATGGTTTGGGGCTGCTTTGTTGCGTCAACAGAAGATGGGTGTTGCAACAGGACAATGACCCAAAACATAGAAGTAAATCAACAACAGAATGGCTTAAACATAAGAAAATACGCCTTCTGAAGTGACCCAGTCAGAGTCCTGACCTCAACCCGATTGAGATGCTATGGCATGACCTCAAGAAAGCGATTCACACCAGACATCCCAAGAATATTGCTGAACTGAAACAGTTCTGTAAAGAGGAATGGTCAAGAATTACTCCTGACCGTTGTGCACGTCTGATCTGCAACTACAGGAAACGTTTGGTTGAAGTTATTGATGCCAAAGGAGGTTCAACTAGTTATTAAATCCAAGGGTTCACATACTTTTTCCACCTGCACTGTGAATATTTACATGGTGTGTTCAATAAAAACATGGCAACATTTCATTCTTTGTGTGTTATTGGTTTAAGCAGACTGTGATTGTCTATTGTTGTGACTTAGATGATGATCAGATCACATTTTATGACCAATTTGTGCATAAATCCATATCATTCCATAGGGTTCACATACTTTTTCTTGCAACTGTATTGTACATGTGATCTCCCTTTATGAATAAATAATAGGAGTGGCTATTACAAACTCAGAATATGAATTATGGAGCCTTTTCTGCATTTGAGGACACACCAAAAATAGAATATTGTCTAAGAAAAAAACCTTAGACCACATGGGAAATTAACAAGCTTGGTGGAATAACCTGTCCTTGTCTGTTGTAAAATGTGTATTTCAATGTTCTTTCTACTTGCTGTATTTATTAAAGAGTAATGGCTAAGCTTCTCGTATCAGTAATAACTATCAGCCTCCTACTAACTCAAGCAAAACATATTTGTTCTTGGCATTCAGAATATTTTATGGAGAGGGCTGTTATAGATATAACTGTATGCATACAGAACTTTATTGATTAAATATGTTTGACCTTTCTTATTTCATCATAGGTTAGGGTTACTAAAACGGCCCATCTGGAGAAGGAATGGAGCTTGAAAAGCGTGATTTTCAAAGAAACAGCATGAATGAGGGAATGCTGGAAAAGAGTGAAATGGATGCCCAAATGGTTAGTGTCACACACAATTATGGCCAATTTAAGTCATGCCGAGTTTTCTTCGTCCAGTCTTCCTTTGTTCAGGATCAGTAACAGTTTTTAACAATTAGAAGAGGGGAACCCCAGTTGGAAACATTTATAGGTTGATGGCTGCTGGTCTTTGATTTTCATCTGTACACAGAAGGTGGAAAGGCCAAGAATAGATTGTTAATTTCTAAAGTAAATATGGATGGAAAATACTTGATCATAAAAAGGGCACGGTAAGACGTAACTTTAGTAAACATGAGCATCATCAGAGTATCATCGGAATGCATCGCAATAAAATCAAGATATTTAAAATAGACTTGCGAGATTGTTATGAATATGATGACAGCAAGATAAAGATGCTAACACATTCAAATAATCAATCAATGTGTGTCAACTTGTTCTCATTTTGTAACGTAAAAGATGAGCTCACATGGTCTATGTAGATAATATGCCCATCTGAAATGGAATGAAGTATCCAGGAGTCTCTCACAGGAACTCTTTGAAAATCCCTTTATTGGTACAAATAATAACATATATATGAAAAAAAAGTGTTATTGCAAAATAAATACTAAATAAATATCCCAGGATTGGGAAGAGAACAAAAAGTCCCGTCCTTACAGGGGCTTCTTCAGTTGGTTCTTACTCATGCCTGGTAATGTATTTACTGCTGGTTTATGCTACCCTTAAAATGCACCAAGCAACAGTAACAGAAAATCAAAAAATAAAACCTGTGGATCACTCCAAACTCCAGTGTCCATTTAAATGATAGGCTTTCAGTACAACTTCAATAAATATACTCACTTGCCAATGTCAAGGCAAACCTCTTAGGAAACTCTAGACAGAGTTGTTTGCACATGGTAATATATTCTTTAATCAGTGATTACAACTCTGACTCATTGAATTAGGGTAGTTCAGAGTATACATGAAACAACAAAAATATAATGCAACCAAATTGACAGTTTTGGGTATAAAGAAGACATAATACAAATGTGTATAGATAAAATAGTGGAGAGCAAAAAACTTAAAGGGACACTAGTCACCAGAACAACTACAGCTTAATGTAATCCACAAAAATGGAAAAAAATGAGGGCAGCGCAAACAATTGCAAATGTGCACACCAAGTGCTGCACAAAGATTTTTTTTACAACGACATAAAGTACAAATGATTTGGGTTATCCTTTTTATCATGCATTGATAAAGGGGATAACCCAAAAAGTTTGTACCTTATGTCCTTGTAACTAAATCTTGTTGTAGCACTTGATGTGCACATTTGCAATTGTTTGCGCTGCCCTCATTTTTTTCAATTTTTGTGGACTATTTTACCTTGCTTGGAGCTGCAGAGGGAGATGTCAGCAGCACAATAGGAAATGTTTGCATTTTAATTTTCTCTAGCTACTGCAGTAACTCTTACCTCAGCTATATACTGTTTACAGTTTAATGTAGTTGTTCTGGTGAGTATAGACAGTCCCTGTACACATTTTCATGCAAACACTGCATTTTCAGAGAAGTGGCAATCTTTACATTGCCCCCTAGGGACACCTCCATTGGCCACTCCTTAGATGGCCACTGAAGATGGTTCCTGGGGCAGGGCTCCACAGTGTGCAGCACTGCCCTTCAGCATCTCCACACTCTGCATGGAGATGCTGAACTTTCCTCACAGAGCTGCAGTGATTCAATGCATCTCTATAAGGAGGTAAGGAAGTACTGATTGGCCAAGCCAGCGTTTGACCCTGCCCCTGCCCCGCCTCCTTGCCAGTTTCAGCCAATCTAATGCTTGCTCTATGGGAAAGCATTGGATTGGCTGAAATCATAAATTCTGATGATGTCAGCAAGAAGGCAGATCGGAGGTGCGGCCAGTGCCGGTGGACACTGGAAATAAGGTAAGTTTTATTACCTGTTAATGGGGCCAAGGGGGGGCAAGCCACCTAAATGGTGGTTTTAACACTATAGGGTAAGGAATATTCATTTGTGTTCCTGACTCTATAGTGTTCCTTTAATAGTATTTTGCTTTCACATTAAGTTATCACTCACTGTATTGATCTACAATTAAAGCAGGAAGCAAGGAATAATAGCATAGACTAAGTGAACAGTTTTATACAATGTGATGTGATTGGATAAGACTCAAATGAAGCAGAGCAAAATACATTTGTCTCTGGTGGAAAGCATGTACACAGGAACAGAGGTTGGCTCAACCGTTCTGTGTCTTTGAATAAGGAAACATAGTGATAGAGACATGAAGATACTCTCATAGTGTTGAAGAATGATATATAAATAGACTGGAAAAATTGAAATTAATAACGGTCTATAAAACAAACTGCAGGAGAGCTGTAACAGCAAATACTAGTGAAGTTCTTCCATGATAATACTCATAATTTAGTTAATTTTACGAAGCACCATACCCTTAATTCCAGTTATAATGCCAACACCATAACAAGTCCACATTTTTTAGCTGGATACTACCAAACAATGAATGAATTCCTTAGTTTTATGAATATTTTCTTAATCTTGATGACCCTTAAAACAATGGTTAAAGTGTTTGTACGGTTGATATTGGATACAGACATGGTATTGGTACCTTTCAGAATTGTACAATCTTAAGTAATAATTTTATGCTCGTGACATGAAACTATTTTTTTAATGTAGAACCATAATGATATGCAAGTATTTACCTTCTGCACAAAGTAATTTTATAATAAGCAGTTAAAAGGAATTTATAAGTTCATGCAAGAGACAGGACTGAAAATGCAAATGATTCCACTATGATCTATATCTATGGTTAGAGGCTTTTACTTAATATTGCTTCACTCAAGGGCTAGAAAGTCACCAAAATATTCATTCCACTTGATATTGCACTATGCAGAACAAATGTTAGAACTTAACCTTTGACCCCGTGTTCATTTCTCCACAAACTGCTTTATATTCAGAGCCCTGGAGCATATATCTTACAGTCAAACTGGTTGGGTTACCAATAACAATGTCGGGGCAGAAACTGTTTTCAGGAAATACGACAACCGTGAAAGAAGAACAACACATTTGAAATTTAAGCATCGGAATGCAAAAAAAAATAAAAATGAATAAAAACAATTGAATGGAAAGTTAATGGGATTGTGACATCAGTCTATAAAGTGTTGACAAATTTTATGCCATAAAGAGCTGTGATAAAGGCTCATTAAAGGTGCGTGCCTCTAGTATTACACAATGAGTGTGTGTGTTTTAATGATATTTACCGTAAAGGCAGGAATGTATTTTTCATGCACAATAAGATAAATCATGCAATGATTAATCTCTGTTTATTTAACAATGTATAATCACTGTTTACTTTGCAAATATTCTGTAATTCTAGATTTCCTTCCCCCCCCTACATTTGAGAGTTATTTATGGTGAAAATGAAGAAGTCAACATGATTTGTCTTATAAAAATATACTGAATAACAATGGTTAAACAGACTAAAATAATAAAATAATAATAATCATATTTAGCATTAAGTTATACAATGCTTTCCCAGCATAGTGTCTATGGTGCCAAGAAAAGACTGGGACATTAATTATTGGCATCAACTACAGCTGGAGAAGAGGAAAAACCCCAGTGAACCACCAATGACACTTAGGGACTAGCCCTATATTACATGGACATGGGGAAGGGGTCCAGTATGCTGCTATTTCCTGTTGGTAGTTGTATGTTTTTTTATGATTGTTTGGTTATTTTTTAATTTCACAGCGGTCCCTGAGGAAGTCCATAAGATGGATGAAATGTGTAGGACCACACGTTTTATCTTCCTATTTCTATTTCTATGGGTATAAATATATCTTAATATTTTTGGAACCTACCCTGAGTCCAGTTTATTGGTATTAGCGTTGAAACTGGTGGAAAGGGGTTATTAAGCACCCAGGGGTGATTTTTATACCACATATTCTGTTTATTTCTACCAGAGCAATTTATCTTTTATCAACTGTATTACACTATGGTTGTTTTTGGGGAGGTCTACAGTTGTTTCCCCCTATATATATTGTTTTGGTTGCTTTGAAAGGGGTAATTGTCTCAGCATGGGCATCTGTGGGGGGGGGGGCAAGATTTTTGTGTAAGATTGAAAATGCAGGTGGCGCTGTGTATGGAGAGAGACAGGGATAGGAAGCTACATCTTATCCCTTCTTCTCTGTGCTGACTGAAACCACAGGGGAGCAGCACATGCAGCCAGCAGAGATAGCCTGCAGATCAGGTAAGTGAGGGATGGGGGACGGGGCAACCTGCAGATCAGGTAAGTGAGGGATGGGTGGCAGCCTACAGATCAGATAAGTGAGGCATGGGGGTGGCAGCCCACAGATCAGGAAAGTGAGGTATGGGGGGCAGCCTATAGATCAGGGAAATGAGGGATGAGGGGGCAGCCTATAGATCAGGGAAGTGTGGCATGGGGGGCAGCCTATAGATCAGGGAAGTGAGGCATGGGAGGGCAACCTACAGATCAGGGAAGTGAGGGAGGGGAAAGACAGCCTGTAGATTAGGTAAGTGAGCGTTGGGGGGTGCAGCATAAAGATCAGGTAAGTGACTGATGAGGGGATCCACCTACAAATCAGGTAAGTGAGGGATGGGGGGGGGTGACAGCCTATACACCAAGTAAGTGAGGGATGGGGGGAGGCAGCTTATACATTACTCTATTAGAGTACTCTATTCATACCCTATGAGTTATTTTCACTACTGTGGGTATACCTAGGGGGAGTGTTAGAGGAAAGGCAGGTCGCCCTTCACTCTTTCACCCTCTTAGGCAACCTTTCTCGAGCTTATAGATCAGGTAAGTGAGGTATGAGGGAGACAGCCTACAGGAATGGTCAGCAAGGAACAGGAAGGTAAAGTAGGAGAAGAAGCAGAAAGGAGAAGGAACAGAAATGAGCAGGAAGGGACATCAAGGAGCAGAAAGGGGAAGCAAGGAGCTGGAAGGGATAGCAAGGAGCACAAAAAGTAAAGTAGGAGAAGGAGTACAAGGGAACAGAAATGAGCAGGAAGGGTCAGCAAGGAGCAGGAAGGGTCAGCAAGGAGATGGAAGGTAAAGCAGTGCAAAGGTAAAGTAGAAGGAGCAGAAAGGATCAGCAAGGAGCTGTAAAGGGCAGCAAGGAGCAGGAAGGGACAGAAGGAACACAATGGTAAAGTAGGAGAAAGAACAGAAATGAGCAGGAAGGGACATCAAGGAGCAGAAAGGGTCAGCAATGAGCTGGAAGGGGCAGAAGGAGCACAAACATAAAGTAGGAGAAGGAGCAGAAATTGGCAAGAAGAGGCAGCAAGGAGCAGGAAGGGTCTGCAAGGAGAAGGAAGGGTCTGCAAAGAGCAGAAAGAGACAGAAGGAGCACAAAGGTAAAGGAGCAGAAGGAATCAGAAGGAGCACAAAGGTAAAGTAGGAGAAGAAGCAGAAAAGGGTAACAAGGAGCAGAAAGGGACAGCAAGGAGCACAAAGGTAAAATAGGAGAAGGAGCAGAAAGGGTCTGCAAAGAGCAGACAGGTATCAGAAAGAGAAAGGAGCAGAAGGGCGCAAAATAAGCAGAAAGTAGCAGAAAGGTAAAGGAGCAGAAGGAGCCAAGGAGGAGAGAAGACAATGTCAGAAGAAAAAGACGACTGTGTCAAATGAAGTAGAAGAAAAGGAGATTGGAGCAGGAAGGACAAGTGAAGTGAACACTCCACTTTATTCTGGACACCACATCATAAGGCTTTGGTACCTGGGCCTGGCAGGGAAACTTTGGACCTTCTCATCTCCCCAGGTAAAAACAAAAATATTAGTGTTAATGTGTTCACTATTATTTACTGAGTGTCAGGAAGCACAGAGTGATGTTGGGTAGGGGTGTCGCTGATTGGCTAGAGCAGTCAGCTGGCACTCTAAGCCAATCAGTAGCTCCCCATTCATAAAAAAGTAAAAAAAATTATGAATTGGGAACTAGTGATTGGCTTAGAGCAGGCTTCCCCAAACTCCGGCCCTCCAGATGTTGCTGAACTACAACTCCCATGATTCTATGAATGAAATAGATAGGCTGAGAATCATGGGAGTTGTAGTTCAGCAACATCTGGAGGGCCGGAGTTTGGGGAAGCCTGGCTTAGAGTGTCAACTGACCACTCTAGCCAATCAGCGGCACCCATGCCTGACGTCAATTTGCACTTCCTAACACTCCGTTTCTCCACTCCACTGAGCGATCTGGAGCTGGAGGAAGCCTTTGGAGTTAAACCATTAAGGGCGGTTTAACCCCTTAAAGGAAAGAGAGCACCCAGGAGCCTTCTGGCATCATAGCATTTTAATTTAGATGAAGTTGTTATGGTGACCAGAATGTTCCTTTAATTTGCTTAAAGGAACACTATAGTGTCAGGAATACAAACATGTATTTCTGACACTATAGTTGTGAAAACGCTATTCACCCTGGCTTTATGCGATAATGACTATGCCCCTTCCCTTTCATGACAATCAACTTTATCAGGGTTATTTGTAAAAAAAGAATTGTTAGGAATTCAAAAGGAATTTAATGTGAATAGCCAAGGCCAAAATAGATGATTTGGAAGCATAGCTTACTTGGACAATTTCTCCAGCTAGTTTTTTTGGGGGGGCCAAAATTTGAAATTCGCTTTCAACTCACTCTGAATTCCCAACAAATTTGAACGTTAGTAATTCACCCTCTTTTTCTCTTAAAAGTTTAGGAACTATGCAGTATGTGTGTAGTTGCCTGTAGAAAGTTTAGGAATACAGGACACACATGAAGATCCAAGCTTTAATCCTAGGGATTATATTACGTACAACCCTGTTTAAGCATAGAAAATTTGAAACTTTAATTTTTATGTGTGCGCTGTTCCCTAATCTGAAGTTTATTTACAATGATTGGTGGTTTAGAGAAGGCTGCAGTGACTGAGTGGTTTTGTTTTTTTCAGAGAGAGGTCATCTTAATATGTTACTTTTTTTCAAAACTCTGTCCTTTCTGATATATTATGCAGCCAGATGGTATTTGTATTTTCTTTAAATTAGGCCTATGAATCTGCCCCTAAATGGTCCATTTTCAATTATTCACAAACACTGGCCAAAGTCACAAACACTGGCCAAAGTTAGTTTTCATATTTGTTTGTAAGTGAAAAAAGCAAAAAACTAAATTGAATGCTAATTTTAGCCAGTGTTTGTGACTAAGTGGCTACTAAACAATACTCGACATACCCTATTTTCAATACCTTGGGTTGTCGACTTTTGCAAATGGTATGCCATCATGGGGGTAATTCTCATTCCTGGGCTACCATACCGTCTCAAAGGCAACATAACCAATCTGGCAAATTTTAATGTGAAAAAAACAAAAATGCAAGCCTTATATTAAAAAACAAAACATAGAACCTGTAGAGATTTCTGGCACTCATCCAGGAATGAAAGACTGCAGTCGGGGTGGATGTGGCAATACCCAGTGACAATAACATCAGGAAGAAGGAACATGAGAAGGTGAACAAATACCAAGGACTGAAAGAAGAACTAGAAAGGATGTGAAAAGTGAAGGCAGTAGTAGTCCCAGTTGTGATAGGAGCACTCGGGGCTGTGACTCCCAAGTTGGGGAAGTGGCTTCAACAGATTCCAGGTGGGACATCTGAGATCGCTGTCCAAAAGATTGCAGTTCTAGGAACAGCTAAGACACTGCGCAGAAGAGGTCTGGTAGAGGACCTGAGAATGAGGAATAAGCATACCATCTAGGAGGGGTGAGAAATCTTTTTTTTGTATATATTTGTATATATACACATATATATATATATATATATATATATATATAAAATTAACGTCATTTTAAGTGTATTTTTTTCTTTTAATTCTTTATTTTTGATGTGCAGTGTTACAAACGTACGTAGACAATGACATGACATAAACATGAACAATGTATGGGAAAGCATGTTACTGCATGTCACTATAATCTGCACATTTTTTTTAGAACAAGATGTAGGACAAGATATAGGAAATCAGGCTGGATATACTCGTATACACGAGTGGTCATCAATAAGTACGTCAGCTTAATATGTTTAGTTAATCCTCTATGCCTGGGTCATAGGACTAAGAGAACAAACTGATACGACTAGATTATCTACTACAGGCATAATATACAAGAGGCAAGTTAGCTACATGATGATTAGCTGAAAAATAATGTCACCCTATCGCTTGAACAAAGATGCAGTTATATTGAGTCAACATATGCTGGCAATATCATCGAAATACGCACATGCGCAGTCCTGAAATCCCTCCAGGAGCCTATCGGCCATTCTCTGAAAGGTACCCGGGGCATTCTTCATCCAAAAGGGCATAACTTTAAACTGGTATAGCCTGAATGGGGTGACGTATGCTGACTTAGGAATGGCCGCTGGCTCCAGGGGGATTTGCCAATATCCTTTGCACAAATCTAGTGAAGTCAAGTAATTCCCCTCAGCCATCCAGTCTAATAACTCATCTATCCTGGGCATGGGGTAGGCGTCGGTTACTGTCCTGTTGTAAGCTTCCAGTAGTAGGTACAAAAGCAAGTCATGCCGTCTCGCTTGGGTACCAGCACTGTCGCCGAAGCCCAAGGACTCTGAGAGGGTTCGATGACTCCCAGTTTTAACATTTCCTTTATCTCCGCTAGCATATTCTCTCTAACTGCCTCAGGGATATGATAAGGTTGTTGTCGTAGTGGGGTTTCTCCTTGGGTCTCCACTCCACAGTGGGGATATACCAGGGTATGGCGGAAAACATCTCCTGGTATCCCTCGAGTAGCTGAGAAGCCTCGGTCTTTTCTATTGGGTTCAACTTTTCTCTCTCTGTATCCTTTCATCTGAACATTTCCCTACTATGTAGGTAGTGTTGCTTATACGCTCCACTACCCAGAAAGGTCCCTGCAATGCGGGTTTAAGCTTGTCTTTCTTAGATTTATTTAGTGCTAATACCTTGTCTCCTATTTACAAAATTCTATCTTGTATGCCTCTATCATACCATCTCTACTGGCGCCTCTGGGCCACCTGCAGATTCTCCCAGACAAAGTCCGTGAGCGTCTGCAAGCGGTCCCTAAACTCAGGGTACAATCGATACTCCTCCATCATCTGTTTTACCCTTCCAGTGTTCCCGTATGAGGTCTAAGGGTCCCCGGACATTTGTCCCGTAAAGGAGTTCGAAGGGGGAGAACACAGTTGACGCCTGTGGCACTTCGCTGTAGGCAAACAGAAGGTGGGGAAAAAATCTTTCCCTGTGCCGACAGGAGGCTGTGAAGTCTTAAGCATCTGCTTAAGCGTGCCATTAAAACGTTCACAGAGTCCGTTCGTCTGGGGATGATAGGGAACGCTGAACAGTGGTTTCATTCCGCAACTCTGCCATAACTGTTGTGTCACAGTTGCAGTAAATTGAGTCCCCCTATCAGACAAAATCTCCCTGGGAAACCCGAGCCTAGTAAAATTTTTTACCAGAGCCTCTGCCACAGTTTACCAGAGCTACAGCCTCCGGGTACCTACTCGTATAGTCTACTGTCGTGAGAATGTAGCTCTTCCTGGAGGTGCTGGGCTTACTGAGAGGACCTATCAGATCCACCGCTACTCAGTGAAAGGGTTCCTCAATAATGGGTTTCGGGTGTAACTTGGTCTTCTGGCGATCACCCCTTCTCCCGGTCTTTTGGCAAGTGTCACACATCCTGCAATAATTCTTCAGGTCTTGTGCGATGCCTGGCCAAAAGAAGGTCTGGGTTAACTGGTCCTTATTCTTCCGGACCCCCAGATGCCCTGCTAGAGGGATATCATGGCTGAGCTTGAGTAGCTAAGCCCTAAATTTACGGGGCACTATCAGCTGTCTTTTGGTTATCTGCGCTGCCCCATTTCCTGCCCCCCCTGTTACTCGGTATAACAGCCCCTTGTTCCACTCAAACCTTTCCTGGGCTATATCTCCTCTGGGGGACGCTGCTTCCTTCCTATACCCCTCTAGTGTGGGATTGTCTCTCTGCTCTTTCTCAAAACCTTGGGGAGTGTCCCAGAAGGGGGAGGGGGCTTCGGTTAGGGAAGGGACCAGAGATCCTACCTGAAGTTCCTCGGAGTGCGCCGGCTCCCCCCTGCGGGCTTGTGCTCTGGTGGTCACTGCATATGATTCTGCTGGATAGGTGTGCATGAGTTGGAAGTTAACCAGCCCAAGTCATTTCACAATAACACCTCGGCTGGTATTTCTTTCATGATGCCCACCTCTAGGTGCTTGTCTCCTGAACCCCTTGTCTCCTGAACTTCCCAGGCAGTGGGAAGTTTATGGATGGCACCTTCTGCCACCCTTACGGCTACTGTTTTGTTCATACGAGCTTGGCACAAACTTTGTGGTCGATGGTAACCCACTGTCGATGATGTTCCCGGTTGTCTCCTGCTGCCTGGACTGGATTTTCCTCATGTAGAGTTCGTCCTCGCCGGGGTTGGTGTCACTGTGGCCCTCCTGGTAGAAACAATGTGCTGCGGCCCTGGGGGCTGCTGGTCTTACCCAACCTCCTCTGTTCTGATTAGGGTGTGTATCATATGCCCTGGCTGCTTGCAATGATGGCATAAAAAGGGCCCCGTCATGGGGGCGCTGTAGTAGGTGCCAGGTTGAAAGGAGCAGCTCTGGGTGGTGGAGGTGTGGACTGTACCTGGTAGGAGGGTCTGAAAGCGGGAAGCTCTCCACTGGGTTCTAGTCGCCTGCCGTCATGGTACTCGCCAGCCAATCTAGCAGCTTCCTCTTCTGTTGTTAGTTTACGGTCCCTCACCCAGTCTCTGATCTCGATGGAAGTGTGCTCAAAGAACTGCTCCAACAGTAATAGTTGCAACGCTTCCTCCAGCGATGTTGCCTGGGCAGCCCTGCATCCAATTCTGGGCAACGCGGTGTAGGCAGAATGCCCATTCAGCATAGGAGTCTTTCCTTCCTTTCCTGAGGCCCTGAAATTTCCTCCGGTACGCCGCTGGTGTGACCGCATATTTGGCCAATAACATTTCTTTTACTTTCCCATAGTATTGTATGTCCTCATCAGGAACCGTTCTATAAGCCTCTGCTGCCCGTCCTGAGAGTTTGCTGCTGAGAACCGCAGCCCAATTTGTGGTGTCTAGCCCCTCTAAAGCACACTGATGCTCAAAGTCTTGTAGGTAGCTGTCAATATCCATTTCTCTGTTATTGAATGTTTTGAAGGCAGCATAGTTCACCTTTCATCTATGCCTATTTGTACCTTCTGGGGATGTTAGCAGATCTCCTTGTAGTGATCTGTCTCTGTTTTCCCCATCTCTCTGCACTTCCCTGACCTGTGCCATGATTTGTATGGCAGCGCCTGACGATGGATTGGGCCCCAACATGCTGAGCATCCATCTCACCTCCTTTTGTAGTTCCGTTTCCTCCAGCTGCTCCATTTCCATATCACTGTTCTGTCGCTCCGTACCGATTTGGCAATTAACATGGCTTTTTTCTTGTTGCTTGCCACTATGCGTCAAGCTTCCAGTAGGTCTTTCAATGTCGTTCGTTTCAATAGTTCGTATTGCCGAACCATTTACTCCATCCTTGGTTCGGGATGTCCATTCGGGATAGGAATCCCGCCGCTTGCCAACAGTTGTAACGAACGTTGGTATAACAGATATTATACCAGCATTTGGGCAGACTAGATGGGCCGAATGGTTCTTATCTGCCGTCACATTCTATGTTTCTATGTTCTATGTTTCATTTTCTACCGAACTGCTAGAGCCTGAGTGATTGGTTCGAACGATTCTCCAGCCTCCCAAGTGTATTCTCCCAGCAAAGTAGACAGGTACCCATATATCAGGCGAAACTAGATGAAGGGTGTAACAGGAATAATTTTAATGGTGCCACACTTGGCTTTTATGCAAGGGGGACTCTGACATGGACCTTGTAGGGGACTCCAACACAAAGTTACAAACCAATAACAACAGGGTTACAAAGTATGACACTCATACACCCATAACAAACATACAATCCCTCCTCACTGCCTGGGAGATAATTGAATCAGATACTGTAATAACTCAATTTTCTCCAGGCAGAAAAAACACATTTTCCACAAAAGTTCAAAAGTACCCCAAAACACATAAGATCCCCATAAATGTTACATCCCCCGATAGCCCTGATCTTGGTGACCAACATATCCACAAATCACCCAGATCAGTTCAGGGGTTTAGGAGTTTCATGCAGGTCTTAGTTTGATCGACCAAGAGGCTCTTGCCCAGAAATAGTTCCATGAGTTTAGGTTATGCAGTCGGCCTATTTCGGAAAGTCTGTAAATCGAACAAATCCACGAACAGTACAATGGACCCATAGTAGCATTTGTCCCCCTAGTTCGTGGGAACAAAACTACCGAACAGCGCTCTCCTGGATGGTTGGGGAAAGGAAGAAGGCGTTCGCAAAGTTTGACCAGTGTTCGATTGTCCGATTTTAGTTCCAGAGACTCGACGACCAAGTCCCGCTGCCTCCTTTCGTTCGAACAAGATGGCCGCCATTTTCTCCTGCATGTGGCGTTTGACTATACGAATGGCGGCCATACAAGGAGAGCACTCAATTCACTGTTCTCTTTAAAGTTAATGAGCCGGGGGAGGGGGGGAGGGGGGGTCGGTGTAATTTCAACGACCGAACAGAAAAAAATAACAGGGTAATTTCTTCACAGTGAGTAACCCAGGGTTTTTTTTCTCACAGATCAGTCCGATAGCCAGTCTCAGCCTATGCCTGCTAGGGGCACAACACAGTCCCAGAGTGAAGAGGCACACTGCATGTCACCTTGCCAAGATACAGTCCAGTAGGTTGAGTCTTGTATCTTGTGTGTGTTCTTGCTCAGCCCTTCAGGTTGTGTTTACGGTACTGCTTTTGTGCGCTTGGGTGATTTCTTCTTCTCCATTTTGAGGCTAGACACTATGCGTCTCTTAATCCCCTGCCATGATGGGATTTGTACAGCTGGAGATGCCGATGGCTCGGGTGGAGAACGTTTAGGTAAGTAGGCATCTTTATGTGGCAGGGCGGGCTGGAGCATTAGGTATTTTAGTTTCCGCCAGAAGTTAGAGAAGTGTCTAACTATCCTAGAGAGAATGTCGTTGGGGACTTTGCCGGCACGCCACTGATCCACATGGTCTCCTCCATATTAGGTAGGGTAGAATGTGATCTGCCTGCACCCGTGCTCCTCTTCCAAAGTCTGGAAACCCTCCAGGAGTAGGCCAGGATCACCCCCACCGGCCCAAGGGGGGGGTGGTAACGGTGCACTGGCACATGCTTATCAGCCTCTGGGCACATCCAGTCCAGGAGTTCGGCCACCACACCCGCCCGGCGCACCCGCCCGGCGCACCCGCCCGGCGCACCCGCCCGGCACACCCTAGGCCGCACTTGCCACAGTGGAGGTAGTAATCCCCCGACAGTTTGCTTATCACTTGCTAGCATGTCTGTTGTGTCAGGTGTGCCGCAAATTGATCTGTAACATTTTTTTAAATGCCATTTATTGCAGAATACTGGAGGAGCTCAACATAGACACGTCTGCTCTCCTTGACAGTCAGGCACTGCCCCCTTAGTGTATTTTAATATTAATATATATGTAATTATATATATATATATATATTTTAATATTAAAATACACTTAGAATAATAGTTTATGTATGTGTATGTGCATATAAAAGTACTTAGATCATATATATATATATATATTCATATATATATTCATAGATCATATATATATATATATGTGTGTGTGTGATCAAGGTACTTTTATTACATTTATAAAGTGTTTTATAACTTTATTTTAACTTTTAAAACTTTTTACAGGCTTTAGGAGCCTCCTGCAGGAACTGCATAAGCCAGCTATTCCGGTCATGTGATCGCGATCACATTGCCTGGGAGTGCCGGATCGGGAAGAGGGGGTCTGTCTGAGTTCCTAGGCAGACACCATGATCGCGACCCACGCCGGGGGGATTGGCGGGGACCCGGTGAGTATGAAGGACGGCGAGGACATTCTATGCCGCCCTACGGGGTTTAGAGCCACCCCAAAAAGGGATTGCCGGCCTTAAGGTATTAAACAGTCCAATCCATGCAATTCAGGATGATTTGTGACAAAGCAGAAATACACCAAATTAAAATTGTAATATACAGTTGAAAGAAAACGGATGTGAACCCTTTGGAATGATATGGATTTCTGCACAAATTATATTTATTTTTTACTGCTTTTACCTCTAAGGACTACTTTTTCTCACTCGATCTGTTAACCAAATGGTGGGAAAATGTGCCATCAATGTACTGCAAAATATATGCATAACATTTATATTAATTATACATCATGCAGTACACTGATTGGACCATTTTTTCTCCCTTTAGGTTTGTCTGATTTGTTTTTCTGAATCTTTTGCCATTAATGAAGTTTAAACTAAGTGATTCGGCCAAAACAACCTCTTTATTTTGCTGTGCACATTCCTTGGAAATGAATTAAGGACTTAGCAGTGAAAGTTCTCCAGGGGCCTATAGATTTATCCCCATGGACATTCTTACTGTCACGTCCAATTGAGGGCATGCCAAAACAATCGCAAATCTACTAAACATAGTTGCCCTAGTAGCCAAGAGCGTTCTAGCAGCAGCTTAGCTAAAAACGGAAGTTCCATATTTACAAGTTTGGGAACCATGCATGGTTAGATTATATCTCTAATCAATTATGAGTGGGTCTATGAGATCTGGGAGGCAGATACGGGTAGTGGCAGAAACATTTTTCTCCCACTTTCACTCTTACTCTTTTTTTTGTTTTGTTTCTTGTTCACTTTTTAAATTACACATTTTAAAGACCAAGTTCATTGATGAAGGTTTTAACATGTGATAGAGAGATACTCCCTGAAATTGTTCAAGTCCTGCAAGACTTACTGATGTTTAAAATATATATTGTATATATAAAAACACTTATGGTTTATGGCTTATAATTATAATGATTATATTCTTTTGTTTCATCTGATGTCCTCTTTATGTGTAATACAAATTAAGAATAAAAAAAAGCTAAACATTAATCCATTATCAGCCCATGTTTACAGGGAGTGCAGAATTATTAGGCAAATTAGTATTTTGACCACATCATCCTCTTTATGCATGTTGTCTTACTCCAAGCTGTATAGGCTCGAAAGCCTACTACCAATTAAGCATATTAGGTGATGTGCATCTCTGTAATGAGAAGGGGTGTGGTCTAATGACATCAACACCCTATATCAGGTGTGCATAATTATTAGGCAACTTCCTTTCCTTTGGCAAAAATGGGTCAAAAGAAGGACTTGACAGGCTCAGAAAAGTCAAAAATAGTGAGATATCTTGCAGAGGGATGCAGCACTCTTAAAATTGCAAAGCTTCTGAAGCGTGATCATCGAACAATCAAGCGTTTCATTCAAAATGGTCAACAGGGTCGCAAGAAGCGTGTGGAAAAACCAAGGCGCAAAATAACTGCCCATGAACTGAGAAAAAGTCAAGCGTGCAGCTGCCACGATGCCACTTGCCACCAGTTTGGCCATATTTCAGAGCTGCAACATCACCGGAGTGCCCAAAAGCACAAGGTGTGCAATACTCAGAGACATGGCCAAGGTAAGAAAGGCTGAAAGACGACCACCACTGAACAAGACACACAAGCTGAAACGTCAAGACTGGGCCAAGAAATATCTCAAGACTGATTTTTCTAAGGTTTTATGGACTGATGAAATGAGAGTGAGTCTTGATGGGCCAGATGGATGGGCCCGTGGCTGGATTGGTAAAGGGCAGAGAGCTCCAGTCCGACTCAGACGCCAGCAAGGTGGAGGTGGAGTACTGGTTTGGGCTGGTATCATCAAAGATGAGCCTGTGGGGCCTTTTTCGGGTTGAGGATGGAGTCAAGCTCAACTCCCAGTCCTACTGCCAGTTCCTGGAAGACACCTTCTTCAAGCAATGGTACAGGAAGAAGTCTGCATCCTTCAAGAAAAACATGATTTTCATGCAGGACAATGCTCCATCACACGCGTCCAAGTACTCCACAGCGTGGCTGGCAAGAAAGGGTATAAAAGAAGAAAAATCTAATGACATGGCCTCCTTGTTCACCTGATCTGAACCCCATTGAGAACCTGTGGTCCATCATCAAATGTGAGATTTACAAGGAGGGAAAACAGTACACCTCTCTGAACAGTGTGTGGGAGGCTGTGGTTGCTGCTGCACGCAATGTTGATGGTGAACAGATCAAAACACTGACAGAATCCATGGATGGCAGGCTTTTGAGTGTCCTTGCAAAGAAAGGTGGCTATATTGGTCACTGATTTGTTTTGTTTTGTTTTTGAATGTCAGAAATGTATATTTGTGAATGCTGAGATGTTATATTGGTTTCACTGGTAATAATAAATAATTGAAATGGGTATATATTTGTTTTTTGTTAAGTTGCCTAATAATTATGCACAGTAATAGTCACCTGCACACACAGATATCCCCCTAACATAGCTAAAACTAAAAACAAACTAAAAACTACTTCCAAAAATATTCAGCTTTGATATTAATGAGTTTTTTGGGTTCATTGAGAACATGGTTGTTGTTCAATAATAAAATTAATCCTCAAAAATACAACTTGCCTAATAATTCTGCACTCCCTGTATATCTACAGAACTACTAATGATCAGTGATCAGTTGATTCTCTAACCAATGAGCTAATCCCACAGTACAGTAATGGTAGCTCCCAAGCAGCTGGCTTTCCTGGCTGATGAGCGAAGCCGGGAGCGGTGCCATTTGGACCTTAGGTAAGAAGTCAAACTGGTCTAAAACAGCATGACTCCTTACAATGGAGGTGAGTTATACACGCCTGGCACCATAACTACTACTACATGTAATAAGATTTTTATGGGTACAATGTTTTGTTTATTTTCTCCTTGCTGAGGAGCACTGCAGTAAAGAGTAATATAGTATCATACCCACTCAGGGCTTGTAATAATGTGGCTTACACATTGCTCATAAATATAAACGTTCAGCTGTAACAGTTTAGACGTTTTATTATCTGTCAACATATTTTGCCGTATGTTACTCTTTAATTATATATAAGAGCATGCATCTCTGGCCTGTTATTTACTGCATATTTTCATAGGTAATGTTGGTACCTGACGATTTTGATTGATTATGGAAATGTCTCTTAAACCTCTTCTGTTCATTGTTGAGGTTCAATGACTCATAATTATAGCCCCAGGTTGAGTCACAAATACAAGTGTTTCTGCTCTTTCAGTGTCATAAAATTATGCAATGTGATGGCCCACAGTACTTAGTGGGTTAATCGCCACTTCTGTACCTTCCAGTGTGTAACTCCTCGACTCTACTCTCTAAACTGCAGTGCAGGAGAAAATGACACCATACCATAGCCACTGCCAGCATACACGGCAATTCCTGCAAGCCTCCTCTTTGTAAGCATGCTGCCAGCAGACATCCTGTGTAAGTTTTATGAGATTCAGCAGATTAATATGCGGAGCAGTCAGTCTCAGGCATGAAAACCTTACACTAGAGTCACTTTAAAACTATGGTCCAGCTCAATCACCAAACAACGATGTATCTCCATGTTTTACAACTGAATATGGTTCTATATAGTGCTGGCTGTATGGAGTATTAGGTAATATGAATAGGGAATATATTTTCCTGAGAATTGGAGAAAAAAATTTAAAATAAAAAATAAAAACAACACGATTAAGAAGGGGTTCTTACAGGCTGATTTCAAAGAAAGGAATTCAAAACATTTTCTATACACAATTGGAGCATTGACATGGAATGATGGAAGTGGCCATAAGAATAATTCTAATGTTTATGCACACAGAATGAATCGTTCATATTTCAGAATAAGTAAATTAATATAAAATGATGATATTAAATTCAAATCTCAAGTCACTTACTGCACTTAAAAATGTAATATACCTTTAAAGTGCAATGTGCACTATACCTGTATTTGGAATGGGAAGAAAATGTTGGCTTGTCTAAATCACTTGTTCCAAACATTTCATCCTCTTAGGCATTCAGGTCTGGAAAATGTCCCTCAGCCATTCTCACACATCATTTAGTTTATTTTTTCTCTATTTTCCTTTTTTTAAAACTTATTTCCCTCACATGTTTCTCCCATGTCTGCTGTCCCTAAATTTTGCTTTTTTTTGTCTTCCCATTTTCACTTTCCAAACTAGTCTTTGCACATTTACTTCACTATTGTATCTTCTATTATTCTCCATAAATCCCATCTCTTTAGACTCCCTAATGTCTCCCAAAAGCTTTCAGTCAATACTTTCCTTTATGTCCAGTTTCTATACACTTTTCAATCAAGATTATCCACCAAGGACTGAATTATAAATTGACAAAGTTTTGGAAAAACAATCAAATTGCAACCAAATTAGCAATTCTTATATCTGCTAAGATTATGTTAAAATTGGGTTATTCTGGTACCATCCTTTTATGCCATGTGGTGTCTCCTTTAAAATCTGGAATTGTCACACACAAATCCTTTGTAATCCTTTGGCTGCTGCCAATTTTGTCTAAATAGCACTGTATTTTAGGTTTGTATGTTTCCATCATTCAATTCCAGCTTTTAGCCATTTGGTTCCATCTAGACAGAATGAAATTTGTTCTATATTCTTTGTGGTTCAGAAGCTGTATTACAAATGTGGACCTTGGTAAATCTGGAGAACATTATTTTTGATATTCTGGACTACAAACATTTAGACGTTTCTGAATAACCCTGCATATCATACTAATCTGTTCCAGTTTCCCTGTGCTCTACATTCTGTCTACCTGAAGCTGTACAATGTCTCAAATCCCCCTTTCAGACATCCTTCTTCCAGCCTTTTGGTACCCTAACGTTTACTTGTGCATAGTGGAAAAATTTGGTTTTTTCGGATATTATAAAACTTTTTGGGCCAGCAATTCAGATGAACAAATTTCATTTTTAACTTCTCGCTCATTGATGGTGAGGGAGGAGGTAAAAGGTAAAAATGGAAAAAGCAGATATAAACAAGTCTTTTTTAATGACTAACCCACATTAGTATAAGATAGATATTATACCTCCCCCATACCCCTACTCACATGCCACAGGTTTGCTAAACAGGGAGCAGCCAGTGGCTGCTTGTTGTAATAAAAGATTAGCTACTGCTTATGCTGCCCAGTTGCCAGTAGCACATACCTCCCACCCATGGGCATCTGGTTCAATTTAAAAAATGGAGGGTAGACAAAAATCACTGTCATAATAATGATTGGGGAGGACTTAATGCCCCCTGACCCCCCACCTATGATCTGCAAATAGGGGCACTAATTAAATTACTGGGGAGGAGGACATGCCTTTGTCTACCCCCAAAAAATGATGTCTTCTCCCAAATGTGCCTACCACCTGCACCCTAATAATAGTGAGGGGAAATTGGGCAAATTATTATTACTGTAAAAAAGAGGCCATCATTGATTAATTGTTTGTTTTTAAATATATATCTTTATGTATTAGAGTAATTGGGATGAGGGGGTAGGTAGATTTAATTTTATTTGGAGGTGGCTAGGGGCTAGGGACCACATTGAGGGTGGACATCTCGCTCATACTGAGATTACTTAGGGTTTGAAAAGCCAGCTGCTCGTTGTTTACCAGACATGCCCCATTTGCAGCAATACACAAAACAGTACACACCCTTAAAGTGCAGTGCTCAAGTGCAATAAAATGTACCCTTTGAGGTATAGTAGATCACATAAGGACTCCTCAAATCCTTGAATAAAAATTGTACAAAACTATATCTACAATAAAACAACAATGGCCATTTACAGAGTATTAAAGTCTTATACTTGAAGATAATACAATTCGAGCTTGAACTCACAAACATAAAATAAGGAAAGGCTTATCTGGTGTGTAGTCAAGTTCTGGTGATGAAGGTCTTCTCGTGTTCTTAAATATACATGTAAAAGAAATGGTGGAAAGACATAGTGCAACACTGTATATAAATGTAGCCAACTGCTTGTTACAGGACGTCTTCTTCCTAGTTAACCCTAACTGGTTAGCTCCTGTTAGTTCCCTTCATTCAGTTGATCAGGAACTCTTGCATGGCTAGGGGGACTTAGCTCTATGCGTTCCCAGGCAGAGACGACACTCAGCCCTGGAAGCTCTTAGTCCTTACCATGACTTTTGCCCTATTTTCATCCCCTGCAAGCTGGAACAGCAGACAGAGGGGTTCAATCTTCTGAATCCCCTGTAAGCTGAAACAGCAGACACAGGGTTTAAATCTTCCTTCCCTCCAATAACAGGACGACACAGTTTTGGAGGTTTAAACACTGGCTTTTCACCAGGCTGATTCACAATCTTTATTGAACACAGACTTATTTTATGCACAGACCCTCCACAGGGTCTCCATTCTACACAATACACTTCCCTAAGTCCCAGGCAGGAGGGGGCTGGGTTACAGATAGCCAACTCCCGCCCTGGGAGATACCAAACAGTACACAGGGATACACTTTATTGGGGGGTTACACTTTGGGGCTCTGCGCCCCTGGAAGGAAAGGGGTTACAGGGTTAGAACGTACATGGTTAGATAGCCCCAGGTCCCAGCTGGGATCCCCGCAAAAATCGTCGAGATCGGATGTACAGAGCCGGAGATATCAGCATTGAAAGTCTGGGGCTCAAGGCTCTGTACATGCCCGAAATTAGTTCCATGGTGTTGCTTGATTTAGTCTGGCGAATTCAAACTTTGCGCCCAAACCAAGCAACAACCAATCAGCTGAAAAGGCGCAAACCAAATCGTCCCAATCAGCCTTCAGGGGAGGAAGGAGTTTCGCCGCCCAATCCAAAGGAAGGGCGCGAAACTTGGCTGCACCAATCGGTGCTCAGGGAGGAGGGGGGTTTTGCCATCCAATCAGGGGAAAGGGCGCAAAACCCAAATGCACCAATCTGCTGAAAGGCGCGAAACCAATTTGCGCCAATCAGCGCCCAGGGACAAGGGGGGTTTTGCCGCCCAATCATAAGAAAGAGCGCAAAACCCCATTTGAAAATGCACTCCTTCTCTGATTGGTCGTGCTGAGCAACCAGGAGTTTGAATGGGCACTCCTTCTCCCATTCGTCGGCACAGACTTCCAGTCAGCCAGCGGGAACTCTGCAGCTGTGAGACCGACTCACAGCCCCAGGGATTTCCTGCTGGCGTGCGTCCCTCTCTCCAGTGGATACCCACACTCAGTCATCCGCCGGGGAGAGTGTTCTCCTGGGCAGTCACGAGCCTAGCCCCGTAGCTCCCAGGTAGGGGACAAGGAACCAGTGATTACGGCTCCTTTCAGAGCAGGTAGGATGGTCCCCGACAAGGGGACCGAAGACAGGGTGTGCAGGCTGGTTCGGTTAACAAATGCTGCCCCCTGGTGGCATTCGGCTATACGAACCGGCGGCCACCCGGGGGCAGCACGCGCCGCTTGTTACCTTGCAGTCTGCGGTTTTTACACCTCGTTAGCGAGGTGTGAACATTCTAACCACACATTTTAAATGGAATATTGGGGTGGTCCGGCGCACGGTGCTCGTGGAATATATTGGTCTCACTGTGCGTTTCATTTCTAGTGAGACTTCCTCAGGGGTATTTGTGACAAGTCTGTCCACACATAAAGTACATGTAGTGCAAAAAGGTCCCTTATACATGTAGTAGAGACCACCTCCAAATTGCCATCAGCCAACCCAGAGGGGTCTCTGCAGCAGTTCGTTATCACCTTAATTATAAGAGTTTGCACCAATATTGCATGATTCCCATTGGTTTTCTGGCTGTGGAACGCACATGCATTGCAATGTAGCAATCGTGTTCTCTTTTGGGTATACGTGTGAGTTTCAATGATGCAGGACGTCGGCATATATCTTCCAGATGGGCAGAGGGATGGCATGGAGGACTCTGTTAGTGCGCATGTGCATGCTCTCACTTTCTCTACATCCTTTGTATGTCCAATGGAATGCAAATTGCGTTCCAAATATGAAAGTGACATGAAAGCAATAGATATAAAATGTAAGAGGGGACTATAATGCTAATAATACACAAGATAAATAAATAACAATACAAAACTAAAAAACACCAGAAAGAGTTTGATTGCATAAAAACTGTAAAAATATATGATAAAAATAAAATAAGAATATCAGTACAAAGAATATTAATATATATGATAAAATATAATATACGAATCAATTCATATCAGACATAAATATCAATGGTCCACTTAAACTGGCTAAAAGGGGGGTTCTATGTATAGAGGGTGATCCTGAAAGGGAGAGAGCTAAAATAAGAGAATAAAAATAAAAATTTATAAAAAATTAAAGAAAGCAAATTAGATCAAAATCAACGTTTAGACCCCTAGATTGGAGAGTATCCAACCTATGGATCCAAAAACCCTCTCTCCATCTCAGTTTCATCATCATGTTACCTCCCCTTTAATACAATTTCCCCTGTTCAATGATAGTGAACATACGTTTTTGGGGGTTAAATACTGGGCAGCGGCTGCAATGAAGTGGGACAGAATGTGTAGTGATACATTTTCTAATATTATTTTGATGTTCTAGAAAGCAGACTTTTGCTTTTCTGCCTGTTCTACCCACGTATTGAAAACCACACCTATAAGTGAGTAGATACATTACGTGGGTAGAAGAGTAGGTCAAGTGGACTTTTATTTTTAATTCTTCTTGGGTAACATAACTTTGAAAAAAGGCAGTGTGTTTAGGTAAAAACGTACAGCCCTTACATGACCACAGGGATAAAAACCTTCCTTTATCTGGGTGATGGAGAAATCTCTAAAGGTATTTGGCACTAGGTGATTCATTAGGTTTTTACTCTTCCTGAAAATAATATTGCAGCCATCTGATATGAGACAAAAATAATTTAGAAAAAAGCAAAATACTAGCAGCCTTCTCTCATTTCCATTTTGCCATGTCGGCAGAGGTCCACTTGGCCTATGGGCTTATATGTATATACACCACTTGCCACTGGAGCCCTTTAGAATTTCCAGTGCTTCATCTGTGTAGAAGATTGATCAAAATGTGGTTAAAGGCACTGCTTCATCTAAATCTAAGGGATTGCATATTGTTATATTGGTCTATGTATATTTGATATCAAGTCTTTTATCATTTTCACTATTTCTGTCTTTCCATCCATTCGTTCACCGATCCATCTGCTCAAGTATATTTGTTTTGCACATGCATATTATTATACATAATGCATATTATTATACATACACAGTTGATTTAAAAGTACCAGCTCTATGCTCACAACTGTTCTCTGATTCGAAAAGATATATAGAAGATATACACAAAAAAATAAGAAAATTAGTAATGCTACAGATATTCAACATTTATATTCTAATCAGTGAAATATATAAATATGGGCAAACATATTTTTTTTCAAGTATGTATGATTATTATGATGAGTGCAATATTTATTTAAAAAGCCAAGAAGGAGGCACTGTGTTTAAATATGAGTGAGAGAAAATCAAAAGCAGACCTTTGATGACCCCTTGTGAATAAAGCTAGCACTGCACAGAATTATTACATACTTAGGACTTGGCATGGTTTAAGAGCATCATATACTGTTATGCATTATGCCGTAATTATACATGTAATAAAGAACTATACATTGTGCATCTACAGCAAGATAAAATTTATGTTTTTACAATTGTTTTTGTCTTTTTATACTGTTATATATAGATTTGATAAATAATGTAGATTAAAAGGAGTATTTTCTTAAGTGGTCAAATGCCAGTGTACCTACACACCACATAGACCCTATGCACCCTTCACACACAAACACACACTACACACTGCCCCCCTCGCACACACACACACACTGCCGCTTCACACACATATACACACTGGCCCCCTTGCACACACACACACTGCCCCCCTCACACACGCACTGCCCCCCTCACACACACTGCCCCCTCACACAAACACAGTCTGCCCCCTCATACACAATACACCCCTCACACACACTACATCTCTCACACACATTGACTACCCCCTCACACACTCACACACTGCCCTCTCACAAACACTCCATCCCTCACACACTGCCCCCTCACACACACTGCCCCTACACATGCACTGCCCCCTCACATGCACTGTTCCCTCCCACACACACTGCCCCCTCGCACACACACTGCCTCCTTCACACACACACCACTCTTCACACACGCACAGCAACCCTCACACACAGCACCTCTCACACACACACACACACTGCATACCCATTGTACAGCGCCATAGAATTTGCTGGCGCTATATAAATAATACAATAATAATAATCATTGACACACACACTGCACTCTTCACACACACAGCACCCTTCACACACAGCACCATTCAAACACATTGTCTCCTCACACACACTGCACCTCTCACACACACACACTACACTCTTCATACACCAACACACACACAAACAGCACCCTTCGCGCACACAGCACCTCACAGACACACATAGAAAAAAAAGTAGGATAGATAATAGAAAAAAAGAAAAAAATAGACAAATTTAATGACCTATTTAAAAAAACAAAACAACCTCTTTACTTGAAAAAAAATATATATATATATATATATATATATTTGTGCGCGGAATTTATCTAATACGTAATGGAATGTAGATGACGAAGAAAAAAATTGAGGTGTGCCGAAACCAACATACGAGTAGGCCTGTAAAAGAGGGCCCACAAAAGGGGAATTGTTAATATAGATGGGTGTAGGTGGGTGGGGACAAACAGCTTGCATGACAAAGGTAAGTAGGGGGGTAGGGTTTATATAGGATCATAACTCCTCCCACAAACTCAGGCCAAATGGCCTTCTAACTTGTGCTCGGAATTTATCTAATACGTAAAAAGTCATGCTTTTACACCATTCGTGTACTTCTGCCTTCGTGTGGCTAATAGCCGACCGCAGAGTACACACTGCTCTCGTTTATTTTTGTATAAGCTAACTACCGACCGCGCTAAACGAACTTACGTACGACTATTTCATCCGTTCGTTCGTTTGTTCATTCATCCGACCACAGGTACAATTGGCTTTCGTTTAAAAACAGATGTATTAAAACGGTGTAACAGCATAGGAGGTTTAAGTAAGATGCTTGAATTTGTAGGTTTGGAGAAAGAGGCAAAAAAACAAACCATATTGTAACTGCAAAAGTCTTGATTCAAGCAAACTCTAATTGTGACATGTACAATATACAAGGCCCTGATGTGAGTGATAGAGTAGTCGTGAAACTGTGTGACACGTGCACACCAGTACGTGGTGAAATTGTGTGCTTAGTCCAAGATTAGCTCATGAAATAGTGGTATCTTGGATGGTATGTAGTGGATGGTAGGGAGTGCCTGAAAGAAAACCTTAAATTGAGTGCGTGCAAAGTGTCAGCAGTTGTGTAGTGGACACCAGGAATAAAACTGTAGACTAGAAAGAACTGAGGGGTTGCTACCTGCCAAATCAGCCTGCGAATCAGCCACAGTGGCGGCGAGTATGAACGCCCTTGCTAATGAAATCGCAGGCTGCGGAGTTGTCAGAGCAGCATTTAACTGCCTTGCCTGTCCAAAGATGACCCCATGTGAGGGTGGCCGCCACGTTGGGGTAGATCTCTGACAAAGTAGAAGTCTCTCTAAAGGCCGGCAAGGAATCCGACACAGTGGGCCATGCATCCCTAACCCGAGGTTGCCTGGTGACAGAGGGACCCCGAGTGTTGTGAAAAGGAGGCTGTGGTGGTGTGAACACTGTTAGGTGTTTGTGAACCTGCTATATCAACAAATAATGTATCAAGATAGTGGATGACCTGAATATTTTTTTGGAGCGTCCAGCAGAGTTTTTGTGCGAAGATGTTGAATACTTAGGGCTGCTCCTAGAGCCAAACGTAGACAAAGTGCCATTGTGGAGGGTGAATAGGTAGTAGATTAACCTCTTAAGGACCAAACTTCTGGAATAAAAGGGGGAACCATGACATGTCACACATGACATGTGTCCTTAAGGGGTTAAAGGCATTGGATAAGTCTGACTTGCTCAACCAAGCCTTACTACTTGCTGAAGTGATAGCTTGTGTGGCATGGTCGACTTGCGTAGTGCAGTGAGAACTCCTTAACGGGAATGAGGAGATTTGATGCTGGGAATGGAAGTAGAGTGCGGTGCGGAAGGGGGCTATTAACAGATGTATTAAAGGGTATTGTGAATGGCTACCTTGATGGGAATGGTACGGCAAGATGAGAAGTGTGAGGACCGGAAAAGAGGCGATCGTGAAACCAGTGTATGATTGCTGTGGACAGAAGGTGGTCCACCGTAAGAGGGTCAATGGATGTAGATAATAGGTTGGGACACATGAGTGTACCTGTGGGAATGGCGATAAGGCCCGTGTGATTGGAACAGAGTGGGCCGCTGAGACGTATGGAGTAGTGATAGTGGATGGTGGGCTGCTGGGCTTAATGAGACAGCCTGTTGATGGTTTGGAGGCTGGCTGGGATAGTGACCGGGGTCTCCTGATTGGAATCTGAGGAGTAAGCTGATGGCCCTTGTGAACTAGAGCCTGGCCTGGGGACGTTGGCCTGAGCCGTCGTGAGCCTGTGTAGTCCTGCCTTACTGGTAGTGGCTGGAGATGGGATACCCCTGTGACTGAGCTCTGCTGACATTTTTGGAATGTACCAGTATCCCAGGAAACCGAGGGTAGAAGGGGTGAGGGAATCCTTTGGAGACCCAGGCCTGACTGGCATGTTGGGTATTTCGTCCAAAAGCAGACCGATTATTGGGATGGATTCACATGAAATTCTGAAAAAGAAATAATGATTTGGATAAGTAATGTGTCTTAGAGATGTGGATGAGACCTTCGGAGAACTGGCCTGCTAGCTAGTGCCGAAGCGAAAAAGTGGCGGAGAGAGGCTCTACCTATCTACCTATGATTTGGGCTGAGGGAATTTTGTGGCCACTTGAACGTGGTGGCAGGGTGTCGGCCTCTCGGTGACCGTAAGAGATTCAAATCATGGGGCTGTGACTTGGGAAGCCCTAACTGTAGCCCTAAAGAAGGGCGAGCGAGATAGCTAACTATGATTTGGTCGTGGGGCTGAACCTCTGTGTATGAGGTGGGGGTGTAGACCTCACGGGACCGTAGTATTACTTAGGATAGCTAAGGCCAGCCTAACCCTCAATGCCAGTTCTCTAGCCTGATGGGGCTTGTCTCTTAGAATGGTGTGATATAACGTATGTAGATATTTAACCTTGAGTGTTTGTTCTCTTTCTTTGGGCAACGCGCAGGAAGATTACAATATAGTCTTGCTTCTACAGGGAACTGGCCTGGTCCGGGAAACCTTAAGGGAAAAGGATGCTAGTGGGCCTGAAACGTGCCACTAGTATAATGAGTGTAAAAATGTTTAACGTATGGGTAGGTGTGTATCAGAGATACCGTAACGTAAGAACTTGGGTAAGCTGAGGGACCTGAACGTAGGTCCGTAAATTAGAGACAAGCCCCTGGGTTCCCACAAATGTGAATATTTTTGAATGAAATGAAGGCGAAGTGAGGCCTTAAGAAGAAACATAAACGTAGTGAGTAAGATTACCAATACCTGATACTGTAATGCAGGGAACCAGGAAACCTGTATGTTGTCGATGGCGTAAGACTTGGCGAGCTGCGATAATGACGCAGGTGTAAGTAATGATATGTAGAACTGAAAGACAAAAAACATGTACCGTTAAATATGGTAGTAATATGGTGGATTATGATAATGAGATTGTTGTTGACATTTGTGAGGAATCTTAGACCAGGTACGTTTTGAAGTTTAGAACCCACTTTGGGAGGTGGGGGCTGTATGAGACCATGGAGGCTGAATGAGGCCTCAAGGGAAAACGTAAAATGGTAAACCTTCTTACCTGCTACCGAAATGCGGGATACTAGGAACCTATTCTTGGAGCTTTGCTTGAAGAAAAGTATAAGTAGAAGCGAGGTGGTGTAGGTTTGTGTGATTAATGTTATAATCGCAGTGAGGAAACACAGATCTGGCCCGTTTGAAGTTTAGAACCCACTTTGGGAGGTGGGGAGGCTGAATGAGGCTGTGGAGGATGAATGAGGCCTCAAGGGAAAAGAGAACTGGTAAACCTTCTTACCTGATACAGTAAAAAACCTAAAAGACATATGCAGACTAAGTGTAAGGAACCAGTATATAAGGACTTTTAAGGAACAGAGGTTTTTTAAAATCGTGCTAATGGTCTGTGATGAGCCTGGTGAAAAAGGACTGTAAGGCTTAACCTATGAGCGGAGACCTTAGTTGCGTAGAAGACTAATAGATAAGGGAAAGTACAATAGACTAAGTCTCAGCAGGGTATGATAATGCCTGGAGGTGTACTTTATAACTTAACTTATAAGAGAAAGTGGACAAACTGTGCCTTTAAGAAGATTTACCCAGTAAAAGATAGGTGTCCCATAATTATGTGACCATAGCGGAAAATTAGAAACACATATTATTTAACCAGTGGTAACGTTAAGAGCCATATAATAAAAACACATAAATACATATAGGATAAATAATGCGAGTGTTTAGATACATGAAAACATAACTATGTACTATTACAGTAGATTATTGAATTTAAACACTGTAGCCTCTTGTGTTCGGTAAACGAATGAACAGGAGAACTATAACTAGAAAGAACTCCTGCGTTCGGCTAAATGGAGCATGCAAAACAGATTTTTAAACGAAAGCCAATTGTACCTGTGGTCGGATGAATGAACAAACGAACGAACGGATGAAATAGTCGTACGTAAGTTCGTTTAGCGCGGTCGGTAGTTAGCTTATACGAAAATAAACGAGAGCAGTGTGTACTCTGCGGTCGGCTATTAGCCACACGAAGGCAGAAGTACACGAATGGTGTAAAAGCATGAATTTTTAGGCCCGAACGTGGGAAATAGCCGAACGCCATTTCCCACGTTTATGCTTACGTGGACGTGCCAGTCTCGTGACCGGAAGCCGGGTAGCAAGTGGCGGAGTTGGGTAGAAGCCAGTGGACGGGCACGGAGGACGGAGGCAGGAGCTGCTGGCGATGGACTGCTTGCTGGAGACAGCTTGAGACAGGACTTGGCGGGAACAACACACCGGAAGTGCAGGTAATTATGGAGACGACAAACAGCTTGCACTACAAAGGTAAGTAGGGGGGTAGGGTTTATATAGGATCATAACTCCTCCCACAAATTCAGGCCAAATGGCCTTCCAACATATATATAAAATTAGTTACTGCGGCACTGATGGGCAGTAAGTAAATTTTACCATCAAGAAAGATACAAAAGTGGGCGGTAGCTATTAAACTACTACCCACTCTAGACAGACAGGGGTAAGGACTACCCCTGCTCTAGATAGACAGACAGACAGACAGATGAATGGATGGACAGATCAGTTAACTCTGATGAAGGTAGATGCAAGTATGTTAGTGTCAGGGTACCTTTGGTGTCTACCTCGGAGGAGGTTAGACACCTAGACGTCCATCCTCCCAGGGGGGCTGACTCACCCGATCCTTGCACTCCTCCCGGTCGTTTACACGCCGGCCGCGATAGCTCCGCCTCCTTTTATGACGCGGCGCTCAGTAGCCGACGTCATGACGGCAATCACGTTCCGACCCGTCAATCACGGCAACCAAGTGCCGAACAACGAATCAGGACTCGTTGGGGGCGGAGCCAACAGTTAAAGAGCCAAGGTATAAAAAAGGGTTCTGTGGAATGATTCATTGCCCTGTCGTGGTTCTAGCTAGTCTGGTCACTCAGTGCAATTACCTCTATTGTCTTTTGGTTCCTGACTCGGCTTGTATTTTGACCCTGCTTTCCTCTCTTGTCCTTTTGACTCGGCTTGTCTCTCGCTTACCTGATCTCTCGTTCCCTCGACCTCGGCTTGTCTCTGACTATTCTTTTGCTTTCTCCTTACGTTAGTCCGGCCATTCTAAGGTCCGGTATACGTACCTATCCCCTGTTTGTATTCTGCGTGTTGGATCCCTGTCACGATCCTGACATTACGACAGGGCCAATGGATCCTGCAGGTACAAACTCTCAGGTCGGTTCTCCTGACTCTAGATTTGAGGCCATGGATCATAGAATGGACCAGATGGCTCTAGCTCTGCAAGCATTGCTATCTCGTCCTAGTAGTCACTCAGAGGAGATGCGTACCCCATCTATCTCTCCTATAAGTACAGGCCTAGAGGTAGCCACAGTGGCTACTTCTTCCCGTGTTACGTCCCCGTCACGCTATGGCGGCGCTCCTGACACTTGTCGAGGTTTTTTAAACCAGATAGGTATTCATTTTGAATTACAACCCCACGCCTACCCTACTGACAGGGCAAAGGTTGGATTTATAATTACCTTGCTCATTGACAAGGCACTTAGATGGGCTAACCCCCTGTGGGAAAATGATAACCCGTTAGTTTATAATTATAATGCTTTTGTCGCTGCATTTAGGAGAGCTTTTGACCCTCCAGGAAGAAAGGCCAATGCAGCTAGACTACTGTTACGTCTTAGACAGTATAACCGAACCCTAGTGGATTATGCCTTGGAGTTCAGATCCTTGGCGGCAGAGGTCAAGTGGAATGAACAGGCTTATATGGACGTATTTATGAACGGGTTATCTGATGAGATTTTAGATGAGGTGGCCACAAGAGATCTTCCTGAAAATTTGGAGGATCTGATTTCATTTATTTCCCGAATAGATGAACGTATGAGACAGAGGCAGAATATTCGGGATAGAACCCGCAGATCCTCCATAAGACTAGCTCCCTCATTTCAGACTTCTGATTCTACTACTTTAGCTCTCCCAGAACCTATGCAAATAGGTAATACTCGACTCTCAGAGGAGGAAAGACAGTACAGGAGAAGGGAGGGTCTTTGTATGTATTGCGGAATTAGAGGTCACCTACGCCTAAAGTGCCCTAACCGGCCGGGAAACGCTCGCACCTAAGTTTCTCAAGAGGACAGGCCTTGGGTGTTTCTATCTTGTCCTCTATTTATGATTATAAAGATCATAGGCTTCTGATACCTGTTTCTTTAGCTTGGGAAAAGGGAGTACTTAATGCTATGGCTTTGATAGATTCCGGAGCAGCTGAAAGCTTTATTGACCAAACCTTTGTCACTAACCATTATATCCCATCTCAGCTAAGGGATACACTCTTGGCCGTTGAGGCCATAGATGGTAGACCATTATCTGAACCTGTGATTTTTCGTGAAACCATACCAATTAAGTTAACCACTGGTATCCTTCACGAGGAAAGAATATCCCTCATGCTGATCTCATCTCCTTCAGTTCCTATAGTCTTGGGGTATCCCTGGCTTAAGAAGCATAACCCTATCATTGACTGGGAACTGGGTGAGATAGTCTCCTGGGGTCAGGGTTGCCAGAGAGGATGTGTGCAGAAAGTCTCACCAATTTGCAGGGTTGACGCCCCGGTTAACTCTTCCCAACCTACAGATTTACAGATACCATCACAGTACCAGGATTTAAAGGCAGTCTTTGACAAAAAGAGGGCTGATACTTTACCTCCACATAGGTCTTTCGACTGTAAAATTAGACTCCTACCTGGTACTATGCCTCCGAGGGGTACGGTATATCCTTTATCCACTAAGGAAAACTTAGTCCTAGAGGAGTACATACGTGAAAACCTAGACAAAGGTTTTATTAGGAGATCATCTTCTCCGGCCGGGGCCGGTTTCTTTTTTGTAGATAAAAAAGACGGCACTCTACGGCCTTGCATTGATTATCGGGGCTTGAATAAGATAACTGTTAGAAATGCTTATCCTATTCCTTTAATTACTGAGCTCTTTGATCGACTGAAAGGCTCCAAGATTTTTACCAAGTTAGATTTGAGGGGAGCTTATAACTTGGTGAGAATTCAGCAGGGAGACGAATGGAAAACAGCTTTCAATACCCGTTATGGCCACTATGAATACACGGTAATGCCCTTCGGGCTTTGCAATGCACCTGCAGTATTCCAGGACCTTATTAATGAGGTTCTTAGGGAATTTCAGCATGAATGCGTTATAGTATATTTGGATGATATACTAATACACTCTAGAGAGATTGAGACTCACCACAGACAAGTCAGAAGGGTACTGCGCAAACTGTTACAACATGGATTGTACTGCAAATTGGAAAAGTGTAGCTTCGACCAATCTCAGATAAACTTTCTTGGCTACGTTATTTCTGGAGACGGATTTAGGATGGACCCCATTAAACTCCAATCGATTTTAGATTGGCCATTGCCCAGGGGACTCAAGGCCATTCAGAGATTTATCGGATTTTCCAATTATTATAGGCGCTTCATTAAAGGTTACTCTTCTATTATTGCTCCTATTACTAATATGACTAGACAGGGGGCTGATACCAAGACTTGGTCCACAGAGGCTCTCTCTGCTTTCAAAACTCTCAAGGAACATTTTGCCTCAGCACCGATATTAGTTCATCCTGACACATCTTTGCCTTTTTTACTCGAGGTTGACGCCTCGGAGACAGGTATAGGCGCTATCTTGTCCCAAAGGCTAGGTTTGGATAAACCGTTACATCCTTGTGGTTTTTTTTCCAAGAAATTATCTGGGCCTGAAAGTAGATATGACATTGGTGATAGGGAACTGTTAGCGGTCATTATGGCTTTAAAGGAATGGAGACATTTGTTGGAGGGGACATTATACCCGGTTACTATTTTGACTGATCACAAGAATTTGTCCTACATAGGGGAGGCCAAGCGCTTGTCCACCAGGCAAGCTCGTTGGTCCTTGTTTCTGACACATTTCAATTACGTGCTCACTTATAGACCTGGTTCTAAGAACTCTAAGGCAGATGCATTGTCCCGTCAACATGAACCCTCTACGGTGTCTGAAGCAGCTTTGTCTTCTATCGTTCCTAAGTGTAATATTATTGCCAACACTTGTGTCAGGATACACTCGCCGTTGCTTGCTGAGATCAAGAAAGTACAACATCTAGCTCCCAAACCTGTTCCTGGGGATCGATACTTCGTTCCTCCTGAGCTCCAAGTGGAACTGCTGCATTGCTTTCATGACAGTAAAATTGCTGGGCACCCCGGCACACGCAAAACGTGTTCCCTGATTTCTAAAGATTTCTGGTGGCCTTCCCTTCGTAAGGATATAAGGGATTTCGTCAGGGCATGTGCTGTCTGTATGAAGACTAAGCAACCTCACGCGCTCCCTTGTGGACTTTTGCATCCCTTAGAAATTCCCGAGAGACCATGGTCGTGTTTGGCTATGGATTTCATTGTCGATTTGCCTGTTTCTAAAAAACATACTGTTATTCTCACGGTGATTGACAGGTTTACTAAAATGGCTCATTTCGTGCCCTTGCCTAAACTGCCCTCGTCTCCCGAATTAGCTGAGATATTCGCGAGGGAGATTTTTCGTCTACATGGTATTCCCTCTGAAATTGTTTCTGATAGAGGTTCCCAATTTGTTTCCCGCTTTTGGAAGTCTTTCTGTTCTCACTTAGGCATCAAGTTGAATTTCTCCTCTGCCTATCATCCCCAGTCCAACGGAGCTGCCGAACGCACCAACCAAAAGATTGAACAATATTTGCGTTGTTTTGTTTCTGAACACCAGGACGATTGGGTTGGTCTGATTCCTTGGGCAGAGTTTGCACACAACAATCTCGTTTGTGATTCTACTCGTTCTAGCCCCTTTTTCTTGAATTATGGCTTTCATCCTTCCATTCTTCCGTCGGTTTCCCCTTCCCAAGGGGTTCCGTCGGTTGATGTTCATGTCGCCAATCTGAGAAAGTTGTGGGATCAGACTCGACGAATTCTTCTTCAGAATTCCATGGTGTTCAAACGACACGCTGACAAACGGAGACGGGTGGCTCCGGTTTTTGCCCCGGGTGATAGGGTGTGGTTGAGTACCAGAAACATCCGCTTGAAGGTTCCTTCCATGAAATTTGCCCCTCGTTACATAGGCCCTTACAAGGTTCTGTGTCGGATTAACCCGGTTGCATATCGTCTTGCCCTTCCGCCTGCCCTGCGCATCCCTAACTCTTTTCATGTTTCTTTATTGAAGCCTTTGGTTTGCAACAGATTTTCCTCCCCTGAGTCCTCCCCTCTCGCTGTCCAGGTTGAGGGTCAGGAGGAATATGAAATCAAATCCATTCTCGATTCTCGTATTTCTCGGGGGAAGTTGCAATATCTTGTTGACTGGAAGGGGTATGGGCCTGAAGAAAGGTCTTGGGTGGTCCATGAAAATGTGCATGCCCCTCGTCTCCTCCGGGCATTTCATGCTCGTTTTCCGTCCCGCCCCGGTTCCTTCCGCCCGGTGGGCGTTTCTGAGAGGGGGGGTACTGTCAGGGTACCTTTGGTGTCTACCTCGGAGGAGGTTAGACACCTAGACGTCCATCCTCCCAGGGGGGCTGACTCACCCGATCCTTGCACTCCTCCCGGTCGTTTACACGCCGGCCGCGATAGCTCCGCCTCCTTTTATGACGCGGCGCTCAGTAGCCGACGTCATGACGGCAATCACGTTCCGACCCGTCAATCACGGCAACCAAGTGCCGAACAACGAATCAGGACTCGTTGGGGGCGGAGCCAACAGTTAAAGAGCCAAGGTATAAAAAAGGGTTCTGTGGAATGATTCATTGCCCTGTCGTGGTTCTAGCTAGTCTGGTCACTCAGTGCAATTACCTCTATTGTCTTTTGGTTCCTGACTCGGCTTGTATTTTGACCCTGCTTTCCTCTCTTGTCCTTTTGACTCGGCTTGTCTCTCGCTTACCTGATCTCTCGTTCCCTCGACCTCGGCTTGTCTCTGACTATTCTTTTGCTTTCTCCTTACGTTAGTCCGGCCATTCTAAGGTCCGGTATACGTACCTATCCCCTGTTTGTATTCTGCGTGTTGGATCCCTGTCACGATCCTGACAGTTAGAAAGTGAATAGGATAACTGAGAAACAGACAGGTGATTATAGCAAAACACATTATTTCCCACATTATTTAACCAAAAGGATTGTACCATAATGCACTTAGTCCAGTACTACTAAATTCTGTTGTACTTAATACAGATCGATCTGCTAAGAAAATACTAGACTTGTATAAAGTGAAAAAATTCAGCTCAGCATAACCATTTTTTAAGACACCCACATTTTGGGCCATACGTTAGTTTGGTTCAGGAGACTGTCATACATTTCTGATCAGTACCAAATCAGCCCAACTAAAAATGCATGCAAAAAAAAAAAATATATATATATATATATATATACATATATATATATATATATATATATATATATATATATATATATATATTGGTGTAACTTCTCAATTAATCAGTGTAAAAAAAATCAACAGTCCCATAGTCATCAATCATCTTTTTTTCCCCGTCACTCATCACTTTTTTTGGCACCATGGACAGAATTCAGAACCATGAATCAAAACAAACATGCTTGTCCATTTCTGCTAAGAGTTGGGGAAATTGACCAATCTCCCGAAACGCCCAAATTTAGATGGATTGCAGGTTGTTTGAATCCCTTTAAAGTTCTTTTAGTAAGCTGAACTAATAAACGACATACTTATAATAGTTTCGCAAAGTTGGTAATAACCGAACTTGCAGCAAACTGAATTTCAGGTCTACAAAAAGCAATATGCTGAGAAATTGAGGGATTATTGGCAACAAAAAACAGTTGTTACTAATAATTCATGATGGATTTACTGAATTTCCTGGATTTTTTGGTTCAGGTGTTTTATAGAGCATTTAGGGCATTCAATAGCACCATCCCACATGTTGCTTATTTCCAAGAGGAACTGCTGAGAAAATTAAAGCAAAACACAATTCTTCACGGTTTTATAATATACATACACCTTTCTCACAGTTTTGTATGAGAGGGTTATGTAGCTACAAGAGGCAAGTGTGACACATCTGTCCAGATGTTAATTAGTACAAAAAGGGTTCTATTTGGAAAATAAAGCTAGAGTATTTATTTTCAAAATGTATCTTGACATATATTGAATCTCATGTGCTATATACAGTTTTAATCAAAATTATTCAGATTGAAAATCAGATTAATTGTCAAAATTTACAGACTTTCAGCTGTTTGCTATGAACAAATCAAACAAAATCAATTGAAATAGCTCAACACAACGAATCCTTCTTCAAATCCCCGATGTAAAATAGATTAATTAATGTGAAATGTCATCCCATTCTCAAGGGTTGCCGCATCTCTGAATAAAAAAAAAAAAAAAATGTTTTCAAATGAAGGGGGAATGTTCCAGTTGTGATTCAGATTTTTTAAATTATGCAATGAGATGTAACCCTGGTGCTCGACTTTTCCCAATGTTAAACGATAAGTTCCAAAAGATAAACAATAGTCCGGACAAACATGGGTAATCCTCAAATAAGTCACAGAGAAAATGGAAATATGAAAAAAGTGCACTTTTATTAGTAAAAAAATATATGTAGACTATAAGTACATGGCATCAAACTGCCATGGCCGCCCTCACAATCATGCAGGTTGTACAGGTATGACATATCATACAAACTACATGGTATATTGAAGTGGCATATGTTTTCAAATATAAGCAGCAAATTTAGGCAGAAAATTAGAAAAAAGAAAAAGAAAAAAAATATATTGCGAAAAATAGTACTACCTGCAGCTGCCAGACAGGGGAGAGACCACTCATACAGCTACTAGAGAGAAAAGGTTGAGTAATAAAGCCCTGGATGCCTTTCGCACATGATGTTGAGAACAAGGATTTCCTGATACTTCAATGAATCTGTCTTGCCTTCCACATGCTTCCAGAGCATCACCGAGTCACCACCATGCTTAACTGTAGGCAGAGTGTTCTTTTCAACATATGTCTCATTTTTCTTCCTCCAGACATACCTATGATCCATTGGGCTGAAAAGTTCCAGTTTTATTTTAACGCTCCACAGACCAGAATCGCAGAACTTCTATGGCTTATTTATTTGATTTTGAGCATAATGAAGCGGACTTTTCTTGTGCTTTTGGGTCAGAAGTGGTGTACGTCTTGGAGTTCTGGCATGGAAACCTTCTGCGTTTAATATGCATCTTACTGTGCTCACTGAAACCTCAGTGCATGTTGTCACCAAGGCTCACCGCAGATTTTTTTCAGTCACTCTAGGGATTTTCACAACCTGCCTACTCAGTAATCTAGTCGAAGCCATTGATAACTTTCTTTTTCTGCCCCGTCCAGGTAGTGTAACGACTGTTCCTTCAAATTTTAACTTGCTTCCAACAATTGCTCCAGGAACATTGAGTGCCTGCTCTATCTTTTTGTATTCTGTTCCTTGTTTGTGAAAGGCAATGATCTCTTCTCCTAGCTTTGTGGACCATTTTTTGGACTTTGCCATATTTCTAACATGCAGTCAAATGTGACACTCAACAAACCCCTAGCCAGTTCAGGTATTTCAAGTGTTCCAGCTCAAGCACATCTGATGCAGCTAATAAAGCCCTTGATTAGTTGCCTCAGGTATGCTTGAGACTACACCTGTATATTTGCATATTTTTGCTGTTGTGAAGGCTTCTATTCAGAGGGTTAAACAATTTTGAGACTGGAGAAGTCATTATACGTTGCATTTTCAGTTTAATCTGGAGAAACCACTTGAAGCATTGGTTGGGTTGAGCTAATTTAATTGCTTTTGTTTGATTTGTTCATTGCAAACAGCTGAAAGTCTGTAAATTTTTTACAAAAAAAACCTGATTTTCAATGGGGGTTGAATAGTTTTGATTACAACTGTATATATAAGTATTCATACATGAATGATAGGATTCTGCTTTTTGAACACCATCATTTGAACATAAAATGTTTTTATTCATGCACTTTTTTGTAACTTAACAATCACACGTAATAATACAGCATAAAATGTATGATTACACCAAGATGTAAATTGTCTCTATTTAGAATTAAAAACAGTGCGTGTAATGCTAAAAACAGATAGCTCGTGTTTAGGAATGTCTAGAAATGATTAACAAGTATTAGTAATGCCATACAGACTTAGATCGATGACTTGGAAGAGCAGTTCGAACTGGTAAAATCTAAAAACAACATAATAAATGGAAAATTAGCACAGCATAAAAGTCTTGAGGCCTTGATGATCAGGTCTGTGAAATGAAACATTCCAAAGATGATTTATGTGTAAGGAACAATGTCAGCGTAATGCTATAAACAGTCATCATGGATTCCATGTCTACCAGGGTTATTAACCAAAGTTATTTACTAAAGTGAGAATTGTTGGGAAATTAATGTTAATTCAAGGTGAATTTCAAATTTGAGGCCAAAGTAGCCAAAGTGAAAACATTATTCAAGGCAACTATGTTTCCAGTCACTACAGTAGCCTTAAATTTTAAATTCACTTTGAGTTCCAGATAATTTTAACTTTAGTAAATTAACCTGTAAAATATGTTACAAACCTTTGCCGTGAGTTAATTTTTTTAACCCCTTAAAGACACATGACAGAAATATTCCGTCATGATTCTCTTCAAGTTCTGAAGTTGTGTCCATAAGGGGACAGTTAACCCCAAATGTTTTGTTTTTTTCAAATCAGTCTGTAAGTCAGACCTAAACTCTGCCATACAAAATCATACACTTGTGCTTCATTCAATCACTTGGTGTATGGGCTACTCTACATAGCTTTGTTTAGCTTTTATGGTAATATGAATAGCTTTCCAGCTTGGCAAGACTTTTGTAGTACAATTATAATACTGGGCGTTTCTAGACACCTTACAAAGTACATTCTTTATAAGGTAATTATGAATCTACCAAAAATGTTAAAATGCTGTAATTCAACAATTCCAAATGTAAGCATTGTTTTTTACCTCATTCCATCTGTGATCTAGAGGGTGATACAGATAGACTGCTAGGACAATAAGTCGTCATAGAAAAAGATACACATGTACATCATTACATAGCACATTTCAACATATGGGTCTTATTCTTCTTGTTGTGAAAAATATACCTGTGCTGGCTCTCATGACTGACTATACTAGTAAATTTTGTAGATCCACAAAACAGATAAACGTGTCACAAATCTTCTATTAAAGTTCTATCAAAGGGGCATGTATCAGATAGCATTCCAGATGTTGGTTTTTGTCCAGTACACCAAGAATTCCATGTGGTAGTTGTTAATTATGCTCCTGCTAGGCAGCGGGATGACTAGAGCTGAAACAGATCTAGTGACAAGAGACAGAAGCTGAGCAGCCAAGTCCAATGTGTTGTTAGCTGACAGGAATTCTTGTGCAGGCAGCAGTATAATTAAAATGTGCTGCTTGATCTACAGAATAAGCCAACTTAATACATAGGTATATATAGTTAGTAAGAGCTACCTTTAGTACTTTAGTATAGATTGAAAACGAATAGTCTGCAGAACTCACCATACATAACAAACAATGTAATCAAATCAGAGCCAGAAGGAGATATGGGGCTTGATTTATCAGAGCCTTTTATTTTATCACTGCAAATTGACGCCAAAATTTCTATTTATTAACTGGTGCAACTTTACAATGATGCTGATTAGTAAATGGGACATGAATGCATGAACGCGAACACTTCATATGAAATAATGGAAACCTCAATGCCATTTTGATGTGTACTACAATGTGTTCACACACACTTTCTGATCCAGGGTGCATGTTTATGGTTGAAGGATTCTGTCATATGCTAAAGGCAGGGATGAGGTTTTTTTTTTTCAAAATTTTTTATACTTCATTAAAATGTTATCAAACTTTATGAAAGGATTATTATATTTTAAAAATAGTTTAAAGTTGTCCTTTAACTCAATGAACAGATCCCACCTCTCCTACGGTAGAACAGGACCCAGGTAAGTTTCCAAACCATTCTAAAATGGTTTGACGGGGATGCTTCACTCTTCTTCACTCCAATAACTGCATACACATATTAAAGATTTGTATATAATTGTCAGAAAATTGACAACTCGGTTATAGCTTACAACAAAGGTTCAAATGGCCCCTAAACCAAATGGGGCAAAACCATCCAGCTGCGTATGGGGTCATTCGGACTGCAAAATCCAGACATTGTTGATGGAATTTAATAATGTCAATATTTAATAATGTCAATATTTTGTAAATCAGGCACCGAATAGGTCTGAATTTGGTCAAGATTTCCTGCCGGGCCGAACTCCGCCAGATGACTGAAATCTAGGTCCGATGCGTCAAATTCAACTTAGAGCCGAAAATAGTAGAACAATTTGCCTGCTGGCAGCACTAGAAGCCAGCGTGCAAATAGGTAAAAAAATACTCGGCAGTGCAAGGTTTAATTATTAAGTTAAAAATAAATAAATAAAAATCCAATAGGGGTCAATAAGACACCCATATTACTATAATAGAGGTACCTCAATATGCTCACCGCCTGCTATACAGCAAGTGGAGGCATATCAACCAAAAATGTAAAAGCATTAACTGGGCAGCAATTGCTGCCCAGTTGATAGAAAGGCCCCACCAATGGGGATGGGGTCTGTGAAATACAGGGCCCCCCGATGCTCCCACCGTTGGTCAATTTAAGGGGATGACAACTAGTGTCCTACCCGCTGACCCTCACCCATGCCAGCATAGGGGGCCTTAATATTTATAATAAGGGGAAGACATAGTGTCCCCCACCTCTGGCCCCACCATAACTAATAGTTATAAAATGAGATTTAGTGCCCCCTCCCTGGCCCCCACTCATACTAGCAGGTGGGGGCCCTATTATTTATAATAAAGGGAGCCTTGTGGGGGATCAACTAATCAGTACTGTCTGACTGCCCAGTCTCACTACCAGAGCGTTCTTGGTTGCATTGCAAAGCATTGGAAATTTTCCCATGCTTTGTGATACCTGTCCTGTTGTGAGCTTTCCACAGTTAAATGGATGAGGATGCCTAGTTGCTAGTTTTAAATGTTTAGAAGACATGCCCCCATCTGCCGGATGGCAGGTGGGGACATGTGGAGATACAGCATCTCTATACAGCATTGACCCCCATAGGATTTATATTTATTCGTTTTTGGTATTTTAATGTGACGGCTGTATAGCAAATGCTGGCCAGCCGCCACATAATTAACAATTGCATCGCTGAGGGTTTTTAACTATTTGCCTGCGGGCTGCTAGCACATTCAGTGGGCAAATAGTACTTCAAATTATCATTCACATGTAAAAAGCAAGCATAATAATGTGGTTCCTTCTCTACTCCTTTGCCAGCTCTTGTTACAGTGATTCAATTTGTTTCCTCCTTTGTTTTCTCTATGTAGTTCCTTCCCTGGAATCCGATTTCCCTGATGTTTACTTAACAATCATTATGAAAACCCATTTTTCAGGAAGACAGTTTTATTACCACGGCAGTTTAAAATGCATCAATTACCTACTGAAACACCACAATTGAAACTGTTTGTTTTTCTTTCTACCTTTCTACTTTTTTTTTTTTAAAGGTAGACTTTCAAGCAGAGATGTGCATGAAAACTATTCATGGTTTGGTCATTCGTTTTTCTTTTCGTACTGTTCAAAATCTATTCGGTGAGAATTTTAATTTATTCACCGAATTCCCCATGAAGAAAGAAAGATAAAACATTAAAGATAAAACATTATATTTAAAGAAAGGCTATGTAATATATGCATATGCAATTGAATGCACACACTAATATGCACATAAAATAAGAATTAGAACTGGACATGAATACAGGGAAAAGGAGGTAGACTGGCACAAAGGGGGCTCACGCAAAGAACAGAGGCAGTCTTTGGACTTGAGCCCACGGAAAGAGGTGGCAGTCATTTTTCAATAAAGTCCATGCAAAAATGTTTTTAAAAAGGTCAGTACTTTACAGGGTGAAGCATTTGCAGCTATATCCTACTTACAACAACGCCTAAAGTAGACTTTGGATGTGAGCCCAGGAAAAAGTTGACAGACTGGCAGAGTAGCTTGGGAAAGAGGCGGCAGGCACTTTTTTCTTGGTCCCTGAAAAAGTAGCAGCCGAATTCTTTTCACAACAACACCTGAAGAGGGATACTCACTCTTCAATCAGAACAGCAGCAGAAGCAGACTTTGGACATGATCACAGGAAAAAAAAAAAAACGAATGAAAGATAGTTGGCTACAATTTGCATTGCCATGTAGAGATGGGTAGTAAAGCTTGGGAATTTAAAAAAATCAATCTCAACTAAATCTGGAGTGAGCTGTGACCTCTGGGGACTGGGGAAGTTGTCTCTAACTATAACACTCTCACTCTGAACATGTGTGGGCATGACAGCATCTGTTGCACAAACAACCTAAGCCCTGGTCATACCTGACTTTTTTGTTCTCAGTAAGTAAGAAGGTGTGTAGGAGGTTAAACATTTCTGAAAGGTACACTTTTACGATTTCATAGGTGCTGCTCTGGGATGTTGGGGCATCACTGGTTCTGACCAGAGAGGTAAAAACCTTGAACAAACAGCTCCTTTTTCACTCTGTCTGGCTCTGTAGCACTATGACCACAGACACCATCTTAGCAGAAGGATCTCTGCTACAAGCAGTTTCACTAGTTTTTCCCATTGCCAACTCATGCTGTTCCTCAATTATCATACTCCTCATACCTTGCATCTAATGCACTTTATTAACTAGTCTTCTTTCAGCATAGACAGGGTATTATTTCTCAGAGCCAGATTGCTCTTTATTACTTAGTCACAAATCATGGCCAGTATTAACTCTGCAGTGGTGCCCATCATGTCACACATGAGACCTTTCAATTCCTCCTTCAACCTAAAAACTGTAACTTCTAAATTCAGAAGTACCCAGGTTCAAACTAGGTTTTCTAAAATTCCTTCCATTCTGTTGTTAGGAGCATGAATAATAGAATCACCTGCCCAAGTCTAGCTGTGGCTTGACTTAATTTGTCTCAACATCCTTGAAAGGTTTAAGGACTGCCAGTAGTCTCTGATGATAAGAAATATATACTCTCTGCTACTTGAGAGAGCATATTCTGCATCATCTCTGAAGTTAAGTTCCATTGTGCCATAACATCTTGGTGAAGATGATGCTGTGGCAAACCTGCTTGTTCTTGATGCTCCCTCAACTTTTGACAAGCCTCCGCACTGCTGTGTAAATGATTGGTCATTTTTCAAAATTTCTCTAATAGGCTGCACAATCTTCTGCCACACTCTGCATTAGTCAGACGTGCACTTCTCACCATCAAATTTAAAACATGGTCTGCTCAGAGCACACTGATAAACTCCCCATCTCTGGTTGCTTTAACCATATTGCCTCCACAATCACTCACTACAAAGCTCTTGTGAAGTATTGGGCCTGTTTTCTCTTCAACCAACTTTTCTAGCATAGTTCAAAGAGTTGCTATTAGTTTAGAGAGGCTGCTGAAGTATGACCTTAGCATGTATGTGCCTGCTGCTGTACAAGAGATATTTGGCCACCACTAATGTGCCATTGGGAAGTGTGCTGCACACTAGGCGCACTCCATATGTCAGTGGTGAAGTGCCTTAGGCAGCTCCTCCTTTAAAAGTGATACACCATACTAAAGCTCTGCAAGTAGTTCTGAAAAAAGAATAAATTACAGCAGCACCCACTCTCTTGAGTCACCATCTAGTCTATAATAGCTTGCTGCCACAATCCAGAGCCCAAACAGAACTCTGTTTTCCCATCAGCTTACTGCCCAGGAGTTGGCTCTGTGACAATAAGGTCCATCTGGACATAGCAGCACATAATCTCCACTACACAGAACTCATTCCATACTTATGATGCACCATCCAGCACCCTAATTCATCAGAATAGGAATTTTGTGAAGCTACTAGCCCAAGCACCTGCAACAGGGTGCAGAACCATCTGCCCTCTTGATCTTGATCACAAGGCGCTGCTGTAATTGAAAGCAGCCATATTGGAATCTATCTCTGAGTACATGTTTATCAGTGGAACCCTCATCTCACCACAGAGCAATCTACCTACACTAAAGTGGAACCCCAAAACCCGGACACCTCTGGGCCTGCATGGGACTGTAAATAGCTTATTTTTTTCACAAATCTTTCCACTAGATACACCACACACTGTACATGCTAATTCCTGATCATTTCATCTCCGTTATCCACCAGCCTAGGTACAAAGTAAAATGCCTGGCACCTCACCTCTCTACATGGCAACCTACCTAAATATGAGTAGGACCCCAAACTCTGGCCACGACAAGGCTTGCCTAGGGCCGTAAATATCTTTGTTGATTTTCTTTTTTTTTTAAATGATTTTCTTTCACTGACTGCTCTGCTTACTGTAATTGACCCCCTGTAGCCCTGTGCCACTTCCCAATATCTACTTAAGTTGACAATTTTGGCCATGGGCACTCATCTACAGAGTGGCAGGTTTAATTCCTACTTCATACCACTTCATGGCAATTCCATTATCAGGCTCACATAGCCAGATTTAGCATTCTTCTATTCTGCCCTGCAATATACTATTTACTGTTGCCAACTATTTTTCATCACACCGCCACTGTCTTCTTATATGAGCACCACAATAGAAAAATATGTCCATTCAAAGCATCCCTCACACAATGTCCAACCAAAACAATCAAAATCTTCTCTCAAACTTCCATCTCAAATAAGAGATTAAGATCCAGAATCTCCCTGCTGTGACATGGATGGCAAATCTCAATCCCCTCCATCATCCCCTGTTGCAGCCTCTAACTCAATGACCATACCTGCACAAATTGTGTCTACCCTTCAGCCACAAGTTGAAGCTAACTATTGGAAAAAAAAATGAATTGATGTTGCAGTGGCAGATATTGCATTTTCCTCCTCCAGACTTGATATTCTAGAACAATAAAAAAGGGACCACGAAGACCTTCTTATTTCTCTACAGGAAACAGTCAATTCCCTATCTCAACAATTACAGCAAAGTCAGGATTGTATTGATAGCCTTGAAAAGAGAAGTCATTATTACAACCTACATTTTGTTGGATTGCCAGAAAACATCAAGACCGCTGCTCTGATTTCCATGCTTCAATCATAGCTCACCACAGCTCTCCACGAAAGAACCCACATAATAGGTCCAGCAGCATCCAATTGTATCCACTCAGTCTCTCTATTGGAATGAGCAAGCCTAATTAAACACACAGTTGTCCCAAAGCTTTAGTATTCTCTGCAAATGTTACCTATTATAAATCCTTCAAAGACATCAATAAATTAAACATTTAAATTTTCTCAAAAAAATAGAATTTCCTTAACCTGTCTACAACAAAAAAAGATAAAATTTTGGCTCTAACATACCCAATATTTATGAAATTAATGTAGCAGCCAAATATGACCATGCCCTGGAACAATGCACTGACCCTAGATCAAGACATGTATCCTAACATCCCCCTTTCTCAGCTCTTACACACTCTGCTCTTAGATTTGCCAATTCTTGAGAGGTCCTGACCTATACTCCACTATTCGAGTTTGGAAATTAGTCAGATTAAAAATGAAACTTAACTGTCAGTATTCTTTTATCATATCATTTTTAAACAACCCACTCTTTCAAAATGGGGAATCAACTCTTCCTCTGATAAACTGATTAAAGGTCTATTGAAAGTTAAAGGAACATTTGTGTTAGGAATACAAATGTGTATTTGTAACACTATAGTGACCTGGTGGCAATTAATGTTTCTGGTCACCCACCTGTAGGGAGCAAGAAATATATTTTACTTATATTTTCTTCCTCACCACTGTGCTCTCTCCTTGCTATAGTCCCACCTACATGGCTGAGATCATCAAGATTGATGGTCTCAGCTTATTCAATGCTTTCCCACAGGAAAACATTGGGAGGTTAGTGTGCCAAATGCCACACTGCACCAATTATACTCTGCTATTTCGAAAGGTAGTGCCTCTAGTGGCTGTCTGAGTGACAGCCACTAAAGGCATTTAAACCCTGCAGTAAAATCATTGCAGTTCCACAAAACAGCACAGTTCTAAACTGCAGGGTTAAAACAAGGGGCACATGTCACCCAGACTACTTCAGCAAGATAAAGTGGTCTGGGTGCCTCTAGTGTCCCTTTAAACTTTTCCACGCCTTCGGAATGAATTAAATTGAGTCCATGTCAAATAAGGATAACAAGACAAAAAAATGAGCACGATTAAACATTGAAAAGGCTATGTTAAAACACATATTGGTATCTCCATAGAGTATTGAAGGGCAAACCACCTTTTGTATGAGTGACACTTACTGCCTATCCACAAGAGCAAATTTGGGGGGAGTGAGGGTTTCAGAGTTTTGGGGAAGTTTAACTGTTAAACTAAGGCTCTGTCATCTCTATAGTATTAAATTGAACATAACATTGATATGCAATGTAATATGATATATCAAACATTATAAGCAGCCTAAGTAAAAAAATTTGTAAACAAAAGTGGTACACACATGTGGTACAGAGAGGATACTACTTTCCTACTAAATGTTGTTTAGGAAGGTAGGTGGTAATTGGTACATCAGTTGTTTTAATGGCTTTCCTTTTACTATGGCATAAGAAGCTCCCCTAACAGAAATAAGCTGGGGTGTTATTAAATTAATAATTTTTTTTTTTTTTTTTTAAACTCCAGCAAATACAGATGATACTTTATGACCTACTTGACAGAGACCAGTCGGAGTTACAACGCGTGACTAAAATTTGGCAGATCATTCACTGAAAAGGTGCGAGGTACAGCTTTGTACTTTGTACCATGCATCTTTGCCGTGAATGAAAACCAGCAAATAAGCCTTGACAAACAGTACAGGCACTAAATGTACTGGACTGGGATCCCTCTGAACATGGCGAAATTTGCTGAGTTGAATATCACCATGTTCACATTCGTCGGTTTCTCATTCGCGGCAAAGATGCAAGGTAGCTTTGTACTGTAAAGCTGTATGATGTATATTTATGTGTGCACTGTTCCTCAATCTGGTTACTTTTAATTTAAGACACACATGTTAACATTGTTCTCCAGGCTTTTGTTTGAGAAATTCTAGTTATTCTACTCCTAAATCTTGGAGTTCTAAAAATCATCTATTCTACTACAGAAGAGACCAGTTTGTATGATGTTTTTTTACGGTATTGCTATATTAATAGTGATATTTTAATTTGAAGCCAAATAAAATGTTTTTTTTTTTTAAAAACATATAAACGGCATGACGTATTTTTAATAATACCAGTGCCATAGCTAGAGTTTGTTCATACAGACATTGCAGAGTTTTAGGTAGCAGTTCCTCATTACTGACAGTGATGCTGAAAGATGCTCTTAGCTATTTGAACACTCACGCTAAGGACCTGATTTATTATGGCATCTCAGTTTTCCATGCTCTTTGGCATATACAGTTGGCACTGTTACAAAGAAATGTGTTTCAGGTCATTCAGGCACTGCCAATGTTGAAATTGAACATGACCTCTTGCTCTCCATGCATCTGAGAATACAGCAAGATGATTTAATGAGCATCAATCAAACCCAAAGTAAAAATATATATAACTAATAGCACACTGGAGCACCCTTTGGAAACTGTAGAGGTCCAAACTCAAATAACTTGTGCTGACAATTTGTGTGTGATATGTGTATTGATTCATTATATTACATTTGCAGATTTAATTTTTCCGACATATTAGAGCATTCCAGAACAGCGGTGCAGTCAGATGTACAATAAATGAAATTGTTTGAAAAAGCTATTTTTTTAAATAGTATATAGTTTTTATTGTGTAAATGTACTGAACAAGTGAGAACTGCTGTGAATTTCAAATTTAAGGTCAAAATAGCTGAAACATAAAAAAATGCAGAGTCAGCTATGCTTTCATTTTAGCTACCCTGGCCTTCAATTTGAAATTCACTTTGAATTCCCTGCAATTCATAATTTAGTGAATAACCCTGTTAGTATTTTGATCTGATTTTCTACCTTACAGCAAACATGTATGGTCCAGGTGTGGCGATGTTCACACTGGAACCTCAGGACTTGAGGGATTTTTAGATCTACTTCTGTAAAAACCCTCATGCTGAATGAACTCTTGGACAAACAGTAGGCCTTGTGGTTAGTAAGGTTAATTCCCAATGACCACAAGACAGAAGCTGGTTAGCAGCTGTGTCGTTCTATCTGTTATGTCAGCAACTGGACTATTTCAGACAGATCCCTATCTGGTACTGGTATCAAGAACAGGCTGTGCCAATAGGGAGTATCTCAGACAACAAGGGGAGGTTGGCATCCTGGATGGGAAACAACCAGAAGCCAGACAATGAATGAAGTGAGGAATATGCCAAATCACTAATAGAGTTCGGAAGAGTCCAGATAGCAGGTAGGAAAAATGTTTTCAGATCATCATAATTTTGGGATGGCTGAATTTTATTAACAAAGAACGGTTCAGGAAAACATATTAGACAAACCAAAATGCGTGGAAATTGACCAATCAGTGTATATGTTAATATATACATAATATAAATATTATATGAATTTCATAAGAGCAGGCATTAGGCTGCTGGAGTATGACCTGCCAATGTTGGAATACATTGGCATTGTTGCAGGCTTATGCAATGTATGGTTATATACTGTAACTAAACCCCCATTACTTTTGCCTAAGTCAGATATTTAAAAAAAATAAAAATATTACATTTTAAAAGCTTTGAAGTTGTCTCACTTGATTTGTGAATAAAATCAACTTTTTGGGACTGATCATCTTTTTTTCCCAGCAATTATCTGTTTTTTGGAGATACAGAATCATAAATCAAAACAATCATGCTCTGCTAAAGTGTGTTTTGTTGGGTTCAGGATTCGCCTACATTACGGCTCAGAGTTCAGGAATTTGAACGATCACCAAACTGGCCCAAATTCAGATTAATTGCAGTTCATAGAAAAACTAATCTTCAAGTCTAATAAGAGGCGAAATAGGCACACACAGAGAAAGGACATGGAAGATGATAAATGAAGAGATATACTAAGGGATGGCAGGAGAAAAGGAAAAAAGTAAGGGGGAGGAAGTGGTACAACTGATGGGGGGATAGGGGGGTGAAAGGTATAAGTATGTGAATATGGCGACACACATTACATACATTTTATGTTTACACATTACTGTTTCCTCGTAAACACTCTATATAATTATATATATCAGGTTAGTTTTTGAGATAAGTGCTAGGTAATGAGGGTTAGACATTATGAATATAGGTTTAGAGTTAGGAGCTACGTATAGTTGTGTCCAATCAGTGTTATAGCAAGTTGTCAATTAGAATGTTGTATTCTTTTTTTGTGCAACACCGATGTTTAAAAGTCTGACATTGATGGGACAGATGTTATTAACACTATTTCATTCTCACAGTATATCTCTTAACTACAGTAACAATGAAGTTTAAAGCTCTTTTGAAGCCTTGCAAAGCACATTTATTTATAAAATTGTGCACATTTATTTACAAACATAAAATACATTTTTTTTGCACACATTGCAGTTAAATCAATGTTTTGTGGGACACTCCCTCGTCTTTCTCATTCTCAAATCCATGACGAATTCTTAAACATGGACTCCATATTATTTGTTTTAAAAATAATTTTTAATGGGGACTGAACCCGACCAGACGCCATCTCTGTGGGCTCCCGCCTGTAATAAGCAATAACCGCCATAAAACAAGAAAACGAATCGAAACACGTCCACGCCACAACCACTCACCAACTCAGGGCACAGAGGGGAACAGGCGGATGCCCTTCTTCCAGCCCCCAAAGACCGGGAAGGCCAAACGCAAAATCAAGGCCTACTATCAGCCGACTCTCCGCTCCCTGGAGACACTCCTCGGAGATTACCGCGAATATTGCGACACGAGAGCCGAGGGGGAGAACATCGCAGCAACCGCGGAAACCCCTTTAACCATGAAACGCCGCACGCAGAAAGGCCAGCAAAACTCACCGGCGGAGCAGCGCGATGTCGGGGAGATGCTGCGACGCCAGACACAACCCAAGATGGCCACTGAAGAGGCCCCCTTCGCGCCCATGCGGCCTACACAGCTGGCCCAAACTCCAGCAACACAAACAGAGGGGCCACTAAGTAATACACTCCCAGCCCTCACAGAAATAGTGGAACACAACTTAGCCACCAAACAAGACCTCCAACGTTGGATGCACGAGCTCCAAGACCTAATAGCCAAAGACATAGGCACTATAAAAGCGGAGGTGCGCCAAATTACAGGCAGAGTACACGCAGTAGAGGAGAGTGTAGCGACAATAGGCAACGAGATGACTCACCTTAAAGAAACGCTGTACACAATGCAAACAGCCCATCAGGCGCTAGAGGTGCAGGTCTCCACCCAAGGGGACCGCCTGCGTCGTAACCACATCAAGCTCCGAGGGGTGCCCGCGGCGATCACACAGGCTGAACAGCCTCATTTCCTAAGGAGGCTCCTAGCCACAATCCTGCCACCAGCAGCTGCCCGGAAAATCACACTGGAGTGCTCATACCGACTGCCAGCAGGACCCAACTCACCACCCACAGAAGCACGAGACATCATCCTATGCTGCGCCACGACACAGGATAGAATCACTATAATGAATGCGGTGAAAGGCAAGACACCCCTGGCATTCGAGAATGCACAACTGCTCTTCTTCCAAGACCTGACAAGAGCAACACTGCAATGGCGAAAAACGATGTACAACCTCACCAGCAGCCTGAGACAAGCGGGAATACAATACCGCTGGGGGGCACCCAGGATCATAAAGTTCACCCACAAAGGCAACACATATAGAGCCACGTCGGAGACTGAAATCCCTGCAATTCTAACCTCACTGGGACTCATGGACTTACACAAGAATGGAGCCACGGGTGACTCGTCCCAAGTGGGAGATCCTGCCACGGCGAACTCATTCACACCTCGATCCCAGGGAGGCACGGATACAGCTTCTTGACAGGAACTGTACTACTCTGCCGGCCACAGCGGACACAGCTCCATTCGAGTTGGAAATGGAAGGAAGACGCCGATATGTTCATTATGTTAGAAGATACATCTGTTTCTTTATTGTGTCTTTTTTTTTTTTTTTTACATGCCTTTATGTGTTTCTGTTGATGCATGCTCTCATACTCTGAGGCTCTGTCGGGTTCACCAGCCAACACATGGCCCACTCCACGACAATCCCCCCCCCGCTGCCCCCTGGGTTAGGGGCACTCACCATCACGCAACAGAACCCCAGCATACCGCGAAAATTATTATTTTCTTTTTTTTTAACACAGCGCAGCGACCCTTAGACGTCTAAAGGCACATACAGGTAAAAGCCGTCCCCCTCGTAACACACACCACAACAGCCAAGCGTAACAGCGCAACACACCAGGAGGCACAAAACAGCCCAGGGATGACATAACAGCGCAGGTAACAACTCGGTATATCAGAAGGGTAGCGCACGCTGACAGCCGCACCAAAACTGTAACGCAACCTGTTTAAAAAATTACAAAAAAAAATGTTTGCAAACCAAGTGACAAGTCAAATAACCATACTTTTATACTGTATACTATTCCTCACTTCTGTCATTGTCATTGCAATGTTGACACACATCTTTAAAATAAAGAATTTTAAATAAAAAAAAATTAAAAAATTAAAAAAAATAAATTTTTAATGGTGCATGTCTAAAAATACCCACATTTCTCAAGCAATCTTTTTTTTTTTTCCTTGACAGTATGTATTCAAGGAAAGAAATTACATGGTTTTACCAAAATGAAGCACTCATCCCTAAATTACCACATATGGTACTTTATATCATATGACTTAACATCATATGGCAGTTAATGACTAGTGCAATAAAAAGATAAAGAACGCCTTCACCCATCATTATAGTGCTTAATTCTATTGCACAGCACTGTGAATAAAGGGATGGGTAGGGGAATGCACATTAGGTGCCAAATATATTAACTTTAGTTTGGTAAAACAGGTCATGCTACTTCTTGGTTTGGTTATCTCAGTGGAGCTAACCTCAAGAGGAGGCAATTGCCCAGAGCATCTGCCTTGCAAAGACTTCTCAATGAGCTGCATGGGTAAGTCTGTGATCGGACAGTCACAGAAAGTCTGGATCAGTGGCGGATCCAGGGGGGGGCAACGGGGCAATTGCCCCCCCCCCGAGAAATCCGCCGGTCTCCCTCTCCCTCCCCTGTCAGCACATGCAGGTGCTAGCCCTGCAATGTGCCTGCGGACCGGAAGGGAGATCACAGATCTCCCTCCCCGGTCCGCAGGCACTGTGCTGGAGGCCGGCGGGGGAGAGAGGGAGTGAGAGGGAGGACCCGGAGCTCAGGCTGCAGCTCCTCCGGGTCCGCCTCTCGCGGGATTTGGAGCGTTGCCGCGGTTACCATGGCAACGCTCCAAATCTCGTGAGAGTGAACTCTAGCCCGGGAGCGCGGGCTAGAGTTCACTGTCCCCACTGGGACCCGCAGAGAATCCCCCACTGGACCACCAGGGACTAAGACATGTCCCCCTTCCCCCCCAGTAAAGGTAAGAAGGGAGGGGGGACATAGGATAATTATTTATTTTAATTAAATTAAACAAAAATATATTATAAAAAAAAGCCACCCTACCCTGATCACACTCACATACATTGCCCCCAATACACACAAACTGCCCCCCATTCACACAAACTGCCCCCCAATACACACAAACTGCCCCCCATTCACACAAACTGCCCCCAATACACACACCCCCCATTCACACAAGCAGCCCCCCATTCACACAAACTGCCCCCATTCACACAAACTGCCCCAATACACACACAAACTGCCCCCCACAAACTGCCCCCCAATACACAGAAACTGCCCCCCATTCACACAAACTGCCCCCCGATTCACACAAACTGCCCCCCATACACACACAAACCACACACACTGCCCCATACACACACACTGCCCCCACATACACACACACTGCCCCCATACACACACTGCCCCCATACACACACACACTGCCCCACACACACACATACACACACAAACTGCCGCCATACACACACACTGCTCCCCATACACACACACTGCCCCATACACTGCCGCCCCATACACACACATTGCCCACACTCACACATACACTGCAATACTCACACACACACACTGCAACTGTTACACACACATACTGTCCCACACATACACTGCATCCCTGACATACACTGCCACCCTCACTCACACACTACAACCTTCACACACACACACACACACTGCACCCCTTACACATTGCACCACTCACACACACCACTGCTCCTATGCCCTACTACAGCCCCATTTCCCAGCAGATCTCAGGTAAGTTGTCAAACTGTTCTTAAACGGTTTGACTACTTACTGTGGGAGGGGGTCCCGGCACTATTGACACCATAACCACTACACTGAGCTGTAGTGGTTATTGTGTCTGGATTATTTCTTTAAATAATCTACAAGTGCCCCTCCCGAGATCAGGCTCTGGATCCACCACTGGTCTGGATGGGGTTATAAGGGGAGGGATTGTACAGACATCAGGAGAGAGAACTGAAACGTTTGAAAACTGTTTTAGACATACCTCCAATGGGAAAAAAAATTAAATGCATGCATGTTTTCTTAGGGGGTATATCTACTAAATAGTAGGGGGTATATTTCATATTTTTTTTTTACCAGGAGTCCATGTCATTACTCTTGCTCATGCTTGAGAGGTCTATGAATATGAATTGATGAATGCAGCATTCTTTATATTGCAACTCTTGTGGTTTTAAGTTTTGTTTATCAAGGGTGCCAATCTAAACCTGACCTAGTCAGATAGACTTTTTCTATATGATAATAAGTATAATAAGTCCTTATTAGAGAATATTAGCAGCTCAGTTAAAGGGACATTCAGAACATAAAACCATGCATTAAAATAGCTCCATTTAAGAAAGACTCCAATAACCGAATCATTATTTATCAATGTAGAGATTTAGAAATAGGATTTCTTTTTGCTTTTGGTCCCATAGTTACCTCTTGCAATAAAACCCCTACCAATGCTTAAAGATCATAATTCGCAAAGTATCACAGTCACTGCCTCCTTAAATGTGAAATGTTATCTCTGCCTCGAGTGCTTAAGGCAAACGTCCCAATTTAGAAAAAGTAGATCTCTGCAAACTGACAGTCCAAGTGGAAGTGTCTTGTGTGACCGTGACTTGCTGCAGGATATAATGCCAACCTGAATGCTTTTTAATCCTTTAGATAAACGAACGGATGTAGCAGAAGTAATAAAGACAGTGTAATTATAGCTTCTTCATATTTCAGACATTTAGATGTATTTTTAACATTGTTGTTCTACTTTGTGTCACAGAAAAAAAAAACTCTTTACCATGCCTTCCAGGCTTGGCAAACATATATCCTCCTTCCTCAACATAAAATGCACTGAAACTGAGCGATATCATTAAAAAAAGAAAAACGATAAATAAAATTCCATCCAAACCCAGGCATTCATTTTTAATAAGTACCTGTCACGTATTCATCCGCTTATAAAAATGTGGTTAATGGCATTTACTGTCCACACAGGAAAAGTTGTGCCGAGCAGCAACCTAATCCACAGAAGGTTTAATGCTGAGCAGCAATTATGCAAATGGGAACCTGGTAACTGCCTTTGGGGTCAAATGCCAGTTACAGCCTACCAGATCTAGAGGAGGGGCATTTAGGCCCAGTTCTCATCCAGCTCAGTGCCCTGTCGTGGTTTCCCTTGTGGTTGACTGAGACCGTGTTATTGATTCTGGTTATTCTGGTATTTTGACTTTGGCATTGATTTTGACTTCCCTGTTTTCTGGCATCCCTGACTCCTGGCTTTTCCTTATCGTTGTGTCTCTTTCTGTTTCCCTTGACCTCGGCTATTCCTGACTATTCTTTGGTACGTTAGTCCGGCCATTCTAAGGTCCGGTATACGTTACCTATCAGTCCTCTGTGCTATACAATTCTACGTGCTGAATCATTCTGTAATCCTGACAGTACCCCAGACTAATAGCCAATAATTATTGTACAGAAAGTTGTCATATGTCTGAATACTCAGAAACCTAGATAACAACGAGCAGAACAATGATTTCCAAAGTAAGTTTACAAATGACATGAGACTGAGACATTAGGTCATTCAAATCAAACAAGAGTAGAGCTAGCGAACATATGCACATTTTTATTGGCATCTAATTTTGTGATAGGTATCTTCCTTTGGCCTCTTTTAGCTGGTTTCCCCATACTTGCTCTGCAATATATTCTCCAATAAACAAACAATGAAAGCAAGGTAGAGAGGGCGATAGATCTACCCCCGCATCCATGTACTTCTCTAAAGGTTTACACAGATCTGGGCAGCCAATGGGCCATGTATTTCCTGGTACATGCGTAAAGCAGTTTGGTAAAGCAGGAGTACCATAAAGTAACCATGTCACTCAGGTGTTTAACCAGGATGTAAATTGCAGGCAGGGGATGTTATGTTGTGAGTAATTCACTGTCTGTTAACCGCAGAAAAGGAAACAGAACAAGCATGTACATCATGGTGAACAACTCTTCTGCTTCCCCTCAGACACCAGAAACGACATTTCCCTCCTCCTCTCCAGGTGCAGCAACAGTCCGACTCCTGCTCAACCTCTCTCATCTAATTGCAAATGAAGGAGAATAAAGATTACGGTTATTTTGAGTGTGCTAGTGTAAGTGAGTGTATAAATTAGTGTGAGTAATTTAGCCTTGAGTGTGATTTAATTTGTGTGTAATTTAGTAATTTGTAAATTAGGGGGGATGTAATTTAGACTGTATGTATGTGTATTTAGTGTGTGGATGTATGCATAATTTAGGTTCTGTAAGAATGGGTGTGCTTAAATGTGTGTGTGCAATTTATTTTGTGTTTAAGTGTGCAGGTGTGAGAATGTGGAAAGTTAGGTATGGATGTATGGCTCATTAAGTGTGTGTTTGATTCATAGAGTGTCTATTGTTGTTTTATATCTATTATATAGAGATATTTGTATATAAAATCTGTAAAGGATGTGAGTGCGGGTGTGATAAAGTGTATAGGCTATGCAGAGACTGGGCCTAGGGCATCTAAAAATCTAAATACATTTCTGGGCCTTGTTTGTTTGTTTGTTTTTCTACTGACTCAGGTTAAAACCTGTTCCACTTCCTGTTCAAGCCCTACCTTGTATTGCTGATGCCACGCCATTGCCACATCTATGTCCTGCCTAACTAACAATTATTTACAATCATAATGCTATTTCAGCTGTTTAATGAGTGTGCTGGCGATACCCTAATGTAAAAGTAACAGTGAATACGCCAAAAACTGATTCCAATTAGTAGTTCCATAGTGTGGTGTCCTGATAGGGAAGCAGAAGGTGTAAATGTTAGGTATGCACTAATCCTGCACATGCTCTCTATGATGCAGTCGTGGTGGACTTGAAAGTTTATTTTAATTATACCCCCTTAATAATCAAAATAATCATAATTGAAGAAGTACCAGACCTTATCAACAGTAAAACGGCAAACTCCTTCATGGATGGTATAAATCATAGCCATAGTATTTCTTGAGTTTCTAAGTTGTGTTTTATCTGTGTTATACTTTGGGACCATTGAACAAGTGCCTATTCTCCAAGGTATGACTTAATAGACAATAAAACATGTAACTGACAGACTGGTTCACATACCTAAATGGAGGTTATCCGGCGGTCTGCTGTATGTTAGGGGTGGGTCAATAGATGAGAATTTGTAGGGATGTAAAGTTGTTGTGGGTGAGTAAGTTTGCAGAAATTGCAGTTGGCATAAGAATTATAGTTGGGGAATGGAGGGGATTAAATATATCACAAATAATAAGGGGGACATTGTGGTGGTGGTGGTGGTGGTGGTGGTGGTGGTGGTGGGAGGATATTTAAACCATAGATTAGAATTGGAATATTTAAATGCTTCATATGGAATTAATCAAAGATTAACTTTATTTAAAAATACTTACAAAAACATTTTTTTTTTAAAAGATCAAACAAATGCCTGCAATGGCTGTTGCTAAAAGCATGTACGTAAATCTTTATTTTACCATAAACAGGAAGATCATTTTTTTTTTATTAAATGGAATATGGGTTAGGGGGTTATTTCCTGCAAGTAACCCCACATGTTATTGTGTCTTACATAACACGGAGAATGCTTTCAGCATAATTTGCAAAACTGTGAATTACCTACCTGTTAAAATTAATCCCCAGCATCGATTAGATGTTTATGAGCTAGTTCATTCTTAAAAGTCTATACTTCGTTACACCTCTTCGAGAACTTCCAAATCCAGACTATATCATGTAATCTAAACTTTCCAGCAGGTTGTGGGTAGCTTCAAATGTACTCAAACTATGACTATGTGTTTATTAAAGGACAGGGGATTGTGATGAAGAAATAATCAATATGATTTAGACTATATCACATCCTGCATTAATAATGGATCCCAACTGCTTGATTTTTTTTCCTCTTTTTTTATAAAAGAAGGCAAATAAACATAACAATAGTTTTGTTTCTGCAAAACTATTGCATTTGTATGAAAGTCAAGTATTGATCAGTGCTGGTAAACACAAACACGCTATTAAATGCTTATTTCTACACAAAAATAAAATTCTGAGAAATAGTGGCAGAAATTAACAAAGTAAGGACATCTAACTAACATAACACAGAAGAATGCACGCTTTGAGTCGTACACTGATGTGACCAGCATGATTACTTTGTGGCTTCATGTTATCATAGCTGTCTCTGATTACCTAGCAACAAAATAATACTTCAGGTGCTGGAGATAATACATTGATGCAAAAATAATGGGGAGTTGTTAAATGTCACCTGAAACGAGTGTATCTCATGACAAGAAAAGAAAGCTAAACTGCCGCTTCTTCAAAAATTTAAAAAACAATGTGAATTCTTAATTCTCAGCTGCTCGCTACACTGATAGGGTGACCAATCCCACCTACATCTAAAAGACAACAAGAAAATCTTTAATGGTACTTTAATGATTGATGGGGAATTGAAGAAAGTAAGTTTTTAACAGTGTTAAGATATTTTAAGATGTGCGAAGCGCTCCACTGTTTGGATTTTAGTGTAATTAATGTCTGCCTGCTTTAGTCTGCAGGAAAGGAGGGACATCCAACCTGGTATGCATTGGATTGAAAAAATGACACATCTACAGCAATTGTATTTACTTCCAATATGAAAATAATAACACAGTGCCTTTAAAGGAACACTTCAAACACATGAAGCACTTTTCTTTTAAATTGCTGAAAAAGGCGTGCTCGGTTTCATTAAAGGGTTATTCCAACTCTTAAAACTTAAAAAAAAAAAAAATGGGCATTATTCTTTAGGTCCATCTCTCCCAAACCCTACAAAAAAAAAAATGTTATACAATGTTATACATTCCTATTGTTATGCTCATCAGAGCTTGCTTTTCTCTGTGTCCTGTCTTGTATGCGTTCACGTTTGGGTGTCTGGTAGGTTCTTAGGATCTTTTTAGTGCTGCAGCGTACGTTGTGGGTTGGGCTTTTTGGTTGGATGTCCTAGCCTTTAAGTACCACAAGAAACAGAAAAATAAAAAGGAAACTTTTAAAGAAGTAAAAATTGAGAAATAAATAAAAATAAATGAAAAATTATGTGGTGTCCTCTCTGTCCCTTCATGTTTTGACGTTGTTTTATGAACGGTTTGCGTATCTCTGTTTTGATTGTATGTGATTTGTGGGCTGTTAATTGGTTAGTCGTGGATTTTGAAGCCATGGGTCCCAGATCTTGCAGAAGTGTTTGGACGTTTTGTGAAATTTGGCTGTCAGGCTGTCCATTTCTTTTGTTTTATCTGGGGTTCCCCAGTTTACTGCTATGGATGGTCTAGTCACTAGTGCTATTCAGTTGGTCATTTTGTTTTGTGCTATTGGGATCTAGGGGAACCTTGGTGTGGAGGAGTTGTGAGGTCAACTCTGTTACCTCTCTCCATAGTAGTTGTACTTTTGGGCATTGCCACCAGAGGTGTATATACGTTCCTCTCTGGCCGCACCCCTTCCAGCATAGGTCAGAGTCCACTCGTCTCATGTGAAAAAGCGGAACAGGAGTTAAGTACCACCTGAGCATGGTTTTATAGGCCTGCTCCTTGTGGTTGACGCATCTAGAGATAGAAGCGGTGGCCTCCCATATCTCCTCCCAATCAGAGGGTTCATCTGGGGGTCCCAGTTCTCTCTCCCAAGCTGACACATATGCTAAGGTTCCTTGAGGGAGGTCTGTAGTCAAGAGGTTGCAGTTGGCCGAGATTTGGCCCTTGTGTGCTGCTGCTTCTATGCATGTTCGTTCAAAAATGTTGTCCGTCTAGTGAATGCGGTTGCCATGTTTTCGGGAGTTGTTAGAAGAAGAAGTCATGAGTGTTGTAAGGGGTGGTGTGCTGAGGCAGGCTTTGAAAATGGGTATAAATTAACCTTATTACATCTACCTGGCTATCAAACAGACAGCCAAGAGATATTTATTCCTGTTAATGAAGCTATGTGAAACTAAACCCAAATGCAGGCACTTGCCCTGAGCTCTTTCATTTGAAATCATAGTTGGCATGGAAAATTTCTCCTTTTTATCTATTCTGTCCAAAAACTTGAAATTCATGTTGAATTCCCAACAATTCACAGTTTAGTGAAAATGCTTGCTGATCTGATAATAATGAACTAAGGTATAGAATAAAATGAAGTTGTTGAATTTACACCACAGTTACAGACAACATAACATTGTATAATGTCATAAATTACTAAGAAAATCCCTGTGAAATGAGAATATGTGGAATATCCAGACACACTCTCTGGAAGGTGTTACTGATGTCTCTTGAAATCTTGAACAAAATCTACTCCCTATTTAGATTCAGGGCTCCCGGAAATAAAATTAAAAATAGGAAAAGGCTTTTACTCACCTTTATTCCAGCACTGAGATTCACTCCGTGCAGCCAACCGCTCTGCCTATGGTGACATTGCTGACTCCACGTCTTCTCATCCAATCCAATGCTTTTCATATGAAAGTATTGAATTCAGTGCTTCCCTATGATGAACACTAGAGGAAGTCAGACATCCTCATGCGATGCAGTCTTTTTTAAGCTATATTTCGATATTATTGTTTTTTATCTGCTAAAAATAAACTTTCGTATTTCTTCTAAACAGAATAGTGTTGTTACAAACTGTCATTTGTAACTGGCCCTTTAAATGACAAATTGCCGTTCTTCCCTGGGTTGTGGAGAAGCCTATTTGCCAGCCTCCTTCCTCATGACTATTGCCCCTGGGAGATTGTTAAGACTTATGGACTTTTATTGGATGTGTATGGCCCTTTAAGACAGTCGGTGGGAATATTGGGGCTTTTGGACTTTTTATGGGACTGGTGCTGGCCCTTTAAGCACCTTTTTGGGGCATAGGGAAAATTGGGACACTGCCCCTTTAAGACGGTGTCCCCAGACGTGGTTGGGACACTGCCCCTTTAAGACGGTGTCCCAGTGTCCCCAGACCTGGTTAAAACCCTTTGTTCCTAGCTATTTCCCACTTGGTTCATTAAATGGGGCTTACTGAACCAAGTACCACACAAGCGGACCCCCTGTATTGGGAGTATGTCGGCAATTTACCTTTCAGAAGCTGCAGTTAACCGCAGCTTAATTGACAATGCTGGGTGGCCTTTGTTCGTTTGCCGAACACGTGGCGGCGGCCATCTTTGTTCTTTCGCACGAGGTCAGCGGTATGTGTAGCCAAATTCATGGAACTAAAATCGGCTACACATTACACAAACACCGCTGAGCCCTACCTTCTCCCACAATGATTTTGCAGCCGCAGAGACTAAGTCCCAATTTTTTCAGCCTGAAATAGACCGACCGCACAGCCCAAATCTTTGGAACTGTTTTGGGCAGGAAAATGTGCTCATAAAGGGACCTCCAGCTAACTTTTTAACCCCTGGATGGATTTGGCTGATTTTTGGTTATGTATATATTTGAAGGTTGCTGATACTAAATGTCATTTTTATGGAGATTGGATGTGTGGTTTTAAAGTTACAGGATATGTGTAAAAACTATATTTTACTGCCTGTGTTAATTATGTTAAACATTGTGTACCATAATTAGATCACAGGCAGAGGGGAGGATTTTTGTATGTAATTGCTGGGAGGTAGACTGGCAAGGCGAGGTAGAAAAGGTAAACTCACCTTTTAACTTCACAGATGGGGCACCAAACACTTAAACAGTTTAACACTGTAGTGTTGGGAATAAATGTTTTAATTTCAATTATTCCTTTAATAAATAAAGAATGCTGTAATTAAATTTCCTATGGCAGAGCATTAGATTGGCTGAGATCATCAAACAAATATATATATTTTTTTCTCCCTCTCTTTTTTTTTTTTTTCTTTCCTTCATTTCAGACGTTACCAGCCTCTTATATTCTTTAAAGCTTTCTGCATCTCAGGCATTGGTATATTAGTCATCATCAATGTTTTCTCTCCCCTCTTCTTCCTATTTATATGACTTTAATTTATATAAAACATTAATATTACTCATTAACAAAGAAAGAAAAAAAAAATACCATAACATAAAGCAGACAAAAACAACATTCACACACGATGATGAAACCCTCTTCCCCAGTCTCTCTGCATTGCTATTCATAATACTGATATATGAGAACACTTTTTTCTTTCCTCTTTTTTTTTCTTTTTCTTCTTCCTTCCCTTTTCTTTACTCCTCACCTTATCCCCCCTTTTTTTTCTTTCTCTTTACTTTTTTCCTACCTTTCCTCTTCTCTTCCTTTCCTCTTCTATGTATATTAATCTACTGCCGACAATTTTTTTTAACCACTTATTTATGTGAAATATTTTTTTTTCTTCAGGTTTCTATTCAAACCTCCCTCCATCCTAAATTGCGAAATTTGTAGGTTTTTTACTATGTCCCAATTCGGTAGATTTTTCGTTCTCCACCTTCTAGCAATAGAAATCTTTGCTGCTATTAATGCATGGGTAAAAAAGTGTTGTAAATCTACATTATACTGATAAATATTTAAATGTAATATAAGCATTTCCGGGGCAAACGGGAAGTTAGATCCGGTTACCATTTCAATTTTGGACAAGAACACTTTCCAAAATTCCTTAAGTGGAGGGCAACTCCACCAAATATGTACACAATCTCCCACTCCCCCTTCGCATCTCCAGCATATATCTGTTTTACTCTGGTCTATTTTGTTTAGACGGCTAGGAACACAATAGAGTCTGATAATGATCTTAAAATGTAGCTCCTCTAAATTTAGGCATTTAATGCGTCTAGCAACTGTCAGATATGCTCTATTCCAGTCCTGTCCATCAATTTTTTGTATTTTTAGATCTTTCTCCCATTTTTTTATCGCCGGAAACATCAAGTCACCCTCTAGTTGTCTCAATAACGAGTTACATTTATTTAATAGGTTTTTCATGTCCTTTCCTTTCAATAAGTTTCATAATTTATTATTTAATTCCCATTTCTCTTTATTTAGAGTTTTATTCAAATAGCTTTTAATCCTCATATAGTTAAATTTCTCAGTTTCCGGGAGACCGAAATTAATAAAAATTTGTTCAATCTAATTAACCCTGGGTCTTGTTGTTATATCTTCTATAGTTTGTATACCTGCTCTTCTCCAATTATTTAGTCTTATGTCTTGCATATTATTTTCTAGTATTGAGATCGGCAGGGTGTTAATAATGTGATTTTTAAATGCACTTTTTTTAATCTTACTCCACATTCCTCTAATGGACTCTATTACCACACTATTAGAACTTGGTTGTCTCTTATTTGTTTCTCCTTCTTGAGTAAACCAGAAAAGTGTTACTAGATCCATACCATCTGCAAGTTCCTTTTCCACCTCATACCACCTTTCTAGTTTGGCCCCAGCCAATTGTGAAATGATACTATGGAAAAGGATACTCACTTTATAGTATTGTTGTATGACTGGGAATCCTACCCCTCCCTTTGATTGATTAATCGAGAGGAGTTTTCTTGCCATTCATGTTTTTTTTGCTTGCCATATGAACTTAGACCAGGCCTGTTGTATTAATAGCAGCCAACCATCGTGGACACTCAGGGGGATCATTCTAAACAAGTATAGCCATTTCGGTAAGATGTAAGACTTAATAATATTAATACGGCCCCACCACAAAAATTCTAGATTCTTCCAACCCTTTAGGAGTTTATTCATTTTAATAAGCAATGGGAGAAAATTGATCTCTACTATTTTCAGTGGGTCAGCACAGATATTAATTCCTAAATAATTAAATGATTTTTCGACCCATGCGAAGTCATATTTCTTCATAATCTCATTTTTGTCTTCTTTATTTACATTTACAACTAAGATAGCTGATTTTTCTATATTTATTTTATATCCAGATACCTGGGAAAATCTTCCAATGATTTCCATAAGTTGTATTATAGATTATAGGGTTTTTTGTATTGTTAAAATAACGTCATCAGCGTATAAATGTATTTTTATATTTTCTTTATTAAATTCAAAACCTACTATCCTCTGCTCTTGTGTTATGGCTAAAGCCAAAGGTTCTAATGCCATGATATAGAGTACCGGAAACAAGGGACACCCTTGTCTTGTTCTGTTTAGCAATGAGAACCATACAGATCTGAAGCCATTTCCTACAACTCTAGCCGTAGGCACTGTATAAAGAGAAGAGATATTCTTGAAAAGTCTTCCCTCTAATCCAAATGCCTGACGGGTTTGCCTCATGAACTCCCAGTTGACCCTGTCAAATGCTTTTTCAGCATCTAAAGATAGGGCCAACATGGGAGCCCCCGATCTTCCAGCATGATTCAAAACATCAATCAGTCTTCTTATATTATGGGTAGATGATCTACCTGGGACAAACCCCACCTGGTCCCTATCTATCACGTCTGGTATAATTCTTTTCAAATGTTCTGCTCTCATAGCCAAATAAAGCTTTATATAGGTATTTAGAAGGGAAATTTGGCGGTAGTTCTTAATTTTTTCTGTGTCTTTTTCTTGCTTAGAAATTGGGACTATATTCGCTTGCAGTAATTCTGCTGGAATCTTTTCAGTTGTTCCAAAGGAGTTAAAAACTTCGATCAAATCTGTTTTGATATTGTTTTTCAAAAATTTATAGAAGAGGTTATCAAACCTGTCAGGTCCTGGTGATGTTTTTTTTTTTAAAGTTTATTAATACAGAAGATCAATTCATCCTCCTTGAATATTTTATTTAATTCTTGTAGTTGTAGATCTGGGATTTTGGGGATTTTAATAGTTTTTAAGAACTCTCTGATGTCTTATTTATTTGACTCGAAATGTTGTATAAATCCTGATAATATGTTTTAAAGGCTTCTCCTTTTTTTCTGGGTTTAATAAAGTTTCCCCATTGTGTACAATTTTAGTATTAACCTTTTTAACTTTTTCTTTCTTTAGTCTATTTGACATCAGAGCTTTATTTAGTAGTCCTGGTGTCTACAGCCTGTCCCATTCGGCTTTTCAATGTAAATACTTCTGTTTCAGAGAGAGAGGTTTTACATTGCTGCCTAGTAACACCTCTAGTGACAGTCACTCAGACGGCTACTAGAGGTGCTTCCAATGTCAGTGCTGCACAGTGTGATGTTCTGCATTGTGATGCTAAATGTTCCCCATATATATGCACGGATTCAATGCAACTCTCTGAGGAGATGTTGATTGCAGCAGCACTGCGTTTTGCAGTGCGTGCACAATAACCTCCCAATGCTTTCCTATGGCAGAGCATTAGATTGGCTGAGATCATCAAAATTGATGATCTCAGGCATGGAGGTGGGATCAGACTGGCGAGGCGAGGTAGAAAAGGTAAACTCACCTTTTAACTTCACAGATGGGGCACCGAACACTTAAACAGTTTAACACTGTAGTGTTAGGAATAAATGTTTTAATTTCAATTATTCCTTTAATAAATAAAGAATGCTGTAATTAAATCTCAAGGTTTTATGAACAATTAATTCTACTATTTATCCAAATCTAAAATATTGATTTTGACTTAGCTATGTTTATCATATAATTGGAATGCAGTCATTATGAGATGTAATTTAATTAACACTAATTATAGCCGTATTTTATAACAGACCCTGAGATGCTGTTTGTGATCTATCCTGTTACCTCATCCCATAGGCGGAGGGAAGGGAAAATCTCATATCCTCAACTATGTAGAATGGGGAGTCTGTATTCCCAACAGTATAGTGTCCCTGCCCTAACTTTAAAGCTGTCCGCTGTTGGCCGATTAAAGGGTTCAAAACATTTTTCAGCTTACCTCTTTCCAGCACCCAAGGCGCTGGCTAGGTTTCCTCCTACCGCAACGTCACGCCAATGTTGGTGGAACCTAATGTGCATGCATAGCGAGCACCGCACTCACATTAAAGCTTTCCTATAGGAAGGCACTGAATTAATGCTTTTCTATGGGGAATGTTAAAGATTCTAGGGCAAAGTATGAGGATGTCCAACATTGTTTGAAGGAGTGAAACTCTGTTAGAAATATGGAAGCGCCTCTAGTGGCTGTCTGGAAGACAGCCACTAGAAATGGAGTTAACCTTACAATGCAATCATTGCAGTTTTGCAGGGTTAAACAAACAGGGGCACTGTATCCAGACACTTCCATGAGATCAAGTGGTCTGGGTGCCTGTAGTGTACCTTTAATAATTGCATACATTTCTAAGACCCCTTACTAAACAACAGAACGCTTATTCATGACCATACCAACTGGCATATAATTGAGTGTTGTGCTCCTTCTAGTGGAAGTGTTTTCTAGTGCTGGTTGATGTCAATTCCACAACTAAAAAATGGTTAAATATATGAAGCAGATTGCAGTAAATTGCGTAGGCAATGCCGATTACCATCTTTATTCAGTGAGCTTTACTCTGCTAAGAAGTAAAAACATTTATTGTTTAAGTGCTGCCTGATTTCGTGAAATTATTTATTTTAGTTTTTTTATCTACGTCCTATTATCATTGTGAAAATCTCTTAGAAACATGAAACAATTCACTTTTAGTACATTTAATTAAACTCATCAATCTCTATAAGTTTATAATAAAAATGGCTTTATAAATAATGTATTAAGGATCTTGGTGCAATTGTAATCATTGTTTTAATCTTGAGCCATGCACTTATTTAAGCAAAGTTCATAAAATGTAATAACTTGATTTACTCTAAAAATAATTACTGGGTTATAAGGCAATTTTTTACATTAATTTTTTTATAATGTAAAATTCATTCATAATTGTTACGCGTTATGTCAGCACGGGCTAGGGAATCTTTACTCCAAGTCTGGAAACAACCCACCTCACCTCTCTTTATTGGAAGACAAATTGCTATATGCTTTCAAAATGGACAAGATAGACAGAAAATTCCAACAGCCCTGGAAACTTTATAACAAAATATTGGACCACTATCTCAAATAGCACATGAAATCCTCCTTAGAACTGACCCCATAGTTCATGTAGCAATCATTATGGGGATGGCTGCCCCATCTTTGACATATAGGCAGTTCACAAATCTTTTTTATTTTTTCCTGGCTTTCTGACCCACATAAGTTCCGGTTTTTATTTGTTTGTTTGTGTTTATGTTTTTGGCTACTAATTTGATATGACTTTTTTTTTTTTTTTTTTATTGTTTGTTAGATTTTATTTTACAGTCATAATACCAAACAGTTGCAGTTATAGACAGTGACTAGAAGGGAATAGTGCAGCATTCGATATCATTGTTGAGATAAACTGAACAATATCTTCTGTAGTCATCCATGAAACATTGGTAGAGCACAAACATGAATATATTCAACATCATGTACAAATCAGTATGCATTCCACAAATAAGGGAATGTAAAAACAATAATAACCTATCTGATAAAGAAAATAAATAATATTGTAAGGAACTAAAGAGTAGTAGAACAAAAGGATAATAGAATGGGTGTACCTATTTCAAGGATTGCCTCAACTCGATCCATACTTCTCTACCCAGATTTTCCAAGTGTCGAAAAAGAGTTGCGTTTTGGTACTTGAAGTGAGTAACGTGCTCATATATGTAGAATTGCTGTTATTTCTTTGAGTTGAGAAGAGGATGGACATTTGGTGGATTACCAGTTGGATGCTATGAGGTTGCGGGTTGCAAGCAAAAATAAATAAATTGCAGCTAGTTGCCAGTGCATATGCTCTAATTTTGAGGGGAATAGTAGGAGCAAATACCTTTATACAGTCAACTGTTCTGTTCTAAAATAATTAGTTTGCTAAAATTATTCTATACGATTGTGTAGAAAACCAGCCATTAATAGATAGTCAGTATATTTGTATGAATGTGGTTCTTGTGTATTCTGTGTCATTAGAGGTTCTCTCGGTGTATTGTGTATGAAAATTGCTAGAATTCAAAGTGAATTTAAAATTTAAGCAAAAATAACCAAACTGCAAGTATAACTGACTTGGAGAACGTTTTCAGCTATAAAATCTGGCTTTAAATCTGAAATTCATTTTGAATTCCCAACAATGCTAAATTTAGTGATTAACCCTGTCAATTCAATAATTTCAGTTCAAGTATGTGACAGAAGAAAAATGAACTATAGCACAGATGCACAGGTTCATTCTCGCTGTAAATAATCTTCTTAGTGTGTGGATGGTTTATGAAAGATACAAGAATTCCCATCTGGTATCACCAAAGGTAAATTTACAATTGATCCCAGATAATAAAAAAATGTATGTAAACCTTAAACGTTCAGTCATCTTCCCTTATTTACCTAGTAGGGATTGAGGACTCTGCTAATAATTATAGCACAATCCCTTTATTCAAATAGACTATGAGAATAATTCACCTGGAAACAGTGGAGAAAAGGAATGCTGGGAGTTCAAATCCCATTAATCTTCTTCATTGTAACGAATATAAATATCAGAATGTCCCAGTTTGAGCTATATATCCCATTTTTTATGTGCGTGTAAAGTGTGATAAATTGTACTAGGCAATCCCTCTCACCTCTAGGCTAGCTCACTGTAAAAATGGATTCTATGAGCCAGATGCGATTTGGCTGAGAAGTCTGTTCATCTGCTGCTCCTGGATGTTTTGATCTCGTTGGTCACGGTCAGCCCAATAAATAGGATATAAATCTTATGAGTTTTCAGATTATATTGCGCAATGGACGCAAAGAGTTCTATAGAATCATGTACAGGAAATGTTCAAAACATAATTTATAAATCAATTAGCTCACCTTCAGAATATAAGCGATGTCAAATTATCACTCCAGTTTCACATTTAATATATCAAGAGTTCTCTTTACTGTCATTAGAGGTTCTCTCGGTCATTCTTAGGATCTGAGCATTGTGTATTACACAGATGAAATCTTGTTTTTGCTAGCTTGTCTGTGGCCCTTATAGCTGACCTACCGCTAAGGTATTTTAGCTGCCATCCTTCTACCTAAAATTTGCTCACTCTATTAGTTGGTCTATAATGGGTTTATAATGGGAAGCATAACGAAAACTGCTATATCCTCTGTGGGTGCAGTATTTTAATACATAATGAGGAGGGTGATCATTTCTCTAGTGGATATGGTGCTCAAAGTATCTCTTAAACTAGGTAGTGCAGACACATATTATTTGAAGCTATCTTCATGAGAATATATACCATGGACATTGCAGGCATACTATGTATAAACCATTTCCACTCATCACTTACCTAAACTAGATACAGAAAAAGAATCCCTCTGTGCATATATCATCTGGACCATGTAAGCGTATGTATTTCTCTTTGCATAAATTGGACATTGCAAAACCATTCCACCATTCATCCATAAACCATTGACATTCACTGCATAGGGCAAACTCTTTTTATATGCATGCAACATCAGCTATCAGTCTGAGATTTCTCTGGTAAAAGGAATATCCACAGAGTGCATGTCTAGTGATTGGCACCGATCACACTATTTCTCGTGCTGTGGTCACATAATACAGAGCACTCACAAAGCACTCTGTATTGTGTAAGATGGTAAATCCCTCTGCTGATGTCAGTAGTGAGTTAGGATTAGGGTTAGTGTTAGCACAGTGTTAGGTCCAGAGTCCATGGGTAAAGCAGCTGTAAGGTTAGGATTAGTGTAGGCTTAGGGTTGGTGTGGGGTTATTGTTTTGTTTGATGTTTGGGTTCAGAGCATACCTGCACTCAATATATCATGGACACATTAAAAAGCTTGTCTGAGAGTGATGGGAGTTACATTGCACAGCCTGTTCTGAAGACAATGTGGACTTTATTTCCCAGCTTTACCTGGCTGAAAATATGAGTTATAGTTTGAGGAATAATGAAAGCATTTGACGTTTAATGTGTATGATTAATTTATATGTATACTGTTACATATTTTAAGTAGGGACTTTTTAAAGCTTGCCTCTTAAAATATTAATTAATATAATATTTGTAACATATTTGGAGAGTAAAGTGTTCAACTTTGACTCTTCAGATATTTGAGGAATAGAACTGCCACAGGGTTATTTACTACAGTGAGAATTCTCTTTGAATTCTCACCTTAGTGAATAACCTTACCAGTGTCCCTGTGATCTTCAGGATAGCAGAGGGTTTGGCAATCCCAAATTAGGATGTCCTTTTATCTAGCTACGTGCATTTAAAATCTTGGCTTTCAAAAGTAAAGACAGAAATGTCATCATAAAAAGACCCATTTGGAACTGATGCGGAAGTAATATGATCTCACCTCTAGTGATGCACCGAACGGTTCGCCGGCGAACAGTTCCTGGCGAACATAGCGTGTTCGCGTCCGCCGCGGACGGCGAACACATGCGCGGTTCGATCCGCCCCCTATTCATCATCATTGAGTAAACTTTGACCCTGTACCTCACAGTCAGCAGACACATTCCAGCCAATTAGCAGCACACCCTCCCTAGCAGACCCTCCCACCTACTGGACAGCATCCATTTTAGATTCATTCTCAAGCTGCATGCTTAGTGAGAGGAGGGAAAGTGTAGCTGCTGTTGATTAGATAGGGAAATGCATAGCTAGGTTAGGGTATACAGTGTCCACTACAGTCCTGAAGGACTCATCTGATCTCTGCTGTAAGGACAGCACCCCAAAAAGCCCTTTTTAGGGCTAGAACATCAGTCTGCTTTTTTTTTTTCTGTGTAATGTAATTGCAGTTGCCTGCCTGCCAGCTTCTGTGTCAGGCTCACAGTGGATACTGTGCCCATTTGTCAGTGCCACCACTCATATCTGGTGTCACAATAGCTTGCATTTAAAAACAAAAAACTTTTTTCACTGTTATAGATTGAATAGCAGTTAGTGTCCTTAAAGCGGGTGTGTCAGGCTCACAGTGGATACTGTGCCCAGTGCCACCACTCACTCACTGGTGTCACAATAGCTTGCATTTAAAACCAAAAAATATTTTTCACTGTTATGGATTGAATAGCAGTTAGTTGTCTCAAAGCGGGTGTGTCAGGCTCACAGTGGATACTGTGCCCAGTGCCACCACTCACTCACTGGTGTCACAATAGCTTGCATTTAAAACCCAAAAACTTTTTCACTGTTATAGATTGAATAGCAGTCAGTGTCCTTAAAGCGGGTGTGTCAGGCTCACAGTGGATACTGTGCCCAGTGCCACCACTTACTCACTGGTGTCACAATAGCTTGCATTTAAAAACAAAACTTTTTTCATTGTTATAGATTGAATAGCAGTCAGTGTCCTTAAAGCGGGTGTGTCAGGCTCACAGTGGATACTGTGCCCAGTGCCACCACTCACTCACTGGTGTCACAATAGCTTACATTTAAAAACAAAAAACTTTTTTCACTGTTATAGATTGAATAGCAATCAGTGTCCTTAAAGCGGGTGTGTCAGGCTCACAGTGGATACTGTGCCCATTTGCCCAGTGCCACGACTCATATCTGGTGTCACAATAGCTTAAGCTTGACATTTAAAAAGAAAAAAAAATTTTCACTCTAATAGATTGAATAGCAGTTAGTTGTCTGCAAGCGTCTGGGTGTCAGGCCTCATTCAGCGTGTGCTCTGCAGACCTCTGCCAGTGTACTTTTCCACTCATATCTGGTGTCACAATAGCGTGCATTTAAAAACCAAAAATCTTTTTTCACTGTTATAGATTGAATAGCAGTTAGTTGTCTCAAAGCGGGTGTGTCAGCCCTACAGCATATACTCTGCCAGTTTACAGTGCCACTCATATCTGGTGTCACAATAGTGTGCATTTAAAAACCAAAAATCTTTTTTCACTGTCATAGATTGAATAGCAGTTAGTTGTCTCAAAGCGGGTGTGTCAGCCCTACAGCGTGTACTCTGCCAGTTTACAGTGCCACTCATATCTGGTGTCACAATAGCTTGCATTTAAAAACAAAAAACTTTTTTCACTGTTATAGATTGAATAGCAGTTAGTTGTCTCAAAGCGGGTGTGTCAGCCCTACAACTCTGCCAGTTTACAACTCATATCTGGTGTCAAATAGCTTTTTTAAAAACAAAAAACTTTTTTCACTGTTATAGATTGAATAGCAGTTAGTTGTCTCAAAGCGGGTGTGTCAGGCTCACAGTGGATACTGTGCCCAGTGCCACCACTCACTCACTGGTACCCGGACGAAATTTATTTTCACAAAAGGCAATCCCCAACCTGTACTCGATTGTGCAAAAGGAAATAATGGCATGTCTGGCACACAGTGTTGGGGCAAGGGTCCATCTGACCACTGATACCTGGTTTGCAAAGCATGGCAGGGCAGGTATATCACCTACACTGCGCATTGGGCAAACCTGCTGACGGCTGCCAAGCATGGAATGCGTGGCTCTGCAGAGGAGTTGGTGACACCGCCATGACTTGCAGGCAGGCCTGCTGCCACCTCCTCTACTCCTCCTACTCCATCCTCTTCCATAACCTCCTCGGCTGAGTCCTCTTCTGCTGCTGCGTCTTGCTCCACATCAACGGATAGGGGACGTAACAGGGATTAAACTGATAAGAATAGTACTACTTAACACACCACTCCTATCTGGTGGCACATTAGATTGCACGCGCAATGCCCCAAATTTGTTGTGATCTGTGAGTAAGGTAAACAGTTGTCCATACAAGTAAGGTTGGAGCTTTTTGAGGGCCCACACCACCACCAGGCACTCCTTTTCAATGGCAGTGTATCTACTTCCCTGGGCAAAAGTTTCCGGCTTAGATAAGCCCCGGGTTGCTCGCCGCCATCTGCTCCGATTTGGCTCAGTACTGCTCCCAATCCAAACTTGGAAGCGTCTGTATGGACGAGAAAGCGTTTAGTTGGATCAGGAGCAGAAAGTACAGATGATTTAATGAGCGCCGTCTTGAGCTGTTGGAAGGCCTGTTCACACTCTGGGGCCCATACTACTATCTTGGGGAGGTTTTTACGCGTTCCTATATTGCACTTACTGGGCTTTAGGGTCAGTCCAGCCTCCCTAATCCGTCTAGTACGGCTCCTATGTGGGTCAGGTGTTAGGCCAGGAGCAGCTAAAAATGGCTATATCATCCAAGTAGGCGCAGGCATACTCCTGAAACCCATCCAGTAGCCGATCTACCATCCTCTGAAAGTTAGCCGGGGCATTCTTCATCCCGAATGGCATGGCCTTAAACTGATACAGGCCAAACGAGGTGACAAATGCCGACTTGTGGATGGCGTCCTCGGCTAATGGAATTTGCCAGTACCCCTTGAACAGATCTATTGTGGTGAGGTACTGGCCTCTGGCCATTTTGTCTAGGAGCTCGTCTATCCGGGGCATAGACGAGGCGTCTGAGGTTGTTTTATCGTTTAGCCTCCGGTAGTCTACACAGAAACGGGTCGTGCCGTCCCGTTTCGGTACTAGTACTACCGGGGAGGCCCAGGGGCTGTCAGAGTGTTCTATCACCCCTAACTGCATAATTTCCTCAATTTCTTTCTGAATATTTTCTTTAACTGCTTCGGGTATGCGATAGGCGGTTTGGCGAAGGGGGGTCTGGTCTAGGGTTTCAACTTTGTGAGTGGTTAACGGACTGTACCCAGGTAGGTTGGAAAATGTGGCCCCCTTGTCCTGGATTAGTCTTTGGACCTGGGTTCGCTCCTGGGTGTCTAACCGTTCTCCTAACTGTACTTCTCCCAGGTCTCCGCTCTGGCCCTCTAGGTCTAGGAGATCTGGGAGTGGCAAATTATCATAATCTTCAGTGGCAGGTGCACAGATTGCGGTTACCTCTTCCGTGCGCTCGTGGTATGGCTTGAGCATGTTCACATGGAGCATGCGCTTGCCTCCCGTGCCTGTGACCGCACCGATCACAAAGGTGGTATCACAAACCTGCTCTACCACCTTGTATGGGCCCTGCCAGGAAGCCTGCAGCTTGTCCTTGTGGACAGTGTCAATCCATATCTGCCAAGTGACCCTATGTAGGGGGAACAGTCTCTATTCTGCTCTGTGTCAGTGTGTATCATGGTCTCTGAGGACAGGTGTCAATCCATATCTGCCAAGTGACCCTATGTAGGGGAACAGTCTCTATTCTGCTCTGTGTCAGTGTGTATCATGGTCTCTGAGGACAGGTTTCAATCCATATCTGCCAAGTGACCCCATGTAGGAGAACAGTCTTTATTCTGCTCTGTGTCAGTGTGTATCATGATCTCTGAGGACAGGTGTCAATCCATATCTGCCAAGTTACCCCATGTAGGAGAACAGTCTCTATTCTGTCTGTGTCAGTGTGTAACATGGTCTCTGAGGACAGGTGTCAATCCATATCTGCTGACTCTGCTGTCAGTGTGTATCATGGTCTCTGAGGACAGGTGTCAATCCATATCTGCCAAGTGACCCTATGTAGGGGGAACAGTCTCTATTCTGCTCTGTGTCAGTGTGTATCAGGGATCCTTAGGACAGGTGTCAATCCATATCTGCCAAGTGACCCTATGTAGGGGGAGTCTCTATTCTGATCACTCTGAGGACAGGTGTCAATCCATATCTGCCAAGTGTAGTCTCTATTCTGTCTGTGTCAGTGTGTATGGTCTCTGAGGACAGGTGTCAATCCATATCTGCCAAGTGACCCTATGTAGTGCTCTCGTCAGTGTGTATCATGGTCTCTGAGGACAGGTGTCAATCCATATCTGCCAAGTGACCCTATGTAGGGGGAACAGTCTCTATTCTGCTCTTTGTCAGTGTGTATCAGGGATCCTTAGGACAGGTGTCAATCCATATCTGCCAAGTGACCCTATGTAGGGGGACCAGTCTCTATTCTGCTCTGTGTCCGTGTGCATCAGGGGCTCTGAGGACAGGTGTCAATCCATATGTCAAGGTGTCAATATGTCATATGTCAGGTGTCAATCCATATTCATTGTGATTTAGGAATGTTAGGTGATTTCTGCCCTTTATGGATTAAAACCAGACTCTGCATCAACTGTGTAATTTTCCATGGGAGTTTTGCCATGGATCCCTCTCCTGCCACAGTCCAGGTGTTAGTCCCCTTGAAACAACTTTTCCATCCCTATTGTGGCCAAAAAGAGTCCCTGTGTGTTTTAAAATTCAACTGCCCATTGAAGTCTATGGTGGTTCGCCCGGTTCGCCGGTTCGTGAACATTTGCGGAAGTTTGCGTTCGCCGTTCGCGAACCGAAAATTTCGTGTTCGCGACATCACTACTCACCTCAAAACCCCAAAACTTCCATTGAAACCTTTGCCAGTAAGGTTATGGTTGGGTTTGTATTGTAGCATTAGGGGTTGGTTTACTTTAGGATAACATTAGTGGTACATAGGTTATGAAATGCTTAGAGGTAAAGGGACACTCCAGACTCCTAAAACACTTTAGCTTGCTGAAATGCTTTATGTGTGAAGAGTGTGTCTTCTGTTTTGACGATTTCAATAGAAATTGGCACTTTTATAAATAAACCTGGTTACACCCACACGGCCTGTCAATCAGATGACTGGTACTATTACTTCCTGGTTTGATTAACTCAGTAGAGATAAACTTAAGAGGCTGAAATTGCCCAGAGCACCTGCCTTGGAAAAACTTCTCATTGAGCTGTGATTGGACAGTTACAGAAAGTCTGGACGGGGTTAGAAGAAGAGGGCTTGCAAAAGCGGCAGACAAGAGGGCCTACAAAAGCAGCAGACAAGAAGCTGTTTTAAATATATGCCCAATGTAAAAATGCATAATTAAATATATGCAAGTTTTCATTTGGTGTATATATATTAAACAGTGGTTTTTATTTATTTTGTATTTTGGCAATGGAGTGTCCCTTTAATGAGAACTTGGGAGTATAATGTTCATTATTCTTTGCAGACAAAGCTGTACCCATGTCATTACAACATTGGGTACAGCAGTATGTCTTAGCCATGTCCTTTTCAACAGCATATTTTTGTAGCAGCAGCAGCAGCAGCAGCTTAACCTCTTAAGTATTGATACCAACATAATTTTTCAGAATGTCACCCAACTGAGTATTTTTCATTTGACTTTTTAAAGTGGATCACGACCAGCAGACTTGTTTTGATTGACAATTACTATGAAGACTTTAAAATGCTAAATAAGTTTGTTCCTCTACCAAGATGATTATACGCGGCCCCCATCATATTCCGTTTTAGTGTTTCATTCACAGCTGGAAAGCTTAATGCCTGTATTTCCATCCCACATCCTTATGGAAAACAACTTTTACAGAATACCTGGAGCTAGATATTGCCTTTCATTTTCAGGATTTTGGTGACCAAAGACATTTACATTGTTATCATAATTTAGGAGTCAATGCCTCAAAGATTATTATTTTATTAATATAACTAATACATTTAAGTGATAACTTGACCAGCATATATTTTAAAGAGCATCTTAAATGTTTTAATACATCACTACAAAAAATAAAAGGTATAGCCAAAGACTGCAAACAGCATGAAATTTGGAGTTGTTATTTTCATAAAATCTGAAATAAAACCAACCTATTGATTTTGGTCTCATTAAAGCTAAAGATTTTTTTTACACAGTTGACTTAATAAAAATATATTAAATCTTTAAACTGCCAACATGCTGACTTAAGGTATTAAAGAGAATATTGATTTAGCTGCTTTTAGTCACATCAATTATATTTTCCTCTTAAAACTTGTAACAGAGAGCACTTGGTATAAAATGTTATTACAATCATGAATCATTTCACAATCAGTTCATAAAAAGAAAAGAAAATAATAACAGAAGCATAAAGCATGTATAAACATACACATGAATACCAATTAACCCCCTAATGTGTATTTTATGAAATGTCTGCTGCACTATTGAGGTTCCCTGGGCTCTTTAGTATTCACATATTAAATAATATTAAAAAATAATAATAGTTGTAAACATTAAATTGCAAAACAACAAATAACAAAAAGAAAAAAAACAACAACCAAACTAAACAAACTGTACATAATACCACAGTTTATTGTGCTTATTTTTGTTGGCATCTAGAGAAATTACTCTTCAAGTAAGCAGGTTAGTGGTTGGATTGTAATCATGGATGCCAATCAGATGCCAGTAGAGTTTTTGTATTTATGTAGGATTTGTGTCTATATAGGATTCCTGATATATCTGTCCCAAGAATTAAACCAAGAGTTGAAGAAATAACATGGTATTAAGGGAAGACTTATTAATTCTCGCTTAAATAATAATTAGTTTGTTAAAAAATTTCTTCATGATAATAAACAACAGAAACCTCTGAGCCCTGTTAGCGAAGAGTGTGTCTTTATAGGCCCGCTCTGGGCAACATAACAACATCATCGTTTCTGGTGTGAGGAGATCCTGGGCACCGGTTTACCTGAAGGGATTAAACCATAAACAAACCATTAGCCGCAAAGTCTTAAGTCTGATTGATCTACCCTTGAACGCTTGTCAGAGGCTTTAATCTATGTATCTTTTTCACTCCCTTTTTTCAATGCTGCTGATAGCTTGATTGAAACCTCTGACATGGAATGGAACTTCAGGGGCAGAGCAAGCACCAGCTTGAAGACGTGGGGGTTCAACAATTCGGTTTAAGCCCTTTAGATAAACTGGCTTTAGGTGACTGACCACCTTTCCGATAAAGTTGTTATGGAGTCCTGAGTGTTCCATTGAAGGCTTACTTTATGAACCATAATAAATATGCATCATTGCAAAGTTAATGATGCAGAGATTAAAGATTATAAAGATTGCTCCATGCACAAGCCAGTCCCTGAGCTGTATATCCAGAATGCTATCCTGTAGGCTGCCTTTCTTAATTCTGTGGCGTTCACATGCCCAATTTGGCCTGATCTCTCTCTCTCTCTCTCTCTCTCTCTCTCTCTCTCTCTCTCTCTCTCTCTCTCTCAGAGAGATCTCTATGTAATGTGGTGTCAGATTCTACACCAGATCACAGCTTTAAATAAACCAAACTGAGAAAAAGATTATTAGGTCAGTTATGCTTCCATTTCAGCTACTATGACCTTAAATGTCAAATTTACTTTGAATTCTCACTTTAGTGAAAATAAGAATAACAAAAAAAAATATCAGGAAAGTGCATTTAGGAAGGTATGACTCCATTGCTGTTAGATCTTATTTTCCAACTCGTACCACCTTAGCCACATTACAGAAGTTGATGGCATGGACCACAACAATGTTATATAAAAAAGAAACAAATGAGAGAACAAAAAATATTTAAACTGCATGAAGCATTAGTTAATTTAACATTCAAAAAGAATGAAAATACCTGCATAGCAACAATATCCTGGTTTCAGTGTATCTTTTGTCAGTTTGTCTTTTGGGGGAATTGATATAATCCATATTATTTACTAATTTATCAAATATTTTACCAGGAAGGATGCATTGAGATATCTCTCATTTTCAAGTATGTCCTGGGTTTCACTTATATATGCCATAGAGATCTGCATGTGGTGTCTGGAATAAAACTAAACCATACAGGTAAAAAAAGTAATGATATGATTAAAAAGACAGAGTTGTTGAAAATTGTAGATTATACTAGCTTTAGTGTAACTATAATCTTAATTTTATTTTAAAAGTTAGGTACAATAAAAGTCCCCTCCCAACCAACTACTTCCTCTTTCAAGCTGCGACAAAAAACAATGAACAGAAACAATCATATACATATAGCAATAGTAGTAGAAGTCAACAAAGCCAACTGATGACCTTCATCTAGAAGAAGAACTTGAACGTGGATCTGAAGATGAACCATTAAACTGAAACGAAAGATTCGGTTAGCGGATGAAATGTACTGTGAAAAACATGGTCACCATAATCAAATACGGACAGTACAATATCAATAGAAATCTCACCCCAAACTTTCCAAAAGGAAATAAACATGTGACATACCTAATCGGAAGCCTGAAGAACAATATATCAACCATAAGCGGTCAAATAAAATGACAAAAAAGGAACAAGGGTAGGGTGGAACTGAGAGGGAAATATTCGCCTCCTGTCATTAATAAAATTAAGCGTCACATAACAAGACAGAGCCGACGCCACACATAGTTTAGGCGAGTCGCGGAATGACGGATAGAAGATAGCTGTCGAATCCAACTTAGTTCGTCTGGACACAGCGAAGGTCACCCCGCCCGGAGAAAAGGAAAAAGCATCGACATCGAAAGCCCGTACATTGGAGACTCGATGGAAGGAGATTAGGCATAGTAAGAGAACGAATTTGGACGAAAGTTGATGTAGGGAAAGGTCCTGATTATCAGGCAAGTCCTGGAGGAATGATAATACTGTGCACATGTCCCAGAGGGAGGAGTACTTAGGCATCGGGGGCCGTGATAGTCTCATGCCCCGGAGAAGTCTGCAAACCAACGGGTCTTGAACAATCGTGAAACCTTGGAGTGGTACGTGAGCTGCCGAGATCGCTGACCTTGCCACATTAACTGAATGATATGAGTGCCCCCGGTCAAACAGGTGCAAAAGGAAATTCAGGACACTGGCTACAGGGGCCGTAAGGGATCGGTATCCCGTTCCAGGCACCAATGACACCAAGAGCTCCATCCTGACAAGTAGCATCTCCTAGTTCCAGGAGCCCAGGAGTCCCAAAGGAGGTTTTTAGCAGACTGCGATAATGCCTCGACATTCCAGGTTCCCCTGAAAGAGTCCAGGTCACTAAGCAGAGGTGGCCGTCCACCATGAGGGGGTAAGGATTGCCTTGAGAGTCCGAGAGGAGCGTCTGCATGGATGGTAGAAGGAGTGGATCCTGATGGATTAGGTCTAGAAGTTCCGGAAACCAGGCCTGACTCTGCCATAGGGGGATCAGCAATACCAAGGATACACGTTGACGTTGTACCTGTAGCAGGACCCTGGAGATTATAGCAAATGGAGGAAATGCATGTGCTCCCTGAGATGGCCACACCTGAAGGAAAACATCCACCGCCATGCAAGCCAGGTCCGGAAGCCAACTGAAGTAGGTTGGGACCTGATAGTTCGTCCTGGAGGCAAAGAGATCCACTGTGAACGGGCCCTTCCTGTCCGCGATCTCGAGGAAAACAGAACGAAGGAGCCTCTGGCCCTGGCTGGTGATGTTGCGTTGGAAGCAGAAACTGTAGATCTCCTTCATCACCTACGAAAGCATCCGGGATCTGGCCCCTCCCAAGTGGTTGACGTACTGGACCACTGAGAAGTTGTCCATCCTTAGAAGAACACAACAATCAGAAAGGTGGTTCATCAAACTCCACATAGCGAATGAGCCCGCAATCAGTTCCAGGCAGTTTATGTGGAACTCCGACTCTATCTCCGATCATGGTCCTCCCATGGCCCCGCAACCCCAAAGACTTGTGTCCGACTCCAGGACGAAATCCAGGGTCGGTCCGAAAATCGTCTTTCCATTCCAGGCCAACATGTGAAGCAGCCACCAGCGCAGTTCGGTCTTGACATCTGGAGTGGAGGGGAATCACTTGGTCGTAGGATGGTCTCCTGCGGAGGAAGTTGGCCTTCAGGCACTGCATGGCCCTGTAGTGAAGGGGACCTGGGTAGATCGCCTGGATCAACGCGGAGAGGAGGCCCAACATGCACACCAACATCCTCAGTGGGATCCAGTCTTGACATAGAATCTTCCGTATTTCCTTCTGAATGGTCAAGATCTTGGACTGATGAAGGCATAGGAGGCACTCATTGCTTCTATTTCGAAGCCCAAGAACTCAATTACCTGCGACGGAGAGAGGGACGACTTTTCCCGGTTGAACACGAAAACCAGCGACTCGAACAAGGAGACCGCAGAGCACGTCTGACACTTCAGCCTGGAAGGCTCCTCGCAAAAGATCAGCAGATCGTCCAGGTAGATGATACAACGGACACCCTCAGATCGAAGGCGTGCCGTCACTGGTTTCAATAGTTTGGTGAACACCACGGTGCTGAGCTGAGACTGGAAGGGAGGCAGGTGAATTGGCAAGGTCTGCCTTTCCAGAGGAAACAGAGGAACCGTCGTCATGTGGGGTCCACCAGTACCAAGAGGTAGGCGTCCTTCATGTCCAGTCTCGTGAACCAATCCCCTGGGCGGAGGAGGTCCCGCAGGACATGGATGCCCTCCATCTTGAAATCAGGGTAAACCACAAAGGCGTTCAGGTTTTTCAGGTTGATCACTGGGCAGAAATCACCGGATTTTTTCCACACCAGAAATATGGAGCTGAAGAAACCTCCATCGTCTGGCACCCACTGGACCCCGCAAGGGCTCAAATCTCTGCATCTATCAGGGACTGCAGCACCCTTTATGACACGGGAACCGAGGGAAGGTGAACCTGTGTCGGCGGGGATTGAAAATCTATGACATAGCCCCGAACAGTCTGAAGCACCCACGCATCCGAGGAAACCCCCCACCACCTGTCCCTGCAGTGAAACAATCTCCCTGCATGCAACAGAGTGGGAGGAGAACTGGTAGCAACTGTTCTCATTTGTAGGCATCCTTGCTCACCCACAAGCTCGGCTCCCTCTACCTCGGTTCGACCTTTGGAGTTGAAGGTCCGTGAATGGTAGGATGGGAAGAAGGATGGTGCATGGGATCCTCGGTGATCAAATGGCCAGAAACGGTGTCCCCCGCTGTCATCCAGACCTGCCAAAAACCAGCGAACTCTGTTCTGTGGGTGGAAGACCCTCTTCATTGAGGTCTGGGCCTTGCTCAGAGTGGTGAATACATTCACATACTTGTGAAGCTCCTTGATGAAGGGTTCCCCAAAGAGAAGACCCTTGGCCAGGGGTCCCAGTTCCTTCGACCCCCAAATCTGAGAGTTTGGCGTCCATACGAATGGGGACTGCCTTTCTGCGTTCTGTGCAGAGCACGATGTTTGTAGCAGGCAAATAGAGTGCAGAGCCCAGTCCCGTATAGAAGCTGGTTCTAGGGCAACACCCTGTGAAAAAGCCTCATCCGCGAGCACGGGAAACCTGGCCAGGCTGCCCAGCATGTCCAGCAGTTTATCCTGCGCCAGTTGGAGGCTGCGCTCGACCCCATTTTTTAGGGTCACACCCGTTATGTGTCATCAAGCCCAGTGGCCTAATGGATAAGGCACTGGCCTCCTAAGCCAGGGATTGTGGGTTCAAGTCCTGTCTGGGGTGCACCAACATGTCTAAGGTGGTTGAACTTGAGCATGGCACTCAAATTGAGTTGCCCCCAAATGTACAGTTTCAGTAAAGGAGATTAAACATGCACAGGATATGCATAAGGCTATCCTAACTATAAGATAAGGCCCGGGACTAATGAAAGTAATTTAAAAAATTGGGCCAAGTGGTTCTTATCTGCTGACACATTCTATGTTTCTATGTATGTGGAGACCATGGGGTCAGATTCCGGGGTCAGGGCGACCTTATCCAGGAGTACGGGCCTGGGGCATTCTGCCCGTAATCTCCTGCGCACTTCCCAGTCTAGAGGTCTGCGGACCCAGTAATGCATGAACTGTGCCAGGTAGTCGGGCAGCGACCATTCAGAGGAACTGGGGTGTCTGATGGACTGAGGGTCGAACAGGGGTTCACCCATGGCATCCAGGAAGACATCGTCCTCCAGAGGAGATGTCAGAGCCCTTTGTTCGGAAGCTTCCCCAGAATCAGGTCCACATTGGGTCGCCCATGTTGTCTTCGCCCAACCATCTTCCTCCTCCAAGGACGACTGGTCCGCCCGCCATTCATCCATGGGTGGGGGGTATGGTGTCCTCCTCCCCTTTGTCCAAGAGGCGCCTGAGCCGGTTAGGTGAGTCAAAGAGCACCGGACCCTGTCGCTTTGCCGGAGCCTTACCCTTCTGGGAGTGTGGTTCAGGGCCTTCACCCTTCCAAAAGCACTTGTGCACCCTTGCCTGATCTCTCCTTGGAGAGTCTAACAAAAATAGACAGGTCCAGGCACTCTAGGTCTCACAGCCAAAGCAATGTTTTCACCAAACTGGTCTTTGTGCCTGGACCTCTCTATTTTTGTTCTACCTGATTATATATTGTCATAATTGAATGGTAGCAGCTATGAGTTTAGGAGGCTGCAGGAGAAAGGTGTTATTGGAAAGAAAGCCTGTTCTGATTAAAAGTGTATTTTTCTCTTGTAAAAACCGTAAGTAATTGGTTCAGTATGGAATAATTGTAACATTAATATATTCTGTTAATATCAATTTGCGGTATCATAATTTGATTAAAAATTTTTTTTTAGAGGCTACTACATGTTAAAGCTCCACAGTTCTGTACTGAACACAACACATGCAATACTAACCACATTCCTACATACAAATGCATTAACAACTAGGAACCATCTCCATGGCTTTCTAACATAGGTCTCAATTCGTTTTTTGGATGAGCTTTTCAAATGATCATAATTTTAAATGATTCATCTGCAGAAGTCACCATTAAAGTCCATTGGAATGTCTGTAGATAAATTACTTGTAAAGTTTTTGTAACAGATTGTAATCATTTGAAAAGCTTATCAAAAAAATATTAAATTGAGGCCATAGTGTAGAATGCAATGTATAAGGTTGTATTCATGAGACATGCTGAATTAAGTCATTGCTGTAACTAGGCCATAAATGTGTGAACAATGGTTAGAGAGCTAACATAGTAGGCACTGGGAAGGGAGGGGGCATTATTTGCATTGTGACATAAAATGTAGGCAGAGTCACAGTGCCCGTTGTCCAAACCGATGGGGAAGGACATAGCCCACCTCCAGATCCCAACATCGGTGCACCCTGGAGTCCAAAGTCAATGGTACCTTGACAGTATATTGTTATATTAGTGCCAGTGTGATGCATGTGTCATTTGCATATAGTTATAGTGTCAGTGTGAATGTGTGTGAATTTGTTTAAAAAACCAGTATATGGGAATTTAAGAATGCATTTGAGGGTGCAAATTCACAAATACTTATGTGTATAGTGCAAATGAATGATTATGTATAGCTTCACCATGAATCTGTGTTTGTAAATATAGGCAAATTTTTGTGTGTAATGTCAACAAAATTTTATTTTTTTGTAGTGTCAGGTAGTGGATATGCTGTAGTTTACTTGCATCTAGTGTCAATATGCGTGAATGCAGTGTTCAACATGCTAGTAGCAAAAAATTACATAATAGGTGTGTATTTGTGTGCAGTGTCTGAATAAATGAACACAGTGTTGTTTTGTTTGAAGTATGTGTACATGTGTCAATATATTCTAATGGGTAATTTTGAATACACCTGTGGAATGAGGAGAGGTAGGCAGCACAAAGGAAACCTCAGCACTGGAAAAAGGTAAGGAAAACATATTTTTTAATTTGCATTACAAACAGGAGATGGTGTGTATATATATATATATATAGGAATAGGGACACTATAGCTTTAGGAATATAGGTTTCCTAACACTAAAGTGTTCCTTTAATATTGCACAAATTCCAAAGCCGTAGTACACCAGTCCTTTTGGATATAATTTAGTCAAGACATGGAATCCTTTAAATAGTGTTATGTTGCACAAGGTCCCAATCCAGATATTTACAAAGTAAAGTAATCACTTTTTTTTACTTTCTTTTTACTTCTGTGGATGCCCAATAATCAAAATAAGTAGGCTAGCAGTCCAGTGGTTGGAATACATGTTTGTAATCCTGTAAGTGTCCCTTTAAGTCAGTCTTGCACTGCACAACTTAGGAGTAGGTAGGGATCAGAATTAAAATAGGCTAAATCTCTTACGGGCCACAGATAGGTTTTTAGTGCCTCGCTTTCCAAGTAAAAGTATACAATTGCATATACAGATACACACACACACACACACTCACACACACTGACAGATATACAGATACACACATTGACAGACATGCACAAACAGAGACACACATTGACACACATTGACAGACATACAGATGCACAGACAGACAAACACAGTGACAGACATACAGATACACACACACTGACAGACATACAGATACACACCACAAACAGACAGACATAGATACACATACACACTGACAGACATACAGATACACACACAGACACACACTGACAGATACACAAATAGACAAGCACACTGACAGACATACAGATACCCACACAGACACACACACACTGACAGATACACAGACACACATGCCCTGACAGACATACAGATACACAAACACACACTGACAGACACACAGATACACACACTGACAGACATACAGATACCCACACAGACACACACACACCTGCACTGATAGACAAACAGATACACAGACACACAAATACACACACTAACAGACAGACACACATATACACACACTGACAGACACACTGACAGACATACAGATGCCCACACACTAACAGACATTCAAATGCACAGACATACAGTTGTGCTCAAATGTTTGCATACACTTTTAAAAGAAAACACAAGGGAGCAGGCAAAACATATTTCTTTTATTTCTTATAGGATTCATATTCAACTGTCGGTTATAACAGAATGGCACAATCATAAAGCAATACATGGCAACAAAGAAAAAAATGAAATGACCCCTGTTCAAAAGTCTGCATACCCTTAGTTCTTAATAATGTGTATTACCCCCTTTAACATCAATGGCAGCGTGCAGTCTTTTGTAATAGTGGTCTATGAGGCCCCTAATTCTTGCAGGTGGTATAGCCCATTTGTCTTGGCAAAATGCCTCCAAATCATGCAAAGGCTTTGGTCATATTGTATGAACTGCATGTTTGAGATCTCACCCAGAGTGGTTCGATGATATTAAGGTCAGGAGACTGTGATGGCCACAAGTCCAGAACCTTCACCTTTTTCTGCTGTAGCCACTGGAGGGTCAACTTGGCCTTGTGCTTAGGGTCATTGTCATGCTGGAAAGTCCAAGAGGGTCCCATGTGCAGCTTTTGTGCAGAAGAATGCAAATTGTCTGCCAGCATTTGCTGATAACATGCTGCATTCATCTTGCCATCAAAATTATCCTTGCCTTTAGAGCTCACACACCCAAAAACTTCAGTGAGCCACCACCATGCTTCTCATCGGGGATCTTATTTTTTTTTTACTAAAGGCCTTGTTGATCCCTCTACAAACATAGCGCTTATGTTTGTGACCATAAAGCTCTATTTTGGTCTTGTCACTCCATATTCCAGTGTGCCAGAAGCTGTGAGGCGTTTCAAGGTGTTTTTCGGGCATGTTGTAATTGGGTTTTTTTGTGGCATTGCCGCAATAAAGTCTTCTTGCTGGCAACTCGAACATGCAGTTCAATTTTGTCCAAGTATCGTAATATTGTGCTCCTCGAAACAACCACACTGTATTTCCCCTGAGGTTACCTGTGGGTTTTTATTTGTACTAAACAATTATTTTGGTAGTTGTTCCTGAAATCTTTCTTGGTCTACTTAACTTTTGCTTGGTATTGAGAAATCATCGAATTTTCCACTTTTTAATAAGTGATTGAACAGTACTAACTGGCATTTTTTTGGATATCTTTTTATATCCTTTTCCATCTTTATAAAGTTCCATTACCTTACACAGGTCTTTTGACAGTGCATCCACGTGAAAGATAACACACTCATTGACTATCAGCCTTCTCTGGCTTCTGTCTCTCCCGGCTTGGCCCCATGCCTACTGCCCCCCCCACCCTGTCTCTGAGAGGAAGGGACTCGCAGCTCTCACTTCCTCCCATGCTGCAGATAAGCAAAGGGTGTTGTTAAAGGGTCACAGCGATCGAACGGGCCCCTGCTGACAAATAGTTACCAAAAAAAGCACGCTAAACTGATCTGTAAATAGAAAGACAAAGAATAGTGCAGACCATCTGGACTAAAACAAAATATGTACAGGGGGATATGAGGGAAATAAACTCACATGGACTATCACCCCTGGCTCTGGGTTTGCAATGCTCCACTTGAGATGGAAAACTCCCACACTGATAGAACTCCAAGTGGTGTGCCCACTGGAAACTGGTAGAGCTATGCAATATAGAACAGAGAGAGGCAGGACCTCCAATTGAATAGTATCAAATACAATTTAGACAAGACAACAGTTAAAAACTCTTACTTTATGAGTAGTGGGTTATGCTAGCATAGCTACCCACATAAAAGCATGTAAACAGCAGATAGAAAGTCACTTCCTGGTTTCGTCCGTCCCGATCGCGTGATCCCTGCTGACAAATGCCCACCGGTTGCCCCTAAGTGCAGGGGCCACCTAATGGGCCTTCTTAGAGTGCGGCCCATACAAAGTGATTTGGCGGGTCACATTTTTGTCACCATTTTTGTCTTCTTGATGCACTTCAACACTATTGATAGGGATATTAAATTAACTTGTAGAATTTAATTTTTAGAATTGGAGTTTTATGTACAGGATGAAATAATAAACATTAAAGGGACACTATAGTCACCAAAACAACTTTGACTTAATTAATCAGTTATGGTGTATAGATCATGCCCCTGCTCAACTCATTGCCATTTAGGAGTTAAATCACTTTTGTTTCTATTTATGCAGTCCTATCCATACCTTCCCTAGCTGTGACTGACACAGCCTGCATGAAATCAAAATGGTTTAATTTTCAATCAGATGTAACTTACTTAAAACGTTTTTACCTCCTGCTCTGTAAATTGAACTTGAATTACATACAGGAGGCTCCTGTGGGGTCTAACAAGCTATTAACAGAGCAGGAGATAGGAAATTCAAAATTAGACAGATTTATCAGTAAAGGAAGTGTAAACATTAGATGACTCTTAACAGGAAGTGTTTAGGCAGGCTATGCAAGTCACATGCAGGGATTCATGACTATGGCTGTAAAAACAAAGTGATTTAACTCCTGAAGGGAAGAGAATTCGCTGTTGAAACTGCAGGAGCATGATCTATTCACTAAAGTGCTTCATTATGCTAATGTTGTTTTGGTGACTATAGTGACCCTTTAAAAAATATATGGATGTCGACAGTTCTATTTTATTCCTTTAGTTGCCATAATTAACCTCGATTCAAAATTTTTCAATATGACCAATTTTGGGGGGAAATATATTTTTATCATGAATGTCAAGTAACATTGCATGTATCAGAATAAACCATAGTTACTTACAGGTATAATTATTATTAATATTTATAAAGTGCCAACAAATTCCATAGCACTGTAAAATAGTATGGATAGTAGTTTAGGCAGTTTGAGGAAAATCCCAATTAATGTCCAATTGAGGTATAGTTGATTGTGGTAGAGAAGCTGAAATTGTTTAAAAGAGTGTAACGGATCACCTGGCACCCCAACTGGGCACCTTGACCAACAGATGCTTCCTAGCAGACACTGAGGACCGTAAGCACCGCAAAGGGCACCACAAGCACCGCAGACTCCACAACCACCGTAGCTTAGCTGGGATCTGGCCGTCTTCCTCCCACCCTTGACCAACCTCTGATATCCAGGACCGTGTGGGAAAGATCTCTCCTATTCCAGAAAGCATAGCAGAAACAGCTCTTATAAGAGCTAGTGATTAGAACCCAGGGGAGTATAAGGAGTATAGCAATCCTCAGTGTGACTATAGAAGTTCCCCTCCAAGCATGAGACAAGGCTACGTGTTGAGGGTTAAACAGAAACTCTATTTTAATGGAGGCTCACTGACCTTTTATGCAAGTTTCCCAACAAGGGTGACACCCACGTGAACCTTGTTGGGCACAGGGACACAAAGGTAACAAACCAATGTTATATCCCCTGATAGCCCTGATCTGGGTGAACATATCAAAAAATCACCCAGATCAAATTAGGGGTTCAGAAATTTTATGCAAGTTATAGTTTTGCCCAGGCGCAGGCATGGTCCAAAACAGTTCCACAGAATCGCTAAGTGCCACTGGAGGACCGACCGGGAACCGAAAGGTTTTCAGGCCAAAAATAGTTCCAGGGCATACGCTGCTTAGTCCCCCTGAAGTCTATTTGTGGTTTTGGTCCATGCGAACGAGATGGCAACCACCACGTGTTCAAATGTCGAATGGCGGCCACTTCGACTCTTCTGGAGTTTGATGTTCCACTTGAAAAGTTGGAACTGTGGACATAAAAATCAAGAAAGGCACAAACAGTGATTTAAACCAAGTTTTATCACAGGGGCCATAGTCACAGGTTAGGAGGCCTGCAAGTATGCCCCTCCAAGAACCAGTGGCGAGGTTACTTTCACCACAAAGAGTATAAAGAAATATTGGTATTTATTGAGGAAGCATCCAGTACTCTTTCAAACGCCACCAAAACAAATTAAAAAGATTATTAAAAAAAATTGGCATCTGCTAAAAGAGGATACCATACTTGGGACTATAATTCCAGATAAACCGAAAGTAATATTCAGAGGGGCACCTAATCTAAAAATGCAGCTCACGAAAAACTTTACGAGATATCAGAAAAGTTCTAACGCCCTCAATAATTTTCTACAAACTAAAAAAGGATTTTTTAAATGCAATTGTTGCGTAGCTTGTAAAAAAACTAAAAAGCCAGATAGGAATACCTAAAATTTCAAATCAAACAATTCTAATAAAAATTATGAAATTAGGGACACAATCACTTGTATGAGTAAAAACGTTATATATCTTTTAGAATGCCCCTGCGGCCTGCAACATGTAGGGAGGACCATAAGACCTTTAAGAACCCGAATAGGGGAACACTGTAGAAATATTGAAAAAGGCTTTCAAAACCACCTAGTATCATCTCACTTTGAAGTACACAATAATGACCCTCACGAGTTGAAATTTATGGGTATTACCAAGATGCCTCAATATTGGAGAGGTGGAGATATGATCAAAAGACTAGGCAAAAAAGAGATGGAATGGGTGTACTATTTGGATACTCTACACCCCAAAGGATTAAATGCTGAATTCGACCTTTTACATTTTTTATAATTCTTTCACTCACCATTTTCTCTTTTTTAACTTTTTAACTGGATACATTTTATACTTTTTTCTTTTTATACTAGAATATTCCCAAATCTTGTTCTTAATATAAGAAATTCTCTTTTTTAGCTTATTTTCTTTTTTAAATTATCCCCACCTCATATGTATGCTTTTTCTACCATTATAAGTATTGTTATGTATTGGCACTTTATCATCTATTCACTAAATATATATAGAGAATCATGATTCTATAGTTCCAATTATATATGGCTCATTCTCTTTATTTAATTATTTTATATACAGTTATGTACTTATAATAAATAGAAATTGAGCTTGTTCTCAATTTCAATAAAAACATAAATCCATCTAATCTGTAACACCCCATATTGGGTCACCTAAAGAGACACTTCCGGTTGACGGCCGCGACTCGGTAAGAATGATGATGCTACCACAGCCGCTAATTATGGACATGAATGTGAACTACATTTCCCACCATTCATTAGTGGTTGTGGCGCGCCATTTCCAGTCGACGCCCGCAACCAACAGGAAACAGGAAGAACAGCACCACATCTGATGAATATCCACATATTAAGACCCCTTATATATATCGGGAGGAATGCCAAGGATACCCACACTTTTGAAAAAGCCCAAACTTGGGCGAAACGCGTCAAGGGAAGGACTAGAAGCCATTTTTTATGTTTTAAATTATTCTTTGAGAAATAAATTGAAGCTTATTTTATCCAATCCTCTGGCTTTTACATATTTCCTGGTGCTGCTGGTTTCCTGATATATCCACATATCCCTTGGTGGGGATCCACATATCCCTTGGTGGGGATCATACAAGTTATCATCACCAGAGCAAGTTATTGCTCTGGACACTGTAAGTAGGATATCTACTTTTTCTATTCCAATTTTTGGCCTTGATACTGTACCATTGGTTTTTTTACTTTGTCTTTTCTATATATATATATGGTTGCTGAGTTTGGACATCCCAACATCTACATATCCTAAGACGGGGATTGTACCGTCCAGGCGCTATACAGCAGAGCTCTTAGCAGCTCTGCAAAGTGTGAGTTTGCCTTTCATCTAGAATTTTACATATTCTAACATCTATTATTTAGAACATATTGCACTATTATTTTATTGTTTTTATCTCCTTTGAGGTTTTTTCCATGCTGTATTAACCGAGATCCATATGTATGTATGATATAATCATTTTATTATTGTAACACATTTTTTGGCGCGGTTTACCACTTTTCCTATTTTCACATTTCTGTTCACTATAAAGCACGTATTGGGAGGTCCTGCTGGTTCACTGCTGCCCTACACATTTTTTGGTTTTATAGAGAGTGCCTAAATTTCTCTTTGCATGTGACTGTGTGACTGTCTGTGACTGTCTGCGACTGTCTGCCTGTGTGTGTGTGTGTGTGACTGTCTGTGACTGTCTGCTTGTGTGTGCAACTGTCTGCGTGTGTGTGTGTGTGTGTGTGTGTGTGTGTGTGTGTGAGACTGTCTGCTTATGTTTGGCCTGGTGTGTGACTATCTGCCTGTGTGTGTGACTGTCTGCTTGTATGTGTGACTGTGTGTGTGTCTGTCTGTCTGTCTGCCTCTGTGTGTGTGTGTGTGTGTGTGTGTGTGAATGTCTGCCTGTGTGCATGTGTGTGTGTGACTGTCTGCCTGTGTGTGTGTATGACTGTCTGTGACTGTCTGCTTGTGTGTGTGACTGTCTGTGACTGTCTGCTTGTGTGTGCAACTGTCTGCGTGTGTATGTGTGTGTGTGTGTGTGTGTGTGAGACTGTCTGCTTATGTTTGGCCTGGTGTGTGACTATCTGCCTGTGTGTGTGACTGTCTGCCTGTGTGTGTGTGTGTGTGTGTGTGTGTGTGTGTGTGTGTAACTGTCTGCCTGTGTGTGACTGTCAGGCCTGTGTGTGACTGTCTGTCTGCGTGTGTGTGACTGTCTGTCTGCCTGTGTGTGTGTGTGACTGTCTGTGACTGTCTGCATGTGTGTGTGACTGTCTGTGACTGTCTGCTTTTGTGTGTGACTGTCTGCCTGTGTGTGACTGTCTGCGTGTGTATGTGTGTGTGTGTGTGTGTGACTGTCTGCTTATGTTTGTGACTGTCTACCTGCATGTGTGTGTGTGTATGTGACTGTCTGCCTGCCTGTGACTGTCTGCTTGTGTGTGTGACTGTCTATGACCGTCTGCTTGTGTGTGTGACTGCCTGTGTGTGTGTGTCTGTGTGTGTGTAAATGTCTGCCTGTGTGTGACTGTCAGGCCTGTGTATGACTGTCTGTCTGCGTGTGTGTGACTGTCTGTCTGCCTGTGTGTGTGTGTGTGTGTGACTGTCTATGACTGTCTGCTTGTGTGTGTGACTGTCTGTGACTGTCTGCTTTTGTGTGTGACTGTCTGCCTGTGTGTGACTGTCTGCGTGTGTATGTGTGTGTGTGACTGTCTGCTTATGTTTGTGACTGTCTGCCTGTGTGTGTGTGTGTGTGTGACTGTCTGTCTGCCTGTGTGTGTGTGTGTGTGCGACTGTCTGCCTGTGCGCGACTATCTGCCTGTGTGTGTGACTGTGTGTGACTGTCTGCATTTGTTTGTGTGTGTGAGACTGTCTGTCTGTGTGTGAGACTGTGTGTGTGTGTGTGTGTGTGTGTGTGACTCATGGGTGTCCGCAGGAATTCATACAGTCCATACAGTCCAAATGGATATCTGAATCTTCTTATGTTGAAGATGTCTTGGAACGCTTGTCAATATGTAGATACATAAAAGAAATAAAAAAGAACTCCAATAGTGTAGGATGTCGACAAAATTTCCAGGTGTGGGTCTATAAGTAGGTAAAAAACTCACCTTGGCGTGAGCAAAAAAAACTTTGCTCAAGTATTCTTAGCGTTCAGTGGCGTCAATCCCCCACTGGTTGGATATAGGTAATGGAGTCCTCAGCAATTCCTCGATATGTAAAAAGATGAGAGACGTATATAGTGCTCACTGAGTTATATAAAAACAAATAAAAATGGTAAAATACTCACATGTGTATGAGCAGGAAATACTGCTCAGTATGATGGCGCAGGTGGTACAATCTTAGGATTCTTGGAAAGTGACGTGCTTCAATCCAAATCGGTGACCAGGTAATTCAAATTAAAATTAAAAATGGAAGGAATTAAAAATATATAGGCAAAAAATAAGAGCCGATATTCCTTTATTAAAATATAATATATCAATATATAAAACAAACTAATAATAGCCAAAACGTGTTTCACCACACAGGGCTTTATCAAATGGCATTTAAAAGGGAGAAAAACCTGGTACAGTAGCTGCTTTTATAAGCTAAAAAAGATACAGATAGGCATTTGAATTTTGGCGCCAGAATGACGTCACTAATACAATATGCATAATTTGAAACACATTTAAAAGTGAGAATTTAAAATATAGAGGCATTTTATAGTGCAATATAAAGATATTTGTCAATTTAAAATAGTAAAACGAGCATTATTTACGATATTATACACATGTAGATATGATGTCACTAAGGAACATATAGTAGCAATTTATGTATATTCAAAAGTTAAAATTTAGGGTATAAAAACATAAATAAAAGGGGTATAGAGATGTCTCTGGACTTTAAATAAAAAAATGAGCGTTTATTTAAATAATACATAAGGAAACACGTGATCGCGACTAGACACGATCACGTGATCGGGACTGGGCATTGTGGGAAATGTATGCCCGAAAGTCGAGAGATCGGCGCAGAGATATTCCGCCCGTCTCTCGGCTGCATATACAACAAAAGGCATAATAGGGCTAGAAAGCTAGCCCCTAGAGCATGCAGAAACCTAACAGGGGGAGGGAGAAGAGGAGAGAAAAAAAAAGAAAAGGGGAAGAGAGGCAAAAGAGGGGCTGCTGCAGGAAACATCCTGCATGAATAAAAAAAAAGTATAAATATAAATATAAAAATATAAATATGATATATGTTACAAAGTACAAAATGAAAAATAAATAATAAAATGAAAAATAAATGAATGAAAAAGATTATAAAGTGTAATGAAAAAAAAAAGGGGGGGGATTTTGGGAAAGAGAAAAAATAAAAAAAATTAAAAAATTTATTAAATAAATGTAATAAAAAATATATTTAATAAAAAATTAAAAATAAATAAATAAAATATAAAATATATATATATATATAAATAAAAATAAAAATAAAAATAAATATAAAATAAAAAATAAAAAATATATATTTAATAAAAAATAATGGAATGCATAATTTCATAAAAAGTTAAAAAGGTCAAATTCTACATTTAATCCTTGGGGTGATAGGGTTTTTAATTGGAAAACCCAATTCATCTCTCTTTTTCCCAAAATATTTTTCATATCTCCTCCTCTCCATGGCATAGAGACTTTTTCTATCCCAGTAACTTTAAGAACACTGGGGTCTTTATTGTGAAATAAAAAGTGCTTAGACACTGAATGGTTGTCATATCCTTTTTTGATATTGCGGCAATGTTCTGCCAATCTAATCTTTAAACACCTTGTTGTCATGCCAACATATTGAAAACCACATGGACATTCTAATAAATACATAACATTTTTAGTGTTACATCCTATAAAGTCTTTAATCGGGTACATAGTTTTGGTAATGGTGGAAGAGAAATGGGTCGTTTTAGTATTGGTATTTGGATTTGTGGATCTGCATACAATACATTTGTTACATTTAAAAAAACCTTTTGGTTTTGACAGAAAATTCTCCTTTGATGAAGTAATTTTAGTATAGTTTTTTGTTAGAATTTTCTTAAAGTTTGGTGCCCCTCTAAAAATCACATTTGGTTTGTCAGGAATACAGTCTTTTAAAAGGTCGTCCTGTTTAAGAATGTGCCAATGTTTATTAATGATTTTTTTTATATCTTTATTTTTCTTATTAAAGTCTAAGATAATAGGCAATTTTGGGGGGTCTTCCTTTTTAGCTTTATATACTAAAAGGTCTTTTCTTTCTTTTGCAGTAACTTCTTTTAATGCTGTATTCAATTTTTCTGGTTCATAGTTTTTTTCTAAAAACTTACTATTCAATGAGGTAGATTGGATTTTAAAATCATTTGATAGAGAACAGTTGCGATGAAGACGAAGAAATTGACTTTTTGGAATCCCATCTAACCAGGGTTTATAATGACAACTTGTATGATCTATGATGGTATTAGTACAGACTTCTTTAAAGAAGGTCTTAGTTTGAATATTACCTTCATGAATAAAAATGTTAAGATCCAGAAAATCAATAGATACCTTACTATAATTTGAGGTTAAAATTATACTTTTATCATTGTTGTTTAAAAATTCTAAAAACAACTTAAGAGAGGTCTCTGAACCTTGCCAGATAAAAAATAAATCGTCTATATAACGAAAATATGCGACCAGGTTTGCCCGCCAGCTGTGATCACCCCAAATGGCCGATGACTCCCAATCAGCCATAAAGAGGTTAGCGTAGCTAGGTGCAAACCTGGTTCCCATAGCTGTGCCTTTTTTTTTAATATAAAAAGAATCATAAAACCAAAAATAGAAATTGTTAAAATCATGTGAATGCCCTCTAATATAAAGTTTATTTGGGAGACCGGAATCGAACTTTGGTTTTTTAAAAATTTTTCAACTGACTCACATCCTAAGGTGTGGGGAATAATAGTATATAATGATTGGACGTCACAAGTAACTAAAATGTAATCTTGACACCATATAAAATCTTTTAAAAAGGATAAAAGGGTCATGGAGTCTTTAAGATAGGATCTCATTAGTTTAACTGAAGGCTGTAATAAAATATTTATATATTCTGAGAGATTAGATAAAACGGAGTTAATCCCTGATACAATTGGTCTCCCAGGAGGTTCTGTCATATTTTTATGAATTTTGGGGAGGAAGTAAATGACCGGTATCTTAGGGTAGGGAATGTTTAAATAGTTAAATTCTTGTTTACTTAGGATGTCCAAATCAAGTCCCTTAGTTAAAAAATCTTTTAAAATAATTTTAATTTTTGAAGTTGGGTCGTATGGTAACTTGTCATACACTTCACGATCATTGAGTTGACGATTAGCTTCCTCAATGTATGATAGTTTGGACAAAATGACCAAACCTCCACCTTTGTCGGCAGGTTTAATGACGATATCTTCGTCATTTTGAAGTTCTTTTATTGCTTTACGTTCATTTTGTGTTAGATTCTGATGATCGTATTTTTTGTGTTTTATTTTCTCAAAATCTTTAAGAACTAATTTTTCGAAGACCTCTATTGGACCTGATTTAAAATGTGAGGGGTAGAACTTAGAGGAATTTTTTAAATCTGTATGAATTGTAAGATCAACTGTTGGAATATTAATAGGTTGATTTTGAGGTGTTGGATTAGTTGTAGAGGTAATGGTGTTTTGAGTAAAGAATCTTTTGATAGTGGCTTTCCTCACAAATTTATTTATATCTAAAAAAGCTTGAAAGGAATTAAAAGAGTTAGTAGGGGCATATTTTAGACCTTTACTTAAAACCTGGATCTGTGTGGATGTTAAAACTTTTTGCGAAAGGTTAAAGATTCCTAGTTTTTTTTCATCACAGTTTTGTATTATTGTTGTCTCTCTTTTCTTTCTCTTTTGTAGTCTTCCGCCACTTCTCCTTCCTCTATGCTTAAGCTTTGTTTTCTTGTTCTGGGGAGGTACGGAGTTTGTATATGAGGTAGGTTTTGTGTACGAATGTCTAAAAAATTATCTTCAATTTCTGAATCAATAGACAGTAACTGATATCTATTATTATGAGTGTAATTGGGTGGTGATTTCGGGGGGTCGGGATATTTATGCCCGAACCTGGATCTTTGTGGTCTAGGGGTTAAAGGTTGTGAATGGTTGGGCTTTCTTGAGGTGGTGTACTGAGGGAAATTCTGATAATCTGGTGAATTGTGATGATTATTCGTATTGTGAATAGGTTTTCTATAAGTATGTGATGGTCTTTGCTTATTGTATAGTGAATTCTTCCTTTCATATTCATTTGAGTGATTGCCAGTAGAACTGTGTTTCCTTTGAGGATAGTAATTAACTTGACGGTGACGGTGCATAGCAGGTGAGGTAGGATAGTGTCTTGGTTTTTCATAGTAGTGAGGGTAAGGGTTAGAGTTATGTCCATATTTTGAATTTCAATTTTTTACTGTGTACGTATCACTAGTATACTTTTTGTGTAAATTATATGTTCTGATTTGGTTATTGTTGTAGTCTTGCTTGTCCCTTATATATTTCTTTATTTTTATATGCTTAGTATCGGTTTCCACCTTTTCAATCTTACTTTGTATTAGGATTGAATTTTGTTTATAAGCATGGGTTTCTGTAAATGGTAATAGATTGTCTTTAAGTTTATTAATCTCAATGTCTAAGATAGAAAGTTTTTTGCTTTTTTTTAAGATTAAAGTCTCCATGAGGCCAAAGGTGCATATTTCAAGTTTATTGAACCAGTCATTCATAAATTCTTCATCGTCTTGATCTGAAGTGGGTAATTTATGTAACCTAAGGCCTCTAGGAGTAATCTTTTCATCAATATATTTCTTTAGGGTTGCTATTTCCCATTTTAATTTGATTTCAGAAGTCAAAGCTTTTTCTAATTGTCTAAATAAGTCTTGCTGGTTCTGAGTTAGATGGTCATTATAAATTAATTCACTGTTATTCGAGTCAAATACATGGTTAATATCAATAGTATAATTTCTCCTATAATCAAAAATAGACATAGTCTCTATAGAGAAAAAAGCAGCTATCACCAGAGGGAAAAGACAATAGAACAAAAAGATAATGGTTCAGCGCTAAGTAGTCTATAAGAAACTAAAATAAAGTTTATCATATTTTAATATAGGAATATCGGCTCTTATTTTTTGCCTATATATTTTTAATTCCTTCCATTTTTAATTTTAATTTGAATTACCTGGTCACCGATTTGGATTGAAGCACGTCACTTTCCAAGAATCCTAAGGTGGGGATTGTACCACCTGCGCCATCATACTGAGCAGTATTTCCTGCTCATACACATGTGAGTATTTTACCATTTTTATTTGTTTTTATATAACTCAGTGAGCACTATATACGTCTCTCATCTTTTTACATATCGAGGAATTGCTGAGGACTCCATTACCTATATCCAACCAGTGGGCGATTGACGCCACTGAACGCTAAGAATACTTGAGCAAAGTTTTTTTGCTCACGCCAAGGTGAGTTTTTTACCTACTTATAGACCCACACCTGGAAATTTTGTCGACATCCTACACTATTGGAGTTCTTTTTTATTTCTTTTATGTATCTACATATTGACAAGCGTTCCAAGACATCTTCAACATAAGAAGATTCAGATATCCATTTGGACTGTATACTCATCTAAGAACAACACAGGTTTATCTATTATTTGGGACTTTTTTATTACTTTTATTTATTCCATTTATTTTACCTCCTTGTCCCCTTAGCGCGACCTATATACCCATTTTTTTCTATCCTATTCCATGTGAGGCTTGTTGAGGGACCTCATTCCTATAGGTTGCTGCTTTTACACCTCATTTTAGTTTCTTATAGACTACTTAGCGCTGAACCATTATCTTTTTGTTCTAGAACGGCATATCACCTTGCCTCCTTAATGAATGGCAAATACATACAGCGACTCTGATAATCATGGAACAGAGAAAGTCCACGCAAAGTTCTATGTTACAAAAGTAAAAGACAAGTAAGGGCTGCACCACATGAACTAGGATAAAATAAAGTAAAAAAGTAAAAGACAAGTAAGGGCTGCGCCACATGAACTAGGATAAAATAAAGTTAAATATAATATAAAATAAATAAAATATAATAAAGTAAATACTGTGAGTCTTATTCCAGATGTGCAAATTGTCACAAATAAAATTGTCTCTTATTCAGGAGGTAGGTTCAATTGTGGTTCCTAGGTTCTTTATACTTGGGGGGTCTTGTTGTCTTTAGTCTCCTTATGTGGGTGAGAAGAAGACAGAATAACCGAATAAACTAATAGTGCAGTAAGTCAGGGCTAAATAGGCCTGTTATTAATAATAATAGTATTAAACTCACATTTGAGAGAGCTTTAGCCAGCTCTAGTATGAATCGCCTGTAGTGGTATAATCCCCACTATTTTGGATATGGTGGAAGTAGGTCTTGACTGGTAGTTGTCTAGATGCTCGGAGAAAAGATAAAAATAGCCACAGATAGTGCTCTCAGTAAGACAATAATAATTGTATTGAATATATGAATATAAAAATTGTACTTAAAGACATAGAGCAGGCTCACTGCTCTGTGGTGACAGTGTTGGTGGTATAATCCCAAACTATGGATTAATTTGGGAGTAGTAGTAGATGGAATAAAAATTAGGAGATAAAAAATAAGATAATAAGAAGAAGAAGAAGAAGAAATAATATATATATTATTAATTAAAAGCCAGGAAAGATGTATGAATAAAATGTTGTAAAACCTTTATTATATCCTGTTGAGTCCTTTATTATATCAGATAAAAAAAAAAAATTCCATGGCACAGCCCTTACTTATCTTTAACTTTTGTATTTTCCTAAAGGGTTGAGAGGAATCCCCTTTTTAGGGTTGCTGTCTTATTGTTCATTTTCTGTTTTATCAAGCGCTGACCCATTTGTGTATTCTTCCAATGTTCTATGTTACACCTCTCCAGTGAATGAACCACAGTGGCAGTGATGAAGTGACCACAGAAGGCCCCAGTGTACTGTACTTTCCAGTGACCGCTATATAAACTACCTACCACCAAGTAACGTACCTGTTGCAGCCTTTAGGGCCAAAATGTTTGAGATGATAGTGTAACGGATCACCTGGCACTCCGACTGGGTACCTCCGTTGAAGGATGCTCCTAGCGCATCCTGAGGGCTCCAAGCACTCCAGCTGACACCATAACCACCGTAGACTCCTTCAGAGAGCAAGACAGGAACATGCTCTTACAAGAGCCTAGTAGTGATATAGCAAGGGAGTATGACTAGCATAGCAATCCCTTGTAGCAGATTCCCCCAATAAGAGACGGCACTCCAAATTGAGGGTGAAGTAGAACTGAAACTTTAATCTAACACTCTGCTTTTATGCGCATTTTACACACATAGTACCGCCCACAAGGTTTTGAAGTACAACCAATCAATACGTACAATACACTCAGACACCCCCACACAAAATCCTCCCCTCTGCCTGTGATACAATTTCCTTAGACAATGGGTTAATGTAATTATCACAGGCAGAGAAATACATTTTTTACACATGTACTATAACTTTAAAAATATACAGTCAATCTTCATAAAAATTACATATCATTCAGCACACTTTAATTATAAACATAGTCGAAATTCAGCCAATTCCATCCAGGGGTTAAAAAGTTATGTGGAGGTCCCTTTATGACCGACTTGATTTGGGCTGTGCGGTCGGTCTATTTCACACAAAAAAAATGCGTTTGAATCGCCGAATGGGACTTAGTCTCTGTGGCTGAAAAATCAGTGTAGGAGAAGGTAAGGGTCAGCGGCAGGGCTGGACTGGGAGAAAAATTCGGCCTGGGCATTTTTTTATCACAGCGGCACACTAAGAAGGGGGCATGGGCAGAGAGGGTGTGTTTCGTCATCACCAATGACAAACACGTCCCCTCTCAAAGTGAGCATGTTGGTTCAATGCTCTTCCAGGGCAGACCATGCGCAGAACTCTGCTAAAGAGCTCTAGCATGAGGAAAAAAAAGCCCTGTATTTGTTCTGCACAGTGTAAGAAAATTTAATAACATGCTTGCACTGTGTTTCCTTGCAACTTGTCTCTGGTGTCTCTATAAATAGATACCAGAAGACAAAAGGGCCAGGAAAGAGTATTGTGCATGTGTTTGGAGCCTGCTTGTGGGATTGCGTGTGTGAACTGATTGTGGTGTGGTATTGTGTAATAAGGTCGATTTTAGTCGTGTTGTGTTTTTGGTGTAATGCATATGTGGCTAGGGGCTGTAGAGAATGTGTGTATAGGGTTTGTAGTAAGTGTGTGCATACAGGCTATAGTGTGTGTGTGTGTGTGTGTGTGTATAGGTGATGTAGTGTTTGTAGGGGTTGTAGAGAGTGTGTGTTTAGGGGTGTAGTATGTGTTTATTTACAATGAATCTAGTGTGTAGGTGGTGCAGCGTGTGTGTATACAGGAGTCTAGTGTGTGTTTGAAGGACCCAGAATGTGTAGGAGATCTAGTGAGTGTATGTATATAAGGATTCAGAGTGTATAAAGGGATCCAGAGTGTGTATTTTAGGAATGTAGTGTGTGTGTGTGTGTGTGTGTGTGTGTAGGTGGTGCAGCGTGTGTGTATACAGGAGTCTAGTGTGTGTTTGAAGGACCCAGAATGTGTAGGAGATCTAGTGAGTGTGTGTATATAAGGATTCAGAGTGTATAAAGGGATCCAGAGTTGGGTAAGGGATCTAGTGTGTGTCTGGAACATAATGTGTTTAGGAGTGCAGTATGTGTGTGAGGGGTGCTGTAGTGTGTGTATGTATGTATGTATGTATATATATATATATATATATATATATATATATATAATGTAAATATGTTCGTAAGTATTGTGTGTGTGTGTTTGGTGCAGTGTGTATGTGTGAGGGGTGCAGTGGGTGTCTGTGAGGGATATAGTGTGTATGTGAAGGGTGCAGTATATGTGTGTGATGGATGCTGTGTTTGAGTGGTGAGATGTGGGGGCTGTGTGTGATGTGTGTGTGTGTGTGGGTACTGTGTGTGAGGGTGCTGTTTATGATGTGTGTAAGGGTGCTGTATGTGATGGCTGTGAGGGTGCTGTGTGTGATGGGTGTGAGGGTGCTGGGTGTAAGAGTGCTGTGTGTGATGTGTGTGAGAGTGCTGTGTGTGATGGGTGTGAGAGTGCTGTGGTTGAATGTTAGAAGGGATTGTGTGTGTGTGTGTGTGGGGTAGTAAAAAATAAAATAAGCAGGTACCTGGGAGAGAGTGGTAGGGGGCCGGTACTCGCAGTTGCACTCCATCCCTGGTGGTCCAGTGGTGAGTGAACTCTAGCCTGCCATGGCAACGCTCCGGATATCGCGAGAGGAGCCCGGTGGAGCTGTAAGATAGAGCCCTGCCAGGTCCTCTCCCTCCCCAGCCGCAGGTCTGTCCAAGTGGGCCGGTGAGAGAGAGCTTTGATCTCCCCATCGGCCCTCAATGGAATACAGCGGGGCCGGCGCTCTGATAGTGCCGGCCCTGCATAGACCGGCAGGGGAGATCCTGTGACCATGGCCACCGCGACCCACCGGGCCTGGTCAGCGGTGTTCATGGAACCGTGTAGCTGATTTCAGTTCCATTAATTTGGCTCCACACACCGCTGACCGCATTTGAATGAAAAAAGATGGCGCCGCCATGTGTTCGTTTGCAGATATGAAGACCCAACCAGCGGTCGGCAATTTACCTACAGCAGGCTCCCAGCCCCAGAGGCGAATTGCCTGCACACTTCCACTTCTGGGTGGTCCGCCTGTACAGTGGATGGCTCGGTAAGCTCCTATTACCGAACCACAAGGGGAAAAGCCATGTAAAAGTATTTTAAAGGTCTGGGGACATAGTCTTAAAGGGGCATTGTTCCCAAAAGTCACAATATGTCCCCAGATGGTTCTTAAAGGGCCACACACCCCCGGGACATAGTCGCAGAGCAGGAGGCTGACAATTCTCCAATGCCCAGTGGCGAGGTCAGTTTCGCCACAGATAGGTTGCAAGTTTTTTTGTTGTGATTTATATTTTGTAAAGTAGCGGGTTCAGAGATGTTTAGTTAATGTTTTGGGGGGTTTCTGTATTGGACTCTCTGTGCCTGGTAGATGACAGTTACCTCCCAGACATAAAAACGCCAGGATGGCATCAGCTATGTACTGAATGGAACCCCCTTGCTGGGGGTCTATGTATAAAAGGTTGCATTATGTGTTATAGGGTGTTATTCTCCCCAGCATTATGTGTCATCTGATAATTGGGGAAAGGGGCTATAAATACTGAAAGGCTCTTCTTCCAGCTAAGCAGGAATTCCAGCAGAGATATCCAGTTGGTATATAGGAGCTCCAATACAGCAGACAACACTAGAAAAATATGCAGGCTTCATATCTTCCCTTTTCAAAAGAATGAATGGCAGGTGTCCCCTGTCCCCTCCCCTCTTCATACACTCACTGTGACCCCCAGACGATATCCTCCTGACAATAGTTAATATGCACACCTTATTACCATGTTTACTTGACCACAAAGGCAGTTACCAGACTATACAGACTATAGCACATACTACAAGCATAACCAATCCAAAAAGCAGACACTCCCTGTGACGGACCGCCTGGCATCCCGACTGGGTGCCTTTGTCAATCGATGCTCCTAGTGCTCACTGAGGACTCCAAGCACTCCACCAGACACCATAAGCACTGTAGACCCCACGAACTGCCGCAGACTGGTTGGGGTCTCGCCGTCCTCTACCCACCCCGGACCCAAGACCAGGATCCAGCTTCCAGTGGGTGAACCTCTCCTCCAAGAGAGTATAGCAGGTCTGGCTGTGTAGCTCTTAAAAGAGCTAGTGATTATAGCCAGTATAGTAATCCAAAAAGCAATCCCAGGAGCAGGGATTATAGCTGGTGTAGCAGTTCCCTACAACAAGAGACGAGACTCAGTGTTGAGGGTAAAAGTAAGACTGGTTTAATGGTAGCCACATTGGCCTTTTATTCAAGTTCCCATGCAAGGGTGACACCCACATGGACCTTGTTGGGGACAGGGACACAAACTGACAAACCAATAAGAACAATGATTAAATGCATGACACTCCCATATACAATACAATAAGTCTTCCCCTTTAGTTAGGAGATAGTTGAGTCAAGCACTATACTAAACTCAATTATCTCCAAACACAAAACACACACATTTCTAAAAAGTCCCAAAAGTACCCCAAAACACATAATATCCCCACAAATGTTACATCCCCTGATAGCCCTGATCTGGGTGACCAACATATCCAACAATCACTCAGATCAGTTCAGGGGTTCAAAAATTGTATGGAAGTCATATATCCTATAGCTATACCTGAAAATAGTTCCATAGAATCACGGTTAAGTGCCGGTGGAGGACCGACCGGGAACCGCAAGGTTTTCATGCTGAAAATAGTTCCAGGACATTTGCGGCTAAGTACCCCTGAAGTCTATTCGCGGTTTTGGTCCAATACGAACAAGATGGCCACCACCACGTGGTCGAAGGGCACTTCGAATAGCTTTGGGAGTTGTGGGGATATTTATGGGATAATAATAGTAAACAGTGAGAATTGCCCACTAATTCAATTCTCAGATCCCAAAGAACGTTTATCGTGTTAAGTGGAAAGTATTTCATATAAATAATCACAATGTATAAAAATAGATTTTTATTTATAATGACAAATTAATAATATTATTATGCAACATGCATGACAATAATCAATGAATATTCAGTATAAAATGATATGCAATACAAAGGAACGGGTATTACGTTTCAATGGCTATTACAGCATTTTCTGTCAAGACTTTATAATTTATGACTATGCTTACACAGACATAGTGAAACTTTTCACAGCGAAGAACAGAATTCCTCAGAGTGCAGCGTAAGGTCGTAAAGTTTAGCTGACAGTTAGAATAACCCTTTCAATGCTGGCTAGATCTCCTAGGTAGTTAAGATCTATTCTTATGTAATTTTTAAATAAAATAACATTTAACCCAGTTCATTAGTCATTTCCTGAAATCATCCAATAAGAGAATCTACCATATTATATAAGCAGATTTTTAATTTGTCTAAAAGATATCTATCTTAATTTAGAGCAAATCAATACACCTGGATAAAAACAACGGTATGCTAACACGTGATAATATCACATCAATATATAATTATTCTTAATTCCACCTGCAGAATAGAATGTTTATAACTATATATTCTTAGTTAACTAAGATTTCTTAATATGGAAATCTGACCGTGCTTTATCCAGTCATATATAATGCTATTAATACATTTTAATTAATTTAATTTAATTAAATTAAACCAGTATAATTACCAGTTGAGTAGATATTTCATCCGATTGGTAGTCTCAGGAACTTATTTGGATGTCTCTCTGCATGGAGGTTGGAGTCCCCAAACTTCCAATTC
>OW240916.1:132423820-132481951 GCA_933207985.1 Pelobates cultripes
AAAAAAATGCGTTTGAATCGCCGAATGGGACTTAGTCTCTGTGGCTGAAAAATCAGTGTAGGAGAAGGTAAGGGTCAGCGGCAGGGCTGGACTGGGAGAAAAATTCGGCCTGGGCATTTTTTTATCACAGCGGCACACTAAGAAGGGGGCATGGGCAGAGAGGGTGTGTTTCGTCATCACCAATGACAAACACGTCCCCTCTCAAAGTGAGCATGTTGGTTCAATGCTCTTCCAGGGCAGACCATGCGCAGAACTCTGCTAAAGAGCTCTAGCATGAGGAAAAAAAAGCCCTGTATTTGTTCTGCACAGTGTAAGAAAATTTAATAACATGCTTGCACTGTGTTTCCTTGCAACTTGTCTCTGGTGTCTCTATAAATAGATACCAGAAGACAAAAGGGCCAGGAAAGAGTATTGTGCATGTGTTTGGAGCCTGCTTGTGGGATTGCGTGTGTGAACTGATTGTGGTGTGGTATTGTGTAATAAGGTCGATTTTAGTCGTGTTGTGTTTTTGGTGTAATGCATATGTGGCTAGGGGCTGTAGAGAATGTGTGTATAGGGTTTGTAGTAAGTGTGTGCATACAGGCTATAGTGTGTGTGTGTGTGTGTGTGTGTATAGGTGATGTAGTGTTTGTAGGGGTTGTAGAGAGTGTGTGTTTAGGGGTGTAGTATGTGTTTATTTACAATGAATCTAGTGTGTAGGTGGTGCAGCGTGTGTGTATACAGGAGTCTAGTGTGTGTTTGAAGGACCCAGAATGTGTAGGAGATCTAGTGAGTGTATGTATATAAGGATTCAGAGTGTATAAAGGGATCCAGAGTGTGTATTTTAGGAATGTAGTGTGTGTGTGTGTGTGTGTGTGTGTGTAGGTGGTGCAGCGTGTGTGTATACAGGAGTCTAGTGTGTGTTTGAAGGACCCAGAATGTGTAGGAGATCTAGTGAGTGTGTGTATATAAGGATTCAGAGTGTATAAAGGGATCCAGAGTTGGGTAAGGGATCTAGTGTGTGTCTGGAACATAATGTGTTTAGGAGTGCAGTATGTGTGTGAGGGGTGCTGTAGTGTGTGTATGTATGTATGTATGTATGTATATATATATATATATATATATATATATAATATAAATATGTTCGTAAGTATTGTGTGTGTGTGTTTGGTGCAGTGTGTATGTGTGAGGGGTGCAGTGGGTGTCTGTGAGGGATATAGTGTGTATGTGAAGGGTGCAGTATATGTGTGTGATGGATGCTGTGTTTGAGTGGTGAGATGTGGGGGCTGTGTGTGATGTGTGTGTGTGTGTGTGTGGGTGCTGTGTGTGAGGGTGCTGTTTATGATGTGTGTAAGGGTGCTGTATGTGATGGCTGTGAGGGTGCTGTGTGTGATGGGTGTGAGGGTGCTGGGTGTAAGAGTGCTGTGTGTGATGTGTGTGAGAGTGCTGTGTGTGATGGGTGTGAGAGTGCTGTGGTTGAATGTTAGAAGGGATTGTGTGTGTGTGTGTGTGGGGTAGTAAAAAATAAAATAAGCAGGTACCTGGGAGAGAGTGGTAGGGGGCCGGTACTCGCAGTTGCACTCCATCCCTGGTGGTCCAGTGGTGAGTGAACTCTAGCCTGCCATGGCAACGCTCCGGATATCGCGAGAGGAGCCCGGTGGAGCTGTAAGATAGAGCCCTGCCAGGTCCTCTCCCTCCCCAGCCGCAGGTCTGTCCAAGTGGGCCGGTGAGAGAGAGCTTTGATCTCCCCATCGGCCCTCAATGGAATACAGCGGGGCCGGCGCTCTGATAGTGCCGGCCCTGCATAGACCGGCAGGGGAGATCCTGTGACCATGGCCACCGCGACCCACCGGGCCTGGTCAGCGGTGTTCATGGAACCGTGTAGCTGATTTCAGTTCCATTAATTTGGCTCCACACACCGCTGACCGCATTTGAATGAAAAAAGATGGCGCCGCCATGTGTTCGTTTGCAGATATGAAGACCCAACCAGCGGTCGGCAATTTACCTACAGCAGGCTCCCAGCCCCAGAGGCGAATTGCCTGCACACTTCCACTTCTGGGTGGTCCGCCTGTACAGTGGATGGCTCGGTAAGCTCCTATTACCGAACCACAAGGGGAAAAGCCATGTAAAAGTATTTTAAAGGTCTGGGGACATAGTCTTAAAGGGGCATTGTTCCCAAAAGTCACAATATGTCCCCAGATGGTTCTTAAAGGGCCACACACCCCCGGGACATAGTCGCAGAGCAGGAGGCTGACAATTCTCCAATGCCCAGTGGCGAGGTCAGTTTCGCCACAGATAGGTTGCAAGTTTTTTTGTTGTGATTTATATTTTGTAAAGTAGCGGGTTCAGAGATGTTTAGTTAATGTTTTGGGGGGTTTCTGTATTGGACTCTCTGTGCCTGGTAGATGACAGTTACCTCCCAGACATAAAAACGCCAGGATGGCATCAGCTATGTACTGAATGGAACCCCCTTGCTGGGGGTCTATGTATAAAAGGTTGCATTATGTGTTATAGGGTGTTATTCTCCCCAGCATTATGTGTCATCTGATAATTGGGGAAAGGGGCTATAAATACTGAAAGGCTCTTCTTCCAGCTAAGCAGGAATTCCAGCAGAGATATCCAGTTGGTATATAGGAGCTCCAATACAGCAGACAACACTAGAAAAATATGCAGGCTTCATATCTTCCCTTTTCAAAAGAATGAATGGCAGGTGTCCCCTGTCCCCTCCCCTCTTCATACACTCACTGTGACCCCCAGACGATATCCTCCTGACAATAGTTAATATGCACACCTTATTACCATGTTTACTTGACCACAAAGGCAGTTACCAGACTATACAGACTATAGCACATACTACAAGCATAACCAATCCAAAAAGCAGACACTCCCTGTGACGGACCGCCTGGCATCCCGACTGGGTGCCTTTGTCAATCGATGCTCCTAGTGCTCACTGAGGACTCCAAGCACTCCACCAGACACCATAAGCACTGTAGACCCCACGAACTGCCGCAGACTGGTTGGGGTCTCGCCGTCCTCTACCCACCCCGGACCCAAGACCAGGATCCAGCTTCCAGTGGGTGAACCTCTCCTCCAAGAGAGTATAGCAGGTCTGGCTGTGTAGCTCTTAAAAGAGCTAGTGATTATAGCCAGTATAGTAATCCAAAAAGCAATCCCAGGAGCAGGGATTATAGCTGGTGTAGCAGTTCCCTACAACAAGAGACGAGACTCAGTGTTGAGGGTAAAAGTAAGACTGGTTTAATGGTAGCCACATTGGCCTTTTATTCAAGTTCCCATGCAAGGGTGACACCCACATGGACCTTGTTGGGGACAGGGACACAAACTGACAAACCAATAAGAACAATGATTAAATGCATGACACTCCCATATACAATACAATAAGTCTTCCCCTTTAGTTAGGAGATAGTTGAGTCAAGCACTATACTAAACTCAATTATCTCCAAACACAAAACACACACATTTCTAAAAAGTCCCAAAAGTACCCCAAAACACATAATATCCCCACAAATGTTACATCCCCTGATAGCCCTGATCTGGGTGACCAACATATCCAACAATCACTCAGATCAGTTCAGGGGTTCAAAAATTGTATGGAAGTCATATATCCTATAGCTATACCTGAAAATAGTTCCATAGAATCACGGTTAAGTGCCGGTGGAGGACCGACCGGGAACCGCAAGGTTTTCATGCTGAAAATAGTTCCAGGACATTTGCGGCTAAGTACCCCTGAAGTCTATTCGCGGTTTTGGTCCAATACGAACAAGATGGCCACCACCACGTGGTCGAAGGGCACTTCGAATAGCTTTGGGAGTTGTGGGGATATTTATGGGATAATAATAGTAAACAGTGAGAATTGCCCACTAATTCAATTCTCAGATCCCAAAGAACGTTTATCGTGTTAAGTGGAAAGTATTTCATATAAATAATCACAATGTATAAAAATAGATTTTTATTTATAATGACAAATTAATAATATTATTATGCAACATGCATGACAATAATCAATGAATATTCAGTATAAAATGATATGCAATACAAAGGAACGGGTATTACGTTTCAATGGCTATTACAGCATTTTCTGTCAAGACTTTATAATTTATGACTATGCTTACACAGACATAGTGAAACTTTTCACAGCGAAGAACAGAATTCCTCAGAGTGCAGCGTAAGGTCGTAAAGTTTAGCTGACAGTTAGAATAACCCTTTCAATGCTGGCTAGATCTCCTAGGTAGTTAAGATCTATTCTTATGTAATTTTTAAATAAAATAACATTTAACCCAGTTCATTAGTCATTTCCTGAAATCATCCAATAAGAGAATCTACCATATTATATAAGCAGATTTTTAATTTGTCTAAAAGATATCTATCTTAATTTAGAGCAAATCAATACACCTGGATAAAAACAGCGGTATGCTAACACGTGATAATATCACATCAATATATAATTATTCTTAATTCCACCTGCAGAATAGAATGTTTATAACTATATATTCTTAGTTAACTAAGATTTCTTAATATGGAAATCTGACCGTGCTTTATCCAGTCATATATAATGCTATTAATACATTTTAATTAATTTAATTTAATTAAATTAAACCAGTATAATTACCAGTTGAGTAGATATTTCATCCGATTGGTAGTCTCAGGAACTTATTTGGATGTCTCTCTGCATGGAGGTTGGAGTCCCCAAACTTCCAATTCCTCTCTCCTCTTTTTCTTTGCATATCTCTTGCATCTGCCTCCCCTATCTTCCCTTTGTCTTAACTTTTAAAGGGCCAGACTCTCTGTACGTCATCAGTTGATAACCCAATAGAAGCACTAGAGGTGTGGTTATCTTCCAGATCGCAAATTAGTTATTTGGTCTGTAGAGGGCAGTCTTGTCCCACTAAACATACCTATCCAGGAAAGAGTTAACTTTTCCTGGTGGCTATTTTGACGTCATTTTGGCCTATCTAGATAGTGGCTATAACTTACGTATCCTTCAAAGATCAAAGGGTTTCTTAAATTTTGTCCAGACTATGTGTCTGCAAATCTGAGTTTTTTTCTGATATGGCAGATCATGAACTAAGTTTACCCTTTTCCATACAATGGTACCTTATATATATATAGACAGTTAAATTTTATTATTTAATCTTCTCTGTCACAATTGTCTGGGTTTAGATTTGATTATATTCCATTAGCATTAGACAGTCTGTCCAACCCCCTTCCTTATCACTTGGCTTGTATATACTATGCATTCCTCAGCTCTGGGAAAATGGTTAGCTTACAGATAGAAATATAGTGTCTTTTTGTTAACTTGAAATAACAAAATGGAGTCTGGTCTGTTCAGAGTGACTCAGAATATACACTTTTAGTTTCTATCATAGCACAAAATGTCTGCCGATATAAATACCCTGACAGAGTTCGGGAGTTCGAAGTGCCACTTCCAAAGTTCGAATGGTTCCTGTTATAAGTCCCAACAGGCACAAATAGTGATTTAAACCAGGTTTTATCACAGGGGCCATAGTCACAGGGTAAGAGGCTGGCAAGTATGCCCCTCCAAGAACCCATGACGAGGTCCAGTTCGTCACACTCCCTATCGGATTGAAAATTCACACAATTGAGACCTTGAAACACAAATACAGTTTTGACTGAAGAAAATCCACCAAAACTTATTTAAGTGTGAACTACATCCATGGAAGGTATTATTAAACTTAGCTATACCCCATTCTTACATAAATGTAAAAATTACTTCTTGGAATGGAAGTCAGGGAAATTATCATGGCTAGGTAAAATAAACTCAATGATGACACTGCCGCAGATACTATACATGTGTAGGATGCTACCAGTTAGGATACCAGCTTCATATTGAAAGAATCTACATGGACTCTGTAATGTTTTCATTTGGAACTAACATAAATCACTTCTTTCTCTGACCAATCTAGTGAGGGCGAGATGGATCTACCCAACATTTGGTCGCACTACCACGCTTCCTTCCTGGAGACCGCGATAAAAATGCAGATTTGGAATATCCTGGCACAGATTTGGAATGTCCTCACTCACTGATCTATTCAGCCAGATCTCTTTACTAAACAAATGGTATGCACAAATAGTGATACAAATAGATTGCTCTAAAACACCCGTGTAGGATCCCCTATACCAACACTGTTAAATACATACAGAACAGGAAAAAATGGATGGAGCAATATTAATCCTCTCTTCTCGACTTGTAGTTCTGTGGAGACAGAGAGGTACACACAATAGTGCAGATGGCTATAGACAGGTGTGGCTAGGTGATAGATGAAAACACTCACAAATGTAGAGCCAATTGGACCTGGCTCTGGTATCAAGGCCTCAGGATCTTTTGGGGGTGATCCAAATCCCTCTGGAGATGTTCTGGATGTCCAAGGATACTTTCTTGTTCCACCATAAAAAGCAAGGGATTCAATTAGATGTAAAGTAAAATATAATTTATTAATACATATAAAATATATAGGAAAGATAAGTATGAAATAACAGCCAAAACGCGTTTCGCCTCTTGGGCTTCCTCAGTTGGCTGTGTACTAGTCTCTGAGTCCTTCTCTGCCTTTAAACGTTGGTTTCGCGGTCTTTTTCAGCGTGGAACGCACCTTGCGTTCCATCTTCCTGATCGTTGGTTACTTCCGGGTTCTGTAAATGTGGACAATCACGTGGGGCGGTCTTTTCGTAGGTGGAACGCATCTTGCGTTCCATTCTCCGATCTGTGTTTACTTCCTGGCTTCGGTCATGTGTGTCATCACGTGTATAGCGTTTCGTGCACGTGATGTCTAATTTGCATTGTGGAATACTCTTTCGATGGATATTCCTCTCGGGCTAATAATTAAATAATAAGTTCACTAACATATTAATGTGATAATCACTGTATACTAATTGACCATTATAAATGTAAATATACCTGGGTACACGACAAGATAAATGGATATATTAACAGACTCTTTGAGGTGACAAAACACTTAGCTTTAAAATTAACAATTGGATAGCTAAGTTCTTAAAGTGACAGTGCATGATTCTAAACATAACCTAATCAGTATTTAGGAATGCAATTGTTTGGCTCAAAAAGGCTGTTCTACACAGGGCTTCAATTTTAAACAAGAAAAAGAGAAAGGGAAGAAAAAGAAAGAGAAAGTAATGTTAATGGATCATTTGAAACAGAATTTTACCATGGAGATATATATACATTATACCCTTATTTCCTTAGATTTGTAAAGTGACAGTGTACAATTACTTTTAATGTAAACTCAGCTCATAAGTGACTTGATGCTTGTGTGCTTAAAGTGGCAATGCTTTTATGATGTTCTGAAAAATATTATTATACATGGTCTTGCAAGATCTTGGTTTAATCTTATATTAATCTCTAAATAAATACATATATTTACGACTAATGGATGGTTAAAAAAAAAAAAAAAAAAGGGGGAACTATAAAAAGTGGCATAATTCGAAATCTTGATTAAGGCCGTGTGGGATAAGCGTTTTAAAATTATAAATAAATTTCATCTCTTCTTCTCCTATTTTTCTATTAAAATCTCCTCCCCTCCAATCTTTTTGTACCAATTTGAAGGCGCAAAAGAACATGTTTTTTGGTTCACTATTGTGGTGTATCTTAAAATGATTCGATACACTGTGCGTTTCTAAACCCTTTTTGATGTTTCTTACATGTTCTGCAATCCTGACATGTAGGCTTCTAATAGTTCTGCCTACATACATCAGACCACACGGGCATCTAAGAATATAAATGACATTTTTTGAAAAACATGTTAGTAGATTATTAATTGTGAATTTTTTATCTTTTTGGTAGTTGAAGGAGGTGATATGTCTTTTACTCTGATTGGTACCTCTACAGGCTAGACAGGATCCACAACCATAAAAACCTTTATTTTTATTTAAAAAATGTTCTGTATTTTTATTTTTAAAACTACTTTTAACTACCATTTGTTTTAGATTTTTACATCCTCTATACACTATCATCGGCTTGGGAGGTAAAATCTGTTTTAAAATGGGGTCTTCTTGTAGGACTGGCCAGTATTTTTTATCAATTTTTCTTATAGTGGCATTGTTTCCGCTGTGGTTGCATATAAAGGGAATTTTTATTTTGCTTTCATTATATGCATTGTTTTTCTTTTTTGTATTTCCTTTAGATTTAATAAGTTCCTGTCTTCTAATTTTTCTAACTTCTTCCATACATATCATTAGTTCAGTTTCACTATAGCCTTTCTCTATAAATTGCTTTTTAATTTTTTCTGCTTGTAGTGTGTAGTCTTCCTCTTTGGTACAGTTCCTTCTGATTCTTAGAAATTGGCTTTTTGGAGCGTTGGATAACCACGGGGTGTAGTGACAACTCTTCTTTTCGATGTAACTATTAGCGTCTACGTCTTTAAAATAGTTCTTTGTATGTATAGTTAAATCTGAGATGAAAATCTCCAGATCTAAAAATTGGATATGACTCTTGCTGTACGTAGACGTTAAAACGATCCCCCACTCATTATTGTTTAAAACTTTTAAGAAATCATTTAATTGTGTTTCTCTTTCTGTCCATATAAAAAAAATATCGTCAATGTAACGGCGATAGGACACCAAGTTCGCAACTTGGGTATTTTGTGTGACAACCTTCTCTTCCCAATACGCCATAAACAAGTTGGCGTAACTCGGAGCGAACTTGGTGCCCATCGCCGTACCTGTGATTTGTAGAAAAAATGAATCCTTAAACCAAAAATAGTTATTAGTTAAGATTAAAAGGATGCCCTCTAAAATAAAATCTGTCTGTATGTCTTTAAAATCTGCTTTTTTTAAAAAATATTGCACTGCCTCTATTCCCAAATGATGGGGTATGATACTGTATAGGGAACTCACATCACTTGTGACTAAAAAATAGTTGTCGCTCCATTTGGTGTCATTTAAAATTTGCAACATATGTATAGTGTCCTTAAGATATGATGGATTTCTTATAACTATCGGTTGTAGTAATTTATCGATATATTCTGAGACTCTTGAGGATACGGAATCTATACCCGAGATAATGGGTCTTCCTGGAGGATTCTTTTTGTTTTTGTGAACTTTTGGTAGATAATAAAAAACTGGAGTTTTCGGATATGGAATAGATAAATATTTCTTTTCATCTTCTGTTAAAATTCCTAACGTCACACCTTTTTCAATATACCTTTCAAATTTCTCTTGTATGTCTATACTGGGATTAGTATTTATCTTTTTGTATGTCTTTTCATCTAATAGGATCCTTTCTGCTTCTTGTACGTAATCGTCGGTTTTCAATACTACAACCCCCCCCCCTTTATCGGCTGGTTTAATGGTAATTTTTTTATCTTTTTTCATATTGTTTATAGCTTTGAATTCTGTCGAAGATAGATTTTTTTGAAATTTATTCAATTTTTTAATCTTTTGTCCTTCCATTATTAACATTTTTTCAAAAGTTTTCATCTCATCTGAGATCATGAATCTTGGGAAAAAATGAGATTTTTGTTTTAATTCGGTTTGTATAAATTCTGATTCATTTTCAAAAATACTATTTGGTTGTTTATTAAAGAAGAATTTTTTAAGGCTTAAATGTCTAATAAATTTATTGACGTCTATAAAAAAATAAAAATCGTTAAAATCTGATGTGGGGGCAAATTTTAAGCCTTTATTTAAGATATTTATCTGTTCTTTTTTTAAAGGGGATCCTGTTAAGTTAAAGATTCCATCCATATTCAGTTCCTCCCCCTTTTTTCTCTGCTCCGTAGTTCTTCCTCTTCTTCCTCCTCTAATTCTCCTTCCGATAGTCTTGATCTTTTCCCTGGTGATTCGCCTATCTGTTGAAATCGTTTCCGATGGTGTTGGATTGGGTCCTGCCGAAAAAATGTATCCTGATCTTGAGTTTCTAGGATTTTGAATCTATTTGTTAGTGGAATTTCGTTAGGGTTAGTGGGGTGAGAATAATTTCTTCCTGTCTTTGAAGCTTGTTTATATTCTATTTGTTGTTGATTTCTCCTTGGGTTTCTTACCACTTCACTGTATGTTCTATGATCATATTGATTGTTCCTTGTTGGTCTCTCCGTTCTAGGGTCTCTAGGTCTCTCTTCTCTGAAATCCCTATTTCTGTTATTAGTTATTTGTGTATTGAAATCTTTAATTCTAAAATTATGTCGTGATTCATAAAAGTTCTGTCTCTGTCTTTCTCTGTTGTAATTAGTCTGTTTAAAAAGTGGTTTCTGAGTTCTGTTATCTTTATAATTATTTCTTACGTTCCCGGTTTTGTAGTCATTTATGTCTCTTAGATATTTCTTTTTCTTAATCTCTATGACATCTTTTTCTACTTTTTCAACTTTTTTGGTTATTTCTTTAACTATAGTGTTAAAGGTTTCTGGACTCGTGGTGTTACTTAACTTGTCTTTCCATTTCTTAATATCATTATCAATGTTTTGCAGATGTTCTTCTCGTCTAGATACTATGTATCCCATAGCACTAAACGAGAATCCATCCAACATTTTGTTCCATCCTTCCATAAAATATGGGTCTTCTCTATCGAAGGCTGGATCTTTATAAAATCTTAACCCTCTAGGGGTTATTTTTTCCCTTACATATTTGTTTAAAGTGGCGATTTCCCATTTTGCCTTCATTTCCTTGATTAGCGATCTTTCTAAGTTTCTGCTACACATAGTGTTATCTTCATATGTTTCTTTTAATGGGGTACTTTCATTGTTGCCAAATACTGAATCTATATTGGCAGTTAAATAATTTCTATTTTCTATTAAAGCCATGGATAGTCACTGTAGTGCAATACCAGGGGATGAGGGGTGATCTAATACAAAGAAACACTCCTAACAATGTACAAAACAAATGGTATGCACAAATAGTGATACAAATAGATTGCTCTAAAACACCCGTGTAGGATCCCCTATACCAACACTGTTAAATACATACAGAACAGGAAAAAATGGATGGAGCAATATTAATCCTCTCTTCTCGACTTGTAGTTCTGTGGAGACAGAGAGGTACACACAATAGTGCAGATGGCTATAGACAGGTGTGGCTAGGTGATAGATGAAAACACTCACAAACGTAGAGCCAATTGGACCTGGCTCTGGTATCAAGGCCTCAGGATCTTTTGGGGGTGATCCAAATCCCTCTGGAGATGTTCTGGATGTCCAAGGATACTTTCTTGTTCCACCATAAACAGCAAGGGATTCAATTAGATGTAAAGTAAAATATAATTTATTAATACATATAAAATATATGGGAAAGATAAGTATGAAATAACAGCCAAAACGCGTTTCGCCTCTTGGGCTTCCTCAGTTGGCTGTGTACTAGTCTCTGAGTCCTTCTCTGCCTTTAAACGTTGGTTTCGCGGTCTTTTTCAGCGTGGAACGCACCTTGCGTTCCATTCTCCGATCTGTGTTTACTTCCTGGCTTCGGTCATGTGTGTCATCACGTGTATAGCGTTTCGTGCACGTGATGTCTAATTTGCATTGTGGAATACTCTTTCGATGGATATTCCTCTCGGGCTAATAATTAAATAATAAGTTCACTAACATATTAATGTGATAATCACTGTATACTAATTGACCATTATAAATGTAAATATACCTGGGTACACGACAAGATAAATGGATATATTAACAGACTCTTTGAGGTGACAAAACACTTAGCTTTAAAATTAACAATTGGATAGCTAAGTTCTTAAAGTGACAGTGCATGATTCTAAACATAACCTAATCAGTATTTAGGAATGCAATTGTTTGGCTCAAAAAGGCTGTTCTACACAGGGCTTCAATTTTAAACAAGAAAAAGAGAAAGGGAAGAAAAAGAAAGAGAAAGTAATGTTAATGGATCATTTGAAACAGAATTTTACCATGGAGATATATATACATTATACCCTTATTTCCTTAGATTTGTAAAGTGACAGTGTACAATTACTTTTAATGTAAACTCAGCTCATAAGTGACTTGATGCTTGTGTGCTTAAAGTGGCAATGCTTTTATGATGTTCTGAAAAATATTATTATACATGGTCTTGCAAGATCTTGGTTTAATCTCATATTAATCTCTAAATAAATACATATATTTACGACTAATGGATGGTTAAAAAAAAACCCTACTACCCTTTCCGGGAACTTCAGAAAAAATATTACTTACCTACCTCTCTTTGCTTTCAATACATACAATTTGAAAATATCCTCTCTACCCATGTAAAAAAAAAAAAACTCTGACACACCTACATGTATTTTGGGCAACACACAAAGCATTTTAGACTACTGCCAATGAACACCACTAAAAATAAAACATAATCCTTATGCTCCAAGTCCCTATTGGAAGCTGACAATACCACATAATTTGGCTTTATGTCCCAATGGGCAAAAGGATGGGACAAAGCTCAAACAAAGGGAACTGTGGACAAAATCACTAAAAGCTCTTAAGGGTCTTCCAGATGTTACTCACATGTAAAAGCACACAAAAATTAATATATCGGTGGTAACTTACTCCCAGCAAGCTATACGCTTTTAATCCTAGCTTACCCAAACACTGCTTGGAGATGTGGAACAGGGAAAGGGAATATGTGAAACATATGGCGGGGATGCCCAAAAATTAAACATCCTGTCTACCATGGTTATAGAGGGGCTCCCAATGGACCCACTCATTTATCTATTCTTAATGTTCTCTGACGACATCCCTCGGCCTCTTCACACAATGAGGTTGAGTAAAGTATCCATACTGAAAACAAAATGGCAAACTGTAGAAATCCCCCCCTCCTCCACCATCCTCTATGTGTTCATTTTGTAAACGTTTTACCTTGTTTGCTACTGTACCTTTAGCTTCCTTTTTACAAGACCAATATGTCATTCTAAGTGTATGATATGCATATGTTTCTCCCTCTTTTTCTTCTGTACCCCATTCTCAATATAACTTTTAATAAAGCATGAATTTAAAAAAGAAATAGGCAATTGCTGAAATAAAAGTGTAGATGCCCAAGTAGAGCAAATTAATGAGCCATTAAGAAACCAGGTAATTACATAAAAGTAAGTGTCACTAGCGTGGGCTATAGGCCCAGCCGAGACAGTGGGGAGATTGCGGAAGTGACAGGGTGGGAGGGGTGGCAGGGGGAGGGATCAGAGGGAGTTGGTCTGGCAGTCTATTGCCTACTCTATGCAATTCCTTGTGTCCAGCTCTGGTGATGGCTATCTAGATGTTTTATGGTCTAGGCCTGGTGCAAGATCAAAGACCACAATAAATGTCATCCCAAGGTTTACAAAAAAACAACTCAACATATATCAACACACATCAAACACCAACTCATGCTTTTGGCATGACAGTAAGTATAAAAAGCAGAGAAGACCTAAGACCTTAAAGGGCCCTATGTACATTACCAATATAAGCGTTCTTTTAATTCTTCACATAAAGTTGGCATGGTGCCAATCAAATTCACAGTTTTGGCGCTGCCTTGGGTCATCTTATGGGTAATCCTGCTCTGTTAACAAGTGCATTTGGACATATTTATACCCAAAAGCAATATAAAGGTGTTCAAGGTCAAATACAAAAGGGGCTACAGGTATAATTATCAAGGCATAGCTGGGCCTCAATAAAGAGATTAAACCCAGGTTCTCTGCTTCTTAAAGTCCTGTTATTGTAGTATCTGGGCACTAATCATTGTTTTTATTTTGACATAGTCTACTCATTGTTTAGGCAGATATTATAGCAACCCCCCGCCTACACCAAAATTGCACCTTAAACACCTAGAGCTCCACTCAGGGTTCATTATTATATCTTTTAATACATAAAAGCAAAGCTAAACTTCAGAAGACATTTGTGCTACCAAAAATTGACTTTTGATTTTGAAAAGGCTGCTTTTAAGATGTGGACACCTAATACAAATCGTCTCCTTGTTAGTTATGGCAAGTCAGCTTTCTTCTTCTAAAGCTAGAAATTATTTTAGGAATGTTGACTAATATCCCATCACAAGTAAAAGCACAAATGGTTTCTATAAAATGTAAAGTATATTAATTTACTTCCTTTAAAGGATGAGCAGCAGGTACTTTTTTTTTATTTATTTAACAATTTGAATTAAATGACCTACGTGTAAAAAATACATCTATGTGTAACTTTTTGAACACAGAAACACAAAATTAAGATCATTCACAGCAAAGCATTTTTTTTTCAACTGAAATTCACTGAGAAAATACTTTACTGACATTTTCTAGGTCTGTTCTGGCATTATTGATTTTACCACTGATCTAAACATACAGCGAGGGAATAACTAGAGCAGAGTTTGACATTATTCTATTTTTAAGCTATCTATCTGCAGAAATATACAGTATATTTGAAAAAAAGAGTGTTCACTGCTTTAAATATGTTTTCTAATATTAAAGTTAAAAGTGCAGCACTGATCAGCAGGATATACATGTGAAGAAAACTCACAGATGAGTAAAACGAGAACAAAGTTTAATTATTGTGCAGGTGTCGGGTCAGAAGGATTTGTCAGGAACAGATTAGCGCCTCATGTTATGTGTTTCTACATTATACACGGATTTGCTAATGTTTTGTTCTTTTGATTATATGCACCTTTAACTGTTTGTCAAAGTTTTTTTAAACACAAGAAAAATCATGTTAACCTATAATAATCTCAAACAATGAAAGAGGAATCTAGGGAAAGCTGAGAATCCAAGCTCTGGGTTCGCAATTGCTCTGCACTACTAACAAAATCCAATTTACACAGGGCCAAATGTCATGTAAAGGGTACCTGTTTCTAGAACTTGTGTGTGCCTTGTTGGGCACACACAAGGGAGAATATAAAAGGAGAATATAAGTGCCATGTTGGGCTTAAGTGGGATAAGTGGACAGAGATAAGTACTTGCCAGTATCTTCTGTAGTCCACCTTGATAGTAGAGCTAAAGAAACAGTTATAGGTGGTATAAAACCCAATGCTGTTATAGCTCCAGGGTCTGTGTGTGAGACTGGACAAGATAATGGAAGGGATCACCATCTATCTGCTAACAGCCTCTCACACAGAAAATGCCGTGCACTGAAGTAAGATCAGGGGAAAGTCTGAGTGATGCACAATGTATGATAGCTTTAAGCAGCACTTTCACGCCGAGTTTACCGAGTTTTTTTTTTATTGTTCATCCAAAAGGTTACATGACATTTTATATGCAATATGTGGTTACATTATTCATATGCATCAACATTATCAACATTATCAACATTTGGGATACACAATAGCTTTTGCTAAAACGTTACAATCATTACCATTGAGACATTATTACCCTTATTGCATCTGCAAGAGCATGCATCAGTATATTGACATGTAAAATAATACAATTTGTTTTGTTTATTCTGGTGGAAGTACCTGTCTTAGTTGTACATTTTTAATCCCTCTGAACTGTGCTCAGTGGTTGTATGCTGTCTGTTGATGGAGCTTGAGTAAAATTTAGTTTGGTGAGAAAGCTTCATATAAGTGAGAAGTATCTCTATCTTAGGTGAGTTACCATTTGTGGTGAAGGTTATGCACTTTGGGGTCCCTAGTTGTTGCTCTGATTGTACATTAGTAGCAGGGAGTTATTGCAAGAGCCATATTATGTGGTCTAAGTGCACAACCCAAGCATAACCCAGGGGAAGTGATAGCTAGAACGTAGAAAACTAACAGGATATCGGCCCAAAATAGGTCAATTGCTGCCAGAGGGGGTAACCAAGTCAAGATATCTGTGCACAGTTGAGTGCAATAGAGAGATAAACTATAAAGATAGTGGATGGGGTAGTACCATGGCCTCAATACTATCTGTATTCCTTCTGTACTGTCATCCAATATGAGCAAAGAGTCTATGTTGCTAATATTCCATTTCCAGTGTGTCCAAGGACCAGAATCTCTGATATCAGGTAAGTAGTTGTGTGTTGATGCTAGGGCCATACCATATATCTAACACTCTCATACCAAGTTCTTAGTTCTGTATGAACTTAAGCCATGGGTCCCATATTTTTGTATAAAGGGCATATTTGTCAGTTAAAGAGTAGTGGAGTTCTTCCATCACTCTCACGTTTTCTATTTTCTGAAACTATTCCCTTATCGTTGGGGCAGTGGTTTGTTTCCATTTCATTGGTATGAGTGTATTTGCTGCTAGGGGCAGATGGTTTATGAGTAGGCGTTTTGGTTTGGGGAGTGCGAATGATGGGAGTGCGAAAGGGATATTCGCTTCCAATATTCCTTGATAACAGGGCAAAACCACCAAATATGTGCAGATGTACCTCTCCCTTGGGAGCATCTCCAACATACATCGGAGGCAGTCGCGAATAATGTGTGTAACTTGTAGAATGAGTAATGCCAGCGAGAAATTATTTTATAATTTGCTTCCATAATGTTACAACTAATAGTGGTATTGTTTATTTGTGTGAAAATGGTAATCCATTCAGTGGCCATCAGCATGATTTGTAGGTCTGTGGCCGAAGAAGTTGTAAATGTAGGTTACAAGTTTTTGTGTTCTATAACCGTTTTTATAGAAAATGGAAATGTGCTTTGTCTTCACTTTACGGTATTGGCATTTGAAAGATGGTGGGGGGGCAGTTGCCGTTTAATAGAAGTGCTTCAGAGCGGAAAAAGTGTGTGAGTTGGTTGTAGAAAAAGGATTCTATAGGAGTTGGTGGTATGTTGTGCGCCAGTTAAGATAACGGTTTTAAGGAGCTGGCCTCTAAGATAGAGCCCAGTGTAATATAGTTTGAGTTGTGGGATTGACAATGAACTTACCTTTTCTTATGACAGAATCTGAGATGCTGACAAGAAGCCGATGTCCAGAGATGTACTGCAGTCGGATGTGTGAGCCCTCAATCAGCTCCCTGCTCTCGATAGCCTCACTTGTAGCCAGAAAATACGTGAGAGCGGGGCAGGATCATGCAAGGATGTGTCTGTAGTCTGAATGCTACTGCTGGTAACTTAAAAAAAAGGCAACAACTAACCTAAAAGAGACAGATAACAAAAAAAAACCAAATAAAAGGGATAAAAGATCTCAACGTCTATGCATTTTATCTCAACTCTGGTATCTGGAGTTCTCTAAAGGTCTTTAATGCCCAACGAGCATAATAGAGCTCACTCAAAACCGGGTATGGGATTAGCATAAAACAAAAAATTAAAACAATCATTCATGGAAAAACCTTATAATTGTATTAAAAGCAATTAATTTAAAATTTGTGAATCCTAAAAAATAAAAAATACCTGAGATGTCCACATCGAAAGTTCCCAGCAAACATTTCTTCAACATTAGAAGAGTTGGTGTAATGACATGAAGGGGTGCTGCCCTGGAACAGCACTGTCACTTTAAATGTGGGAACCCATACAGCAGAGAAATAAATGCCAAGACACAAATAAATAGGATAAATCAAGAGATATATATTTACAGAAAACCAAAGGAAAACGCAAAACAATATATATACACACACACACACAAGGCCACTAAATATATACAGTAAATCAAAATTAGTACTAATCATGCAGGCAACAAATACTGTAACCAGGGCCGGCGCGTCCATAAGGCGGCACAGGCGGCCGCCTTAGGGCGCACCGGCCCGGGGGCGCAAATGTCCGGGTGACCGGCAGGAGGGAAGCGCACAGCTCCCCTCTCCTGCCGGTCACTTCTTGTAGTGTGGCCGAGCGCCACCCTGCAGTGCCGCGGACTGTGTGGAGGGGGCGGGGATATGAACGTCATATCCCTGCTCCCACTGTAGCACACAGCGCGGCTGGCGCCCAGCAGGGGCGGAGCTACCACTGGCCCCCTTCTAATCAGCATGGGAGGAAGTCCTCCCAAGAAGACTAGAGCAGCAGAAGGCAGAGAGGAGGGGGGCTGGGCAGGACCAGCTCCTCCAACTCCCAACTACCTCAGGCAGCACTTTGGATCCCAGGTAAGCCCCCCTCCTGAACCTGTTGGTCAGTGTGTCTGTGTGTATCCATGTCTGTCAGTGTGTGTGTGTGTGTGTATCCATGTCTGTCAGTGTGTGTGTGTGTGTATCTATGTCTGTCAGTGTGTGTGTGTGTGTGTGTATCCATGTCTGTCAGTGTGTGTGTGTGTGTATCTATGTCTGTCAGTGTGTGTGTGTGTATCCATGTCTGTCAGTGTGTGTGTGTATCCATGTCTGTCAGTGTGTGTGTGTATGTATATGTCTCTGTCCGTGTGTTTGTGTGTATCTAAATGTCTGTCAGTGTGTGTGTATGTCTGTTAGTGTGTCTTTGTGTATGTCTATCATTGTGTATGTGTGTATCTGTATGTTTGTCAGTGTGTTTGTATATGTTTGTCAGTGTGTTTGTATATGTCTGTCAGTGTGTGTGTATCTATGTCTGTCAGTGTGTGTATGTATATGTCTCTGTCCGTGTGTTTGTGTGTATCTAAATGTCTGTCAGTGTGTGTGTATGTCTGTCTGTTAGTGTGTCTTTGTGTATGTCTATCATTGTGTATGTGTGTATCTGTATGTTTGTCAGTGTGTTTGTATATGTCTGTCAGTGTGTGTGTATCTATGTCTGTCAGTGTGTGTGTGTGTATGTAAATGTCTCTGTCCGTGTGTCTGTGTGTATCTAAATGTCTGTCAGTGTGTGTATGTCTGTGTGTCTTTGTGTGTTTGTGTATGTCTATCATTGTGTATGTGTGTATCTGTATGTCTGTCAGCGTGTCTGTATGTCAGTGTATGTTTATCTGTATGTCTGTCAGTGTTTGTGTGTATCTGTATATGTGTGTCTGTCTATCTGAATGTGTATCAGTTTGTGTATATGTATATCTGCATGTGCGTCAGTGTGTGTATCTTTGTGTATGTGTATCACAGTGTGTGCGTGTGTGGCAGTGTATGTGTATATGTGCATATATCTCAGCATTCAAACACCAACACTACACACAAATAAACACCTGCATGCAAACAACAACACTACATACAAACACACACCTGCATTCAAATGTCAACACTACATACAAACACACCTCTGTATCAGACACCAAAATTATATATAAACACACACCTACGTTCAAAAACCAACACTACACATAAATGCATGCTTGCATTCAAATGCAAACACTACATACAAACACACCGCTACAATCATACAAACATACTCCATACAAACACATGCTTACAGTCAAACACACAAATACTGCTCCATGCTAAATACAATACTGCAAGCATGGGGAATCGGTAGAGCCCCAGCTTTCAAAGCATTGTTGAAGTTGCATGACAGATGGGGATCTATCTTTTAGCCATCCTGTGTACATACACAGACCGTCATACAGAGACATACAGTATGTATGTCTCTGTATGACTGTGTGTATGTATTCAAAAGGAATAAACGCAGTCAACACTCCAATAGTACGGATGGTATATTTATTGATAGGTGAACCACCCCAAAGAAAGTGCGTTGTTTCAGCTCAGCAGAGCCTTATTGCATGAGCTGAAACATCACACTTTCTATGGGGTGGTTCACCTACCAATAAATATACCATCCTTACTATTGGAGTGTTGCCTGCGTTTATTCCTTTTGAAGACTTTACTGGTGGATCCAGCGATGTCTGCCTGACACGGAGCATCCACCACTGTTGATGGCCGGAGCATTTACACGGTATCAGTGTGCAGGGTTCTTTGTTTGTCTGTGTATGTATGTCTCTGTATGCCTATCTCTATGTTTCTTTATGTCTGTCTGTATTTCTGTGAGGGCCTGTGTCTGTATGAATGTATGTCTGTGTTTGTATGACAATGTACCTGTATGTGTAGATTGTATGACTGTGTTTGTTTGTGTGCCTTTTATGACTGTGTGTCTGTATATCTTTGTGACTGTGTGCCTGAAAAATTATGTCTGTGTGCTTGTATGGTTGTGTGTCTGTATGTTTGTGTATTTGTGCATGTATGTATTTTTGCCTGTATCTATGTCTATGTGGAAGAAAAAGAGAGATAGATAGGGGCTGGCGGGGAAGTAAGAAATACATAAGAGGTGTTGTAGGAGACACACTAAAGGGGGGTGTAAGGCACAAAGGGGCCAAAGGGATAAGACATTCAAGAGAGTGGATATGCAACACTAATGGGGGTAAGAAATTCAAAAGGGGGCTACGAGACACAGAGGTGAAGATGCATTGTATTTTATTTTTTTGGGGGGGGGGCGTCAAAATGCATCTTCGCCTGTGTAGTCAAAAATCCTAGCACCGGCCCTGACTGTAACAGTCCTTGGGTATAAGGGTAGGATTGTGCAGCTACCACGAGTAACAGGTAGGGCACAGATCCAGAGTCACAAGACTAATATAGGGACATCTGCAGTCTGCAGGGACAGGATCACTGGTAGTAAAGCCGGGACCACGGGACCAGAACACAGGACCGGAGGACACAACAACGAAGGACCAGGAGGACACAATAACGCAGGACCAGGAGGACACAATAACGCAGGACCAGGAGGACACAATAACGCAGGACCAGGAGGACACAATAACGCAGGACCAGGAGGACACAATAACGCAGGATCAGGAGGACACAATAACGCAGGATCAGGAGGACACAGGACGAAGACCAGGAGACACAGGACCAAGTCACAGCACGCAGGAGCCAGGAACACAGGAAACCAGGGAAACAGGAAACAAAAGGCAATGATCTGGCAAGGAGTGAGGGGAGAAACCAAACTAAATAGGTGCTAAACAAGGACCAGGTGAAGTGCTTAATGAAAAGAAATCAGGAACAGTGCCAAACAGAAACAGTCTTAGTGTGAGTACTGCACGAGGGCAAATCAGCTAAGGAGTGTCGTGACAGTTGGATAAGGGTTTAAATTTAGAAGGTGGTTGTCTTAGGGCGGAGTCTGACTGCCAAGCTGCACGGACGTGGGGGAGAGGAGCTCCAGCCGGGCGGGCAACAAACCAGACACAAACGGCGACTACGAAGCCCAAAGACCTCCCAGGGAGCACTACCTACGTCGGGGGTGCACTCCGGTCTCGGGTGATACCTTTCCGGAGCCTGTCGGAGCCAAACGACAGAAAAGCTGACTGAGGCCTGCTGGAGTGGCCGCTCTCCTCATCACCAGACCCCCCAGGAAACTCTGCTGACTGCCTATCCCCCCCCCTCCCTGGACCGGTCCCCACCAGACAAGTGAAGTAAACACACAATCAAGCTATCCCGACCACACAACCTGCAAGTGAACGGGACAACCGAGGCACATCTAAGATGGCCGCCCAGCAAGGGCCAAGGATAGAGAATGAGGGCAGCCATCCACCCTTTCACCCCCCGGAAGTCCTTGACAGGCTCTGCCTGAACTTCTGCAAGACACTATGTGGCAGGGGAATGCCCTACTAACAAGCGTCCCAAACGGTGGCCTCGTGGATTCGGCCTACAACCCGCTGACGTTACTATGAACACCCACTCCAGGCCTTCCCGGCGTCCATCTGACATGGCAGAGCCACATGATCCGGGGGCATAGACCCGCTCCCAACCACAAATGAGCGAGACAACCAGGCAACCCCTAAGATCCAGCACTCCACCCGAGCACAGAACCCAGAACCAGCGAGACTCCAGGGGGCACTCAAGGGCCACAGCAGCACGCCACGCCGACACGCAGAAGGTACCTCTGCAAAGCAGGGCTGGAGCTGGACTGGACCCAGAGATCCATGCTGCTCGACCGCACGCACCGGCCCCCACACACACAAGAGAGCGACTGTCAAGCCAACACCACAAGCAAGTTACCCACCTGACCCGAACACCCGAGAAAGCCTAGACCTCCGTCTCAGACACGCAAGCATAGCCTCCAGATCGGGCATCGGCTGATGCAACTCGGACTGACTCACTAAAAGGCCCATAGCCTACGACCCTGCTAGTAACGTAGTGACTCTTTCTCTCCATGCAATATTCTGGACTTGTTGTTGGTTATTCTTTACGTTATTTCCTTTTATACTTACGTTATAATAGACCTGCAAGCTTCCACTTAGGGGCTCACTACCCTCACTAGATATATCAAAGCACAGCAAATGCAACTGGCATGGTTTCCACATATGCCTAGCACATTCACCGACATGCACTCACCTTAGCTGAAGCAACATTAGATGACGCACCGCCACCTATCTAATGCCAACCGTGATATACCTAACTTGCAACTGTACAGCTATTCTCAAGCAGTTTCAACAGAGCTAAGTCAACACTCACTACTTACCCAGCTACGACCATACCTTGACTAGCACATAACATATCTCACCTAAGCAGTTGGAAAAATCATTTACAAAAAATTGTGCAGATTTAACAAATGCCATTTCCCTGTACTGTCTTGTAACAAACATTGCCTGCTCATTCTGTTGTGGCATAGCAGATCAGCCTGCATTCTTTGCCTGCACTACAAAAATAAAGAATAAAAAAAATAAGAAATAAAATTTAGAAGGCGCCAAAATGTTTTGGCTTTTCCTGAACATGACCCTGTGGGTGTCTGAAATACAAAATTTTAACCATGGGTCCAACTTGAAGATCGGCCAGTGTTTGTATAGCACACCAAGATTTTCCTTATGTAGGACACTAGCTTTATCATAGGCTAGCCTAAAAGACTATCCCATCTCTAAAAAACATGAATATCCAATCTCTAAAAAACACTGAATGAGGGTGAATGCCTCTTCTTCAAAGTCTCCTACAAAAGAGCAGTTACAATGAATACATGTAAACTGCCCTAAAGGATTGGAAATCTAAGTGGGATGGTGCCCACTGGAAGCATGAAGAGAACCATTCACATCAACCTTTTCTTGGAATGTTTTTATGAAGACACATTCTAAGTTCCAACTCTGAGAAAGATATAAAAATGTAATTGTGGATTTCTGTTTGTTGAAAGTAAAGGACAACCCCCAATCATTTCTATTCAAATACAAAACAAATTCATCTACCTCCTACAATTGCCAGAATGTCATCAATAAAACGGCAATAGAAGGCGAGTTATCCATGATGAACATTTGTTCTCAGAAACCCATAAACAAATTAGCGCATGATGGAGCTACCCCCATTGCCGTTCCCTTAGTTTGTAAATAATATTTACCATCTAAGTGAAGATAGTTATGTTTTAAGATAAATGAAGTAAATTGGGTGATGGAATTTGCTTGTTCTTCTGGCAAAAGGGGATCAGAAAGAAGATAGTATTCCAAAGCTGTTAACCTTAATTGGTGATCCATGTTAGAGTATATGGCAGTGACATGAATCGGCACCTAACTAAAATGATCCTGCCATCTAATGTGTTTGATCAATGATAACACATGATTTGTATCTCAGATAAATGAGGTTAGGTTTATGACATAGCGTTGTAACCGTGGCTGGTTCCCTTATTTACCACTATAATGTCTTATGTCTTAGAACTTAGTAGGGCTAACCATACAGATATCTTAGCCATAATTTTATATAGTTAGTAAGAGATCCTCTATTTAACATATATAAATAATTGAGAATACAATATAAAATAGGGATTGTCTTGGAAGCAATAGTTTTGTCTTTTTGGATATTTATTATATATAAATATAAAATCCATTATAGCAGAGTTTATAAGATTAAACGAAATGCTTGCAAATATCATTAATAGGTTAACATACCCTTCTGAACATGTCATCATGTCAGCCTCTCTGTCATTTTAAGATGGAGCAGCGTCTGTCTCCAAGTCTCTCCTCTGTTCTTAACATTTAAAAGTACACCTATTTATACCTTAGGTGTCTCCATTTTAGGGTTGCCGTAGTTCATTTACTTTATTCATTTTAGGACCTCCCTTAATTTGGCAAACATACAAGGCCATAACTAAAGGGTGCAAACGTCATGGAAATTTTCCTGACTTAGTTCAAGATGGCATCTTAAAGTCTGAATAGGTTATCTGTTGTTTATACTAAGTCGTAAGTGTACAGTCGTGGGAGATTCCCGGATTTAGGGAAGTTCCATTAACTTGGGGTAACCACAGTATATTGTGTACTGCAAGTGTCGTAGTATAGCCTTGAAGCTTGTTTATGTATTATTGTTATTGTATTTCGTCTGGGACAAAATGGCGCAAACATATTATGCACTGAGGTTAAAAACAATGAAAAACAATATGTTCTATTTCTAACACCTTGTCAGTTTACAATATCTCTTAAAGACAAAGTACACAGTTTAAGAAATACAACATTTCATTCTAAAACTTGTAATATTTGTATTTGCCCATAACAGCGTTGCAGATTGAAATCAACCCATTTAGACATAGGCAGTGATATTACCCCTTTAATTTAATTTACTTACTAATGTATTTAATAATTTAATAATAACTAATAATATTTAATATTAAAAACATTTAATTTGTTTCATCGTTAATTTTTTTTTGGGGGGGGGGGGAATATATCTATAAACAGCCAAAAGCTGCAGATCTTTTCTGAAGCATTTGACCCCCACCCCCATCCTTTCCACAGCCCAGACTTTCTGTAACTGTCCAACTACAGATTTTCCAATGCAGCTCAATGAGAAGTCTGTGCAAAGCAGGTGCTCTAAACAAGTGCTGTCTTTTGAGTTTAGCTCCACTGAGCGAACCAAACCAGGAAGTAACAGGACCTGTATTCTGATTGACAGCCTTTGGGTGTAACCATGTTAATTTATAAAAGTGTCAATATATGTTGATATCTCCACTTTATGTAAAATGAAAAGTGGACACACTCTTCACACTAAATCAAGCTAAATTGCTTTAGGTGCTTGGAGTGTACCTTTAAGGATTTAAACAGGGATGTGGAACATAATGTGCTCCTGCATATGACTATGCCTAGTTATGCACAGCACACTCCTGCTTATACAAGTCATACATGTGTGAATCCTGCTTTCAAACACCTCAATTTGTTTTGTTGAAAGCTTGTGGTGATGGCAAATTAAAGTTTAATTACAGTTGCTATGCTCTACACCATTTAGGTTTACATCATCCAAATCCATCTCTTTATCTCAGTGGCGTACTAAGGGGGGGGCGGTCCGCCCCGGGTGCCACCAGGGTGGGTGGTGCCATGACCAGGAGCGCCGCCCCCCCTCATGCTGCAGCTGCCCGAGCGCTCTGCAGAGAGCCTCAGGCGGCTGCAGCTTTCCCGGGCTGGCGCGTCCATGAGGGCGCACCGCCCGGGCGCAGCCTGAGGAGAGGGGCTGACAGGAGGGAAGCGCACAGCGCTCAGCGCTTCCTCCTCTTTCCTAGAGGAACGGCGGTACAGGGATCAGTTCTGTACCGCGACTCGCAGGAAGTGCACACTGAGTGTTCATTCCTCTTTTAGTCCGCCGGTACAGGAAACAAAAAGCTCCATGTACCGCGGACTATTAAGCAGAGCTCAGCCACGCTACAGCAGAGGTGGGGGAGGGGAGAAATAAATTAGGAGGGGGAGAAAGAAATTAGGTGGGGGGAGAAAGACAAATTAGGAGGAGGGGGGAGAAAGACAAATTAGGAGGAGGGGAGGAGAAAGACAAATTGGGAGGGGGGGTTCTGGTGTGGTTCTAGTGTGGTGTCTATAGCCTGTCCCTGCAAGCCTTTTAATGTAAACACGGCGGCACTGCAGCACTGGCATTAGTTAACATGGCAAATCATATGGGTGGGGCATTGTGATGTCACATGGGGGGGCGGCAAACTTTACTTTTGCCTAGGGCGGCAAAAATCCTTGCACCGGCCTGGCTGGAGGGGGCTGTGTGAGCTGTGGCTGCACAGTGCCCTATGGTAGTTAGGGTGCCGTGCGGCAAGTACAGCTCACACAAGCAAACAGCTGATAAATTGGCCTCACGGAGGAAAAGTGTATGTGTGACTGTCTGCCTGTGACTGTGTGTGACTGTCTGCCTGTAACTGAGTGTGTGACTGTCTGTCTGTAACTGAGTGTGTGACTGTCTGCCTGTAAATGTGTGTGTGGGGCTGCAGGGATTTTGTAGAAGGGGGCGGGGGTTTTGTATTGGGACAGGAGTCTTTATAAGGGGGATAAGCAGGGGATTTGTGGAAGGGGGTTGCGGGGGTTTTGTAGACGGGGCAGTACAGGATTTGTAGAAGGGGCAGGACAGAGGTTTTGTAGGAGGGGCGGGGCAGGACAAGGGTTTTGTAGGAGGGGCTGACAGCGGTTTTGCAAAGTTTACAAATTGTAAAAAAAAAGAGAGAAAACCTTTAAAAAAATTTTTACAAGTTTTTGGGGTTTTTTTTTTGGGTGGGGGGGGTGCCAAGTACAGGATCCGCCCCGGGTGCCAAATGCTCTAGGTATGCCCCTACTTTATCTACTGTATGCAATAAGTCACATAAGGGAAAGGATTTGTTATTGACTTTTCTTAGAAAATGTTTCTGTGATTTTTCAGCACGGCTGATGTGATAGAATGGCAGCTAAAAAGATTACTTTGTAAACTAGCATTTTGTCAAGTATGTCAGTGAAGGTAACAAAAGACAACCCATGTGGATATGAAGGAAGGTGACAGATACAGTTAAAAAGAAGAAGGTAGCTGATTAGAAGTGCAATAAGTCTCAGACAGTAGAGAAAGTTACTAGGCTAAAAACAAAAAGAAAGCAACGAACTTTGTTACAGGGGGAATAGTTCAGCCTGTAAACAAGGGGAGTTAAGGTGATCTTTTGAATTTTCAGTGAGACAATGTGAACAAAAGAATATATACAGAGAGAGGACCGGATTGGGACAAAAATTCAGCCAGGGCATTTAAAGGCAGAGCAGCCCTCGGAGGGGTGTGGCCCAAGATGGTGCATGTTGTATCATCACCAATGACATTCAGCCTCTTCAAAGTGGGCAGATTTGTTTAATACCCTTCGGGGCAGTCCACATGTAGTGTGGGGCTGATAGGTGATGTTTGTGTGAAGGGGAGACAATAGGGGATATTGTGTGAGAGCGGAATAAGAGATTTAGAGTGTGGAAGGGGGAAATGGGGCTGCAGGATGTGAGTAGGGAACATGGGGCTGCAGGGTGTAGGAAGGGGACATGGGAGTGCAGGGTGTTGAGAAGGGGACATGGGGCTGCAGGGTGAGAGATGGTGTCATGAGGCTGCAGGGTGTGAGAAGGGGACATGGGGCTGCAGGGTGAGAGATGGTGTGATGGGGCTTCTGTGTTTTAGGGTAATAGGGGCTGCAGGGTGTGAGAGGGGACATGGGGCTGCTGTGTGAGAGGGGGCAGGGGCTGATGTGTTAGAGGGGGGACATTGGGCTGCTGGGTTAGAGGGAGGCAGCAGCTGCTGGGTGAGAGCTGAAGATGGGGGTCCTGGTAGGAGTGCTGAGTAGCGGGACAGTAGTTTCTGGGTTAGAGGGGGAAATAGAGGATGCAGGGTATGAGAGGGGGGAGACAGGGGATGCAGGGTATAGGAGCGGGAAACAGGGGATGCTGGTTATAAGAGGGGACGTGGGGCTGCAAGCTGAGGGGGGAAGACAGGGGTGCTGGGAGGGGGGACAGGGGCTGCGGGGGGAGACAGGGAAAGCAGAGTATGAGAGGGGGAGACAGGGGATGCTGGGTGAGACGGGAAGACAGGAGATGCTGAGTGAGAGAGGAAGACAGCTAGTGCCTGGTGAGACTGGAAGACAGGGGCTGCAGCATATTAGAGGAGCAGGGGCTGCAGGGGGGCAGGGACTGCAGGGTAAGAGGGGGACAAGGGCTCTAGGGTGAGAGGGGTACAAGGGCTGCAGGGTAAGAGGGGGACAGGAGCTGCAGGGTGAGAGGGGGACATGGGCTGCAGGCTGAGAGGGGAAGACAGGGGCTGCAGGGTGTGAGTGGGGACATGGGGCTTCAACTTCTGGGTGAGAGAGGAACAGGGGCTGCAGGGTGTAAAAGAGGGAGGGGCAGACACTGCTGGGTAAGGAAGGGGGATGTGGCGGAACCAGCCTCGCCACTGGGCATTGGAGAAGACTGATTGCCGGCCTCCTGCCCTGTGACTATGGCCCCATGTTGAAAGGATGGATTTTTCCCTGCAAAGACCCAAAAGTTGGGTCTTTCGGTACTTTCCCTATGTGAGCAGTGTTACCCAGATAGCTATGCCATGGAGCCCATTTGTATAATGAAAGACTATGGGTAAGACTTTGGCTCCATGGCAATTGAACTGTATGTGTGTGCTCTGAGCGCCATTCAGTAATAATGTGCGCTCAGATCTGAGCTATCTGGGGATATGTTGAATGTACCTGTTTTGTGCAATGGCTGCACAGTTATATGTTTTTATGTGGTTTATTGTCTTTTGCTGCCATGTGGCTAATGGAGTTTTGCCTCTGTCCTGGAGATAATTGGATTACTTCCCCAATTATCTCCAGGATAGAAGACTCTGTGGAACTGGTTTTGTGCAGAAAAGCCATGCTGCATTTGGTCAAATAGGACTTTTCCTTAACTTTTGAACCACTGGACCAATATGTATGATTTTGACATATGTTTGTATTTGGAGTATGCTGATTCTGAAAATGTATTTATGTGAATGTGATGCATACTTTTCAAGTTATGAATCATGTGGAAAAACTGTATTTCTCTGGCTGTGATAATTAGATTAAGCATTGTGTTCAGTAATCATATCACAGCCAGAGGGGAGGATTTTGTGTAGGAGTGTCTTTCTGTAATGTACGTTATTGGTTGTTATGTAAAACCCTGTGGGCAGTACTAAGTTTGTGGATTGGGAATAAAAGAGGCTGTATGTGCCAGTCCAGTCTGTTCACTGCTTGACCCTCAACACGGAGCTTTGTCTCGTTCTTGGGGGGATTTATTGTATGCTGTTCGGGTTCGACTGCTAGGAGTGTAAACCTATTCATATGGTTTTTCCTATTCGGCTGTTTACAGCATTCGTATGGTTTCCTGTTCGGCGGATTGGTGTTCTGCAGTAGCTGTGCCTGCATCTCTGGAAGGGGAAGATCTTCTAAATGACGGTTTAATCCTTTTATGCTGAGGGTGCCGTTACAGGGGACATGGGGCAAAAAAAGAAAAAAACCTTGCATACTCCCCCATCCTTCTTCTTTACCTTGATCTTCAGCAGGAGAGGATGCTGGGGAGGAATTCTTTTTCCTGGTGGTCCAGGTGTAGACCATGTGCACAGGGTCTGCTCTGTGCATCAGTGTGCAGGCTGGTGGGAGAGATTTTTGATATCCCAACCGCACAGAGCTTCCTCTATGGGCCAAGAGGCCAGGCAGCACCAGCCCAAAAGGGGCCAGCCGGGGAAATCCTTTGATCTTCCCTGTCAGCCTAGGGCCATGGCCATTGCGGCCCACCGGGCATTTGCCTGGTTTGCCCGATGGCAAGTACGGGCCTGTACCGAGATACTGAGAGAGAGGGCCATAATGGTAGGTAAATTAAAAGAAGTAAGGATATAAAATCTATATGGCTTTATCATTTCTTGTTTGTTTTTTGTTTTTTAATATAAATGTGAAGCAAATGTAAGTGTATTAAAATGTGTTGGAAAAGATGATTTCAAAATAGTTTATAGATTATAAAACAATTTTGGACTCTCTGATTACTTTTTTTTTTTTACATTCTTTATTTTGGCGTGCAGAGTTGAACATACACTTATGCACAGACATTTTAACAAGTCAACGTATGACAATAAAAGGTATGTGGAGAACATTTTTAAATGTTGATACTGAAAAATTTAAAATTAGGTGAGAATATATGGCATGCAGGTAAATAAACGCGTGCATCTCATAGAGGGGGGCAGGGGCTGCAGGGTGAGAGGGGAAGACAGGGGCAGCAGGGTGTGAGTGGGAACATGGGGCTTCTGGGTGAGAGAGGAGCAGGGACTGCAGGGTGTAAAAGAGGGAGGGGCAGGGACTGCAGGGAGAGGAAAGGGGACATGGGGCAAAAAAACCAAAACCTTACTCCCCCATCCCTCTTTCTTACCTTGATCCTTGACAGAAGAGGATGCCGGGGAGGATTTTTTTTTTCCTGGTGGTCCAGTGAAAGAAGTATCTGGTCTACACCTCTTGACAGGTATAGACCATGTGCACAGGGTCTGCGCTGTGCATCAGTGTGCAGGCTGGTGGAGAGATCTTTGATGTCCCAACCGCACAGAGCTTCCTCTATGGGCCAGAGGCCAGGCAGCACAGCCCAAAAGGGGCCAGCCGGGGAGATCATTTGATCTCCCCGGCCAGCTTCAGCCCATGCCCAGTTTGATCGATGGCCAGTGCGAGCCTGTACAGAGATACTGAGACAGAGGGCCATAATGCTCGGTAAATTAAAAGATGTAAGGATATAAAGTCTATATGGCTTCATCATTTCTTGTTCAGTTTTTTGTTTTTTATATATAAATGTGAAGCAAATATAAGTATAGTTTAAAAAATAGTTTGTTAAAAAATTGGTAATTTAGAAAACAATGATTTCAAATAGTTTATAGATTATAAAACAATTTTGGTCTCTCGGATTACTTTATTTTTACATTCTCTATTTTGGCGTGCAGAGTTGAACATACAATTATGCATAGACATTTTAACAAGTATACGTATGACAATAAAAGGGCACGTGGAGAAAATTTTAAAATGTCGAGGATACTGCACATTTTATATTAAAAGTTAAAAGAGATAAGTGAGAGTCAGGATAGGAGCTGAAAAGAATTGAACTTGAGTAGTAACTGACTACACAGGGAAAATTAGGTGAGAATATATGACATGTAGGTAAATAAATGCATGTATCTCTGAGAGTAAAAGCACCAAGAGCTGTATAATTGGGTTTAGAACATGGGACTAGGGAGTTAACATAAGCAGAGAAGCCCTATGAAGCAGAAGAAGGGGAACATGAGCAACAGCTGGAGAGTAGGAGCCAAAGAAAAAAAAAACCCTTGGCAGTGTGGTAAAGGCACAGGAGTAACAGGTATCTCCTTATCTATAGCCCTTTCATCCTATGCTCTTAGCATAGAGGCAGAGTTCATGCAAGTGTGTAAGGCAGTAGAAGTCTTCCTGAATGCCTCACTGCCACTCTCCCGTTTCCATATCCACACACTCCTCTCTCAGTGACCAGGCTAGGTCCAGTAAAGACTGGGGAGCGTTGCTTTACTCTGATAAATGGACCGCGTGTGGCCCATTGCTGGAATCTCTGTCTGAAAGGAAGTCTCCGATTTGAAACACTGAGTGCCGGCTGCTTCAATGGGACCACTCAGCCTGAATCTATGGAACTGTTTGGGCAGGCGCCTCGTGTGCGTTCGGTCTAAACTATACCCCAGTTGCGTTTCGGTTGCATTTGTGGGATTTGAGTGCTTTCTGGATATGTTGGGCGCTCAGATCCAGGCTACCTGGAGATATAGGACTTGAGGGGGTACATACTTGTTAAGTGTGTATTTTGGGGTGTTTTGCTATGTATGTCCTGGACCGATTGGCCCGCCGGGGTACCTGGAAATTTCCTGGTGGGCCGGTATACTATCGGGTCAGTGCGCGGCCACTTAGTGCGCACCGGCCTGTGGGTCACGTGGCGCAATTACACAGTAACCGGCAGGATGGGATGCGCTCCACTCCTGCCGGTCAGAGTGTAGCATGGCCAAGCAGGCAGACCGCTGTAGAGGAGTTTCTGTTCCCCTACCCGGTCTGACAGGAAGTGCTCACAGAGAGCACATGACTGCTTCCTGTCACACCAGGTAGGGGAACAGAAACTCCTCTTCCGCAGTCTGCCTGCTCAGCCATGCTAGAGCAAGGTACAGGGAGGGGACTATTATGGGACATATGGGGGCTAGGGAGGGGGCTATAATGGGACACATAGAGGCTGGGGAGGGGGCTAATAATAGGGGCTTGGGAGGGGCTATAATGGGACACATAGGGGCTGGGAGGGGGGCTATAATGGGACACATGTGGGATGGGGAGAGGGCTATAATGGGACACATGGGGGCTGTGGAGGGGGCTATAATGGGATACCTGGGGCTGTGGAGGGGGCTATAATGGGATACATGGGGGCTGGGGGGCTATAGGGACACGTGGAGGCTGGGAAGGGGGCTATAATGGGACACATGGGGGGGCTATAATGGGACACATGTGGGCATTGTGACAGATCCCCTGTCCCTGAACTATTGTTTTACTTTGACTGGTCCGGTATACTAACACCACCGAACAGATTGGACAATTTGGTTTGTACAGGGAGTGCAGAATTATTAGGCAAATGAGTATTTTGACCACATCATCCTCTTTATGCATGTTGTCTTACTCCAAGCTGTATAGGCTCGAAAGCCTACTACCAATTAAGCATATTAGGTGATGTGCATCTCTGTAATGAGAAGGGGTGTGGTCTAATGACATCAACACCCTATATCAGGTGTGCATAATTATTAGGCAACTTCCTTTCCTTTGGCAAAATGGGTCAAAAGAAGGACTTGACAGGCTCAGAAAAGTCAAAAATAGTGAGATATCTTGCAGAGGGATGCAGCACTCTTAAAATTGCAAAGCTTCTGAAGCGTGATCATCGAACAATCAAGCGTTTCATTCAAAATAGTCAACAGGGTCGCAAGAAGCGTGTGGAAAAACCAAGGTGCAAAATAACTGCCCATGAACTGAGAAAAGTCAAGCGTGCAGCTGCCACGATGCCACTTGCCACCAGTTTGGCCATATTTCAGAGCTGCAACATCACTGGAGTGCCCAAAAGCACAAGGTGTGCAATACTCAGAGACATGGCCAAGGTAAGAAAGGCTGAAAGACGACCACCACTGAACAAGACACACAAGCTGAAACGTCAAGACTGGGCCAAGAAATATCTCAAGACTGATTTTTCTAAGGTTTTATGGACTGATGAAATGAGAGTGAGTCTTGATGGGCCAGATGGATGGGCCCGTGGCTGGATTGGTAAAGGGCAGAGAGCTCCAGTCCGACTCAGACGCCAGCAAGGTGGAGGTGGAGTACTGGTTTGGGCTGGTATCATCAAAGATGAGCTTGTGGGGCCTTTTCGGGTTGAGGATGGAGTCAAGCTCAACTCCCAGTCCTACTGCCAGTTCCTGGAAGACACCTTCTTCAAGCAGTGGTACAGGAAGAAGTCTGCATCCTTCAAGAAAAACATGATTTTCATGCAGGACAATGCTCCATCACACGCGTCCAAGTACTCCACAGCGTGGCTGGCAAGAAAGGGTATAAAAGAAGAAAATCTAATGACATGGCCTCCTTGTTCACCTGATCTGAACCCCATTGAGAACCTGTGGTCCATCATCAAATGTGAGATTTACAAGGAGGGAAAACAGTACACCTCTCTGAACAGTGTCTGGGAGGCTGTGGTTGCTGCTGCACGCAATGTTGATGGTGAACAGATCAAAACACTGACAGAATCCATGGATGGCAGGCTTTTGAGTGTCCTTGCAAAGAAAGGTGGCTATATTGGTCACTGATTTGTTTTTGTTTTGTTTTTGAATGTCAGAAATGTATATTTGTGAATGTTGAGATGTTATATTGGTTTCACTGGTAATAATAAATAATTGAAATGGGTATATATTTGTTTTTTGTTAAGTTGCCTAATAATTATGCACAGTAATAGTCACCTGCACACACAGATATCCCCCTAACATAGCTATAACTAAAAACAAACTAAAAACTACTTCCAAAAATATTCAGCTTTGATATTAATGAGTTTTTTGGGTTCATTGAGAACATGGTTGTTGTTCAATAATAAAATTAATCCTCAAAAATACAATTTGCCTAATAATTCTGCACTCCCTGTATATACCATTTTGTTACAAGAAAGTAGCAAATTACATTTATGACACAATGTAAATTGTTCTTTGTGTGCTCGGATCTAGGCTGATCTATAAATGTGTCACCTGCATGAACAAAATTTTGTATGGATTTCAATACTACTGGTTATGTGTTTTTAGTGAGTTTGTATTGCATATGTCTTCTTTACCCTTTAATCGTGTAGCTGATGAACTGTATGTATGTTAAATATAGTGCATAACTCAAAGATAAAAGCATTCACAGACTGGTGAATGCATGTATCTTGATTTATTTATTTGCAGCATGCATAGAAAACCAATAGTCGTCCAGATTTAGCAACAAGCAATTCAAATGGAGTGTAGGGAAGGACATATTTAAATAAAGAAAAAGTAATTGGGATAATATCATATATGAGATTTTCACATTTGGCACTATTTTAAATCACTCTTCTGCCTTTGCAATACCCAACGTTTTATTTTCCTACTTTAGACCTGCCTACACCCTACGCCCTAATGCTCGAACATGTGGTGTCTATCCTATTCCAGTGACTTGTTTTTAATAATTTGCTTGTAACCTTGTTATGAATCTATCCTGTGCTCATTATTGTAAATTTTCAAGAGTCTGCACAAAATTGCTGCTTTTCCAAATATTTGTTTATTGTTTTTATAAGCTGGTGTAGATGTCCAGGATCAAGCATGTCCATGCATAGAGTTTTCCTGTCTCGATGTTACAATCAATGAAATCATGCCACAGGGTTCTTTAATATTTATTTGCAGTCCTTCCCAATAATCCGTTAACTCGATTTATTACAAGCAAGGCCAGCTCTCGGAAATGGTGGTGATTATCTTGTCTGTCCTCATAATTATAGAATTCCTCTACGATGAGCATTTAGTTATCTCAACATTCTGGATCTAATCTGTACTACATGAACTTTTCACTCTGTGTTAAAGCTAAAATGTTTCTCCAGCGCAGATATTCCTGCTCTGGCTGTTTCAATACAATCGCGGCATGGCAAATTTGTAGGGATGGAGGAACAACGATTTTGACATTTGTAAACTTTTAGCAGTAAGGTACATTTGCCTCCTCTATCTGACTTTGACTTATGTACCCTTATTTTTAGAACCTGCTCTAGCTAATATGTGAATCCTTACTCCTATAGTTGTCAGCAGAGCTGTATCTTCCACAAGGCTAACAATGCATTTTCCATAGGTGGCTCTTTCAGAGAGGTGGCATGCTCATATTGCTGGAAGGCAGCGAGTAGAGGTGTCTCTGACATGCTCAGCTCCCTCGCGTGCCGTGCAGAGATGCCAAAACCAGAAAATGACATCACTCCGGTTGATGGCATAAATAAGCATAACTAAGTGACGTGTGAGAGAGCTGATCAGGAATATTACAGCTCATTTGCTGCCTCCATTGACCGTCTGCCCCGTCCCCCCAGCATCTCAGGATCCAGCCTGTCTGAGTGAGTGAGTGTGTGTGTCTGTCAGTGTATGTCTGTTAGTGAATGTGTCTATTAGTGTGTGCGTGTGTCTGTCAGTGTGTCTGAGTGATTGTGTGTGTTTGTCAGTGAGAAATCAGTGAGTATGTGGGTATGTTAATGCATACATGTTAGTGTATGTGTATCTGAGCGTGTGTGCCTGTCACTGAGTGGGTGTGTCAGTGTGTGTCTGTCAGTCAAAGTGCATGTTGGTCTTAAAAAAGAAGAGGTGCAGGAAGGGGTAATATATATATTTATTATTATTTTTAATTATTATTATTTTTTTTTATATACACAAGAAACCAAGAGGGCTATACTCACAGGAACACGCATACATTATAAGGATGCTGCCGAGGCCAATTCATACAAAATCCGGCACCTTCATTCTTTTACTAAACAGTAATGTCAAAGCTCAGTGAATGTAATAGTTTTCTAAAAACACCTCACCTAGGCAAAAATAATGGGGGTTTAGTTACAGTGTATCAAAACACACAGAAAAGAGGATCTTTTTTATTAGCTGGCACATCCTGTTTTTTTGTCTTGCTTTTCTTAGTTACAGTGTATGATCACACATTGCATTAGCCTGCCACAACACCAATGTGTGCCATTTGTGTTAGGTCTTATCCTAGCAAATTAATGCATGCTCTTTTGTAGGGTTGGTATTTTACCTGCAAAGTCGTTCCTTGACTAAATCCAAGGGAAGCAGCACTGCACACTACATAGCAAGTTCAGTCAGCAGTTCCCACTCTGCAGACAGACTTCACATCAGGTAAGTGAGGGATTGGATTAGACAAGTGGGGGGATAGACTGCAAGGAGACACACTGGGAGACAAGGAGAGACACAGAGGGGGTTAACCGGAGGAGAGACACAGATGGGGTTGACAGGCTGAAAGACACAGATGGGGTTAACAGGAGGGGAGATATATTGGGGTTTGGACAGGAGGAGAGACACAGGTGGGGATTAACCCAAGTAGAGACACTTGAGACAAGGAAATACACAAACTGGGTGTTTGGACATGAGGAGAAACACAGATTGGGTGTTTGGACAAGAGGAGAGACACATATGAGAGATTGGAAAAGAGGAGAGACACATATGGGAGTTTGCACAGGAGGAGAGACACGGATATTTAGTAGATATACCTCTACAAAAAGTGTTTAATTATTTTAAATAATTAAATTTTAATGTTTTGCAAATTAAAATTGATGTAACATACTGTTTTTTTTTTATTATATGTAACATATTTCACAACTCTTTTTACATACACATTGCAATTTTATTTTAGTAGTATATACTTAGAAATTGGAGCCAGGAAGCTTTCACATCAGCCCAAATGTGATGGTGTCTTTTTGTTTGGATGTTATAAGTTTTATGTTCTTTTTGACCATTCAGGAGGCGTTAATAAAGCTAGTTTAATAGCTTGGATGGAGTCGCACTCAAGTGTTTTTGGTTTCAAGCACAATGACGTCACAAGCGGAAGCCGAAATGGGGAAAAATTCTGCCAAGAAAAAAAAAACATGAATTGCAAATAAGGTAGATAAACCAATTAGAAATGGTATAAGAATGACGAATGTTCGGTTGGAAAGTCATTCTCTTTAGAAAGTTCCAGATGTGGATGAAACAAATTACTCCAAGTGAATTTTGAGAGACTTGCAAGCTTTCAGAATAATTGAACTGTTAATTCTTGCACTTTATTAGACTAACACCTGAAAATTGTGAATAGAAGGATTTTCTATGGCAGTATACTCCTTCCCAGAGATAAGTGGCCCCCTAGTGGGAAAAGCGAATTTAGCACAATTTTATTTGTGCTGTATACTGATGAGTGTTTGTCTGTCCTCTTTTTATATTTTTAATACTGTATTTATTTACTTTAACTCTTTATTTTTCGTGCAGAGGTTAAACAAGCAGATTTGCACTGCCACAACAACTGGTGCAAACACATTTCAGACATTTGGTAACAGTGGTATGGCATCAAGAAAACTGCACGTTTTATGTAGGAAAGGTTTCAACTATTGTACAAAAGCAAGCTAAATGTGTCAGATAGAAACTAAAGTTGATAAGAAAGTTGAGAGCATTAACTGACAGTAGTAATAACTAGCAGAAGAGAGATACCACTGGTTGCTGGAAGGTAAACTACAGTTGCTTGCCAATGTAAGCAGAGCAATAGAGTAAAACAATTTGAGCATAACAATCCTGTATATAGTAATAGAGGCTGCGAAGATAACAGTATCACTTTAGTGAGAGTCTGCAGTCTGTTCAGCTGATGCCCTCACTGTGAGCTAGACAATGAAGCCAGGTTCCAACTGTATGAAAGAGGACGCCACTCTAGGTCCACGCTTCAGGACTCTTCGGCACAAGTTTCAACAGCTTCCAGCTGCGCTCGATGGCTGGGTGCTGTGCTTGTGAGCCATCTGCCCCTCGCCTCCTGCTTTACTTGTTGGGGGCCTTTCATCTGAGAGAGCCATGTTTGTCATGCCAGTCAGTTGTACGGGAGCAGGCATGAGTGATAAATTATCGGTGCCCATGCACCAGCCACTTGTGTCTCTGCCGTAGTCTTGTTCAGATCAGATTGGGAGGGCTCTGATTCGGGTCCCCAGGTTGGTAGGTACAGTAGGAGTGCAATCAGAGAGCTTTGCCCAAAATCAGGTAAACAGGCAGTCCATAGGCCTAAGGAGTGGGTCATCCTGGGCAGGTGGATGTGGGAAAACCTGTGGTGCTGCAAGCCACGTTGTACATTTTGAGTAGAAGGCCGCAACTTTCCAGCTCACCCTCAACACCAATGTTCCACTATGTTGGGCACAAGAGAGTACCAGTGGGGACCAGGTTGCCCCCCCCCCCCAACCCCTGCCCGGTCAAGAGGAGGGAACAGGGCTCATAAGCAAGCTGTCTTCCAGACAAGGCAGAGGATCGGCCGCCTCCCCCGCCTCGAGTATGTTCGAAGGCCAGCGAGAAGCCTAGCTCAGGCTATATCCACCAAACCCAGGCAAATGCAGGCACAGAGTTCAGTGGAGCATTCCTCAGCAAAGTTAGCAGAATTAGTGCCAATCTTATAGTGGTAATGTCCAGTATATGACTTAAAACTCAGATGTCTCTGAGGAGCTCTGGCCACATGCGTCGAGCTCGGTCGGCCATCAAGCCGCCCCCTTTAATACTGTATTAAATACTACACTACAAGTTTTTCTCTCGGTTTTTTCTGTCCTTCTGGTTTTCTTCAAACACATACCATCCAAGAGTGCTATATTTCAGTCATGTAAGAATTTGTATCTCCAATTCTTTAAGGTAACAATTTGAACACATTTGCACTTTATTGTATATACACATTTTGTGCACTTATTTATCTGCACGAAGACATATTTTTGTAGTTCTTGTTTTATTGGTAATTGTAAGAGGCAATTCTGTATTTAGGCAGCAATATATTGGTTTGTTTGCTGTGCCACTGAATCAAGTTTGCACTTATTTGCTATATTGGATTGATAGATTGCGGTTTGGACCTAAAGAGAGACATAGATGGGTGATTGGAAAGGAGGAGTGACACAGATGGAGATTAACCAGAGGAGAGACAGTGGGAGACAAGGAGAGACACTGATGGGGGTTTGGACAGGAGGAGAAACACAGAATGGGTATATGGGCAGGAGGATTCACACAGATTGGCAATTTAGATAGGAGAAGAGACATCACAGCCCCTACCTCCCCATGTGCCCACTACAACCCCTCTTCCCCGACATGCCCACTACACCACCTACCCATCCATGCACGCACTGCGGCCACTATTCTACTTACACACACTGAAGTGTCTATATCCCCCACTATTAGCCATACAAATACACATTACAGCACAAGGCGCCTACTACAGCCTCTATCCCACACACATACAACTGCCCCTACCCACACACTGCAACAATACCAGCCCCATCTACACATGCAATCCCACAAGGAGCCTGTATACACACACATCACAAGCAGCATCCCCACCATTGCAATATTGCATTTGGCCTCCTTACATACATACACAATTATTACAGTCACTTAGATAGCACCAACATATTCTTCAGCACTGTACAATAGGTAAAACAAGACAAACAATTAATTCTAACACAACACGTTAACAAACAGGATCACAGTATCACAAACAGCATCCCACACATGCAACCCTACAAAACCCTCCAAACAAGGCTACTTGTATGGTTGCACCATGTTATGTCACCAGCAAACACAGTGAAAGATTGTAATTCTCTACACTAAATTCTTTAGTTTAGTGAATAAACTACAGAGGTGTATTAAGAAAACTGTGAAGTTTAGTGAATGTAAATATTAATTGCAAATTAAACAAAAATAATTGATTTGATAAGATTTGCCAATTCAGGAACGGCACAGCTTGGCTATTTTAACCTATATTGTACAATTCAGATTGTAATTCATTACAATTAGTTTTTTAGTGAATTAATCCCGTGTATTTCTACATGTAAATATTGTCTGTGACGCCGACAGCCTGCTGGTGGATCCATTGAGTGAGTACTCAGAATGGGCAGTCCAATTTCCTCAAGCTACAGAGCAATTCCTCTTTACAGCAGAATCAAACTGCAAGTAGTTTTTTATTTTTTTGTGGTTTTACAGAATTTTCCAATTCCAAATGAATTTTTTTCTATGATGTCATATCCTATGATGTCCCACAGACATAATTAATTATGCAAATTAGCATTGCTAGTATTATTTTCCTAGAAAGGTGGCAACCCTAATCCCATGCTATTAACCCACTTACTTGTGAAGAATCTTCCTGGGGCTCTCTGCAGTGCAAGATTAAATAGTTTAGTGAGTGCATGTTGTAATAATTGGCCCCAACAGCACCCTTATAATGTATTAATGCATGCATGTTAAGGTGAGTGCAGCCTTTTTGGTTTAAATATATATGTGTAAATATATATACTGTATATACACACACCAGTCACTTCTAGGCACATCGTCTACAGTCACAGTGGCATGAAGCAATTCACCCGTGGACATTCTAAGCTCCACGCAGCATATAAAATGTAGACCAGTAGTGACAGGATCAGTTAGCATGAGGCTGAGTGATCATGATGCCTGCCTTCAGTTTGCTGCTGCTTTTGCGACATCGATGTCCTGGTCTGCATGAAGTCTCTCTGATGGACAAACTAATGATAAATTAAATAGGGAGCATGTAAGGAAGAGAAGTAATTGTCCCCGTTCATCAGCTATTAATCCTGACTTGATCTAATGCGCCCCAAAGCTGCTGTGGACTGGAAATCCTATTACACTCAGACAGTGTCTGGATGAAATTAAATGTTTCAGTCTATAACAGCTGCAGGGGCAGAGAGCTGCTATAGCATCATCATTCTTGGTTTCTGAACTGTCACTTCCTCACTTTTAACTTAACCTAATAGATAACTAAAGGTTATCAGATTTTTTGTTTCACTCTCTATAGTATTTTTTTAAATTTATGTTTAAGTGGCTTGCCAGGGAAATCACGGCAAATACGCAAATTAGTTAACTCTTGCAGTGCCTTACAGATAGCTCATGTGTCAGTATGGCATTGCTAGAGTAAATGCCAAGTTTGCATGCATGCTGTATGCATGCTGTATTTCGGTGTTAAATCCCCAAGTACACTGTTGAAAGCCCAAGACATCATGGGGTGGAAGTGCAGATGGGAGATCTGTAGGATACAGTGTCCAGAGACAATTAACAACATAACGATCACACTAAGCTGTACAAAAAGATATCATATATGAGAGATAATTATAATTATACATTATGTAGTAATCTTGAGAGGTGAAATAAAAGGTCTGATATCTTGAATGGAGGCATATGTTATGTTTGTGATAATAATCATGGTTTATCCCTAAGAGGGATTTTCAAGACTCAAGGTGTCATCTAGGTCATGTTTATGAGATTATAATTAGAGGCAAAAACAATAGCCTCAACAGGTGCCTACACCTCCGTTGAAGGGTGTAACGAACCCTGAAGTGGTAGCTAGGGGTTCGTCGGTTTTTACCCGAACGGCTAAGAGCAAGAGTGATTATAGCTCGCTGTTCGGATCTCTGTTTGTCTAATATTCCAGAGTAGATGAAGTGCTCAAGCTGAATTTCCCCAAAGCAGTAATCAGGTACCCAAACATCAGCCGAAACATGATGAAGGGTGTAACAAGAATGAAATTTTATAGTACTACACTGGCTTTTATGCAAGTCTCCAGGCCGGGGGAACACCCCCCTGGACCTGGTGGAAAACAGGGACACAACTTAGTACAACCAATAGTAATACAGAGCAAAACAGTGACACTCCCAGTCCAAACAGTTAATCCCCTCCTCTCTGCCTGGAGATAATTGGGTCAGATAAAGTAATAACTTAATTATCTCTGGGTTTGAAAACTACCGAACAAATAAACTAAATATAAACAAAAATCCGAAATGTGGCACAAGCAAAGTTAGAAAAGGCTGATTTTCTCACAAAGGGTGTTGACCGGTATGACGAAGTGCCCTTCGCCACTTGTGCCTGGAGGGGACTACTGGCTAGCCTCCTGCCTTCCGACTATGGCCCATGTGCTGATAGCTGTATTTTCCCCTGCAGAAAGGTTTATTTGTGTATTTCTGCCGGGGCGTTCTGGACTTTCAGTATGGTAGTAGTGCTACCCCAGATACCTATGCCATGGAGCCTATTCGTGTAACAAAAGACTATGGAAAAGACTTTGGCTCCATGGCGATTGAACTGTATGTATGTGATCTGAGTGCCATTTCGTAACAGGATGTGGGATGGTCTGGGAGGGAGGGTCTGCCGGAGATTGGCAGGGATGTGTCAGCTGACCGGAGTTCGCCGGGAACGGTTCGTGGCGAAACGTGGCGAACCATTCGCGGCAAGTTCGCGAACGGTTCGCGACATCACTAGTCACAAAGGACTTCTGACTAACTTTTAGAACTAATGGAAGGATTTGAATGATATTTGGTTATGTTTATATTTAAAGTATGCTGATTCTGAATATGTATGTTTTATGTGAATATGATGCATATTTTTAAAGTTACAGTATATGTGTAAAAAGTGTATTTTTCCTGCCTGTGATAAATTACATTAACCCATTGTGTTCAGTAATTATATCACAGGCAGAGGGGAGGGATTGTATGTTGGGGCTGGGTGTGTTTTACGGTTTTCCTGTAAATGATTGGTTGTACTGTGTCCCACCCTGTGGGATGTCCCCTTGCATGGGGACTTGCATAAAAGCCAGTGTGTGGTCATTAAAAGCAGATCATCTGCAGATCATCAAACTGCCTATAAATTACTCGCACTTTAGTATCAGACCCCCAAAACATCCACAGTTTTGATGCCTCTGCAGACAACAGGTGCTGGAGGTGCAGTGTTGAAACATGTACCCTTATACACATAAGGTGGAAAGGCCCACTGATCCAAACGTACTAGACGGCCATCCACAAATGTATCCAATGGTTTTCAGATGATCCACCACCACTGAAACCAGCGCCATTTTTTGCATCATACCAAAACACGCTCCTCTGCATTTAAACAGTCCTTAAAAACAAGAATCCTTAACAAGAAGCCTTGGCTCATGTTTGGGGGAACTACACTCTGGGGATTGCTATAATCACTATACTCCTCGGGGTATGATCACTAAGCTCTGCTAAGAGCTTGTTCCTGTTCCTGCTCTCTGGGGAAAGAGAGGTTCACCCACTGGAAGCTGGATCCTGGCCTTGGGTCCAGGGTGGGTGGAGACAGCGAGACCCCGGCGCAGCTGCATCGCTGGAAGGGGGGTCTGCAGTGCTGATGGTGTCGGTTGGAGTGCTTGGAGTCCTCAACGAGCACTAGGAGCATCGATTGGCGGACGTACTCAGTCGGAGTGCCAGCGGTCTGTCACAACCGGGATCTCATCCAGGTGTATAGTGGGGTGTTTCTCTAATTAGCACTACCAAAGTGTACCGGGTTGAAACTAGCAGTGCGCTGCTGAATGAGCATAGTGGGCACATTTGGGTATCATCTATGCTACATCTATTTGTGCAGTGGTTGTATTGTGGGGTGTCATTATCTTACCCGATGTTAGTAACCCTTCTAGGGGCATAGCCGTCCAGACTGAGAAACGTGTGGAGCAGGTTTGGTATGTTCATGCCACAGTTCTCAGGCTTCTCTCCAGAAGTCTTGTGGGGTATGTGTGGACCTGGCCATCATTTCATATTTTTTGGTGTTGTGTGCCATTCGATATTTGTCCCATTGGTTTAGTGTTAGGAGTGTCGTCGGCAAAATGTTGTGGTACTGCTTTTTATGAGACGGTAGTACCCAAGCCAAGGTCGTGATGCTGTGCTCATCTGTTTTGGCGTATTGTATCTGCAGTTGGTCCAATTGGTGAAATTCCATGATTAGGGGGCTAAGGAGAGCAGCTCTATAATAAGTGGTGAAGTTCGGTAGTTCCATGTCTCCTTGGTTAAAGGGGTGATACATGGTGTGCGCCGCTACCCTTGGTTTTCTATATGCCCATACAAATTTATTAAGTACGGTCTGTGCGTCTTTGATGTATTGTGTTGAAAGTTTTATTGGTAATGTATGGAACAAATATTGGAATTTGGGGAGAATCAGCATTTTTATTGCTGCTACTCTACCCATCCATGATATGTATTTATCTTGCCATCCTTGCAGCTGGTTTTTTACATTGTTCAGTGTTTTGGTGTAATTTGCTTGATGTAGGTTTCAGGTGGTCGATGTGAACTCCACCCCAGAAACTTGAGATTATCTTGTCTCCATTCGTATGTGTAGTTTTGCTGTAATTTTTTTTTTGAGAGAAGTTTAGCGGTGTTCACACATAGTGCTTGTGTTTTTGCAATGTTTAATTTGTAATAGTAGCAGGCACTATATTTCTGCAGTATGGTTTGGAAGGCCAGGATTGATGTTTCCGGGTTAGTGAAGGATAGCATCACATCGTCCATAAACATAATTATTTTATTTTGTGTTTTCTATCTGGATCCTGTGTAGTTAACTCTTCCCTGATCGCCTGTGCCAAGGGTTCAAGGACCAAGATATAAAGAATGGGGGATAGCAGACAGCCTTGGCATGTTCCTTTTGATATTTCAAAGGTGTGTGACACAAAACGGTTATTCACAACCCTGGCCGAGGGGTTCAGGTAAAGGGCAGAGATTAGTGACTGGAATTGTGGGGAAAAGTTAAATTTTTGTAGTATGGCCCAAAGGAAGCACCAGTGCAGCCTATCAAATGCTTTCTCCGCATCGAGAGATAAGAAAACTCTGGGCTCCCTCAGGGCTCGTTGTCCATAAAAACGACTCCGAAGCTTCCTTGTATCATCCACCTCATGTCTACCAGTCACAAGTCCTATTTCATCTGGATTGATTATTGAGGGAATCAAAGCAGACACTCTGTTGGCATTTATTTTCGCTAGGATTTTGTGTCTGTATTTAACAGCGAAATTGGGCGTAGATTCTGAGGTTTGTGCGGTGGTTTTCCCGGTTTAGGTAGTGTGGCAACATGTGCAAGTAACATGTCTGGTGGCATGTCACCTGATTCTATTATATTGTTATGGGTTTGCACTAAGTGGGGACCTAGTACAGGGAGGAAAGTATTGTAATACGTGTTTGTGAAGCCCTCTGGCCCAGGTGATTTCCCAGAGGGCAGTTTGGTTATGATCAGTGTTAGCTCCTGAAGGGTGACCGGAGTTGTGAGTCCCATTGTGGCGACGTCAGAGTGGGTAACTGGACCTGGTCCAGGAATTGTTGTATCTCAATATTTGTGGGTTGGTGTGTCCCTGGATCATCTTTGAGATTGTAAAGCGATCTATAAAAGTCCGCCATAGTATTATTTATATCCTGTGGGTTATATATTTTCCCTCCTAACTTGTTGAATAGGTACAGTATTTTTGATTGAGCCTGTTTCTGATGCAATAGTGCTGCTAGAGCCTTACTGGCTGTGTTCCCCTGTACATATGTTTTTAGTTTCAGTTTACTGAGAGTAGAGTAGAGCAGTTTTTTGTTTTGTTTTTTTCATTTTATTTCGGGAGTTTGTACTAAACAGCTTAAAGCTAAAAATTAAGTAAAATCCTTTACTTAAAGGACCACTCTAGGCACCCAGACCACTTCAGCTTAATGAAGTGGTCTGGGTGCCAGGTCCTTCTAGGGTTAACCCATTTTTTTATAAACATAGCAGTTTCAGAGAAACTGCTATGTTTATGAATGGATTAAGCCTTCCCCCAAAGCCTCTAGCGGCTATCTCATTGACAGCCGCTAGAGGCGCTTGCGTGCTTCTCACAAGCGTCCATAGGAAAGCATTGTAAATGCTTTCCTATGCGACCGGCGGAATGCGCGCGCAGCTCTTGCCGCGCGTGCACATTCAGCCGAATGGGCGGAGAGGAGGAGGAGAGCTCCCCGCCCAGCGCTGGAAAAAGGTAAGTTTTAACCCCTTTCCCCTTTCCAGAGCCAGGCGGGAGGGGGACTCTAAGGGTGGGGGCACCCTCAGGCACTATAGTGCCAGGAAAACGAGTATGTTTTCCTGGCACTATAGTGGTCCTTTAATGTTAATTTTTCAGCTGCTTAGTAGATAGCTCCCTATCTGGTATCCTTAAGTAGGATTGCTAAATTTAAGCATACCACAACAGGGAGCTATCTACTGAACACAGGTCTCTCCCCAATTTAATGCCCTTAAATATTGCAATCTCACATAAGGGTACTGTGGGTACTGTACCCCTGCTGGGTACCTATGTCAAGAATCGCTTCCTAACTGGAACAAGGGAAACCACAGCACTTCTGTCCCAGTCGCCGTGGCTTCTGTTCTGGACCCTCTCCATCCTGGAATAGGATAGGGGACTAGCTCTATTCTCTCCCAGGGACTGGACGACACACAGTCCTGGGATCTATAGTCCTTACAAGGACTTTCCCCGCCGAATCCTCCACGAGCCTGAACAAGGTGCAGAGGAGTGATTAGCCCTTCCCTTCCCAGTAACTAGACAACATAGTTCTGGGAGTACAACTGATTTTAATGAGCCAAACCCGGCCTTTAATGCACAGACCCCAGCATGGGGTCTCCATTGTATTCAACACAAGCCCCTCCCAGAAGTCTCTGGGCCTGGGAGATAATTGAGTTAAATACTAGTAGGCTAATTATCGCCATGGGACAGAGAGCCAAACACAAAAATATAAAAACATAAATGTACCCCAAAACATAATAAAAGCATTCAATATTACCCACATATTATACAATCCCAAATAGCCCTGATCTGAGCGCCCAAGTGGTCATGCCCAAAATAGCTACAGGGCATTTCGTGCTTTTGTACGAAATACGGGGTGCTCCACCTTGCTCACAGGAAGCGTTTGCTCCCCTTAGTCTCTGGAACCTCCCCTCCAAAAAGTGTTCTTCTGGCTGGTCGCAAAACCCCGGACCAAGTTGTCTCATGCAGAAAACTGTTCCATAACATTCGCTGCTAAGTACCGCTGAGGTGACCGGGAACTAGCGTTCAGTTCCATTCGAATGAAGGGAAAGTGCAGAAGGTGCCACCATCAATAGCAACCACAAACTCCTGGACCATAGTCGGTGGGCAGGAGGCCAGTTTCCACACTTCTCCAGGAGTTTGTGGCAATAGAACTATACACAATAGAAAGATTTGCAGGCGTTGGCTGCATATCATTTGTTTTAATGCAAATTCAGAACTATAAATATTGGATGAATTTCATTTGCAATACAAAACTCATTATGGACAAAACACATTTTATTTTTTGACTACTGGGGCCATGCCCTAAATGACAGAAAATTCTGATCACTGGAAACCCTAGTGATGACCGAAGCGCCGCACTTCATGTTACACTTTAGATATCGGTAACTTTCAGAACTCATAGCCTCTATCATCCCTAAACATTCGAATCACTATGCATTGACCCCGACCCGCTGGTAAGAGGACTGTCCATCCTCTACAGCATGCTCATGAGATTGAAGAGACCACCACCACCAAGCTTCATGGGAAAGTGGGAAGAAACACTAGGTACTACTTTCTCTCCTAAACTGTGGTCCAAGATCTGTAATCTCACAACACACTGTGCATCCTCTAGTGGGGTACAGCAAACTGCCTATAAATTACTCGCACTTTAGTATCGGACCCCCAAAACATCCACAGTTTTGATGCCTCTGCAGACAACAGGTGCTGGAGGTGCAGTGTTGAAACATGTACCCTTATACACATAAGGTGGAAAGGCCCACTGATCCAAACGTACTAGACGGCCATCCACAAATGTATCCAATGGTTTTCAGATGATCCACCACCACTGAAACCAGCGCCATTTTTTGCATCATACCAAAACACGCTCCTCTGCATTTAAACAGTCCTTAAAAACAAGAATCCTTATTGTAGCTAATAGCCTGATTCCACTTTACTGGAAAAAATAGGCATCCTCACCCATGACCTTATGGTACGAACGAATGGAAGCGCTGCGAGCACTAGAGTAACTCTACCTACAGACAGAGGGGAGTTCACAAACATTCACAAAAATATAGACACACTGGATCCTCTCCACGAAAAGGGCTGATTTTCAAGCCCTCATACATTAAGCAAGATGACCACACGCCTAGCCTAAGAGACCTACACTTTTGGAAAATGACTCCCTCCCACACACCTCCCCCTCCACCTCCCTTCTTGTCCAATACATTGCGGCATGAGGATAAGGGGGAGGAATCAAAACAACTGGGGGTACGCCTATTACTGCCTGAGCCACATAGGACCTTTGATTTGCCTACCATTGAGACATGTCTGGGGGGATAACCAGCTGCGGAGAGGATGGGCATTAAACAGACAGAGCCCTGACACCAACCATCCCTTACCCAAGGTACCCCACCTGACTCTCGAGCGTAGCAGCACAATCCGATCGAGATACTGAATTCAGTCTGATGAAACAAAACACCCTACACTGATGGGGTGGACAGAGCACCCACCCACTACACTGGCGCCCTGCAAGCCAGCCACTACATACACCATCCCCTACACCTACTAACCCTGGCACACTAGAAGACATGCAAAGCACCTCCACTCCCCCCCCTTTAACCTTTCACTTTTCTCCTTCTCTCTTCCTTTCTTACTTTTTCTTTTTTTATCCCCCTCACCTCTTCTCTCTCATTTTCACTCTATCTTTAACCATGCTCCCACCTGCATTGGTTAATATACTTATGGAACCTGATATAGCAATGCCTTATGACCTAAGAGCCTTTCTTTTCAACCCGGTAACCTCATATGCACTTCATATCTGAAAGTCAAATAGAACCGTCAAATACTGTGGTTACATCGCACTTTGAAAAATTCACATTTCTTTGGTGCTAAAAAGTAAATTTGGGGCGTGCACTTCATATCTGAGGGTCAAATATAACCATCAAATACTGTGGTTACATCGCAGTTTGACCAGCTCAATTTTTTTTCGTGCTAAAAAGTAAATTTGGGGTGTGCACTTCATATCTGAGAGTCAAATAGAACCGTCATATACTGTGGTTACATCGCAGTTTGACCAGCTCAATTTTTTTTCATGCTAAATGGTACATTTGGGGTGTGCACTTCATATCTGAGAGTCAAATAGAACCGTCATATACTGTGGTTACATCGCACTTTGAAAAATTCAAATTTTTTTTGTTATTATTTTTTCAAATAGTTTTTATTGAAGTTATAGTTTATTTCAAATAAATAATAGCGAATAGTCAAACATACTATTCGACGAGGGGGAACGGAAGGGAAACTTGGAAATGGGTAAGGGAGTCCATACCAATTAGTAAACATAAGAAATAATATACAAAACATTAGTCATGTATTTCTGAACTTGACAAAACTCAGATTTTATATACGGTAGGTTTTTTTAATGTCCTCTTCCCATTTGTCCCAAATATGTTGAAGTTTTGCAAATTTGTATTCTTTCTGTAAGACAGTTTGTTTGCTTTACTGTCCAGAACCATGGTTAATACTTCTTTACACGTAGGTAATTTCTTAGACATCCAGTATCGAGGTAGGCTTGTGGTAGCTGCAATTAAAATATGGCCTATTATTATTTTGTCAATTTTTGAAGCAGACTCTGGGAATTTCTTAAATAATGCTAGTTCTGATGTCAATATACTTATGTCTTTGTCTACTTTAATAATCAGATCATGGATCCTCTTCCAATATCTGGCTAGTTTTGGACAAAACCACAATTTTTTTGTTGCTTAATAGTACATTTGTGGCCTGCGGTGTATTTCTTGCAGTCTAATAAAACCGTTAAATACTACTGTTACATTGTTGGTTGACAAATTCACATTTTTTGAGACAGTGAAGTAACTGTATTAATTATGCCTGTCACACTGTGTGACCTCTAGAAATGTTTTCTCTTTAAGACACCGGCACTGCCTTACTGTCAGTGAACTTAATTGTTGACTATTGGTGGTGGACATTGTCGCCTGACATAAACCATCTGTTAGTTTGGTGGGTGAATGCAAAGAATGAGGAGAGCGTCAAATAAGGGACGTGGCCCTGGTCGTGGTGCTGCTGGTGTTGGTGGAGCTCCTGTTGCAGGGAGAGGACGTGGTCAATCTGTGCCAGCTACACGCACAATTGAAACACCTTCAGCGTTATTTGGTAGGCCCGAATGTCACTCTACGAATGGTGAGGCCAGAACAAGTACAGGCGATAGTAGATTGGATGGCTCACAGTGCCTCCAGTTCCTTCACATTGTCTCCCACCCGGTCCCCTGCTGAAAGCTCAGAGTTGGCACCTGCAGCCCATGGCCATCTGTCTTTCACCTTAGCCCCTTGCAAACCAGCCAAGCAGTGTGAGCCACAAGTCATGCAGCAGTCTCTTATGCTTTTTGATGACTCTGCTGGTGGGGTTTCCATGGGCCATCCACCTAGCCCTGTCCCAGAAGTGGAAGAGATTGAGTGCACGGATGCACAACCACTTATGTGTCAGTATGTGGACATGCAAGGAACACCGCAGCACATCTCTGATGATGACGAAACACAGGTGCCAACTGCTGTGGCTTTCTGCAGTGTGCAGACCGGCAAGGAGGGCAGGGTTGAGGAGTGGGTGGAAGATGATGTGGAGGATGATGAGGTCCTAGACCCCACATGGAATCAAGGTCATGCGAGTGACGTGTCCAGTTTTGAGGAAGAGGCGGTGGTAGCACAGAGGCATCAGCACAGCATAAGAGGGATCAGGGTGCAAAAGCGGAGCTGCCGTCCCCTAGACAATACGCCTGCTACTGCCCATTGCACCCAGGCACAGAGCACACCAAAGCCAGCTCCAAGGAGTTCCCTGGCGTGGCAGTTCTTCAGACAATGTGCTGACGACAAGACATGAGTGGTTTGCATGCTGTGCAATCAGAGCCTGAAGCGAGGCATAAACGTTATAAACCTGAGCACAACCTGCATGACCAGGCATCTACATGCAAAGCATGAGTTGCAGTGGAGTAAGCACCTCAAAAACCAAGAAAGGTCTCAGGCTCCTCCTGCTTCCTCTTCTGCTGCTGTCTCTGCCTCTTCCTCTACCTCTGGAGTGACAGTGGCACCTGCCACCCAGCAAACAGAGGATGTGGCAGCAATGCCACCACGTCCGCCACCATCCCCAAGCATCTCCACACTGTATCATGGAAGCGTTCAGCTGTCCATCTCCCAAACACTGGAGAGAAAGAGTATGTACCCCCTTACCCATCCGCGATCCCTGGCCCTAAATGCCAGCATTTCAAAATTCCTGTCCTTTGAAATGCTGTCATTCAGTCTGGTTGAGACGGACAGTTTTAAAAACCTGATGGCGGTGGCTGTCCCACAGTACATGGTTCCCAGCCGCCACTACTTTTCCAGGCGAGCCATCCCTTCCCTGCACAACCAATTGGTGGACAAAATCAGGTGTGCACTGCGCAACGCCATCTGTGGCAAGGTCCACATAACCACTGATATGTGGACCTGTAAGCACGGGCAGGGACGCTGTATCTCCCTAACTGCACACTGGGCAAATGTAGTCGCGGCTGGGCCTGAGGCGGATAGCAGTTTGGCGCATGTCCTTTCGCCACCGAGGATTGCAGGGCATTTCTTTTTGCCTCTTGATGCCTCATCCTCCTACTCCACTTCCTCCTCCTCTACCACCTCCTCATCTGGTCAGTGTAACACCTTCACCACCAACTTCAGCACAGCCAGGGGGAAACGACAGCAGGCTGTTTTAAAACTCAAATGTTTGGGGGAAAAACCCAACACCGCGCAGGAGCTGTGGATGGGCAATCTAACAACAGACTGATGAGTGATTGTTGCCAGTGAGCCTAATGGGCGAAATCTCGTAGCAGCTCTGGGCCTAGCCGGTTTGACGCACATCCCTTACTTGGCGCATGTGCTGAATTTGGTGGTGCAGAAATTCCCGAAAAACTACCCATATATATCAGAGCTGCTGCACAAAGTGCGGGCCATCTGTGCGCGCTTTCTGCGTTTTCATCCTGCTGCTGCTCGCCTGTCTGCGCTGCAGCGTAACTTCGGCCTTCCCGCTCACCGCCTCATATGCAACGTGCCCACAAGGTGGAACTCCACCTTGCACATGCTGGAGAGACTGTGCGAACAGCAGCAGGCGATAGTGGAGTTTCAGCTGCAGCACGCACAGGTCAGTCGCTCTGCGGAACAACACCATTTCACCACCAATGAGTGGGCCTCCATGTGAGACCTGTGTGCCATGTTGCATTGTTTCGAGTACTCCACCAACGTGGCCAGTGCTGATGACGCCGTTCTCAGCCTTACTATCCCGCTTCTATGTCTCCTTGAAAAAACGCTTTGGGCGATGATGGAAGAGGATGTGGCACAGGAGCAAGAGGGGTCATTTCCACGGTTATCAGGCCAGTCATTCACAAGTGGCTTGGAGGGTGGGTTCCTGCACCAGGATAGGCCAGGTACACAATTGTCCAGCCAGGGCACAGTTCTGGAGGAGGAGGAGGAACCGTGTTCCCAGCAGGGTGGCACCCAACGCAGCTCGTGGGCATCACTGGAGTGTGGCTGGGGGGATACGGAGGACACAGACGATACGCCTCCCACAGAGGACAGCTTGTCCTTGCCTCTGGGCAGCCTGGCACACATGAGCGACTACATGCTGCAGTTCCTGCGCAATGACTGCAGAGTTGCCCACATTCTAACTTGTGCTGATTACTGGGTGGACACCCTGCTGGATCCCTGTTACAAGGACAACTTGATGTCCTTAATTCCCTCACTGGAGCATGATCGGAAGATGTGCGACTACAAGCGCACGCTGGTAGACACACTGCTGAGGGCAATCCCAACTAACACCGGGGGCTCAGTGGAAGCACAAGGCGAAGGCAGAGGAGGAGGAAGAGTTCGCCAACGCAGCTGGGGCACCACCAGCACCTCAGAAGGGTTAGCATGGATGAAATGCGGAAAAGCTTTGTCAGCACGCCACAACAACCAGCACCACCAGCTGATATGGAATGTCTTAGCAGGAGGCAGCATTTCAGCAACATGGTGGAACAGTACGTGTGCACACGCCTACACGTTCTGACTGATGGGTCTGCCCCATTCAACTTTTGGGTCTCCATATTGGGCACATGGCCTGAGCTTGCCCTTTATGCCTGGGAGGTGCAGGCCTGCCCTGCAGCCAGTGTATTGTCTGAACGTGTGTTTAGCATGGCAGGGGGTGTTATCACAGACAAGCGCAGCCGCCTGTCCACAGCCAACGTGGACAAGCTCATGCTTATTAAAATGAACCAGGCATGGATCCCACCAGAATTTTCTGTACCTTGTACAGAATAGACATTTATGGGCTTCACCCAGCCATTGTTATACTCAAGTGCACTTATTCTTTGTTTTCTTTTTTTATATGTCCCAATATTTTGGGAGCTACCCCAATTGAAAAAAAAAATAGTATTGGCTACCTCCTCCGCCTCAACTGCCGCTTCCACCTACACCGCCATGCCCCTTCCATCTACACCACCTCCTCAACCTCCTACTCCACATCCACCTCCTCCTTTTAATTTTTATGTATTTCATGTTATTTTAAGTTATTTCCCTATCCACATTTTTTGCAGGGCACTTGTCCTACTCTTACTCCCATTTTACTTCATTTTGCAGCCCTCTAGCCCTTTCCAAGACTTTTTTAGAGCCATTTTAGTGCCCAAAAGTTCGGGACCCCATTGACAATGGGGTTTGGGTTCGGGTCAAGTTCGGGTCCGAACTCGAACTTTTTGCCGAAGTTCGGCCGAACCCGGTGAACATCCAGGTGTCTGCTCATCTCTAGACATGACACCCACAAAGGGCATGCTTCACACTCCAAATAGCCTTTTGTATCTAATCTGTATCGGAAACCTGCATGTCTCAATCTACTATATTTAGGTATACGCAGATCCCATCCTTTATATGCATTTACTGTTTGAAAGAGGTATCTGCGTGTGCCACACTGCTCTATGTCGACATGAATTTTTTTTATTTCTAATAAACAGAAATTTACACACAAAAAACATTTTATTTTCGTCCACCGACATTTCTGCCATGCACAAGTATAATAATTAAATCCGATATATCTGTACCTTCAAGTCTCATCATTATATCAGATATACCTGTACCGTCAATAGAAACTGTGACGAAGTGTCCTTCGCCACTTGGTCCTGGAGAGGCCTACTTGCCAGTCTCCTCCCCTGTGACTATGACTCTTTCATGTATCTGGCTTTAAAGCCCCTAGTCTACCTTCAGACAGACTATTTATGTAGGCTGCTTTATTTATCTTATGTTTTAGTCACCCTGTACCCATTATAGGTGCAGGGTGTGTGTAATATAATTGTTTATGTGTGTGTGTGTGTGTACTGTGAAATGTATTGCCTGCTCTCCTGTACTGCTGAGGTTTGCTACCAACTAGGTGGGTTTGGCTATGGAGCTTGTCTAGTGCCCTCTGTTGGTAGCAACAGCAATATGCACTACCTGAATTGCAAGACTGGTTCATTTGCATATTCAGGTAGATTTGCATATTGCTAATTTTGCAGGCAGGTGAGATATTTACTGTTAAATATTGTCTCCCTCCACCTTTTAAAATGTGCCATTGTGTTGTGATAATTCACTGTGTGTTGCTTGATATGGTTTGACTGTTTGTGATTTTATTGAGGTTTCACAACAATGTTATTGTGGTGACCCTATTGGCTGGTCTCAAGGGAAATAAAGGTTTTGACAGTTCTTCTTGATCCCTCTAAATGTATCTTTGTCTCGTTATTGGAGGGAGCTGTTATAATCACACTGGGGATTGCTATGCTCTGCATGCTCCCCTGAGCTTGAGTCACTTAGCTCTTTTTAGAGCTTGTTCCTGACACGCTCTCCTTGGAGGAGGGGTCTTCACCACACAGTCCTGGATGCTGGAGGTTCATACAGAGTGGAAGGAAGAGTTCTTTCCCACACAGTCCTGGAGGACAGAAGCTGATCCAGGGTGGAAGGAAGACGGCGAGACTCCAGTCAAGATACGGCGGTTGCAGAGTCTGCGGTGGTTGTGGTGTCTGCTGCAGCGCTTGGAGTCCTCAGGAAACATAAGACAACGGAGGGTACTCAGTTGGAGTACAAGGAGCTCCGTTACATTGGTGGCAGCGATGGGATGGCGTCCTAGTGCGAGGAGAAGCAGCTCGGAGACACTGGTATCGTATGAGAGGTTATTGAGGGCAACGCTAGCCACTGTGCAGCGTCCCTAACTACAGCAGCATGGAGCAGGGATGGATAGAGCCCTGCGAAGAGCACCTCAACATGATACGTCGCTACGAGGACGACGCTTACATTGAGGAGGTAAAGAGGCGGTTGGTCTGCTATGGCCCAGACCTTTTGAACGAGGTGGTCCACCAAGTAATGCGCCAGTTGAGTGCTGAGAACAGTGCGGCAATGGCCTTTGAGCGACAACTGTGGAGGTTGAGGATATGGACACCTAGTATCCAGCTGCAGTGCAAGTTACAGGGAGCCGAAGGTGTCGTCCTTCCTCCCCAGCGGCAGTGCAAGTTACAGGGAGCCGAAGGTGTCGTCCTTCCTCCCCAGCGGCAGTGCAAGTTACAGGGAGCCGAAGGTGTCGTCCTAACTCCCCAGCGGCAGTGCAAGTTACAGGGAGCCGAAGGTGTCGTTCTTCCTCCCCAGCGGCAGTGCGAATTCCAGGGGGCCGAAGGTGTCGTCCTTCCCCCCCAGCAGCAGTGTGTCCTACAGGGAGCAGGGACAGTTGGTCTCTCTCCCCAGCGGCAGTGCAAGTTACAGGGAGCCGAAGGTGTTGTCCTTCCTCCCCAGCGGCAGTGCAAGTTACAGGGAGCCGAAGGTGCCGTCCTTCCTCCCCAGCAGCAATGTGTCCTACAGGGAGCAGAGACAGTTGGTCTCTCTCTCCAGCAGCAGGACAATGTTATGGGAGTGGAGACAGGCGGTCTCCCTCTCCAGCGGCAGCCTGTGTTTCAGGGAGAGGAGCACAGCACCCTATCTCCCCAGCGGCAGCTTACCCTACCAAGGGGAGACACCAATCTCCCAGATGGCGCAGAGGGGACCGTGGTCTCTGTGCCCGACCTACAGGGATGCTGGACAGCCTGTCCAGATCCCCAACTACCCTCACAGGGACAACAGGAGGAGGGGGTAAGTACGAATTCCCCTCCCCAGCTAACTCTTAACTTGGCCCCAGGGTTAACAGGGGAGATGTTAACCCCCACTGATCCCCACGTTCCCCTGGCTACTGAGCCGGACTATGTCCCAAGCCCCCCAGCGGAAGAGCTGGCAGCTGGGCAGAATGCAGTCGGCCTCTGCCCTCCCTTTGTCCCTTGTCCAGAGCCTGATGTCCTGCAGGCTATACCAGCAGAAGAGCTGGCATCAGGGCAGACCGCCGCTGGCCTCTGCCCTACCGATCCCCTTGTCACAGGACTGGCCTGCACCCCCCTCCTCCCAGCAGAAGCGCTGGCATCAGGGCAGAGCGCCGCTGGCCTCTGCCCCTCAAGTCCCCACAGTGTGTTGCCCCATCACCCCAGAGGAATACCCAGGTGCAGTCACTGTTTGCTGTGGGTGGGCTGCTCTAATAACTGTTTGTTGTGGGTGGGCTACTCTGGCACTTGCTTATGGTCGGTGGGTGACTCAACTAACTTAGGCACTGACCGACAGAAAGTCAGGTGCCTGGTTAGTCTTCCCCCCGAAGGGGAGATATGTGACGAAGTGTCCTTCGCCACTTGGTCCTGGAGAGGCCTACTTGCCAGTCTCCTCCCCTGTGACTATGACTCTTTCATGTATCTGGCTTTAAAGCCCCTAGTCTACCTTCAGACAGACTATTTATGTAGGCTGCTTTATTTATCTTATGTTTTAGTCACCCTGTACCCATTATAGGTGCAGAGTGTGTGTAATGTAATTGTTTATAGTGTGTGTGTGTGTACTGTGAAATGTATTGCCTGCTCTCCTGTACTGCTGAGGTTTGCTACCAACTAGGTGGGTTTGGCTATGGAGCTTGTCTAGTGCCCTCTGTTGGTAGCAACAGCAATATGCACTACCTGAATTGCAAGACTGGTTCATTTGCATATTCGGGTAGATTTGCATATTGCTAATTCTGCAGGCAGGTGAGATATTTACTGTTAAATATTGTCTCCCCCCACCCCTTTAAAAATGTGCCATTGTGTTGTGATAAGTCACTGTGTGTTGCTTGATATGGTTTGACTGTTTGTGATTTTATTGAGGTTTCACAACAATGTTATTGTGGTGACCCTATTGGCTGGTCCCAAGGGAAATAAAGGTTTTGACAGTTCTTCTTGATCCCTCTAAACGTAGCCTTGTCTCGTTATTGGAGGGAGCTGTTATAATCACACTGGGGATTGCTATGCTCTGCATGCTCCCCTGAGCTTGAATCATTTAGCTCTTTTAAGAGCTTGTTCCTGACACGCTCTCCTTGGAGGAGGGGTCTTCACCACACAGTCCTGGATGCTGGAGGTTCGTACAGGGTGGAAGGAAGAGTTCTTTCCCACACAGTCCTGGAGGACAGAAGCTGATCCAGGGTGGAAGGAAGACGGCGAGACTCCAGTCAAGATACGGCGGTTGCGGAGTCTGCGGTGGTTGTGGTGTCTGCTGCAGTGCTTGGAGTCCTCAGGAAGCGCTAGGAGCATCCGTCAACGGAGGGTACTCAGTCGGAGTACAAGGAGCTCCGTTACAGAAACATTCCACCTAATGTTATAAAGGATTAACAAAGGTGCAACACCACACAGACATATCTCAGACACTCTCCCCTTATTACGCAATTTCATAAACCCACTTTTCCCAGCGGGGGCACAGGGATTATATATTCCTGACAAAGACCCTACACACTCATTTGTAGCTTTTTTTCAAGATGGAAATTTAAAACCTCAGAACTATTGGGCCCTTGGAGACATCATCCCTGCAAAAAATGTCCATACTTTCAATTAAAGCACTTGTTCAAGTCTCTCTCTACCCCAAACTCTGGTCTTCTGGATACTACTAGATGTGAACAAATCTGCCATTCTGATCAAAAACATCATAAACTCCTTCAAACTTTACATCACCCCCATTTACCTTATCTCACCCATGTTTGAAACAACCATTTGTCACTTTTATTTTCAGAGGAGGACTGGAAAAAAACATTTGAGCAACATTCTCACACTACTGTTCCAATACAGGAAACAAATTATAATTTACTATCCAGGTGGCACATAGCACCATATGACAATCATCTATTTAACCCATTCTCAAACTTGCTGGAGATGCAGGAGAGAAGTTGGAACACTTCAGCGTATTTAGTAGATATGCACCGAAGTGTAGGATTTTTGGAAGGAAGTCTGTGAGTTAACTGCTTGCATGACCGGAGTTGATATACCACCTGACCAGGGTACCCTTCTGTTTCATGCATTTCCCACATCCCTTATTAACTATAAATACTCCCTAGTACAGCTGGTTTAGAAATCACAGGGCATTGGAGAACTATGATGTTTCCCTCCATAAAAGATTGTTTTCTTAAAATGGTAGTCAATGAGATGGAAGAGAATTCTCCTCTCCCCCCCAAGAAGGAGAGTGATATGCACATCCCATAGGTGGGTTGAACCAGGGAGGAAAAAGGATGAGTGGAGGGGTGCCATCGGAAGGGAGACATGGGATCATAGAACCACATTAGTGGTCAATGTGGTAGGTGCCAAGGGACATAACTCCTGTCGAG
>OW240916.1:132484833-132744738 GCA_933207985.1 Pelobates cultripes
AGTTTCAGCTGCAGCATGCACGGGTCAGTCGCTCTGCACCAGACGTGCCCTCCAATTGATCAGAGTTAAAGTATTTCATGTGGAGTCATTACAATTACAGGGCCTCTAAATTGTCCTGTATTGTTATTTGTCGTCACTACCTTCCCGCGTCGGGAGTGGGTCATTTGCGCGCCTGCTGCCTTCCTTGCATGTGGTAGCCATTTCTCAGGCTCCCTCTCAGGAATCGAACCCTGATTCCCCATTACCCATGGTCACCGTGGTAGGCGCAGTAAATGGCATCGAAAGTTGATATGGATGACATACGAATGCGTTGTCGCCTTGTTGTTGGGGAACCCATTGAAAAAGTGTTCTAACATGACGAGCTGGGTGATCTCCTCCGGGAACTTGGCTTGATGGGAGTTGAGCCAGTTCTGGGTGGCCCTTTTGATGCGGCATGCCCACTCCGCATAGGAGTCCTTCTTTCCTTTCCGGGTCTCCCTAAACTTTCGGCGGTATTGCTGGGGGGTGGCCGCATACCAGGCCAGGAGGATTTGGGTAATAAAGGGATAGTCTCTGATCTGTTCTTCTGGTACAGCCCGGTAAATATCCGCTGCCTTCCCCACTAGTTTGCTGGCCAGGATGGTGACCCAGTCGCTGGGGTCCACGTCTTGGAGTAGGCACTGGCACTCAAAGTCTTGTAAAAAGTAATTGATGCCTTCTTCTGCTTCCTTGAAGTCTTTGAAGGCATTGTTTGGTAGCTTGTGGGCCAAGGTGGTTGTGCTTCCCGGCGCCCTCTGCTCCCTTCTTCCTTCATGTGGGTTCATGGAGGTCACCATCTGTGTACTGGCAAGGACATAGGCTTGCACCTCCAAAAAGGTCCTGGTGACAATCTCCTCTGAGGGTGGCTCTCGGTAATATGCCAGGCGCCGTTACACTTCCTCGCGCACTTCCTCCTCATATCCTGCTGCTGCTCGCCTGTCTGTGCTGCAGCGCAACTTCGGCCTTCCTGCTCACTTCCTCATGAGACTGTGCAAGCAGCAGGAGGCGATAGTGAAGTTTCAGCTGCAGCATGCACGGGTCAGTCGCTCTGTGGAACAGAGTTGTCTTTTTTTTATATGTCCCAATATTTTGGGGGCTACCCCAATTAAAAAAAAAATATATATATATATATATATATAAAACATTGTTGGCTACCTCCTCCTCCTCCACCGCTGCTTCAACCTCCACCGCCACGGTCACCGCCTCCTTAACCTACGGGTCACTTAGTATAAACTATGTACACAATAGCAGAGGCTTGTGAAGGCCTTTTCTCCATGCATCAGGAGTTGAGCTCAGTTTGAACAATGAAAGAGAATAGCCCGTACTCCAACCCTCTCTCAAATGGATAATTCTGGTGATGCTCCTGACAGCCATGCTTTAGATTTTGATTTATGTTCTTCCAAAGCTAAAATCAAAGTTTCCATCTAGTGCTATTTTATGGTTTAGCTGTATTTTTAATTTTTATGTTATTTTAAGTGATTTCCCTATCTTCATTTGTTTGCAGGGCACTTGTCCTACTCTTACCCCCATTTTACTTCCTTTTGCAGCCCTCTAGCCCTTTCCAGGACTTTTTTAGAGGCATTTTTGTGCCCAAAAGTTCTGGTCCCCATTGACTTTAATGGGGTTCGGGGTCAAGTTCGGGGTCAAGTTCGAGCCCGAATCCGTACTTTTTTTCAAAGTTCGGCCGAACCCACCGGACCCGAACATCCAGGTGTCCGCTCAATTCTAGTTATGATGCCTATAGCTACTGTTTAATAAAGTATGCTATTTTTTAATATTATAATACAGAAATGAACAGTAATAATTACATTCAACTATAGACTGTAAGCTCTTCAACCTATTGCTTCTGTAAGTTTTTGTAATTCTCTCATTTATTGTTAAATCTAGCCCTTTGATAATATTGTAAAGCACTATGGAATATGCCGGCAATATATAAATACCATTAATAATAATATACAGAATAAAGACACTTATTTAGAGGACCAGTACAACATTTTTGTCTCACTTTGTCATCAATATAGAGTGAATGTGAGTGTTTATCCTTTCAAGAGATACAGAAAAAGTTATTTCCAGGTTGGACTTCTAAGCTAATCGGCTCACTTAACACAGCAACTGAGGTATTATGTTCTATTGCAGGTATTCATTTCCTGTCCTGTGCTGGTAGTGGGCTGTTGGTTTGCTTAGAACAGCCGAGGTATTGGCTAGCTGTCCCTATTAATACTTTCCTTTGGGTCATAATAGTTTTCTATTTACCTTTTAATAAGGGTGTACAAGTGGAGATACATATACAGCACTAGTACCTTGTTACCTTTTACCATGTGATTACTTCCTGCAATATTAGAACCAGTTTCCACCATAACCACTGTTCTCTGAGATTCCTTCCCCCTTATCTGCTATTTCTTATTTTGTCAATTTCAGTTAGTATATCTGAGGCACAACTCAATACAGCCTGATTAGATACAAATTTACTGATTTTAGTCTTAGCCCTCCCTTAGCTACACTATTTCATATTTTATGCTGCTGCATACAATATTTGCCAGTTTTTGGACCCTAGCATGCCACCATTTTGTAGTTGTCTAATCTGCAGGGTTCATGCCCAGGATAGACTTGTACTATCCTCTCAGATTCTTTTTCACCAGACCTGCTGGTGGAGTGAAAAGTCTGTTTAGTTCAAATACATGTAGAATTTATATACATATATATGTATATATATTAAACTTCTACGTGTATATTTATGTAATCTTTTAACATGATTATGTGATTTCATTGATTAAAATTTGAGGGACGTGCCTGGCAACCCAGGCAGAATGTCTATAGAATTTAATTTGCAATCCCTATATTTAGCCCTATAACTTCCCAAAACACCCTAAAACCTGTACTGTTGCACTAGGGAGAATTCACTGAACACAAATATAAGTGTTTCAAAATTGTAAAATGTATCACAATGGTGATATCCTCAGTGAAAATGCAGTTGTTGTGTTAAAAAAATGCTAAAAATTAATATGAATGCTAACTTTGGCCAGCATTTGTGACAAAGTGGTTACTAAAAATAGACTGAGATAGAGAAAAAGGGTAGGGTCGCACTCAGCCACAACAATTCAGCCCAGGGTGCTACTGAGCATGGGTCAGCAAAAACCCCAAGGAATATGTACAAATAGAAAAATCTCAGGCACTCACTGCGATTGTTTCCAGGCAGATTTATTGCAACGTTTCAACCTGTTAAGGTCTTTATCAAGCTAGTTGCTTGATAAAGACCTTAACAGGTCGAAACGTTGCAATAAATCTGCCTGGAAACAATCGCAGTGAGTGCCTGAGATTTTACTAAAAATATACTGGACATACCCTGGGTTGTCTACTTTTGCAAATGGTATGCCATGATGGGGGTAATTTTCATTCCTGGGCTGCTATAAAGTCTCAAGGGCAACATAACTAATCTGGCAAATGTTAATGTATAAACTGAAAAGGGGAACCTGCTATATTTAATCCTGTAATTTTCCAAAACTCCATAAACCCTGTACAAGGGGGGTATTGTTGTGTAATAAAAGCTAACAGTATTATGACATTCACAGTTAAAATGCCGTATGAACTTGAAAAATAACTATAGTTCTTAATTCCTCAAATTGGCAAGACTGAGCACAGCAACAAGACACAATGTAGTTTTTTACATTTTATTTGTATTAAATTATGTTTCATATATAAATATTTGATATGGGAAAAAAGCCCTGTTTCCCTGAACAAAATGATATGTAATAAGTGTGGGTGTACTTAATATGAAAGAGCTCAATTACGTTGAACAGACATTTAGCGCAAATTCCAGGTTTTGTTTACATTTTCTTTTTCTCAGAATGTGTACAATTGACTCTGTCCATAAGAGGTTAAAGTTTTCTTTACTGAGCAGGAGATACACATTTTAAAGTAAGTTACATCTGTTTGAAAATGAAACCATTTTGTTTCTATGCAGGCTGTGTCAGTCACTGCCAGGGAAGGTGTGGCTAGGGCTGCATAAACAGAAACAAAAGTGATTTAACTTCTAAATGGCAGTGAATTGAGCAGTGAATCTATAAAAAAAAAAAAAATGCTTAATTAAAGGGACACTATAGTCACAAGAACAACTACATCTTATTGAATTTGTTCTTGTGAGTAGAATCATTGCCTTCAGGCTTTTTGCTGTAAACACTGTCTTTTCAGAGAAAATGCAGTGTTTACATTGCAGCCTAGTGATAACTTCACTGTCCACTCCTTAGATGGCTGTTAGAGAACCTTCCTGGTTGTACAAATTAAAACAAGTAGGCACACTCAGACGTGCTGATAAGAAACAGAAAATAGCCAAGCAAAAATGGGCAATCAAGTCATGGGTGCTCACTCGTATAAGGCCATATTCCAAAAGGCCAAAAAAGTTACATCTATTGCTTAAACAAGGGGCACAACCACAAGTGTATATGAAAAGATTTTTATTAAATGGGTCAAAGTAATAGGCTATCTCATTAACTGTATCAATGAATGAAAAAGACATACAATGTCAAATGGAAAGTATAATGTAACACCTACAAATTCTACAGTAGCCTATAGGCAGACTCCCTTTATCAAGGGAGCCTGATAGAGGCTCCCTTGATAAAGGAATTTTGCCAAAATGTTGGTTATTGGTTGACTCTTGTCCTTCTTCTCACTTGGTCTGGTATGCTTTTCTTTTCTTTTTATTTATAATTGTTTTGGGGTTTACAATAATTTTTTGGTATCTCATACAGCTACTTTTGGATACTTGTATTCAGTGATTTATGCATTATGTAGTCTGCCCATAAGCTACTGTAGAATTTGTAGGTGTTACATTGTACTTTTCATTTGACATTGTATGTCTTTTTCATTCATTGATACAGTTAATGAGATAGCCTATTACTGTGACCCATTTGATAAAAAAAATCTTTTCATATACACTTGTGGTTGTGTCCTATGTTTAAGCAATAGAGAGAACCTTCCTGGGTCATGGCTGCCTAAAATGCATCCAAACATTCAGTGTCTGCACCCTCTTCATGCAGAAACTGAACTTTCCTCATAGAGATTCATTGATTCAATGCATGTCTATGAGGAGAATCTGATTGGCCAGGCCTGTGTTTGATTAATGCTGGCTCTGCCCCTGATCTGCCTCCTTGTCAGCCACGCGTGCATTCAGCCAGTTCATAGGAAAGCATTTACAATGCTTTCCTATTGATGCTGGCGTCTTCTCACTGTGATTTTCACAGTGAGTAGCACGCAAGCGCCTCTAGCGGCTGGACTAGAGGCTCTAGAGGCTGGATTAACCCTCAGTGTTTCTCTGAAACTGCTATGTTTATAAAAAAAAAGGGTTAACCCTAGCTGGACCAGGCACCCAGACCACTTCATTAAGGTGAAGTGGTCTGGGTGCCTATAGTGGTCCTTTAAGGCTTTTTGCTGTAAACACTGTCTTTTCGAGAAAATGCAGTGTTTATATTACAGCCTAGTGATAACTTCACTGGCAACTCCTCAGATAGCTGTTAGAGAACCTCCCTGGGTCATGGCTGCCTAAAAAGCATCTAAACATTCAGTGTCTCCACCCTCTTCATGCAGAAACTGAACTTTCCTCATAGAGATTCATTGATTCAATGCATGTCTATGAGGAGAATCTGATTGGCCAGGCCTGTGTTTGATTAATGCTGGCTCTGCCCCTGATCTGCCTCCTTGTCAGTCTCAGCCAGTCCTATGGGGAAGCATTGTGATTGGATCAGACTACCACTTCTGATGACGTCAGCAGACTGCTTGTTTTTCTGAGGCAAACAGCATGCAGTGTTACAGCTTCAGGCTTGAATACAGTAAGATTTTGCTATATTTATGGAGGCATGAGGAGTCCAGGGGGTGCTAGATGGTGGTTTTAACACTATAGGGTCAGGAATACATGTTTGTGTTCCTGACCCTATAGTGATCCTTAAAGCTAAAGCTATTTTGGTGACTATAGTACCCCTTTAAGTGAAAAACAAGTAAATTAAACTTGGTCCTTAAAGTTTCACCTTTCAACAAGTCTACAATATTTCTCATATCATTCTTCCAAGGAAATGTTGCATTAAATCAGTACTCTTTCAAAAAAATTTGCAAAGTAAATTGTTTGAGACATTATTGGTTACCTTGGAAATGCACTCATTGAATCTTTGTAGCAACAGAACAGCTGCTACTAAAAAACAACAACTTTGTAATGTACTCAATCGTGACAAAATTATTTCAGCTAGAATATCCATGCGAGTAAAAAAACTCCATAGAATGAAAAGGACATTCCAAGCAATTTTAATACAATCTACACTGAACAAAATTATAAACGCAACACTTTTGTTTTTGCCCCCATTTTTCATGAGCTGAACTCAAAGATCTAAGACTTTTTCTATGTACACAAAAGGCCTGTTTCTCTCAAATATTGTTCACAAATCTGTCTAAATCTGTGTTAGTGAGCACTTCTACTTTGCCGAAATAATCCATCCACCTCACAGGTGTGGCATATCAAAATGCTGATTAGACAGCATGATACACTTGCCCAAAGTTAGAGATATTGTAGCATATAGTCAGATGTATGTATGTTTAAAGCAGCATTTCCCAACTGGTGTTTTGTGGAACCCTAACAGAACTGGGTTTTTGCTGCGATTTGCACATCGGGTGGCCCATGCACTTAGGGTAACCCAATTGATATTATTGCTGAACAGGCCATGTAATATTGGCTGCTGGGAGGAAATGACAGACTGTCACTTCCTCCCAGACTTAGAGAGCGCCACGCCGGAGGGAAATAGGCAGCAGCTGGGAGTGAGCTGCTGAAGACCCTCTCCACCAGCCTCCGCCAGCAGCCTGAAGCAGGGCCGTTTTTAAAGCGGGGCAAATGGGGCAGCTGCCTCAGGCCCAGTTACTCCTGGGGGGCCCGCAAATTTTTTTTTTATTTACCCCATAGGAGTCATTTCCTCCCAGATAGAGTGGAGGAGGCAGTCAGAGCCTGCCACTGGACCCCAGGGAAGCCACCCTCCTGAACCCAAAAGGTAGGGCTGGAAGGTGGCTTTAAAAGTGTAAACTATGCATGTGTGTCAGTATGCATGTGTGTATGTGTGTATATGTGTCAGTATCTGTGTGTGTCTTAGTATGTCTGTGCGTGTCTTAGTATGTGTGTATGTGTGTGAGTATGTCTTCAGGGTGTCTGTGTGTGTCACCATTTATGTGTGTGTGTGTTTGTGTCAGTTTGTCTGTGTGTGGGTCAGTATATCAGTGTTTCTGTGTGTGTGTTAGTATGTGTGTATGTGTGTGAGTATGTCTGTCAGGGTGTCTGTGTGCATGTGTGTCACCATTTATGTGTGTGTGTGTGTGTGTGTGTGTCAGTATGTCTGTGTGTGTGTGTGTGTCAGTATGTCTGTCAGTGTGTCTGTGTGTGTCTTAGTATGTCTGTGTGTGTGTCAGTATGTCTTTCAGGGTGCGTCTGTGTGTATGTGTCACTATGTCTGTGTGTCAGTATGTCTCTGTGCATGTCAGTATGTCTGTCTGTGCTTGTCAGTTTGCCTCTCTTTGCGTGTGTGTGTGTGTGTCTGTGTGTGTATCAGTATGTCTGTCAGTGTGTGTCACTATGTCAGTGTGTCAGTATGTCTGTCAGTGTGTATATATGTGTGTGTCAGTGTGTATATCTGTGTATCTGTATTTAGTATATCTATGTTTTTCTATGTGGTCTGTGTGTATCTGTATCTGCATGTGTGTCAGGTTGTGTATCTGTGTATCTGCATGTGTGTCAGTATATACATCAGTGTGTCTGAGTATCCATATGTGTCAGTGTTTGTATACATGTCTCTGTATGTGTGTCAGATTGTGTATCTGTGTGTCTGTATGTGTTAGTGTGTGTATATGTGTCAGTCTGTATCTGTTAGTGTGAGTGTCAGTGTTTATATCTGTGTATCTGCATGTGTTTCAGTGTGTGTGTGTATCTGTGTGTATGTGTATAACAGTGTGTGTGTGGCAATGTATGTGTACATGTGCATACATATCATAATTCACATTGCCAAAACTACACACAAGTACATCCCCATTAATGTGTATGTGTATTTGTGTAAGTATGTTTGTGGCAGTGTATGTGCATACATCCCAGGAGACACCAACACAACATGCAAACACCCCTCCCCCCGCAAAAACAAACATGACACCCCTGAATTCCAACTTCAAAATTATATACAAACACTCAAACACACCCTTCACTCAAACATCAATGCTACACACAAATGTAAATCTGCATTTAAAATCCAACACTACAGCCAAACACACCACTGCTCCGCAAATGCAAACATTGCGTACAAGCAGACCCCTCTAACAAAATTCTCAAATTATATACAAACACCAACTCTACACACAGGATCACACCTGCTCCTAAGTACAATCTGTTTTCAACTACTGTAGAAATTAGTGTATATATACCCAAAAAAATTGGTATATTGCTTTATTTACTTTTCTTTTCCCAGATGTCCTTCGGCGCTGGGTTGACGCTCCACCCCCTCCTCCATCCCACGATGAGCGGGGTCTAATGCACATGCTGCATTTGCCGTGCATGTGCATTAGACCTACCCATAGGAAAGCATTGAATCAATGCTTTTCTATGGGGAAAATTTGACGCCGGAGGTCCTCATGCAGAGCGTAAGGATGTCCAGTGTCAGATACCGGACCAAAGATCCGTTTCAATTCAGAAAGCCCTCTAGTTGCTGTCTGGTAGACAGACACTGAGGGAAGACTTAGAGCTGCAATTGATCTGGGTGCCTACAGTGTCCCTCCAAACCTACAATTGAAACATTGCAGTTTCTCTAAATGTTCAATGTTTTTTAGCTGCAGGAACAAGGAAACAGGTACACTGCACCCGGACAACTTCAATGAGGTGAAGTGGCCTGTGTACCTATAGTGTCCTTTTTAACAATTATATATTATTATACAAAACAGTTGCTAATGATCTTCAATATGCAGGTTGATATCGAAACACAAACATCTGCGTAAGAGGAATAAAACTGGGCGAGGAAATGCAAATTCTGCTTATAAGGTGAGGTTGCTGAAGACAATTTAATGTCAAAAGCCATGGCAAGACTGAGCACAGCAACAAGACACAATGTAGTTATACTGCATTATAAAGGTCTCTCCCAGTGCTGTCTCTTTTAAACAAGAACAAAGAACAGGCTAACAGGACCATAGATACGGTTGGCAAAAGAAATAGTGCAGCAGGTGAAAGACACAGATGAAAAGGACCAGATGATGTCCAGCAGTGCCACCGGTTAAGAATGGGACCTTGGTACAGCCATTTACTGTTTGGTTAGAAGTGGTGTTCATTTGAGATATGCAGTCAAAAAGATATGAAGCCATACCTCCAATATGGAAACAAGGCTAAGTGACTCCACCATGTACAAAAATACAAAAACACAGAAACTGGGGTGCAGAAAAAGGTAGCAGGTGCCTGAAGAATGAAAATATTTGCTTGTACGAGAAAGCATTGCAGAGCGACAAAAGAATGAGTGTCTGCAGGCAACAGGGAAGAACAGAAGAGGTTATTTGCAAGTTTGGGGGGTATTTAATGGTGTTCTCAAAGCTGAAAAGTACAGGCAGATACTTCTCCATTATGCAATACTATTAGGAAGCCATCTGGTTGTAGCAAAATCAAAGGTATCGTATATACTCGAGTATAAGCCGACCCGAATATAAGCCGAGGTACCTAATTTTACCACAAAAAAATGGGAAAACGTATTGACTCGAGTATAAGCCTAGGGTGGGAAATGCAGCAGCTACTGGTAAATTTAAAAAAAAACAGATCCCAATAAAATTACATTAATTGAGGCATCAGTAGGTTAAATGTTTTTGAATATTTACTTACAGTATGTGTATATAATGAATTCAGTGTGTGTGTGTGTGTGTTTGTGTAGTGTGTGTATATAATCAATGCAGAGTGTGTGTGCTTGTGGAGTGCGTGTATATAATTAATGCAGTGTGTGTGTGTATATAATGAATGCAGAGTGTATGTGTTTATAATGAATGCAGTGTTTGTGTAGTGTGTATATAATGAATGCAGTGTGTGCGTGTGTTTGTGTGAATGCAGTGTGTGTGTATATAATGAATGCAGTGTGTGTTTATATGATGCAGAGTGTGTGTATATAATGCAGAGTGTGTGTTTGTGTGAATGCAGTGTGTGTGTGTATATGATGCAGAGTGTGTGTGTGTTTGTGTAGTGTGTGTAAACTGGGTGGGGGGAGGGCATTTTTTATATTTAAATATTATTATTGTAATATTTAATTTTTTTACTTTTTTTTTGTCCCCCCTCCCTGCTTGTTACCTGGCCAAGGGAGGGGGGATATGTTAATCCCTGGTGGTCCAGTGACATGTACTGAGCAGTGGGGGGGCGACAGCAAGCTGTTACTTACCTTTCCTCCAGCTCCCCAGTGTAAATCTCGTGGTCTGCGTGCCGCGCAGAGCGTTGCCACGGTAACCCGTGGCAACGCTCTGACAGCCACGGGACTAGCGAGATTTTCACTGGAGAGCTGGAGGAGCTGCAAGAAAGGTAAGTAACAGCTTGCTGCTGCCACTCCTCTCCCCTCCAGGACCGCCGGGCTTGTAATGAGCCCGGCGGTCCTGGTCTGTATTATGGCAATGTAAGTTGCCATAATACAGACCCTGACTTGAGTATAAGCCGAGAGGGGCTTTTTCAGCACAAAAAATGTGCTGAAAAACTCGGCTTATACTCGAGTATATACGGTATTTACACTGCTCAAAAAAATAAAGGGAACACAAAAATAACACATCCTAGATTTGAATGAATTAAATATTCTTCTGAAATACTTTGTTCTTTACATAGTTGATTGTGCTGACAACAAAATCACACAAAAATTAAAAAATGGAAATCAAATTTTTCAACCCATGGAGGTCTGAATTTGGAGTCACACTCAAAATTAAAGTGGAAAAACATACTACAGGCTGATCCAACTTTGATGTAATGTCCTTAAAACAAGTCAAAATGAGGCTCCGTAGTGTGTATGACCTCCCTACAACTCCTGTGCATGCTCCTGATGAGGTGGCGGATGGTCTCCTGAGGGATCTTCTCCCAGACCAGGACTAAAGCATCTGCCAACTCCTGGACAGTCTGTGGTGCAACGTGGCATTGGTGGATGGAGCAAGACATGATGTCCCAAATGTGCTCAATTGGATTCAAGTCTGGGGAACGGGCGGGTCAGTCCATAGCATCAATGCCTTCGTCTTGCAGGAACTGCTGACACACTCCAGCCACATGAGGTCTAGCATTGTCTTGCATTAGGAGGAACCCTGGGCCAACCGCACCAGCATATGGTCTCAGGATCTCATCTCGGTACCTAATGGCCATCAGGCTACCTCTGGCGAGCACATGGAGGGCTTTGTGGCCCCCCAAAGAAATGCCACCCCACACCATTACTGACCCACGTCCAAACCGGTCATGCTGGAGGATGTTGCAGGCAGCAGAACGTTCTCCACGGTGTCTCCAGACTCTGTCATGTCTGTCACATGTGCTCAGTGTGAACCTGCTTTCATCTGTGAAGAGCATAGGGCACCAGTGGCGAATTTGCCAATCTTGGTGTTCTCTGGCAAATGCCAAACGTCCTGCATGGTGTTGGGCCCTCATACCACCCACATGGAGTCTGTTTCTGACCATTTGAGCAGACACATGCACATTTGTGGCCTGCTGGAGGTCATTTTGCAGGGCTCTGGCAGTGCTCCTCCTGGTCCTCCTTGCACAAAGGTGGAGGTAGCGGTCCTGCTGCTGGCTTGTTGCCCTCCTACGGCCTCCTCCACGTCTCCTGATGTACTGGCCGGTCTCCTGGTAGCGCCTCCATGCTCTGGACACTACACTGACAGACACAGCAAACCTTCTTGCCACAGCTCGCATTGATGTGCGATCATGGATGAGCTGCACTACCTGAGCCACTTGTGTGGGTTGTAGACTCCGTCTCATGCTACCACTAGAGTGAAAGCACCACCAGCATTCAAAAGTGACCAAAACATCAGCCAGGAAGCATAGGAAATGAGAAGTGGTCTGTGGTCACCACCTGCAGAACCACTCCTTTATTGGGGGTGTCTTGCTAATTGCCTATAATTTCCACCTGTTGTCTATCCCATTTGCACAACAGCATGTGAAATTGATTGTCACTCAGTGTTGCTTCCTAAGTGGACAGTTTGATTTCACAGAAGTGTGATTGACTTGGAGTTAAATTGTGTTGTTTAACTGTTCCCTTAATTTTTTTTAGCAGTGTAAATTGCATGATCATTAAAAGGACAATCTAATTACCTAAACTACTTTGTGTTAATGCATATTTAATGCAGAGATGAAAAAACTGACAAGCCCGTTGCTAAACATTTTTGGGAGTTTCAGTACAGACTCCCAAACCTAAAGTCTATTGCTATCGATGTAACCTCCACCTCTGGTTAGAGGGAAAGATCGATCTAAGATAATATTACAGAGGAAACATTTTTGTTCAGGAACCTGGGCACTCTTTACCATAAGGGATTTTATGAGAATACATGATTTATTTCCTTTCTGGACACGTGTTAAAAAGTGGTTTGTGTCATCTATTGTTTTTGTGTTACCCTTTAACTTTCCTTTTTTTCCCCCTTTTTTTCTTCTAGATCGTGGCTGAATATTTAACTGCAGTTTATGTGTTTATGCTGTTAAGATTGATATTGAGATCTGGAAATTTACAATTATTTATAGTTTATTTTGTTCTTGTATTGCTGAATATGATATTGTTGAGTGGTTTAATCCACATTGGTATTATTCAGTTGCTTTGGTAAATGGGATTTTGAAAACCTTTTTTTTGCAGTGTTGCAGGGTGCAATATCTTCTGAAAAAGGCCATTGCCATCAGGAAACATCAATGCCATGAAGAGGTGTACGTGGTCTGCAAAAATCTCTGGTTCAGTTATATGTTTCAAACTAACATCCACGTGAATGCCAGGACCCAAAGTTTTCCAGCTGAACATTGCCCAGAGCATGACATTGCCTCTGCCGGGCTGCCTTCGTCCCACAGTGCATGCTGCTGCAATCTCTTCCCCAGGTAAACTACCGGTATGCACACGCACCCGGCCATCCACCTGCTCTAGAAGAAATCATGATTCATCAGACGAGGCAAACTTCTTCCATTACTCCATCATCCTGTTCATACGCTTACGTCCCCATTGAAGGCACTTTTGGTATTGGGCAGCTGTCATCATGGGTGTTCTGAACAGTCTGCTGCTCCGCAGTCCCATGCACAGCAAACTGCAATGCACTGTGTGTTCTGACACCTTTCTGTCAACATTACGTTTTTCAGCAATTTGAGCTACAGTAGCTTTTCTGTGTGATCGGACCAGACTGGATTGCCTTTGCTCCCCATGTGCATCAATGATCCTTGAGCACACGTTTGGTATATACAGGGGGGAAGAGTCTGCGCTGGATAACAGAAATATAAGCAGCAACCCCAATTAGGGAATCCCTCAAGACCCTAATGAAACAGACTAAAAGTGGAAAAGGGGGGGTAAGGGCTGCACTAGGAACTAAAACACAATTTATTATAACAGTAAAACCCAGACCAAATGGTCACAATAAATAGGTAACAACAAAATAGGTCTATTAAAAACACCCTTCATCCCAGAGCTGGTCCAAGCTCCTCCAAATGTGAGTGTATTATCCTCTTTTTCTTTTATTTATTTTATCCTTGGACCCGCAATACTTCACAATTGGCAGTTTGTTGTGTTTCCAATTTTGTATTCACATATACGGATTATTTTACAACCCGGACGGATCAACTCCTGAGGACTGTAGACATAATCCATCCAGTTATATCAGTGAGACATTTCATTTATATATTTTTACCACTTGGAAGGACTTTTTTATTTAATTTTATAAAGACTTTTTTATAGACCTATTTTGCGGTTACCTATTCATTGTGACCATTTGGTCTGGTTTTTACTGTTGTAATAAATAGTGTTTTAGTTCCTAGCGCAGCCCTTACCCCCCTTTTCCACACGTTTGGTATATACTTATAAGGTTCAAGAATGCAGGATATAACTCCAATTGAGTGGGTGAATATTAAAGGTTTTTATTACATAGATAAATTGTATCATTAAAGAATGTTTAGAAAAGTTAAGGCAGAATACATCACCAATTAATACACAAAGAGGTCCACATTTTAGGCTTGTAAGCCCCATCAGCTTTCGGTTAGGAGTAAATTAATCAAGCAATTTCCTGCTCATCTGCTCACAGGATGAAACTTCTGACCAAAAAATGTATGTACCAGCTTTTATAATTGTACTTACATGACTAGTTTGTGCACGTGAGATGCGCAGTTCATACATGTGAAAGTGCAACTTTCAAGACATCAGCCCACTCCGGGGTGCTGACCAAACACCCAGAGTGTCCTGAGTCATGTGATAAGACACTTGCACTTTGGTTGTAAGATTCTGGAACTAAAGGCAGAATGCCCAGAATATTGCAATATCATAGGACACTGAAGTTCATGTTATACGTAATGTTATTGTTAACAAGGCTCGGTATGAACCCTAGCCTTTATTTAGGACACTCGTTTAGGATAGGGGCCGCATCTACGACATCGAGCCAGCACGTTCCAGTCCATGTCCCCTTAAGGACCAAACCTCTGGAATAAAAGGGAATCATGACATGTCACACATGTCATGTGTCCTTAAGGGGTTAAGACTCTAGGTTGCTGGAAGTCATCAGCATATACAACATACATACCCCAACCAGTACAGGAAATACAAAGGGCATTCGTTAAAATGTATTATGTTCTTTACTAAATAAATGTATTTTGAGCATGATATGTATTCCTTTTTGCCCATTTTATTTACTGGCCTACAGCATACATCGGTTTCGGCATACCTCAACCGACTTTTTCCTATCACATGTTTGCTAACAACAATCTTGCTTCATATCATAATCAATGTTGCCCCGAACACAAATATATATATATATATATATATATTAGATTAATCACAATTATACAATTAGCAATACAGTCGCCCTTGGCCAATGACACTTTGGTTGGTACATGGTGCAGAAGGGGTTAAAAACCCCTTCTGTCAATGACCTGGGTCCAGCGCCGATATCTCTAGATGCTGGCTCGGGTGCCACCTAATGCACTTGCACGGCAATGGCTGTACTCGCATTAAGATTTCCCCATTTTATTCAATGCTTTCCTGGTAGACAGCCACTAAAGGTGGAGTTAACCCATAAAGATCATTATTGCAGTTTATAAAAACTGTAATATTACCTTGCAGGGTTGAGGGTGCTGGGACACTGCACCCAGACCACTTCAATGAGCTAAAGTGGTCTGGGTGCCTATAGTGTCCCTTTAAATCTTGGGCTTAAACTGCATACACATGTCCCAGTATACCACAATTAATGGAGTTAAAAGAGCTACCATATAAGACTGTAACTCCCACTAACCTCAGTCATTATTGTAAAACCTTCCCTTAGCCCAGTGATGGCTAACCTTGACATCATAAATTGTTTCTGGACTACATTTCGCATGATGCTCAGCTAGCTAATGTAGTCCAGAAACAATTTATGGTGTCAAGGTTAGCCATCACTGCTTTAGCCCCTATAATACTGCCTGGGATCCCAAAGTACAGCAATTGCAAACACAATTTATGTGCAATAAACACATTTTTGCAATTGTCAAAATCGTGTATACAAAATTTTAAGGTAAGTGTGGTGGGACTGCTGCCTGGTCGTGAATTGCTATGTGTTATTCTCAGTGTTTCCCCTGTGTTGTGTTATATTCATGTGTTTTACTTGCTCTCTGTTCGGTAGAGTCAATACGAACGAGTTCAGATCGCCTCCCAAACGGGACCACCACAAAACATCATTTAGAATGTTGTCTTAGAATCCTCACACCTCGTAACTAGGTGTCAAAACCACAAACCGCAAGGGGAAGCTTCGGCGCGTGCCGACCCTGGGTGGCGGCCCATTCGTTAGACGAATGCCGTCTAGGGGGAGCATTCGTGGATTGCTTCTCACCTCGTTCGGTTTCCAAACAGGGACCTCTGACCCCTTGGAATGTTCACACCAATCAATTAGAACGTTGGCAACTGGCAACATAAGTGTGAAAACCGCAAGGGAAGTAATTAATGAGTGCTTTCCTGGGCAGCCAGGAGGAGCATTCGTATCCCGAAAGGAGACACTTCCCTTGCCAGGTTTCACCCAGGAACCCCACAAGCAGAGGTGGTTACCATTCTGGGGGTCCCTGAGATTGGTGGGGACACTCTCTTGGGGACAATGAACATTTGGCAGACTTTCTGTAGCTGGGAGTCACAGAGGTGGGAAACTTTCCCGCGCTGGGACTCCCAGGTACAGAGGCTTATGGGATAAAGAGCCCTGGTCCCCAGAGGTGGAAAACCCTGAGGATGGGTGGCGGGAACTGGGGACAAAGGGATTGGAGTTTCTGTCACACGCACAGGCCCCTGGGAGGGGGAGGACCATGGGAGGGGGCATGGAGTGGTAGGAACAAGGGACAAAGGGATTGGGGATCCGGTTACATTATGCGACCCCCGGGAGGGGGAGAACCCTGGGAGGAGACATTGTCATTGTGTGTAATCCACCCCTTGCATGGGGAAAGTATAAAGCCAAGTGTGGCCAATAAAGTTGTTATACCCCTGGAACTGTGTGTCGTCCAGTTACTGGGGAAAATGGGTTCCATCCTTCATTAACAACGGGGGTGGGAGGGTAACCAACCGGATTACCCAGAGCCTGCTACACCCTGGAAATTGTGTACACGATTGTGACAATTTCAAGATAAATTTGTTTATTGCACACAAATTTTGTTTGCAATTGAGCACTTTGGAATCCCATGCAGCAGAGGTGGCAATAACTTTAGACTGCGGCTCTGCTGAGACCCCCTCCACACACAGCCTTGTCATAAACACAATACACATATCAAAACCACAACAGTCCTTTCATACACAAAATACACAAGAAGCAGTTCCCTGAAACATAGTACACATGGACACAGATACATACAAGGATACTCACTGTCATGCACAAACTCTCAGGCAAATACACAAAGCCTGACCCACAGACACTCAAGTCACAAATACACACAGCCAGATATATACTCTCATAAACATACTGTGTCTGTGTGTCTTTACCTGTCAGTGTGTGTCAGTCAAGTATTCACTAAACTGAGCATTGTTGGGAATTCAAAGTAAAGTTAAAATTTAAGGTCAAAATATCTGAACTGGAAATATAGATGACTGTTAGATTTTTATTCCGTTCTGCTATTTTAGCCTTAAATTTGAAATTCCCTTTAAATTCCCAAAACGTGTATATATATATATATATATAAATATATATATACACACACACACATGTAGTATGTGTATAGCATATATAAAACAGGTTTCCTTTAAGAGTGAGACACTACCCTCTAGAGTATAATAAGCATATATTGCTCATTAATAGTGATCATACACGTCTGATCGCCAGGGGCAGTTCTTTTTTCCCTAATTATCTCTTGTTTTCTCATGCAGCCTTTTGGGCTTTTAGAATCCTAAAACTAGTGGTGCACAGTGACCAATTTACTCATTTTCACATGGGAGATGTAATTTGCCTTGTTATTTTTCCCTCCCCTGTTGAAACCAACTTCTTTATGTTCTCGTTTATTTTCTCTTTAAAATGTATGTTATGCTCAAAGGGATAAAGGATTTGCTAAATAGAGAGATAGCCAGCTGCATCAGTGAGGGAAAAAGAAGACTTCTGTGCGTGGTGGGGGGGCCGTTCACAATGTTTTATTTCATTTCAGTACCTCCTTCCTTTTCAGAAAGCAAATTTCCCTGCTTTCTCTTCTCTTGTTTCACCAGTAGCTGGGTCTCTTAAAGCATTTGACTCTACTCCCTGATGACTCTCCTGCTCCTCTGTCTTTTACTCATCGTATAGTAGTACCCCAATACTTTATATCAATCCTAAACAATTTCCTCTTCCTTTTATTTAATTTCCCTATTTTTATTTTATTTTCCCTCCCCCCTAGATATTTACATTTAATTACTCCCAGAACCTCCCCTAATTATCTAGGCAAAACCCTTCCCCATGTATTAACCTGTTTCACTCTTATCGATCTATTGTGGAAGGAGTTTACGTCTCTTAAAGAGAGCTTCTACATCTGTGCCAGACATGATTTCCTAGTATTGTACTGTCTAGTTCAGAGGTAGGCAACCTTTTAGTAGTACTGTGCCAAAGCAAGATTTTGTAGTCCCTTGGCGTGCCGGTCCTATTTTTTTAAACTGTGGTTTGTATGTTGCTGTTTTCTGCTTGTGTTATTTATGGATGCTGCAGTTGCTTTGGAGCTCTGTATTCGTGCCTATGTGGCCTGTTATATTGTATATGTTCATGAGTAGTTTGTGGAATTGTGTAATATACCTATGAATAAGCCGAGTATGGCGGCTGCTTGTGGAATTCGGTGTGTGGATGATATGTTACATTGTGTGTTTGGTGGTGTGTGTATATGTGGGGCAGCTTGTGGTATTGAATATGAGAGGCTGCTTGTAGGGTTGAGTGCATTTATGCAGATTGCCAGTGGTGTTGTGTTTGTGGCGACTGTGTGTGGGCTGTTTGTATTATTTGTATGAGGAAAGGCTTATTCTGCTACTTTTTGTATAGCTAGCAGTGACCAGCTGGCCAGATACGAGTCAAGGACAGGAGCTGTGATAGCTGCTGCAGGCTACTCTAGTCCAGTGCGGATTCCCGTTTACATGTGCTGCGAGGACCTGAAATCACTTCCTCTAAGTGCTGCAATTGAGGATTGCCACTCGCTACCTCCAATTACCGCTCGGTTTGCACTTGCAGATATCTAAAGTCACACTGGGACACCTGATGCAAATGAGAAAAAATAATTGTAATACAATTAAATATTATGCTTTGTAATTATATATGTTGTCATACCCAGTGAGCATAATTCATTTTTGCACTTTAACAATATAGCTATTAAATGTGATTTATGTAGTGCATACATGAATTGGCCATCTAGTGCAGGCGGTATGGCTAATTTCAGCATGTGAAGGGTTAATTTGGTTGTATAGGAATGTGATGGGTGTCAGAATGTTTACAACATAAATTCCTCTTTTGAAGCTGGGACTCCAATGTGTTCCTCTGCTTCTCATGTTTATCTTTTCTAAGACTGGATAACTGCTAGATTACCCATAAAGCAGCAGAGGCGGCAACCAGGGGCTGGTGTGGCCTTGTCTTGGCCTGGGACTCCGGCTCTGTATGTGTGGGCTCCATCTCTGAGCCGGAAGGTTGATCAATAGATTACTATTGCACTATTCTGCGTCTGCTGACGAATCTTGAGAGGGAAAACATCAGGGCACAGAGCATCCTCTAATCTCTCCATGAGCTGTAGCACTGGAAGAAAGTGATGTCAGCTTACTTACTGGAATGAAGTGATGTCAACTCACTACCTCCCGGCGTAAGAAAGCTGTCACACAGGAGGAAAGGGAAAGCATCCCTGTGGTCCAGCAGCTCACTGCTCTGTTGGACCACAGGGATGCCAACTTCCTCCAGCATAAATGTAGGTAAAAAAGAGGGTGATTATTACAGAGCCCAATCTGTATGTGTGTGACAGTGTGTATTTGTTTGTATGTGTTGTGTATATGTGTATGACAGTGTACGGCAGTATGTATCTGTGTGTTTGTGTGGCAATGTGTATCTATTTGTGTATATGTGTAACTGGTTTTATGTTCTGTGTATGTGTATCTTTGTGTGGCATTATATATATGTATGGCATGTTTGGTCTGTCAGTGTTTGTGTATAAGTGAGTGTGAGCATATAGATGAGCTCTATCTGCTCTTGTTTCCAAGAGATCAGTTATATGATTCTGAACCAATGGTACTAGAACTTCTACAACACTGCATGCAATTTTCTAGTATCAATCTGATCAATGCTAGGGGTGCCTTTCAGTACTATTTGGCGCCATGCAACACATATTCTGGTTTGTCCCTTTCACTCCTGACCTACTCCTGTTGAAGAACACCCCCTCTCTTTGCAAACATCAATCATAAAACATGTTAATGGCTGCGATGGGCCTAGTCCTGCTCTTCTGGGGTCAAACCTCTGCCCCCAGCATCTCACAATGGATGCAACTGGAAGAAAATATTTACTCAGTGGAAGCTGCAATTGCCTCTGCTAATAAATACATTGATATTTGGTCACCCTGGATACAACGTATCTCCATCTGCCCACCTTAAGATAATATCAAGAACATGTTACAACTAACACCCTTCCCCTCTTCCATACTTACTCCTCTTTCTTTCCCCTTACCTTGCTCTTCCATGTCCTTTCCTTCACTTACCTTCCTTATGGATTTGTAACTTTTTCCTCTACTTACTTAAACATCTGTCCTATTAAAACTGTCTCTCTGACTGTTTTATACTGTCTCTTTTATACTGTCATGTATTTTTACAAATAACAACTGTTTTGACTGTTTTATACTGTCATGTATTTTTACAAATAACAATTGGCAAACAAAAGTATATCTTTATTGTATCAGAAGCCCATAATGGCTGTGTGACAGTCACAAGAAGTTGTAGAAACTACAAAATATAAACAGTGCAAATTCTCAGACATTATACTATTTTCACTTGCCAGGTGCAGTGACCTCATCTATAACCTCCAAACACTTTATATAAAATGATCTTGGTACTAGACTGTCCCTTTAAAGGAAATCTCCAGTCACCATAATGTACACCTTTTGTAGTGATTATGGTGCGAGGAGTGCCCTGGCACGATATAAAGGGAACAATCTGACAAGTGACCTGCTGTCTGCTTCCACCACCACCACTGAGCTAGGCTCTACCGCGCAGAGCCGTTTAATCGTTAGAGTGCTAGCTGAGCACTCTCAGCCAATGAGGGCTTAACTTAACCCCTTAAGGACACATGACATGTGTGACATGTCATGATTCCTTTTTATTCTAGAAGTTTGGTCCTTAAGGGGTTAAAGGGACACTATAGTCACCCAGACCCCTTCAGCTCAATGAAGTGGTCTGGGTGCCAGGTCCCTCAGGTTTTAACCCTTCACATGTAAACATAGCAGTTTCAGAGAAACTGAAATGATTACATTGCAGGGTTAATCCAACCTCTAGCGGCTGTGTTCCTGACAGCCGCTAGAGGTGCTTCTTCGACGCTGGAGGCGAAATTCGCATCCAGCGTGCAGAACATCCATAGAAAAGCATTGAGAAATGCTTTCCTATGGACTGTTAGAATGCGTGTGCGGCTCTTGCCGCGCATGCAGCATTCTGCTCCACTCTGGAGCTGACGTTGGCGGGGGAGGAGAGGTCACCAGCACCGAGGGAGCCCGGCGCTGGATTAAGGTAAGCTGCTGAAGTTGTTTTAACCCTGAGGCTGAGGTTCCCCCAAGGATGACATAGTGTCAGGAAAACAGGTTTGTATAGTGATCCTTTAACCTTAGGGCTTAGCTGAGTGCTAGAGCATTCAGAGGCAGTGAGGGAAGTGGCGGGTGGCCAGTGGTAGCCAGGCAAGTTATCAATCTGTTTTTAAATGATTTGACTACTTATCCTGGCAAACCACCAGGGCTCTCCTGGCACCATAAACATTAAAGCTGGCTGTAGTGGTTATTGTGCTTGGAGTGCTCATTTTTGTAAGTTCTTTTATCTGTAGATGTAATACTAAATTTATTTATTAATAAATGTAAAATACACTTGAGAAAAAAAAAATTAAAAGGTTATTTACCATTCTAATATACCAAGTGGGACTGAGACAATCAGTGTTAAATGGTTACAAAATAGAAAAGGTAATTAGTAAAAAAAAAAATAGCTGAAAATTCCTAATGTTTTTTAAAATACCACTTACAAATGAAGGATTCTATGCTGGCAGCTAAGCAAATGGCTGGCTGAGCACCATATGAAATATTTTGCAGCCACTACCACTGGTATATATTATGGATACAAACAAAATAATAATATATATATACATGCACAAACAATGTACAGTGTATTGTTAGAGCCCCTGTCTGTGTTTAATCAATGCGGTATATATCACAGCCCATACCAGAAGCAGCTCCTAGAATGGGGGCAGACAATGGAGGGTCCCTCCTGCACCCAATGTACCAGCAACCCCCATACACCTTCTCCATATATAACACAATAACCCCTGGATATGATCTGCTCCGGATATACCAGGACCCTGGGCAGAGCAATGTGTGCCCTGGTTGCTGCACACACTACATGAGATTACATAGTACACACAGAGAGAGAGAGAGAGAGGGAGAGCCAGCCCCGGGCAGGCAGTGCACATACAGCTTAGTGAATAAAGCGTGCTCCCATGGAGAGCTGGCTGGCTGGCTGGCTGGCAGGCAGGCAGGCTGGGCCCTCCTCCTCCTCCATGCCTGGCTGTCAGGCTGTGTGTGTGTGTGTTAGTGCAGCCCCTCCTCTTCCTCCTCTCGGGTTAGGCTGCCTCCCTCTTTTGTGAGTTATAGCAACTGTTGCCTTGTGAATCCAGCGCCATAGCCACCGTAGTCCTGGCGACTGTTACCCATCAACAACAACTACTCCTCTCCTCCTCATCATCCTCCTCCTCCACCATCACCACCACCACCACCACCACCTTCTCTCCACCCTCATCCTCCTCATCATCATCATCCCCATCACCCACAACAACAACCAACAACAACACAATAATCCACAGCCAAGGTGAATATTATTATTATTATTACTTCTCCTGCTATGGTGTGTATTGGTGTCTCTATGTATAGATAGAATTCTGTGTGTAGTCTGGTCTTTGCTCTCCTCCCTCCCTCACCACTAGTCCCCCTTGTCCCCTCTGCTGATGCTGGGATGCCTTCCCCTCTGTGTCATTCCTCAGATGTCTGCTCACATTGATGCTGTGCCCTGGGATGAGCTTTGCATGCATGCTATTTAAATGCACCCTGTGAAAAGCAGGTGTAAAAACAAGTGCACACATCTCATACAGTGTGGGATATATTTTGCTTCTCTGTTCCCGTCTTTTTTTTTTTTTTCTTTCTATCTTTCCCTCTCTCGTGTGTGATTTTATTTGAATTTTTTTTGTCTCTTCCTTGTCTGCTTCGATATGTGTGTTTTCATCCCAGTAGTCTGATGTCTGGGGTGGGGGATGAAGGAGAGGGGAGGGCTGGGGTGAAGAATCACTGGGGCTTGTACTGGGTTAATCACCCCTTCAGCTAAATGCATCTCTGTATTTACTGATCTTGTTGTGCATGGACAAGGAATTGATGGGGAGGAAATTGGAGAATGGTTGTGGGGTTTGCAGGAAAAAAAAAAAATACATCTGTGTCTCCTGTGTCTGGCATCCTCTGTTTGCATTCCCTGTTAATTTTATTTCTGGGAGTAATGTAGAAAAATTAAGGTTGGAATCAATGTTAGGTGTAATATGCAATATGATGATGTACTACTGCTTTTCTCATTTTTTTTTTAACAGTCAAGATAATAATGGTAGAAAGTGCTTAACTGTGCTGTGATCTTCTGGGTAAAGGGGGTTAGCATTTTCTTTGTTGTAACCCCTGCAGAGTCAGTAAGGGCCTGAAATGCATTACCACCCAAGAGTTAACAGCATCTTTCTTTGTGCTGCATTCAGAATTTACATCCCTAGGACATTATTTACTGACTTTGCTTTCTCCTGCAAAGAGAAAGACCAATCCTTGTGAGTTTTAAAGGTGCTAGTTTTGTGATCCTTTATTTAACCCCCCTTTGCATTGTGTGGAACTAACAAGGAATTGATTATCCAGGCATTGTGTCCCCCTCTGAATGAGAAGCTGCTGTTAGAAATTCTGTCCTGTTATTGCTTTACTTGAGATGTTGCTCCAATGTGTTACAAACCCCTGATGCATCCATGAGATTAGCATCCTATTCAGGCTGGGGGGCCTCAAACACTTGGCAGGTTGAGAGTGCCTACAAAGAGCTCCCACACTTGCCAATCAGAGATCAGTTTTGCTTGCTCCTGGAATAGCGCCTTCCCAAAGCTGTTTTGTCCCAAGGCTCACAGTGGTGAATTTTTTGTTTTCTTTACTGAATACTGAAATTGAAGACAGGTTGATCATAAAGAATGTATGAATCTTGTGAACTTGAAATGCTGATCTGCTTTATATTTTTAGGTGCTGTGGATGTAGCTTAGACATGTCTGTACCTTTTTTTTGCATTTTTTGTATGATTATTTTTGTATGTAAATATAGAATCATTGATATATATTTTGGTTAGTCCATTATGCTGCATTTAAAAAAAAATAAAAAATGATGCTCTATTTAATTGGTTATCATTTACACTCATATTTTAAATATTTTAATGCCAACATTTTTGGCAACAGTTCAGTGTTTATTATGAATACCCAAGTTCGTAGAAAAGTGTATGTCAGATGTGTATTCCTTATTTCCCTAATTGTGTTGATGTGCATCTACATGTATGCATTAACTAATATCTGTGTGATTTGTGTATGTATATGCACACACATACAACAATCACACATGCATTGTTTTAACTAGTTTCATCTGTAAGTTTAAGCCCACTGGAAAACATTTTTTTTAACACCAACATAAAAGTTATTGATTTTATTTGATAGTGCCACTGTTCTAGAATGGATCTGTATTAGTTGCTCAAAGGACTGTCTGGGTTTTATTTTGCCCTTCGTATTATTAAATCTCTCTTGCCTTATATATAAGGTTTTTTTTTAGTTTTTTTTTTTTTTAAATGTTATTTTCTTAAGCACTTTCATACGTAGATTACCGAATTGAATAAACTCCACTTCATCCTCTGCTGTTTTTATTCTGGCACTTATAAAATGTTTCCTGGAACATGCACAAAGAGATCTTCTGAATTATAGGGAGAGGGCATACAATTTAGAACTAGGGGTATTGTGTGAGGAAATGGTAGGGGTGTATAACAACAATGTTTGGAGGACATTTTACTGGGTAAGATGTATGTGGACCAACCATTTCATGTTGCCTTGATGGGCAGCAGTGCCATTTAACTAAGGTAACAAAAAGCCTTTGTAAAACAAGTGCCATGAGTACACAACACTGTGCCTCAGACTCCTATTAACTGATCAGATGTCTCATTATTTTGGAGTGCACCAGAGAGGACATAGCCCTTTGGCCTAGGCAGTTGTGTTTACTTATAACAGCTGTGATTTTTTTTATGGCGTTTGATGAGTCTGTCATGGACCATTTTACAATATTTGTGCCTATGTATGCCCATGTCTAATATCATATTTATGACACAGGTTTAAACTCATAGAAGGCCCAAAAGAAATGTAGAAAGTGAAATACTGTGCTAATTAAACTGAAATGAATCATTGTTATAAAATTGATTCTTCCCAGGGTCAGCCTTTTGGAGGTGTTAAGATTTCCTAGTTATTGATTCTAGCTTTCCCATGCTGACGCAGTGATATTGTAAATAATATTAAATTATGACAATGTAACGAAAACAGTATTCAATTTAAGTGAATAGAAGCAGTGTGGTCAAAAGCAATTTCTTTTGCACTCAAGGTTTAATAGACCTGAAATTTATCTGAGCATAAATATTAATTTAATTGAAAACACATACAATAATACATGCTATGTTTTGGTATTCTGTAGTAAATGCAGTTTGAAGTGGAAAATCATATATACTCGAGTATAAGTCGACCCGAATATAAGTCGAGACCCCTACTTTTACCCCCAAAAACTGGGAAAACGTATTGACTCGAGTATAAGACTAGGGTGGGAAATGCAGCAGCTACTGGTAAATTTCTAAATAAAATTATATCCCAAAAAATTATATTAATTGAATATGTATTTACAGTGTGTGTATATAATGAATACAGTATGTGTGTGTGTATATGAATGCAGTGTGTGTGTATGAGTGCAGTGTGTGTGTGTATGAATGCAGTGTGTGTGTGTATGAGTGCAGTGTGTGTGTGTGTGAGTGCAGTGTGTGTGTGTGAGTGCAGTGTGTGTGTATGAAAGCAGTGTGTGTGTGTGATGCAGAGTGTGTTTGTGTATGTGATGCAGAGCCTTGGTGGAGGGTGGGCATTTTTATTATTATTTTTTAATTATTATTATTATTTTAATATGTTTTTTGTTATATTATTAATATTTTATTTTTATTTTATTATTATTATTTTTTTAATATTATTAATATTTTTATTTTAATATAATTTAATTATTTATTTATTTTTGTCCCCCTCTCTGCTTGTTAGCTGGCCAGGGAGGGGGGGCTCTCATTCCCTGGTGGTCCAGTGGCATTGGCTGTGTAGGAGGGGGGCTGGCAGCGAGCTGTAACTTACTTTTCCTGCAGCTCATGTCAGCTCTGACCCCGCGGCTCTCGCAAGACTTACAGTGGGAGCTGACCGGACCGGAGGAAAGAGAAAGGGAGCTGACAGGAGCTGCAGGAAAGGTAAGTTACAGCTCTCTGCCAGCCCCCTCATTACAAGCCCAGCGGTCCTGGTCTGTATTATGGCAATGTAAGTTGCCATAATACAGACCTTGACTTGAGTATAAGTCGAGTGGGGGTTTTGCAGCACAAAAAATTTGCTGAAAAACTCGACTTATACTCGAGTATATACGGTATTTATTGTTGGAGAAATATTTTATTTCCCTGTTTTTTGCACATTTGGGAGTCTCTTCCGGTTGTCAACAGTGGATACAGGGCATTTATTTATTAAAACTTGTTTTGCCGCGAAGGGCACATTTCTCTTGGGCCTCTTTGGACTTTAGTTTTTTTTTATTGTTATACAACTTTTTTATCTGCAATATTTTTTAAAATAATAGTTAGGGCTAAAGTTAGTGCAATGGCAACGATTTCTTTAGACTTAGTTAAGCACATATGTCACAGTCTCTCTGAGACTACTAGAAGTTATATTACAGGGACAGGAAGTGGTTCTGTGGTCTGTACCCACTGGAGGTGATGAAAACCAACTCCCACAACAGAACACTAGGGATTCCGGGTATAGCACTAGATAAGCTAAAGGCGGAGTAAGGAGGGGTAGAGCACTCCACGCACGCTACATACAGCCAGCACACACCACACACACATAACATACGGCCAGCACGCACCATGCCGTATGGCGAGCACAAATCACACACATTACATACAATCACTACACACATTGCCAATAGTCACCACATTACATATACCAGCACACACACTCACGCATGATACCCAGCCACCACATACACTATAAGGTAGGGTAAAGGGCAAGACACTAAACTGCAAATGTTTCAAATTAAACCCAGAAGGCAAAATATTATAGAAATAGACTGTTGTGACTATAGCTGAGTTGGATTTTTTTTTGTTCAGATCAGGCATTTTTGCCTTAGTTTACCCATTCATATTTAATTTGGGAAAATCTGAATTTAGTGAATAAATCTGTCAATGCCCAAGTCTGAGCAGGGTCCTCAAACGTTGCAACTGAAATTGTTTTGTATCAGGACAAGTAGATTCCCATGACATGTTGTTTGAAATGTTGCATTCTGTTTAATGAAAAAACCTGAGGTCCACTGCCCCTTCCAGACTGAGTGCCTTTCTCTTTTAGCTTCTGGAATAAAAGAAAAAATCAACAGCTATCAAAAACTATGTTGGTTTTGTTCGATTCCATTCAGGCTTTTTTTTTTTTTAGATCCTTGAGGATAGTACTCAATTTAGGAGCTCTGTTATGGTCTGCTCACACTTTATAGATTACCTTATAATTTGCCTGTCACGATAGCCTTGGTTGGCTCTGAGCTTTATTAGGAACCTGAATAGCAATGGTTTTTATTGCAGTCCAGCTAGCTGTAGACTAATTGTTCCTATGTGGATAGTTTCAATTGCCATATTTTCTTGGTAGTTTCCACCAGAAGGGGTTTATAAAACCAGAGATGCTATTTTTCTAACTGATGTAAAAACATTTGATTACTTGGAAAATCCCGGGTTCTTCTATTGGAAACTCTAAGCAGCATCCTATGTTGTATACTCTCGGCCCAAGTCTTGATGCGGGTTAACTACAAAGGGCTACTTCAAATGCAGCAGCAGCGGGTCTGTATACTTCTCGTGTATAAAGGTTTCCTCCTCCACCAAATACAGGTTATATTTACATATAAAGGATTCTTGTTCACCAAATACAGGCTATACTTACACTATAAAGAAAACAATGTCAGACATAATAATACATATGGAGTTTACGGTATTATATGTTGGGAATAGTTTGAAGGTTTCTTCAATCCATTCCATTGGACAATTTCACCGGCACAAAGCGTGCGTATGTACGAGGGAGAGAGGGAGGTGTGTTGGCAGAGGAGGGAGGGTTCAATACAAAAATAAAAAAAATAAAACCAGCATTGATGCTATAGGGAGGCAGGAGGGATCAAATGAAAGCAGGGAGGGAGATGTCTGCTTCCCTTTGCAGGCACGCTGCCTGCAAAGGAGAACCTCATTACGTATGTCACCACCTTGCAGTGCGCACTGACCACAATTGTAATTTTTGCATAGGATTAACATTAGGAGCCTTGGCCTGCCTAAGTCACATGTCCTACGGGTGCAAATAGCCACAGGCACAAAACTGAAGATATATCTGCATGTGTAGCATTTCTAGCAGAAACTACTGCCACCATGACCACTTCTAAAAGCAGAAGGGGTCATGGTGATTGGAGTAACCCTTACATTGTATATGTGTGCCAGAGAAAATTAATTTGAAAATGTTTTGATAACTCTGTGGTTAATGTCTGTATGTATTCACTTGAATAGAAATATTTTTAGACACTGCCAGTGATGGATACCAGGAACTTGGAATATCAGGATTTGGAGGCTCTCTGCTTCCCCAATATGAACTGATAACATTGGACTCTTCCTCTACAGGGAATTAGCTTTACCAGGGTTATGTACTAAAGTGAGAATTCAAGAAGTAAATTTCACATTTAAAGCCAAACTAGCCAAACTGAAAACATAGCTAACTAACAGAATTATTCCAGTTCAGCTGTTTTGAACTTAAACTTAAAATTACTTTGAATTCTCAATTAAGTAAATAAACCATTACATTTCAAATTTAAGGGCAAAATAACTAAACAGGAAAAAAATCTCCAAGTCCACCTTACTTTGAGTTCGACTACTATGGCCTTAAATGTAAAAATCACTTTAAATTTACTTTGAATTACTGAGAATTCTCTCTTTAGTAAATAATCCTTTAAGTCTTGGCATAATATAATAATATTAAATACCAGCTCACTGTGTGCAGCGCTTGTTGGTTTTGAGATTCAGCATGGTTACTTAAAGGAACACTATAGTGTGAGGAATACAAACATGTATTCCTTATATTATAGTGCTGGTATGGATTTTAAGGTGACTGACCAAGCTGCTGTCACGCTGAAAAGGTGATTTTAAACACCTTTTCTACCGCAGCTGGCCTTGCATTGCTCTGCATCCATGGTGCCAGGACCCCCAGGTTTTAACCCTTCAGATGTAAACATAGCAGTTTTAGAGGAACTGCTATGTTTAAATTGCAGGGTTAATCCAGCCTCTAGTGGCTATCCTCCTGACAGCCGCTAAAGGTGCTTCGGCGGTGCTGGATGCGAAATTCGCATCCTGCGTGCAGAACGTCCATAGGAAAGCATTGAGAATTGGTTTCCTATTGACTGTTTGAATGTGTGCACAGCTCTTGCCGCGCATGCTCATTCCGCTCCACTCGGGAGCCGATGTTGGAGTGGGAGAAGAGGTCACCAGCACCGAGGGAGCCTGGCGCTGGATAAAGGTAAATGGCTGAAGGGGTTCTGAGGGTGGGGGGGTCCTAAGGATGCTATAGTGTCAGGAAAACGAGTTTGGGGGAAATTTATCTTTTTCCAAGATGTTTTAGTCTATTCTCAAATGTATCCATCCTGTGAGTAGGTTGTTTTATCATGCACAGTTGTACTTTTCTGATACTTATATTCATTTGCAGTTTTACCAGAATAAAAAGGCCATGAAATGTAGATTTTGTAGAGTTATATTATATATATATTATATGCTGCATGTACCGTTACATTATACCTTGGAAAACAAACACTGTCTTCTGTGAAAAAAACAAACAAACACAAAAAGCTTCACAAAATATGTTATCTTGGAGCAGATAAATGGTCTATTTTCATATGCTGCATCTCTTCAGCTGAGCCAGGAGGCTATGAATTTCGCAGTCTATTGCCAGGCCCCCAGGGAAGTTTATTAATCACTGGCAAGGAGAGGGTCTCACTTCTTTCCCCATGATGATCCCACGGAGCTTACAATTATATCTTGCCAACCTAAGTGCGATTTCTCCCAGTGTGGCAGTGAACCCTCCTTTTATCCCGAGGATGAGAAAGTGGGAAGGCTTAGGCAAAAATGACTGGATTATTTTTATAGCAATCTACATAAACGCCAAATAAGCAAGATACGTGCTAAAAGCAACTTTTTTCTCTCTCTCAAAGGCTGAATTTCTCATATTGAGAAGGGACACATAAATAGCTTTGAATAGAGCATTGAATTTAATGTAGATTCACATATTCATTTTCCCTAATCTTTTCTGCTTAACCCAAATCTGCATGTATACTCCTGTTAATGTTCCTTTTCAAAGTTAAAACTTTTATATTGAAAAGAAACCCAGGAAGTTGTCTGGAGAGCATTTGAAGGCATTCCTGCCTGATTGTACATAACAAAATGAACATTTAGTTCATAATCTTATTGCTTCAGTGTTGTTTTTATTTTATAGCAGGGATAGGCAACCTTCGGCACCCCAGAAGTTGTGGACTATATCCCCCACAGTGCTCTTACACCCATAATGCTGGCAAAGCATCATGGGAGGTGTAGTCCAAAACATCTGGAGTGCCGAAGGTTGCCTGTGCCTGCTCGATAGAGAAACATTTCTCTTTCCTGGTCCCATTATGTTCCTCTGCATCTCTGCAGATAGACTTTCATGGACAGTCCCCTTCTCCCACACTTCACCTCACCTTTTTTACGTCAGTATTTATGTATGCTTTCTAGTAGCCAGATGAAGGAGAGGTCTGAGCACATTGCAGGTATTGTGAGCAGGATGCAAAATTTCATTTTTAAAGAGTTACTCCAGCCACCATGACCACTTCAGTGATTTGAAGTAGTCATGATGGAAGAAGTCAGTATGTGCGGGGTTTCAGCTTAAAAAACTGCACATACTGAGATATTTGTAATTGTTTGCTAATTGCACCCTCAGCACACTTGACATTGGCAGCTCAGAGCTCTATTCCGGGCTGTCAGTGTCCATTCTGTGCATTAAAAATGTCTGTTGTCAGTGCGTACTGCACACTGCCGACAAACATGATAATCCTCCCCTTGCAGACAAAGCGTCTGCAAGGGGAAGATTGCTATCCCCTCCAATACTCCAATCCATATTGCGCTCCATCTAACCTCCTTGTGTTGCAAATTGTTGTTTTTTTGTTTTGTTTTTTTAAAAACCCTTCCTCCTCTCTACACCCTCTCCTTGCAGGTCTTGAGCGCTGCCATTCGCTCTGAACCGGCTAATTTCTACAATCACAGGTTTATCTATGACAGGAATAGGCGACCTTCGGCACTCCAGATAATGTGAACTACATCCTCCATAATGATCTTACACCCATAATGCTTTCAAAGCATCATGGGAGGTGTAGTTCAAAACATCTGGAGTGCCGAAAGTTGCCTATGCCTGCTCTATGAGCTTCACCCAGTGAGTAAAATTTTAATTTTGCAGGTTTTACTGCAAATCGAGGGGGGGACATCTTCAACATGGTGCCTAGTAGGGCATTTTACACAGGAAAGATCCCCCCCCCCTCAAAAGGGTTAGCATAACCCTTCAATTATATGCAAATGTTTCAGACCCTCCTTTAAATATTGCTACTTACAGGACAAACAAATATATGAAAAATTCAATTATATAATTTTACAAATATTTCATTTAGATTTTATACCTAAACAGCAGTCTATGTAGGGAATTTCCGTTTTATCCTTGCTAACTATGCAAACGATATTGAAAATAAACTTTATTTTTTTAAATGTACAGGAAGGAACATAATAGTAAAGAAGTATAGGTCAAGCAGCATTATTTGCTGGGGTTCATTTCCCTTAAGTCTTAGAGAATTATGGTTTAAAAGCTTTTGGCAGATGTCACCACACACTTTAATTATATCTAATTTAGCGTTCCTCTTTTTATGTCAGCTGCACAGTTGATCAATCGATACAAGAAGTATAGTAAATACACAGGGTCTGGTTAATTGTTTCAGCTGCAGGTTGAACAACTCCCAGAGAATTATTTATTAGATAAAGTCCCACAAAAAAAACAATCTTATGTTGCATCGATAGCCATTATTTTCAGTTTTCTCTTGTCTGCTGCCAAGAGGCTAAATTCACTAATGTCTGTTAAGTGGGGTTGTCCAACAATTCAGGGTTAACTGTCATTTATGTTAATTGTTCCGAACATGCTTTTGCAGTGCAATAGCTGCAACATAGGCTAAGGCCTACTGGAAACTTAGGCCAAAGCAAAAAAGGGAGACAACTAAATTTTTTTTTTTTTTTTAATTCTTTATTTTTGCTGTGCATAAGATAACAATGGAGCTTGTGATGCCACAACAGCAAACACAGTTTCAATAATGTCAAATAGAGTAATACAGAAGCATGGCATTGACATAATAGCACTCTTTTTTAAAAGGTAATAACAGGCTAATCAGACAGGCAAATATGTATTAGATATGACCACTGGACAGATTGCTGGACTAGGCAAATTAACCACTGTTTTAGCATGTAAAATGCAAGTTAGTGAACCACTGGGACTAGGCTAAGCATTATAATGCTGCACCAGACAAAGTGAAACTAGGCAAGATTAGGTAAACATGTCAAAGAAAAATAAAAAAAAGAGTACAGAGAAGGTGCCGTTCGCCATTTTAAGAGGGGTCTATATCTCTAGTGGTGGGCTAAAAGCTGGGTTCATCCAACCCCCATAGGTGTCACAAGTATGGCACTATCAAGGAAGTCCTGCTTGGGACTGGCTGCAGACTGGTGTCGAAGGTGTATTCTCCCCCACGTCCCAACCCACATAAGGGCAAGCTTCACCATTCCTCTGACTCTACGGTTTTTGCTTGCCATGACCTTCCCCTCCTAGGGGTAGTTGACAGCTGTAGTGCTAGTTTGCTGCTGACAACGGTGGATCTTCCGCACCCGAAATCGCATTGTAAGACCTCTGCCAAGTCTCTGGTTATACTGGCGGGAGAATGGTCCAGCAGATGGCTGCTTCGTGCTTGGACGGGACTTTCCCGCCTTCCTGGTCTCACATCTCGGCTCCCTCCTGAGACACGTTCCGAGCCTCCGGCTCACGTCTGTGTAGCTGTATCCAGAATTGCTGAAATATTTCTTCCAATCGTAGCAGGCACTAAGCAGTAGAGCTGTGGAGGATTTTTTTGGAGAGGCTCAGCTCCCATGCGCTCGGAGGGAGTGCATCCGCCATCTTGTGTTGCAGAGTGTCGTCCTTGTAACGACAAGGAGTGAGTGCTGCTAAAACATTCAATGGTGATCCAGTGGGATAACATCTGTTTTTATCCAGTGAGCTTCTATTTTTAGACAATTCCCAACTCTCTTCCTACGAAGAAGGAGATAGATGAAGATGATAATTGGATTTAATTAGAGAAAGGTGTCCATGCCCCCTTGTTTATTTGTATGTTCTTACTCTTGCTCTAGCAAGATTATAGTCCCTAGTTTCCAAGCATCTAGAACTGACCAAACATTGACACCCCATGCTGTTTTTGTGAGTCCCCTTTGAATGGGACAGGTATATTTTATTAGTATATTTACAGTTAACTGGTCTTAATGTGTTATTTACTGTAACAGTAAGGCCTTCTCCTGTGCAGTGGAAACCCCTAAACACTGGGAAAAGGCTAATGGAGGTTTTTTATTTAATACATTTTATTATATATTTAAGATGGCTCACTGAACCAATTCTGCAAAAAGGTATTGGTCATCTTTCCTGCCCCCCCTCCCATAAAGGAATGAAAAAGGTATTTTACTTACCTCTTCTCCGTCATGGCGATGCTGTCTTGGAGGCCAGCCCTGCCTCCCTGGGTGAGATAATCTCAGCCAATCAAATGTTTTCCCTCAGGGTAGCATTGGGAGGCTAGCGCTCATGTGATGCAAAGCACCTCTATGTGCCACTTATCTAATTGAATAGCAAAATGTAAACAGTGCTGTTAAAGTGGAAACACCTTGGATAGAAACATACCTTTTCCAAGTAAGTTTTGTAAATGAATGGGGAGTCGCTGGTTGGCTGAGAGAGTCGGACAGCACTCCACGCTTCCTGTAAGTAAAAGCCACTGAGGAGGTGGGGGGGACCTGAGAACGACGCTAGAGGCAACTTCAGGGTTAAACTGCTCAAAAATTATTTAACCCCTTGAGGTAAGAGTGCGTTTTGGGGGACTCTGGGCACCATAACAACTTAATTTACATTAACTTGTTTCGGTGCATGGAATGTTCCTTTAAAGAGAAAGAGGGTGACTAACTGCTCAGCATCTGCCTGTTTAATGAAGTTGTTTGACATGGTCAGCTATGGATCTGTCAGTGGCTATTTATAAAATACACTTTCTATTCAGTAGAAGATATTCTCTTAGGAGATTTTAAAACACAGGCATCACCAAATAAACTATAGCTAAGACCTGAGTTGATTTGAGCTCGATTACACTAAGTTGAGGGCATTAAAGACTTATATATTTATAGGAAACTCAGGTAGTCGTCTTGAGAGAATTTTAAGTAATTCCTCTCTAATTGTGTATAATGAAGTGGACATCCAGTTCATGTTATCATTTTTTTATATGGCATCATTGGTTCCCATTATTATATTGATCCTTTAAATTGTGTCCAAGCTTTGTAAAGCACACCTGTCACCTTTTAAAGATTTTATAATAATTAACTCCATGATAAAAAGTAATGCTAAATCATTACCATTTAAACTTATTGAAATGAGCAAATATTGGTTAATTATAGATGAATACGAGATTGATTTACATGTTCATATAATGTTTATCCATTGCTTGAAGTTATCTTCTTTACATTGTATCAAATCCTCTTGAAACTATGCTGCCAACAAATGGCTATTACACATGCCAAATTCAAATCTCTGTTTTGATAATGGTCCAAACCCCAAATTGGGCATAATTACCTTCAGCTCCATTACTTTTGCGGTTAGATTAGGTTTATTAATGTTATATATTTTTAGCTTTCGGAGTATTTTTTTGTTAATGCAATCGGTTTAGCATGTTTACAAAGTACCTGTCTGATTTGCAGTACCAGTTTATGGTGGAATTGGAGGTGTCCTTCTTCCTCCATCCCCATTATACGCAAGTATATATGTTGTACTTGATAAACAGGCATATGCATGCTTTTTAATCTGCATCATATATTTCTGATGAAATGTGAATGAATTAAATTCCAAGCACCATAACCACTACAGCTCTTACATTTTTTGTATGTTTCTCACACACACACACACGCACATATATATATATATTTTTTTTTTTTTACATTTTCAGGTGTGTATTTGAGGCACATGCACTCCGAAATAAATAAAGATTGCCCAGCTCAAACCTTTTTCTTTCAATCTTATTTTAGAATGTAGAATATACTTTCCCCCTAGAATGTACACCCTTAACACCCTCTGTGTGTCCAACTCATCTTGTTTCAAATGCTTGTCTGTTAGTTCACCTATTACAGCACTGTGGAATTTGTTGGCGCTTTACAAACGTGCCAAACAAAATAATGACTTTTCTGGCCCTACAATGCCTTTATCAAGAGTTTGATAAAAACTTTGTTGTGCTGAAACGTCACCATCTTGTTTGGCACCCTAAAATAAATTATCAGAAGACAAAGGTTTCCGCTGGACAATGCACCTTCAAAAGGACAAAGTCTCTCTACTTGTGTTATATTTCAGGCACATGTAGTGTAGTAGCTGTTGTTTTAAATTTAGTTTTCATTTTGTTCATTGGTTTATTTATTTGAATAGAATCTGATTACATACTTTCCTGTTTTTTTAACTTGCTGCTCTGTTAGTTATCTAAATAATGTACCCCCTAAAGATGACAAGTCTATCTGATTTTATTATATTGGCATTCATAGTTGAATATTTCTTCTGCCATATATACTGTATTAAAAAGAAAATATTACTTCACAGGTACTTAAATATAAAAAAAAAAATAAATTCAGAATCTGCAGATCATATGTTTTTATTTCACTTGTAATAAGACAAAAATAGTAAAGGCGCATTAAGAATAGAGTGCACTTGTAAACCATATGTTCGAATGACAATTTCTACATTAATTTCAGTGAGTTTCAGATATTATAGGTGGATATGTGTGAAGGAAACCACAATAGGGCATTTTATGAATTTTTATATTTTGTATGACTCTGATTACATTCTCTATCAATGAAGTTGGAAACCATTGTAATTACCTGAAGATGTGTTGGCACCGACACAAATTAAAAAATGCTGCAAAAAACATGCTTGATAATGTTTAATGAAGCTAAAACTTTTATGTATAATCCATCACCTAATTGAGGAATCGTTTTGCATTAAAGTGGCAATGTCACTTCTGAGCTTTTCATAACATAATTATACTCATCATAAAAACTTATGTGATCTCCTTTGTGTCATGTAAGTGCCGATTTGTGACAAAGAACAGAGCCACATCCTGCCATTTTTCATCAGCTATTCCATGCAACTGCTGATTGGAGCAGACATCTTCCTGCCTGTTGTGTAATAGATCCCTATGTGCAAGATGATCTATGGGGTATACCTTTATCTTGCAGGAGTTAAAATCAACCCCATTTGGTACTCACACAAGTGAGAGAAAGGATTAATAGTGATCTAACTGTGCAAAAGGGGCTAATGGGTGTTGGGCCAAAAAGGTGCTACTGGTTCCTGCTTACTCCATACAATTATTCATTTGTTTAGTTCTACATTGTAACTTAATAATGTATTCATTCTTTGTTTTTTGCTTGTTATGTATGGAGAGACACCTTTAAAGAAATGCTACATCTTCTTGTGGTTCTCAGGGTTTTTGAGGGTTGTGCAAAAAAAGCTTTATATTTCAAAGCGTGATCTTTGTGGGCATGTTTTTGTTATGTGTGATTGTGTGTATGGTTTATTTTTGTTGATTCCAATGGTTTCCGTGATGATTGTCCCGATTTTAGAACTTTGCCCCACTCCTCTGTTAGCAAATCTTCGATATTTGTAACTTTATGCCGCATTGGATAGATAATGCCAGTACAGAATGCTGGTAACTATTTTTATACATGCCACAAAATTCTTAAACTACAATTATATCACTTTTCTGTATTGGTGCAGCTGGCTCACTCGTAGTTTTATCTGGCAGTAATCATGTTATACATAAGCACAGACACTAATTGTGTCACAATTGCTACTTTTCTCATGGAAACCCTTTTATACATTGCCCCAAATGTCTCAACAGGGAGTTTTCTGCAATGGAGAGCTGTGAGTTGATTTGACTGCATGCACTCCCATTGAACTCTGCACCTGCTTGGAAACCTGCAAGGCTTCTATAAATCCTGCATTGTTAAAGTTCCTTAGTCCTTGGAACAATCTGTTTGTTCTATGCAAAATATTTAATGAGTACAACATGGATATAACATTTCTCAAGTCTATGGTTTTTTTCTTGAGTGGCTATCTAAAACTCCTTCATTGGCTAAGCATGATGAGATCTGCAGTCCACAGTAACATGACAAAGGTTGCAGTTGACTGGGTAAGACCATTGTATTAATGTGTTTTCTTTCTGGTTCTCCAAGGCACATTGGCCTCGATTTAATAAGCTTTTCAACTGATTCAATACTGAGAAAAACTTTCCAAATGATTTATCTACAAAAGTCACCATTACGGTCTATGGGAATTGTTCTAGATAAATCATTTAGAAAATGTGTCGAACAGTATTGAATTATTTGGCAAGCCTATTAAATCAAGAACATTGTCTTCAACAAAACGGAAATTCGGCATTGCTGATGCTTAATTTGACATTATGTTGTAAGTTCTTGCTTTTTAAGTTTTTATATGTGCAATTTTTTTATCTGCCCTTATAGACAAAGATGAACAGACAGTCAAATACTCTTTCTTTACAAAAGAGATTGACAGTGGGATACTGTAGAAATCCCTTATATTGTGTATTTGAGGTTAAATAATTTGACATGTATTAAACTGTTCACTCTAGCTGCAGTCTCAGTCAATTGCCATAAAATCATATTGAATTTGGTCTTTTCCATTGGAGTTATTTCCTATATGTACTGGAAAACCTCTGAAAGCGTACAGTAATGTTAAAGATACTCTTTAAAGTATCCTCAAACTTCTCCCATTGTTTCCACTTCTCTTCCTCTTTCAGAATCTGTTCTTCCTTTTTGATCTATTTCTCTTAAAACATAAGAAAAAGTATGGACTACTTTGTCTTATATACTTTTCCTGCCTAATGTCAATTCTGTGCATAAAATTTGTCTGTCGACAGCGCTCGCTGCACACTGCCGAAAGATGTAAAAGCGTCTTCCTTGCAGAAAGAGCCTGCTAGGGAGAAGCTCTTGTCTCCCCTTTCTCCCTCCCTCCTCCAAATCCCATCGACAATTTTATTTTATTCTTCGTCCTCCTTATCTACTACCCTCTCTCCCTCCCTTCAGTGGCTAAGAGCACGTGTATGCTCCCTGAGAGTGTAAAATAGTCAAATCAAATGTTTCTCCATTAGAAGCCTTTGATTGGACATCAACACAGCTCCCGTGATGTCAGACGGGGGTGCACCGAGCAGCACTGGGGAGCTTCACCAAGCGCTGGATTAAGGTAAGCAAAGTTACCTCTTTGAGTCTTTTTCTAGGGGGAACTGATAGAATAATACCAATATGTCATTATTCTATCATAAATGAAAAAGGGTTGGAGAAACTCCAAAACACTGTAATAAGCGAAGCTAAAAAAAGCTATCTATCTATCTCACAACATTTCATATGGCAGAGAACAAACACATTTATTCAGGGGTCGAGTCCTGGGAAATCCCCCCCCCCCAAATAAAATTATTATATGCTCGTATGCATATATATAGCTGGGTGAAGGGTTGACAGTGTGTGGGGGTTGAAAGTGATTGGAGATGGTGATATTGTGTGGAGGGGTTGTGGGGGTGACAGTGTGTGTGTGAGGGGGAGGGTGACAGAGTGCATGTATGGGGGGAGTGACTGGGTGTGTGTGTGGAGAGGTGACAGAGTGTGTGAGGGGCGGTGACAGGGTTGTGGGGGGGCTGTGACGGTGTGTGGGGAGACAGGCTGGGGAAGGCTATGATAGGGTAGGGGGCCTGTGAGAGGTTGGGGGCTGTGAGAAGGTAGGGGGGCTGTGAGAATGTAGAGGGGCTGTGAAAAGGTAGATGGGCTGTGAGAAGGTAGGGGCTGTGAGAAGGTAGGGGCTGTGAGAGGGTTGGGGCAGTGAGGTGGGTACGGGGTCTCTAAGTGAGTAGTGGGTCTGTATATGGGTAGGGGGCTGCATGGTGGGTAGGGGGGGCTGTGAGTGGATAGGGGGACTGTGAGTGGGTAGGGGGGCTGTGAGTAGTTAGGGGCTCTGTAAGGTGGGTAGGGGTTCTGCAGGGTGAGTAGAGGGGCTGTAAGGTGGATAGAGGGGCTGTGAGTGGGTAGGGGAACTGTGAGTGGGTAAGGGGGTTGTAAGGTGGGTAGGGGGGATGTGAGTGGGTAGGGGGACTGTGAGTAGGTAGGGGTTCTGTACGGTGGGTAGGGGGGCTGTGAGTGAGTAGGGGGACTGTGAGTGGGTTGGGGTTCTGTAAGGTGGGTATGGGGACTGTGAGTGGGTAGGGGGGCTCACTGACTCACTGACAGACACACACACACACACACTCACAGACACACACTGACAGCCAGCCACACACACACACACACACACACACACATTATTTTTCTAAATTTAATTTAAATCCACCCAGCCTCCCTACCTTTGGGAGAGCTGGGTGGATTTTTTAACTGGAGTCCGGCATTTATTGTAGCTACACATTACTCTATATAGCTCCTAGAAAAGATAGAAAAGAAGGATAGAGAGATTTGTGCCCAAAATAGGGATTGTCATTCCTAAATAGAGATACTTGGGAGCAGGAAGGCAGGCGGGCGATCAGCTGAGTTCCAGGTGGGAGTGATGCCAGTGCTCCCTCGCCACCCGCCTGGAGTTCAACCGGCCGCCTCCCGCAAAGCTAACAAGGCAAATGCCTTGTTTGCATCGCGTGCAAACAAGTCCGTGAAGACTACTAACGAGAACGATGCTCCTGCTGTGGAAAAAGTGCAGGAACACCTTTCCTACGCGTTCCTGTAGGACTCGAGTCCTGCATTTATTGTAGCTACACATTACTGTAAATACTGTGTGTGTGTATGTATGGTATACATAGGCGTGCGCAGCCTATTGCATTAGGGTGTGCACCCTAAAGCACAAACATACGCCGCGTGTGTGTGTGTATATATATATATATATATATACACATATATATATATATATATATATATACATATATATATTCACAGACACACACACTCACAGACACACTCACACACACTGACACACACATACTCACACACTTACAGACACACACTGACACACACACACTCACTGACACATACTCACACACTCACTGACACACACACTCACAGACACATACTCACACACTCACACTGACACACACTCACAGACACATACTCACACATTCACACTGACACACACTCACAGACACACACTCACATACTCACACATTTACACACAATCACAGACACACACTCACACACTCACAGACACACACTGACACACACACACTCACAGACACATACTCACATACTCACACACTCACTGACACACACAGACACACACACACACTCACAGACACACACACACACACTGACACATACTCACTGACACACACTCACACATACTCACACACACACTGACACACACACACACAAATTATTATATTTAAAAAAAAAATTTTAAGTGTCCACCCAGCCTCCTACCTGGAGTGCTGGTGGACTTGTTCCTGGGGTCCAGTGGGGGCAGGCGCCTTTCTCCAGCTCAGCCGCGGCGAGGGAACTCTCTGCTCTCTGCTTCCTCTCCCCGCGCGGGCTGTCTGCTCGAGCTGGAATATGACGTCATATTCCGGCTCCCGGCATCAGCGCGCGGCGAGAGGAAGCAGAGAGCTCCCTCGCCGCGGCTGAGCTGCAGGGTGGGGGGGAATCATCACCTCTTGCCCTCCCATGACAGGGGCAAGAGGTGAAACAGGGGGCACTGAGTGCCTGCAGGAACAGCGTTCCTGCTCAAAAAAAGTGCAGGAACGCTGTTCCTGCAGGACTCAAACCATAGGCGTGCGCACGGGGATTAGGGTGTGCCCAGGCACACCCGGCACACCCCGTGCGCACGCCTATGCCTATAACATGCAAAAAAAAGCAAAAAAGCACGTAAACACTAGGTATTTTTAAACTCAGGACAAAATTTTGAATCTATTTAGCAGTTTTTTTCATTCGCTTTTGTAGATGAGTAAAAGATTTTTCAAGTAAAAGTCAAAAAACATGTTTTTTTTTCAATTTTTCATCATATTTTTTTATTTTTTTTAAATTAAAATACATGAGATTATATAAATAATGGTATGTAAAGAAAGCCCCTTTTGTCCTGAAAAAAACAATATATAATTTGTATGGGAACAGTAAATGAGAAAGCGGAAAATTACAGCCAAACACAAACACCACAAAAGTGTAAAAATATTCCTGGTCGCAAATGTACAACATCGCAAAAACAGTCCAGTCCTTAAGGGGTTAAAATTACTTTGAATTCTCAATTTAGTAAATAAACCATTATATTTCAAATTTAAGGGCAAAATAACTAAACAGGAAAAAAATCTCCAAGTCCGCCTTACTTTGAGTTCGACTACTATGGCCTTAAATGTAAAAATCACTTTAAATTTACTTTGAATTACTGAGAATTCTCTCTTTAGTAAATAATCCTTTAAATCTTGACCTAATATAATAATATTAAATACCAGCTCACTGTGTGCAGCGCTTGTTGGTTTTGAGATTCAGCATGGTTACTTAAAGGAACACTATAGTGTGAGGAATACAAACATGTATTCCTTACATTATAGTGCTGGTATGGATTTTAAGGTGACTGACCAAGCTGCTGTCACGCTGAATAGGTGATTTTAAACACCTTTTCTACCGCAGCTGGCCTTGCATTGCTCTGCATCCATGGCTGAGATCACCAGTCTTGATGATCTCAGCCAATCCAATGCTTTCCCATTGGAAATAAATGAGAGGCTATTGTGCATGCACAGCAAAATGCTGCTCCAGACCAATCGGCATTCCCTGAAATGCGTTTCAATTGGGGAAGGTTCAGCGCCTCCATGCAGATTATGGAGAACCTGAACGCTACTGCTGCACCGTCTGAGTGACTGCCACAAGAGATATTATTAGGCACCAATGTAAATACTGCCTTTTCTCTGAAAAGGCAGTGTTTACATTAAAAAGCCTGCAGGTACAGGCTATAGACACCAGAACAACTTCAATAGCTGTAGGGGTTCTGGTAACTATAGTGACCTTTTAACAATTCCTTGTATCAGCTTTATTATACTCTGTAATTCAGATGTGTTCATTTTCTTTTATTCGTAGTAGGCTCCAGTAAGTGCTAAGCATTTCAGTCAAATACACACAACTAATGGGTTAGATATTAAAGAGACACTAGTTACCCAGACCACTTCAGCTCAATGAAGTGGTCTGGGTGCCAGGACCCCCAGGTTTTAACCCTTCAGATGTAAACATAGCAGTTTTAGAGGAACTGCTATGTTTAAATTGCAGGGTTAATCCAGCCTCTAGTGGCTATCCTCCTGACAGCCGCTAAAGGTGCTTCTGCGATGCTGGATGCGAAATTCGCATCCTGCGTGCAGAACGTCCATAGGAAAGCATTGAGAATTGGTTTCCTATTGACTGTTTGAATGCGTGCACAGCCGCGCATGCTCATTCCGCTCCACTCAGGAGCCGATGTCGGAGTGGGAGAAGAGGTCACCAGCGCCGAGGGAGCCCGGCGCTGGATAAAGGTAAATGGCTGAAGGGGTTCTGAGGGTGGGGGGTCCTAAGGATACTATAGTGTCAGGAAAACTCTTTCCTGACACGATAGAAATCCTTTAACCTTCTCAACTTCCTTTACTTCAGCACAAGTGTCTAATTATATATATCTTTAGACACTCATTTTTTTTTGTCTTATTTAATTTCTTTCTGTTTATTCGTGTTGTTAGTATATATAAAACATATTAAGTTTTGTGGATTTCAAAATAAAAGTGGACTACACCTTGGCCTATTGAAGATGGGGGAAATGTATCTTTTTCCAAGATGTTTCAGTCTATTCTCAAATGTATCCATCCTGTGAGTAGGTTGTTTTATCATGCACAGTTGTACTTTTCTGATACTTATATTCATTTGCAGTTTTACCAGAATAAAAAGGCCATGAAATGTAGATTTTGTAGAGTTATATTATATATATATTATATGCTGCATGTACCGTTACATTATACCTTGGAAAACAAACACTGTCTTCTGTGAAAAAAACAAACAAACACAAAAAGCTTCACAAAATATGTTATCTCGGAGCAGATAGATGGTCTATTTTCATATGCTGCATCTCTTCAGCTGAGCCAGGAGGCTATGAATTTCGCAGTCTATTGCCAGGCCCCCAGGGAAGTTTATTAATCACTGGCAAGGAGAGGGTCTCACTTCTTTCCCCATGATGATCCCACGGAGCTTACAATTATATCTTGCCAACCTAAGTGCGATTTCTCCCAGTGTGGCAGTGAACCCTCCTTTTATCCCGAGGATGAGAAAGTGGGAAGGCTTAGGCAAAAATGACTGGATTATTTTTATAGCAATCTACATAAACGCCAAATAAGCAAGATACGTGCTAAAAGCAACTTTTTTTTCTCTCTCAAAGGCTGAATTTCTCATATTGAGAAGGGACACATAAATAGCTTTGAATAGAGCATTGAATTTAATGTAGATTCACATATTCGTTTTCCCTAATCTTTTCTGCTTAACCCAAATCTGCATGTATACTCCTGTTAATGTTCCTTTTCAAAGTTAAAACTTTTATATTGAAAGGAAACCCAGGAAGTTGTCTGGAGAGCATTTGAAGGCATTCCTGCCTGATTGTACATAACAAAATGAACATTTAGTTCATAATCTTATTGCTTCAGTGTTGTTTTTATTTTATAGCAGGGATAGGCAACCTTCGGCACCCCAGAAGTTGTGGACTATATCCCCCACAGTGCTCTTACACCCATAATGCTGGCAAAGCATCATGGGAGGTGTAGTCCAAAACATCTGGAGTGCCGAAGGTTGCCTGTGCCTGCTCTATAGAGAAACATTTCTCTTTCATGGTCCCATTATGTTCCTCAGCATCTCTGCAGATGGACTTTCATGGACAGTCCCCTTCTCCCACACTTCACCTCACCTATTTTACGTCAGTATTTATGTATGCTTTCTAGTAGCCAGATGAAGGAGAGGTCTGAGCACATTGCAGGTATTGTGAGCAGGATGCAATAGCCACTGAATGTAGCAAAATTTCATTTTTAAAGAGTTACTCCAGCCACCATGACCACTTCAGTGATTTGAAGTAGTCATGATGGAAGAAGTCAGTATGTGCAGGGTTTCAGCTTTAAAAACTGCACATACTGAGATATTTGTAATTATTTGCTAATTGCACCCTCAGCACACGTGACATTGGCAGCTCAGAGCTCTATTCCGGGCTGTCAGTGTCCATTCTGTGCATTAAAAATGTCTGTTGTCAGTGCGTACTGCACACTGCCGACAAACATGATAATCCTCCCCTTGCAGACAAAGCGTCTGCAAGGGGAAGATTGCTATCCCCTCCAATACTCCAATCCATATTGCGCTCCATCTAACCTCCTTGTGTTGCAAATTGTTGTTTTTTTGTTTTGTTTTTTTAAAAACCCTTCCTCCTCTCTACACCCTCTCCTTGCAGGTCTTGAGCGCTGCCATTCGCTCTGAACCGGCTAATTTCTACAATCACAGGTTTATCTATGACAGGAATAGGCGACCTTCGGCACTCCAGATAATGTGAACTACATCCTCCATAATGATCTTACACCCATAATGCTTTCAAAGCATCATGGGAGGTGTAGTTCAAAACATCTGGAGTGCCGAAAGTTGCCTATGCCTGCTCTATGAGCTTCACCCAGTGAGTAAAATTTTAATTTTGCAGGTTTTACTGCAAATCGAGGGGGGGACATCTTCAACATGGTGCCTAGTAGGGCATTTTACACAGGAAAGATCCCCCCCCCCTCAAAAGGGTTAGCATAACCCTTCAATTATATGCAAATGTTTCAGACCCTCCTTTAAATATTGCTACTTACAGGACAAACAAATATATGAAAAATTCAATTATATAATTTTACAAATATTTCATTTAGATTTTATACCTAAACAGCAGTCTATGTAGGGAATTTCCGTTTTATCCTTGCTAACTATGCAAACGATATTGAAAATAAACTTTATTTTTTTAAATGTACAGGAAGGAACATAATAGTAAAGAAGTATAGGTCAAGCAGCATTATTTGCTGGGGTTCATTTCCCTTAAGTCTTAGAGAATTATGGTTTAAAAGCTTTTGGCAGATGTCACCACACACTTTAATTATATCTAATTTAGCTTTCCTCTTTTTATGTCAGCTGCACAGTTGATCAATCGATACAAGAAGTATAGTAAATACACAGGGTCTGGTTAATTGTTTCAGCTGCAGGTTGAACAACTCCCAGAGATTTATTTATAAGATAAAGTCCCACAAAAAAAACAATCTTATGTTGCATCGATAGCCATTATTTTCAGTTTTCTCTTGTTTGCTGCCAGGAGGCTAAATTCACTAATGTCTGTTAAGTGGGGTTGTCCAACAATTCAGGGTTAACTGTCATTTATGTTAATTGTTCCGAACATGCTTTTGCAGTGCAATAGCTGCAACATAGGCTAAGGCCTACTGGAAACTTAGGCCAAAGCAAAAAAGGGAGACAACTAAATTTTTTTTTTTTTTTAATTCTTTATTTTTGCTGTGCATAAGATAACAATTGAGCTTGTGATGCCACAACAGCAAACGCAGTTTCAATAATGTCAAATAGAGTAATACAGAAGCATGGCATTGACATAATAGCACTCTTTTTTAAAAGGTAATAACAGGCTAATCAGACAGGCAAATATGTATTAGATATGACCACTGGACAGATTGCTGGGACTAGGCAAATTAACCACTGTTTTAGCATGTAAAATGCAAGTTAGTGAACCACTGGGACTAGGCTAAGCATTATAATGCTGCACCAGACAAAGTGAAACTAGGCAAGATTAGGTAAACATGTCAAAGAAAAATAAAAAAAAGAGTACAGAGAAGGTGCCGTTCGCCATTTTAAGAGGGGTCTATATCTCTAGTGGTGGGCTAAAAGCTGGGTTCATCCAACCCCCATAGGTGTCACAAGTATGGCACTATCAAGGAAGTTCTGCTTGGGACTGGCTGCAGACTGGTGTCGAAGGTGTATTCTCCCCCCCGTCCCAACCCACATAAGGGCAAGCTTCACCATTCCTCTGACTCTACGGTTTTCGCTTGCCATGACCTTCCCCTCCTAGGGGTAGTTGACAGCTGTAGTGCTAGTTTGCTGCTGACAACGGTGGATCTTCTGCACCCGAAATCGCATTGTAAGACCTCTGCCAAGTCTCTGGTTATACTGGCGGGGGAATGGTCCAGCAGATGGCTGCTTCGTGCTTGGACGGGACTTTCCCGCCTTCCTGGTCTCACATCTCGGCTCCCTCCTGAGACACGTTCCGAGCCTCCGGCTCACGTCTGTGTAGCTGTATCCAGAATTGCTGAAATATTTCTTCCAATCGTAGCAGGCACTAAGCAGTAGAGCTGTGGAGGTTTTTTTTGGAGAGGCTCTGCTCCCATGCGCTCGGAGGGAGTGCATCCGCCATCTTGTGTTGCAGAGTGTCGTCCTTGTAACGACAAGGAGTGAGTGCTGCTAAAACATTCAATGGTGATCCAGTGGGGACGGGGATAACATCTGTTTTTATCCAGTGAGCTTCTATTTTTAGACAATTCCCAACTCTCTTCCTACGAAGAAGGAGATAGATGAAGATGATAATTGGATTTAATTAGAGAAAGATGTCCATGCCCCCTTGTTTATTTCTATGTTCTTACTCTTGCTCTAGCAAGATTATAGTCCCTGGTTTCCAAGCATCTAGAACTGACCAAACATTGACACCCCATGCTGTTTTTGTGAGTCCCCTTTGAATGGGACAGGTATATTTTATTAGTACATTTACAGTTAACTGGTCTTAATGTGTTATTTACTGTAACAGTAAGGCCTTCTCCTGTGCAGTGGAAACCCCTAAACACTGGGAAAAGGCTAATGGAGGTTTTTTATTTAATACATTTTATTATATATTTAAGATGGCTCACTGAACCAATTCTGCAAAAAGGTATTGGTCATCTTTCCTGCCCCCCCTCCCATAAAGGAATGAAAAATGTATTTTACTTACCTCTTCTCCGTCATGGCGATGCTGTCTTGGAGGCCAGCCCTGCCTCCCTGGGTGAGATAATCTCAGCCAATCAAATGTTTTCCCTCCAGGTAGCATTGGGAGGCTAGCGCTCATGTGATGCAAAGCACCTCTATGTGCCACTTATCTAATTGAATAGCAAAATGTAAACAGTGCTGTTAAAGTGGAAACACCTTGGATAGAAACATACCTTTTCCAAGTAAGTTTTGTAAATGAATGGGGAGTCGCTGGTTGGCTGAGAGAGTCGGCGGCACTCCACGCTTCCTGTAAGTAAAAGCCACTGAGGAAGTGGGGGGGACCTTAGAACGACGCTAGAGGCAACTTCAGGGTTAAACTGCTCAAAAATGATTTAACCCCTTGAGGTAAGAGTGCGTTTTGGGGAACTCTGGGCATCATAACAACTTAATTTACATTAACTTGTTTCGGTGCATGGAATGTTCCTTTAAAGAGAAAGAGGGTGACTAACTGCTCAGCATCTGCCTGTTTAATTAAGTTGTTTGACATGGTCAGCTATGGATCTGTCAGTGGCTATTTATAAAATACACTTTCTATTCAGTAGAAGATATTCTCTTAGGAGATTTTAAAACACAAGCATCACCAAATAAACTATAGCTAAGACCTGAGTTGATTTGAGCTCGATTACACTAAGTTGAGGGCATTAAAGACTTATATATTTATAGGAAACTCAGGTAGTCGTCTTGAGAGAATTTTAAGTAATTCCTCTCTAATTGTGTATAATGAAGTGGACATCCAGTTCATGTTATCATTTTTTTATATGGCATCATTGGTTCCCATTATTATATTGATCCTTTAAATTGTGTCCAAGCTTTGTAAAGCACACCTGTCACCTTTTAAAGATTTTATAATAATTAACTCCATGATAAAAAGTAATGCTAAATCATTACCATTTAAACTTATTGAAATGAGCAAATATTGGTTAATTATAGATGAATACGAGATTGATTTACATGTTCATATAATGTTTATCCATTGCTTGAAGTTATCTTCTTTACATTGTATCAAATCCTCTTGAAACTATGCTGCCAACAAATGGCTATTACACATGCCAAATTCAAATCTCTGTTTTGATAATGGTCCAAACCCCAAATTGGGCATAATTACCTTCAGCTCCATTACTTTTGCGGTTAGATTAGGTTTATTAATGTTATATATTTTTAGCTTTCGGAGTATTTTTTTGTTAATGCAATCGGTTTAGCATGTTTACAAAGTACCTGTCTGATTTGCAGTACCAGTTTATGGTGGAATTGGAGGTGTCCTTCTTCCTCCATCCCCATTATACGCAAGTATATATGTTGTACTTGATAAACAGGCATATGCATGCTTTTTAATCTGCATCATATATTTCTGATGAAATGTGAATGAATTAAATTCCAAGCACCATAACCACTACAGCTCTTACATTTTTTGTATGTTTCTCACACACACACACACGCACATATATATATATATTTTTTTTTTTTTACATTTTCAGGTGTGTATTTGAGGCACATGCACTCCGAAATAAATAAAGATTGCCCAGCTCAAACCTTTTTCTTTCAATCTTATTTTAGAATGTAGAATATACTTTCCCCCTAGAATGTACACCCTTAACACCCTCTGTGTGTCCAACTCATCTTGTTTCAAATGCTTGTCTGTTAGTTCACCTATTACAGCACTGTGGAATTTGTTGGCGCTTTACAAACGTGCCAAACAAAATAATGACTTTTCTGGCCCTACAATGCCTTTATCAAGAGTTTGATAAAAACTTTGTTGTGCTGAAACGTCACCATCTTGTTTGGCACCCTAAAATAAATTATCAGAAGACAAAGGTTTCCGCTGGACAATGCACCTTCAAAAGGACAAAGTCTCTCTACTTGTGTTATATTTCAGGCACATGTAGTGTAGTAGCTGTTGTTTTAAATTTAGTTTTCATTTTGTTCATTGGTTTATTTATTTGAATAGAATCTGATTACATACTTTCCTGTTTTTTTAACTTGCTGCTCTGTTAGTTATCTAAATAATGTACCCCCTAAAGATGACAAGTCTATCTGATTTTATTATATTGGCATTCATAGTTGAATATTTCTTCTGCCATATATACTGTATTAAAAAGAAAATATTACTTCACAGGTACTTAAATATAAAAAAAAAAATAAATTCAGAATCTGCAGATCATATGTTTTTATTTCACTTGTAATAAGACAAAAATAGTAAAGGCGCATTAAGAATAGAGTGCACTTGTAAACCATATGTTCGAATGACAATTTCTACATTAATTTCAGTGAGTTTCAGATATTATAGGTGGATATGTGTGAAGGAAACCACAATAGGGCATTTTATGAATTTTTATATTTTGTATGACTCTGATTACATTCTCTATCAATGAAGTTGGAAACCATTGTAATTACCTGAAGATGTGTTGGCACCGACACAAATTAAAAAATGCTGCAAAAAACATGCTTGATAATGTTTAATGAAGCTAAAACTTTTATGTATAATCCATCACCTAATTGAGGAATCGTTTTGCATTAAAGTGGCAATGTCACTTCTGAGCTTTTCATAACATAATTATACTCATCATAAAAACTTATGTGATCTCCTTTGTGTCATGTAAGTGCCGATTTGTGACAAAGAACAGAGCCACATCCTGCCATTTTTCATCAGCTATTCCATGCAACTGCTGATTGGAGCAGACATCTTCCTGCCTGTTGTGTAATAGATCCCTATGTGCAAGATGATCTATGGGGTATACCTTTATCTTGCAGGAGTTAAAATCAACCCCATTTGGTACTCACACAAGTGAGAGAAAGGATTAATAGTGATCTAACTGTGCAAAAGGGGCTAATGGGTGTTGGGCCAAAAAGGTGCTACTGGTTCCTGCTTACTCCATACAATTATTCATTTGTTTAGTTCTACATTGTAACTTAATAATGTATTCATTCTTTGTTTTTTGCTTGTTATGTATGGAGAGACACCTTTAAAGAAATGCTACATCTTCTTGTGGTTCTCAGGGTTTTTGAGGGTTGTGCAAAAAAAGCTTTATATTTCAAAGCGTGATCTTTGTGGGCATGTTTTTGTTATGTGTGATTGTGTGTATGGTTTATTTTTGTTGATTCCAATGGTTTCCGTGATGATTGTCCCGATTTTAGAACTTTGCCCCACTCCTCTGTTAGCAAATCTTCGATATTTGTAACTTTATGCCGCATTGGATAGATAATGCCAGTACAGAATGCTGGTAACTATTTTTATACATGCCACAAAATTCTTAAACTACAATTATATCACTTTTCTGTATTGGTGCAGCTGGCTCACTCGTAGTTTTATCTGGCAGTAATCATGTTATACATAAGCACAGACACTAATTGTGTCACAATTGCTACTTTTCTCATGGAAACCCTTTTATACATTGCCCCAAATGTCTCAACAGGGAGTTTTCTGCAATGGAGAGCTGTGAGTTGATTTGACTGCATGCACTCCCATTGAACTCTGCACCTGCTTGGAAACCTGCAAGGCTTCTATAAATCCTGCATTGTTAAAGTTCCTTAGTCCTTGGAACAATCTGTTTGTTCTATGCAAAATATTTAATGAGTACAACATGGATATAACATTTCTCAAGTCTATGGTTTTTTTCTTGAGTGGCTATCTAAAACTCCTTCATTGGCTAAGCATGATGAGATCTGCAGTCCACAGTAACATGACAAAGGTTGCAGTTGACTGGGTAAGACCATTGTATTAATGTGTTTTCTTTCTGGTTCTCCAAGGCACATTGGCCTCGATTTAATAAGCTTTTCAACTGATTCAATACTGAGAAAAACTTTCCAAATGATTTATCTACAAAAGTCACCATTACGGTCTATGGGAATTGTTCTAGATAAATCATTTAGAAAATGTGTCGAACAGTATTGAATTATTTGGCAAGCCTATTAAATCAAGAACATTGTCTTCAACAAAACGGAAATTCGGCATTGCTGATGCTTAATTTGACATTATGTTGTAAGTTCTTGCTTTTTAAGTTTTTATATGTGCAATTTTTTTATCTGCCCTTATAGACAAAGATGAACAGACAGTCAAATACTCTTTCTTTACAAAAGAGATTGACAGTGGGATACTGTAGAAATCCCTTATATTGTGTATTTGAGGTTAAATAATTTGACATGTATTAAACTGTTCACTCTAGCTGCAGTCTCAGTCAATTGCCATAAAATCATATTGAATTTGGTCTTTTCCATTGGAGTTATTTCCTATATGTACTGGAAAACCTCTGAAAGCGTACAGTAATGTTAAAGATACTCTTTAAAGTATCCTCAAACTTCTCCCATTGTTTCCACTTCTCTTCCTCTTTCAGAATCTGTTCTTCCTTTTTGATCTATTTCTCTTAAAACATAAGAAAAAGTATGGACTACTTTGTCTTATATACTTTTCCTGCCTAATGTCAATTCTGTGCATAAAATTTGTCTGTCGACAGCGCTCGCTGCACACTGCCGAAAGATGTAAAAGCGTCTTCCTTGCAGAAAGAGCCTGCTAGGGAGAAGCTCTTGTCTCCCCTTTCTCCCTCCCTCCTCCAAATCCCATCGACAATTTTATTTTATTCTTCGTCCTCCTTATCTACTACCCTCTCTCCCTCCCTTCAGTGGCTAAGAGCACGTGTATGCTCCCTGAGAGTGTAAAATAGTCAAATCAAATGTTTCTCCATTAGAAGCCTTTGATTGGACATCAACACAGCTCCCGTGATGTCAGACGGGGGTGCACCGAGCAGCACTGGGGAGCTTCACCAAGCGCTGGATTAAGGTAAGCAAAGTTACCTCTTTGAGTCTTTTTCTAGGGGGAACTGATAGAATAATACCAATATGTCATTATTCTATCATAAATGAAAAAGGGTTGGAGAAACTCCAAAACACTGTAATAAGCGAAGCTAAAAAAAGCTATCTATCTATCTCACAACATTTCATATGGCAGAGAACAAACACATTTATTCAGGGGTCGAGTCCTGGGAAATCCCCCCCCCCCAAATAAAATTATTATATGCTCGTATGCATATATATAGCTGGGTGAAGGGTTGACAGTGTGTGGGGGTTGAAAGTGATTGGAGATGGTGATATTGTGTGGAGGGGTTGTGGGGGTGACAGTGTGTGTGTGAGGGGGAGGGTGACAGAGTGCATGTATGGGGGGAGTGACTGGGTGTGTGTGTGGAGAGGTGACAGAGTGTGTGAGGGGCGGTGACAGGGTTGTGGGGGGGCTGTGACGGTGTGTGGGGAGACAGGCTGGGGAAGGCTATGATAGGGTAGGGGGCCTGTGAGAGGTTGGGGGCTGTGAGAAGGTAGGGGGGCTGTGAGAATGTAGAGGGGCTGTGAAAAGGTAGATGGGCTGTGAGAAGGTAGGGGCTGTGAGAAGGTAGGGGCTGTGAGAGGGTTGGGGCAGTGAGGTGGGTACGGGGTCTCTAAGTGAGTAGTGGGTCTGTATATGGGTAGGGGGCTGCATGGTGGGTAGGGGGGGCTGTGAGTGGATAGGGGGACTGTGAGTGGGTAGGGGGGCTGTGAGTAGTTAGGGGCTCTGTAAGGTGGGTAGGGGTTCTGCAGGGTGAGTAGAGGGGCTGTAAGGTGGATAGAGGGGCTGTGAGTGGGTAGGGGAACTGTGAGTGGGTAAGGGGGTTGTAAGGTGGGTAGGGGGGATGTGAGTGGGTAGGGGGACTGTGAGTAGGTAGGGGTTCTGTACGGTGGGTAGGGGGGCTGTGAGTGAGTAGGGGGACTGTGAGTGGGTTGGGGTTCTGTAAGGTGGGTATGGGGACTGTGAGTGGGTAGGGGGGCTCACTGACTCACTGACAGACACACACACACACACACTCACAGACACACACTGACAGCCAGCCACACACACACACACACACACACACACATTATTTTTCTAAATTTAATTTAAATCCACCCAGCCTCCCTACCTTTGGGAGAGCTGGGTGGATTTTTTAACTGGAGTCCGGCATTTATTGTAGCTACACATTACTCTATATAGCTCCTAGAAAAGATAGAAAAGAAGGATAGAGAGATTTGTGCCCAAAATAGGGATTGTCATTCCTAAATAGAGATACTTGGGAGCAGGAAGGCAGGCGGGCGATCAGCTGAGTTCCAGGTGGGAGTGATGCCAGTGCTCCCTCGCCACCCGCCTGGAGTTCAACCGGCCGCCTCCCGCAAAGCTAACAAGGCAAATGCCTTGTTTGCATCGCGTGCAAACAAGTCCGTGAAGACTACTAACGAGAACGATGCTCCTGCTGTGGAAAAAGTGCAGGAACACCTTTCCTACGCGTTCCTGTAGGACTCGAGTCCTGCATTTATTGTAGCTACACATTACTGTAAATACTGTGTGTGTGTATGTATGGTATACATAGGCGTGCGCAGCCTATTGCATTAGGGTGTGCACCCTAAAGCACAAACATACGCCGCGTGTGTGTGTGTATATATATATATATATATATACACATATATATATATATATATATATATACATATATATATTCACAGACACACACACTCACAGACACACTCACACACACTGACACACACATACTCACACACTTACAGACACACACTGACACACACACACTCACTGACACATACTCACACACTCACTGACACACACACTCACAGACACATACTCACACACTCACACTGACACACACTCACAGACACATACTCACACATTCACACTGACACACACTCACAGACACACACTCACATACTCACACATTTACACACAATCACAGACACACACTCACACACTCACAGACACACACTGACACACACACACTCACAGACACATACTCACATACTCACACACTCACTGACACACACAGACACACACACACACTCACAGACACACACACACACACTGACACATACTCACTGACACACACTCACACATACTCACACACACACTGACACACACACACACAAATTATTATATTTAAAAAAAAAATTTTAAGTGTCCACCCAGCCTCCTACCTGGAGTGCTGGTGGACTTGTTCCTGGGGTCCAGTGGGGGCAGGCGCCTTTCTCCAGCTCAGCCGCGGCGAGGGAACTCTCTGCTCTCTGCTTCCTCTCCCCGCGCGGGCTGTCTGCTCGAGCTGGAATATGACGTCATATTCCGGCTCCCGGCATCAGCGCGCGGCGAGAGGAAGCAGAGAGCTCCCTCGCCGCGGCTGAGCTGCAGGGTGGGGGGGAATCATCACCTCTTGCCCTCCCATGACAGGGGCAAGAGGTGAAACAGGGGGCACTGAGTGCCTGCAGGAACAGCGTTCCTGCTCAAAAAAAGTGCAGGAACGCTGTTCCTGCAGGACTCAAACCATAGGCGTGCGCACGGGGATTAGGGTGTGCCCAGGCACACCCGGCACACCCCGTGCGCACGCCTATGATGGTATAGCATTCGCATATGTGCAACCTTCTTTATTGGTGTAGCAAGGCTGTTACTAAATCCATTCTTTTTTTTGTAATATTAAAAGATGTGAACATAGTTCCTTGCGGAGAGGCCATCTGTTCTCACAGTTTGTGTAAATAATCATGATAACTAGTTAAAACTGTTGGTACAATCAATTTTTTTTCAATGAAAGGAAATGTGCTAAGCTGACAAAAAGCGAAAAAGTAAAAGCAAGCCTGCATTTATTATGGGCTTTTGTGTATTGCATATACAGTATAATAGAGTTGTAGTAATGGAAAAAAACTGTTATATTTTATTGACTGAACTAAACTAAAATATTATTTACATTCATTCTTCTAAAAGCATAATCCCACTGGAGGAATATAATTTTTATTTAATCAAAATGCAGTTTAACTGCAGTATCGTGACACATTTTCAGTGTGGAGGCAGCCATTTTGGAATCGCACTAACTTTTGATGCTCAGTGAGAGTTTGTTGATCAAATAAAACAAGCTTGCCGAGTGCATTTAATGTCAGCAGTCAGTCAGAATTTTCCTAGTGGCTGCACAAAAAAGGTAAGGGTTCTGATGATGCTGTGTGCCCAAAGAAAACACTGAATAACCCTGGTTAATTAGAAATGTGTTATTCATATAAAAAAGAATCCTGCAAAACAAACCCCTTTGTGGTGACTGCTGTACTCTGTTACAAAAAACTCTGTTTTTAAAAATCCAGTCATATTGATAGTACAGTAATACTTGCTATTACTGGAAGCTTCATTCAAGAGGCTATCCAGCAATAATCTGAAAATGCTTCCACCTGGGATAAGACTTATGTGACAGCGAGATAACAAATACCCTATGCCATGATTGACAACCTATGATTGGCTGCAGCAGTGCATGCTGAGATCAGCTGTCAATGGGCATCACTGGTGAGGCGGTCCAGCAGCAGGGACTTGATTGACCTCAGGCTGTCTGATCACCCTGGGAGCCAATCATAGTGATGACATGCCTAAGTTGACAGGTAACACAATATGATCTCTGTGATTGGCCCTTTACAGCCATCAGTCAACATGGGGACCAATGTACTAAACAGTTGCTAGGGTTATTTAAGGGTTAAACAGGGTTAGTTAAGAATAGGAATAGCTAAGGTTATGATTTGCTGTGGTTAGCATTAGGGCTAGATAGGGTAAATATTTTACAAAGCTCAAAATAGCAACAAAGTTTGGCCCTGTTCACTATGGTGACACAGGTATTGCCACTTTACCAAATAGCAACTCTAGTAATGAGATTTTAACATGAATACGTTGTGTCTTTTATTTGATCTTGCAAGCTCCCCAAAGACGTGACAAAGGTATGTATACATGTGGGTTATTGCTATACTTGGAAGATACAGTTGAGTAGTAAACCTGGGGTCTTTGAAGTACTATGGTGCACAAGGCTTCTGAAATCCACAATTAAAGTTTAATATTTATGCAAAATATAGAAAAGATAATTTATCGCTAGATTCATCAGGAATTGGTGATGAAATGAGAAAGTGAAGAGACTAAAAAAAACCCACATTAAAAATCACAAGTTGTGTTCTATTACAAATGGTATGCTATGATGGGAGTAAAATGCAGTTGGGGGCTTCTACTTTGCCCATAAATTAGAAATCTGAAAACTGAAAAATGTCTGTAATTTTAACCTATAACATCTCAAAAATCTAGCAAAGGTTTCCTTGGGGGGAAATTGTGCACACGGGGGCTGCAGCAAAATAAATCTGCAGTCTTTGCTGCAAATGGCCTGTGAAATTTCACACGAAAATTAAATGTTTGAGAAAAAAAACACAAAAATATAAGCAGTAGATTTGGCAGAGTTTAACCCCAAAGGTGTTCCAGGGCCAGGCACTTCCTGCCACCATAACAAGTTAATGTCTAAGAAGTTGTTATGGTGCCCAAACTGGTCCTTTAATGCATTGTGTTTTCTCTGAACATTTTTTCCCCCCTTTTTTTTTTTTATTGATAATTTTACTTAAGATATGTATTCATTTTAATTCACTTATAATTATTTAACATTTTTGAAGCATGACTGTCAGTATGGATAATGAGAAATTCACCTGCCAATCAGTAAATTGAGACAGTGAAATATACTATTTTGGGATCTCAGACTATCTGGCCTGGTACATAGTTCAGTATAGATTATGCATTTTATATATGATAACTGGACATTCTGTTAAAGGGGGCATTTGGATCAGGCTTTTTTATGTTTTGAAAATGTCTGCATTTTAATAATTTCAGTAAACTAAGATCCTTGATTGCAAGCAAATGCTATCAATACAAAAACTCCACCTCAGGTCGAATTAGGGTTTCTGATATTCTGCACTAAACTATCTATTTTTAAACATCTCATACATTGAAATGATCCACCCCTTTTCCCTCCTGCTGTACACTTTCACACCTCTTGGTCTAATTAGGCATTTCCCAGTACATTATTTCTTCAGCAAAACAAGCAGTGTTTTCAATGCATTCAGAGTGTGATCAGATTAAAAATAACTAATGTCTTTGCATGTAGTATATTATTCTAGATCCAGAGAACTGCACGTAAATGGATATCAGACTACAATACCATCCTTTTAGTTAATCAAAGTTATGGAAAATATTTCAATATTTTATATATAAATATATATAAAGTGCTACTGGAAAAATGCAAGCAATTGCTTCTCTGAAAGACTATTCCATTAAATTTAAACTTATGACACTAGACCAGGGGTAGGCAACCTTTTAGATTTAGAATTGTGATGTCTCGTAGCGTGCCGGTCCTATTTTTTTTAAATTGAGGTGTGTTTGCTGCCATATTCTGCTTGTGTTATTTATACTGTAATTGCTTTGTATCGTTGTATTTGTGCGTATATGAGCTATTATATTGTAAATGTTCAGGAGTAGTTTGTGGTATCGTGTATGATACATATGAATGGGGGCTGTGTATGGGGGCTGCTTGTGGAATTGTGTGTGGGTGGATATGTCACATTGTGTGTTTGGTAGTGTGTGTATGTGTGGGGGCTGTTTGGGGTATTGCATGTGAGAGGCTGCATGTGGGGTTGTGTGCATGTATGTGGATTGTTAGCGGGTTACGTTTGTGGGAATTGTGTATATGTTTGTTTGTGGGCTGTTCGTATTATTTGTATGAGGGGAGGCTTATTCTGCAGGTCTGTGTATATCTAGCACTGGATTCCCTGGGTTCCAGTGGGGACCAGACTGGCCAGGTACAGGTCAAGGACAGGAGCTGCAACAGCAGCTGCAGGCTGCTCTACTATAGTGTGGATTCCCATTCACAAGTGCTGGGAGGAAGTGATCTGAGATCACTTACTGTATGTGCTGCAATGCATAAATTGAGGATTGTCCTTCACCACCTTTTCGTATTAGCAGATATCTGAAGATTCACTGGGACTTCTGATAGACCAGAGCCTGTTTGGCTGTAGCAGCCTTGAGTGCCGTGCAAAGACACTTTGAGTGCAGTGTATGGCACTAGTGCCGTAGGTTGCCTACCCCTGCACTAGACTAATTATTTCACACGTTTGGGTCCAATGACATGTCAAGACTAAATTAACCCTTGTCTTGAATTCAAATAACTAGAAATTCTTATAAAATACGTGTTATACTAGTTAACAGTGACATGTTTTTAATGCAGTCCCACAGCCGAGCAGTTTAATTGCATAATGTTCCTGATTTAAAGGAACACTATAGGCACCAAAATAACTTTAGCTTAATGAAGCAGTTTTAGTGTATAGATCATGCCCCTGCTCAATTCTCTGCCATTCAGGAGTTAATTCACTTGTTTATAAAGCCATAGTCATACCTCCTTGCATGTGACTTGCACAGTCTTCCAAAACTCTTCCTGTAAAGAGAGATCTAATGTTTACACTTCCTTTATTGCACAGTCTGTTTAATTTCGAATTTATGATTTCATGTTCTATTAATAGCTTGCTAGACCCTGCAGGAGCCTCCTGTGTGTAATTAAAGTTCAACTTAAAGAGCAGGAGAAATAACTTCTTAAGTGAAGCAATTTTTTTCATGCAGACTGTGTGAAATTCCAAACATGTCAAACGATATACAAAAACAAAGTACTACTGCTGTTTTCCCTCACTCCTTCCCCCTCCCTCCCCTCCTCCCCCCACTTCCCCCGGTACGCTGTCAGACATTTTGACGTCTTACCTGGGGGAGTTTAGACAGGAGTTAGCTTTCCTGAGCAAAGCAATGCAATGCTAGCTCTTTGACTAAGAGCATCAGCTGATCACTTTCAGCCAATGAACTAAGCCCTGTACTACAGGATTAAGCCCAGGTAAAGAGAGAGCTCTCCTTAGGAAGTAGTAGAGATGGGGAGCAGTGTCAATCAGACCCCAGGTAAGAAGTCAAACTGTTCTAAAACAATAAATACAAGTGGGGTGCCCGGACACTGGTGACAAGATAACCACTACAATGCACCATTGGCTTTGTCTTCTCATTGCCTAAAGCAGGTCTGATTAGGACCTCTTAAAGTGATTGTCATTTCTCATGGTTTGTCTATCTAAAGGTTTATTGATTTAAAGGTGTGATGTGTCATTGGTTTAGAGGCTGAGTACACGGTGCAGAGACAGGTTCCCCAGCATCAGTAAACATCATCCTCTGCCACTGTATAAATATATATATATATTACAGTTATGCGTTAGAATTAAAAATGCGTGGGTGCTAAAAGCATTTAAAATAAACAGCGCCCCATCCTCTGGAACATACTTTGCGTGGGCTGGCGGGGGGGATTTGAGGGGGGACAGAGGGGGAGGAGTTAACTATTTAGTTGTGGGAGGTGACTTCTGATTTGCAAAATTTAGGGCGAAATAGAAAACTTGCTATTATCTTCTGCTAGAATTTTCTTTGCACTTAATTTCAGAATTATTATTCTCGATTGTAGTTTAGGTTACTTTTTGGCAGTTTTTCTTTCAAATGATTATTAAGCCTTCAGCTACTTTGTTCCAGAGCATGAAAAATAAAGCACTAAAACAACAAGAAAGAATACTTAATGCAGCAAAGAAACATTTATAAAGATCACAGCTGTTTGTGGACTCTAAATCCCATTTTCCTTAGCCAGCAAAGAAACATTTATAAAGATCACAGCTGTTTGTGGACCATAAATCCCATTTTCCTTAGCCAGCAAAGAAACCTTTATAAAGATCACAGCTGTTTGTGGACTATAAATCCCATTTTCCTTAGCCAGCAAAGAAACATTTATAAAGATCACAGCTGTTTGTGGACTATAAATCCCATTTTCCTTAGCGAGCCGTATATTGTATGCTAAGTGGTTTGATAGTATCATTTATTTTGTATTCCAGATTTGGAGATCAGCAATTTTTGATTTATTAAGGTGTTCACAGGTGCACCCGAGCCTCAAATGAGTGGGTAGACCAAGATCTCTCTAAATTGTTCTTGTTAGGGACAGATGGCTGCTTAAAACAGGTGTCACTTTCATTTCTAATGCATTGTGCTGGGACTTCCAGAGGCGCACAAAGGGGTTGTCCAAAGCAGGTGGCATGCTTTGCTCTTGTCATTATCAAGATCTCCCCACACAGCTAATTATTTTCCCAGGGAGTTGGAACACGTTTACGAAGAAGAATAAAAAAAAAAGTGCAGTGTTCTTATCATCACATTGTTATTCATATGAAGTTTCCCTTTCAATTGATTATCACCTATCTTATCAGGAAACACATACAATACTGCTTATCTGCTATATTAGGAAAATAATATACAACAGCATGTGTATGTAAAACGATTGGATACAACAAGCTGTTTGTACAAATGTGTGTTTGCTTATATGTGTGTGTATGTATATATGTATGTATATATATATATATATATGAGTGTGTGTGTGTGTATATATATTGAGGGAGATGAGAGAGAGAAAAATAGATGTATTTTTGTGTGGTCCCTCTCAGTAATCTAATCTTACTGCTTCCTTCTTTTCTGTCCTAGTGCATCCCTTTTCTAAGAACACAGTAAATTGTGTGAGTGAGTGTGTGTATTACATATACCTCTTCCGTGACTCTTAGATAAGGCTTCATTTTTCTGTACATTATCACCATTCTTTGTTAGAATTGCTTAGTGTTTCTCACACAACCTTTGGTAAATCCATACATCTTCAGTGGCATTATGCGGTTTGCTCACATTTGTAGGTCTAGTTAGCATATGGTTTCTGATTAATCCATTGTCAATAAAGGATAGGTCTTATTGTGTAATCTGGTCCCTATACAAAGAAATACAGATAAGGATCATTACTGTCAAAAGGCTCACCCTATATATTTATTAATTAAAATTATAATTATGATTGTATTTGTTTATGATTTTTATCCATTCCATTGAGGATACTATATGATATTTATAAATGAAACACTCTTCCTCTGTCCAGCACAGACCTCATGCTGACTGCATGGGGGCATGTTCAGTTGTAATAAGCACTGTGAACAGTTTCATTTAGTGAGTTTGTGGCATTGTATAAAGTGTTGGGTGAATGCTATGCCAGTATTTCTATGCAAAACTCTGGTGCTGAGTGAAATAACGGATTATTAAATGAGGATAACCTCGATTTAATATTTGAATTAAACTTTTCAAATGGTTTCTTATTTTTTGGATAAACATTTAAATAACTTTTTTGAAAATATTAAAATATCAAAAATATATCATGTATAACAAAAATATCAATATGTATATATCATAAATATAAAAATATTATATAATTTTAAATGCTTCTCCAACCATATTAAATCAGTGACAATTTGTTTCGCTCACCTTTAACGTTTTGTCATCATATGTTCATTAAATATTAGTTGCCTATATTAACCAAACTTTTTATAAAAATAAAGTAAACCGAACATTCGCAGAACCTGTGGGTTTTAAGTTTACTTTCCGTTAGATATATTATACCCAATGTTATGAAAGGACCAGCAAATGTATTCATAAAATCTAGCTTTCACAATAAAAATACGACATTCTATTCCTCACAAAGTATCCTCCCCTCATGTTTGTCATGACACCTTCATTTAATGCAGTTATGTGCTTTACAACATTACACACTTGTCATCTGCAGCAGTACCTGCTACTTTTTACTTATCGTACATTTAAAGGGAACAGGCCAGCTGGCTATGCCTAACTCTCTCTTTATTTATGTACAATATTTTTCATTGCTATAATTTATAAAGTATTATACAATCATTCTCTTCTTTGCTGAAGTTCTTTTATGTCGCACACAGAATTGTTAAAAAAAAATAGCTCTGCAAACAAAATATATATTTATATTAATCAAAACGTTTGACAGTCATGTGCACTTTTTTTTATTTTTTGCTCTGTATCCAACTATGTAACAGGTTGACTTTAATATTAATATGAATGTTGATGGTTTAATTATAGTGTGTTCCTTCTTCAGAGTATTTGGTTCCCAAGATGTGTGTTTTTTTTGTTTGTTTTTTAAAACTTTTTTCTCCTTCAAGATGCATACATTTGCAAAATCATTGTATTGTATACATATATATGATATTTACGTATAGTCTTTTCTCTCTAACCAGCCTTGAACCTCCATTTACTCTTCCTTAGAATGACAGAAGCTATTCCCTGGTTTTATTGTTAGTCAGGAAGAACTTTTTGCATAGCAAATATCTATTCAAAATCACTTGATATCACACTTGTAGTAACGTACTAGTCCCATGATGATGAAAACAAATATTACTGAATTGAGTTGCGCTTTACTTCAGCTCCTTTGTGCATGATTTTGGTATATGTATGACAGAATTTCTCTGAGCAGGTTTATCAGCAGGATAATAGTATTCCGACAGACATGTTCATTTATTCATTACACAAACACATTTATTAAATTGACAGGGAAATGTTATGTTTCACAGACAGACTGGCCCCAACACAAGCAGTTTAAACCCATTATACAAAATCAGGAAGTACTGCAATCAGCTCACTCCCATTACACACAAACAGTCCATATGAGAAACAGCTCGCTCCCAGTACATACAAACAGACTATATCATGAACAGCTCATTTTTATTATGCAGGATAATCTATACTTACCCAAGTCTGTCTCTTGCTCTCCTAAAGAGCCATACTCCAATCTCACCTCCAGCTCTGCCACTTTTCCATCTTGTTTGGTGGCTGTCACCCTTGCTGCCCTGTAGTGTATTTGTACCCCACCTCATCTAGACTGTAAGCTCGTTTGAGGAGGGTCCTCATCTACCTATTTCTTTTTAATTGTCTCATGTATTGTAAATTCGCACCCCACCCCCCCTTCATGATATTGTAAAGCGCTGTGGAATTAGTTGCGCTATATAAATACCAATAATAATAATAACAATAACACAGCGCTCACTCCCATTATACACATACAGGTCATACCACACACAGCTCATTGACATATGACCATGACGCAAACCTCACTCCCATTACATACACACTGATCACATGTAAGGTCAAAGTAACCACACTGGAAGCATAGGTTACATGGGAGAATTCTTATAGTTCAACTAGTTTGGCCTTAAATTTAAAAATTAACTTTCAATTCCTGTCAATTCTTGGATTAGTAAATAACCATGACCTATATGTTATATCACACACAATTCACTTCCATTACACATTAGCAGGTCACATCACACACATCTCGCTTTCATTATGCACAAAGAACTATGTCTCTATGTATATTGTTTGTAGTAATTGCAAAGTTTGCATTGAAGGGTTAAATACACCTCTAGTGGCTGTCTTCTTGACACTAGAGGTGCTTACTCCTCTAGAACCAAGTAAAACCCGGTCCTGTAACACCATGCTGCTCATTTATTTAGAGAAACACTGTGTTTGGCAGTGCATGTGTATCTTTAAAGAGACACTCTGGACCACTAACGCACTTAAGCTTGCTGAAGTGCTTTATATATGAAGAGTGCATCCTATTTTTTTTCATTTTACAAAAAGTACAGATTTCAATAGAAATTGACACTTTTATAAATGAATATGGTTACACCAATCGGGCTTGCAAGGACAACCAGTCCTGTTACTTCCTGGGGGGTTTTCAGTGAGGGTATGTCTACTAAACATTATTTTAAATTTTTATTTTGGCAGTGTAGTGTCCCTTTAAACGTATACTGTATTGTCAGGAATACAGTCATGTATTCCTGACACTATAGTTGTAAAAACACTGTTTAGGCCCCCCAACACGCTTTGCCTCCTTTTAACCCCTTAAGGACGGAGCCAAATGTACACGTTGTGAACGAAACAAAATGTAAACAAAACCTGGCATTTGCGCTACATGTCTGTCCAGCCGTAATTCACCTCTTTCATATTAAATGCACCCACCCTTATTATATATCATTTTATTCAGGAGAAACAGGGCTTTCATTTAATATCAAAAATTTAGCTATGAAACATAATTTAATATGAAAAAAATTGAAGAAAATAAGATTTTTTAAAAATTTTTTTAGTTCTACATGACATTTTAACTGTCAATGTCATAATACTGTGTGCTTTTACTGCAATAAAATACACATATTTGTATTCAGCGATGTCTCACGTGTAAAACAGTACCCCCTATGTACAGGTTTTATAGCATTTTGGGACGTTACAGGGTCAAATATAGCACGTTACATTTGAAATTGAAATTCGCCAGATTGGTTACGTTGCCTTTGGGACTTTATAGTAGCCCAGGAATGAAATTTACAACCATAATGGCATACCATTTGCAATAGTAGACAACCCAAGGTATTGCAAATGGGGTATGTCCAGTCTTTTTAGTAGCCATTTGGTCACAAACACTGGCCAAAGTTAGTGTTAGTATTTGTTTGTGTGTGAAAAATACAAAAAATGCCAATTTTGGCCAGTGTTTTTCACTAAGTGGCTACTAAAAAAGACTGGACATACCCTGTTTGCAATACCTTGGGTTGTCTACTATTGCAAATGGTATGCCATCATAGGGGTAATTTTCATTCTTGGGCTACCATAGGGTCTCAAAGGCAACGTAACCAATCTGGCGAATTTTAATGTGAAAAAATGAAGCACAAGCCTTATATTTGACGCTGTAACTTTTGAAAACACCATAAAACCTGTACATGAGGGGTACTGTTGTACTCGGGAGACATCGTTGAACACAAATATTTGTGTTTCAAAACAGTAAAAAGTATCGCAGCAATAATATCGTCCGTGTTAGTGCTGTTTGTGCGTGAAAAATGCAAAAAACTTCACTTTTACTGGCGATATCATCGTTGTAATACATTTTACTGTTTTAAAACACTAATATTTGTGTTCAGCGAAGTCCCCCGAGTAGAACAGTACACCCATGTACAGGTTTTATGGTGTCTTGGAAAGTTATAGGGTTAAATATAGTGCTAGCAAATTAAATTCCCTTTACTTTCGGCATGGGTTGTCAGGCAGGTCCCGCTAATTGTAATTAATTAAGATACCCAATTATGTAAAAATATTACATAAATATATATGTAGAATTAATATATGTATATATACGTATGTGAATATATATGTATATATATATATATATAAATAATTTTTTAAAATATTTTTATTTATATATAGGTATATATAGTGATATATACGTATATATTTATGTATATAGATATATATATTATTTCGTTCTACGTGTATTTTGATATATATATATATATATATATTAATTTCACAATACAGTTAGAATGAAATAACACACATCTATATATTTTTTAATTATTTATTTTTAATTATTTTTTAACGTATTTACATTTTAATGTTTTTTATTATATATAAATAATATATATATAACAATAATTATATATATATTTAATCAGTATCAGTCTACGTGTAATTTGATATTAATATATATATATATATATATAATTATATATATATTAATAGTAAAATACACCTAGACAGTGTATGTGTTTGTATGTATATGTGTATATATATATATATATATATATATATATATATATATATATATATATATATATATATATATATATATGATCTAAGTATATATTATTTTTTTTTTACACTGATTAACTTTTTTTAATTTTATTTTCAGCCAGCAGGGGGACCACCTGTCATTACAGGCAGCCCCCTTGCTGGCAATGCTGCAGCCAGCTATCCCGGCCATGTGATTGTGAGGTCCTCGCAAGGACTCCACTCTCACATGGCCGGGGGGGGGGCTTCAGGAGGAAGATCTGCCGCGGTTTTAAGGGGTTAAAAAGGTAGCTTACTTACCTGTTTTTCAGCACAGCGCTATTCTGTCTGAAGCTGACCCCGCCTCTCCCACTTCTGTGGCTGAGATCATCAAGTTTTACGATCTCAGCCTATCCACGGCTTTCCATAGGAACGTTTCCATTTGCCTTTCTTTTTTTTTTGCAAGTGAAAGGTGATAAAATAGCCTCAGCACAGGTGTAAAAATAAAGTTTGACAGTGAAGGAGTTAAAGGCAGAGTCCTATAATATGTATTAAGCAATCTCATGCACTAACGCACTAATGGGCTAGTTACATTTTCCAGATATTATGCAATGCATGCCGGGGGATATAGTTCACACCAGCAAACATTACAGAATTAGCTCATCCTTGTGTAAACTTTGAAATAAATAATACGTATTATTAACTGGCACACGTGTTGCTACTATTTGGCCACTAGCATAATGTTAAATTCCTCTAGCATTGTTAATATTGATACCTTTGAATACACAGCTGCATTGTTTTTGCATAAAATAAAAACCTAGAAAAACTGAATAAGTACAGTAAAATAACAAGCAAAAAACAATGTTACCTGATAACAATGGTAATTGGCACTTAGTATTGGTCCATAATCAATGTGATATTGTGTTTTTCACTTTGTACCTCATCCATATTACATGCTGTGCAAGCTTTACAAACTACTGAGATTTCAGAATAAATGAATGATTAACCACGGCCGCCAGGTGTAACTCCTTTCTGGGCAGAGTAAACAACACAACAGAAATTGGCTGAAGTGAATTGAACGATGGGAATGGGATGTGATGTCACCTTATTTGAAGTTTCCCTTGATTAGACATGATTTGCTATTCTATTGCTAATGGAATTCAGGAATTTTGCAAGCAAATATCACACTTTGAAGACTGGAGATTCTTCCAATAGAACTTGAGGAATATAACAGTACCTTGCTGCTCTGTGCAACGTGGAAAACACTCTGCATGCAGTTTCTACAATGGAGCTTTACTTTTGCTGAAAGCGTTCTAGGATGTGCTGCTTGGAAATCTTCTGGTGTAATCTTCATTGATCTGCTGAGCTACAGTGTCCATACTGCTGCTTTAAAGGACCACTATAGTGCCAGGAAAACATACTCGTTTCCCTGGCACGATAGTGCCCTGAGGATGCCCCCACACTTAGGGTCCCCCTCCCGCTGGGCTCTAGGGAGTGGAAGGGGTTAAACTTACCTCTTTCTCCAGCGCCGGGTGGGGGACCCTCCCAGGGCCGCACTGGCCCACCAGGATACCGGGAAATTTCCAGGTGGGCCACGGCATCTGGGGGCTGCGCTGAGCATGTGTGTGTCACCGGGTGGCCGGTCCGGTGGCACACACTCTGAGGGGGCCGGTGGGCTGGCGGCCGCATTCCATGCTGGAGCCGCCGGGCCGGTTGGCAGCCTTGCCGGTCCGGCGGCCCTCCTCCTATCACTGATGGCTGAGGAGTGAAGAAGGAGGAGCATGTCTCTGTACCATGCTCCCTCGCGGTTCCTGTGCTGGGGATTGTGGGAACCGGGAGGGAGCATGGTACAGAGACATGCTCCTCCCTCCTCATTCTTCACTCCTCAGCCATCAGTGACAGGAGGAGGGCCGCCGGACCGGCACGTCTGCTTAAAATAAATCTGCACTTTTGTTTATTTTGAAGCCTATGAGTGCTTTTTTTTTACGTTGAAGTAATAATTTTTAATTTTAAGTTCTCTTTTCTAACTCTGTATCTGCACACTATGCTGGCGTGACGCATTATGGGGCTGGTAAATATTTTTTTTCCAGGGCTGCTTTTAATTCCCAGTCCGGACCTGGACTCTCCTCCTCCTCTCCTTCTCTATAGCGACGTCATTGGCTGAATGCGCATGGGCGGCAGGAGCCGTGCGCGCATTCAGCCAGTCCATAGGAAAGCATTCTCAATGCTTTCCTATGGACGCTGGCGTATTCTCACTGTGAAAATCACAGTGAGAAGCGCGGAAGCGCCTCTAGCGGCTGTCAATGAGACTGCCACTAGAGGCTGGATTAACATTATTATAAACATAGCAGTTTCTCTAAAACTGCTATGTTTATAGAAAAAAGGGTTAAACCTAGCTGGACCTGGCACCCAGACCACTTCATTAAGCTGAAGTGGTCTGGGTGCCTATAGTGGTCCTTTAAACTAGGAACATTTATAAAGAGGGAAGAATTAAGATGCTACTGAACCGTGGGCAGGTTACCAGTTTGGGCCACCTCTTCACTGTTACTATGAAAATGATGAATGAGGCCATGGTTTGCCAAGTTTTTTTATGGCACCAGAGGCGCATTCTATTTCATGGGTCCTAGGTGACCACCTGATTAATCTTGTTATTTTTGAAAAACATGATTTCTAAATGGCAGCAGTGATATTAATGCAGTACTGTATGTGTTTTCAGCATCCTTTGAAAAAAAAGATGACTATGTACCTAGCGAGGAAGCAAAATGTTTCATTGCTTATTAAAGACTTCAACTACTTACATTAGACTTTGTTGTATTACATGCTTGATTTCTGGGGCAATGGAAGTAGGTAGTGATGTCCCGAACGGTTCGCCGAATGGTTCGCTGCGGACGGCGAACATATGCGGTAAACTTTGACCCTGTACCTCACAGTCAGCAGACACATTCCAGCCAATCAGCAGCAGACCCTCCCTCCAAGACCCTCCCACCTCCTGGACAGCATCCATTTTACATTCATTGTGAAGCTGCATTCTTAGTGAGCTGTCCAGGAGGTGGGAGGGTCTGGGAGGGAGGGTCTGCTGCTAAATGGCTGGAATGTGTCTGCTGACTGTGAGGTACAGGGTCAGAGTTTACCGCATATGTTCGCCGTCCGTGGCGAACCGTTCGGGACATCACTAGAAGAAGGTGCAAGCGAGCCAGTGGGAAGGCAAACTTGGAAACTGCCTAGATAGCCTGTGATCCGAAGAGTGCAATGGCACCATGATGCACTAAAGCTTGGAGAGCTCTCTCTAAGCTTCCTCTCAGCTTCGTGTTTCTTGGCTATCCTTTCGGTTGCCTGTTATACTGCTCTATTAAATCAATTAGCACACGGAAATGTATCTACTCAAAATAAAACAAAAATCACCTACTATGGTGTTCAGCCTTATTACAATATCCTGTACCGACAGCTGTGTAATGTTGATAGGTCATGTTTTATAAATACAAATAAAAAGTACCATGATGATACTTGAATGGAAATACCTTGGCTTAAGCTTTAATCTAGCATGTATAGAATATTTGCTTGTACAACAAGAATTCACATGGACAAAATATATCTTTAAAAATGCTCCCTTTGTAAAACACACAATTTAAACCTGTTCACATTTCTGAATGCTCAAGTTTGCTTTGAAAAGCTTCAGGAATGTTATAAAATATTGATCAAAGGATGTACACCTCAGGATCCTTATAGATTAAGCAGATTACTAATGGAACCATACAAATGCTTTTGCTTGAAAGATGTTGTGTGCTGTTGGTAGTGAAGCGCTTGAGAGAAAGCACAGAACTATGAAGGTGTCACCTGGAGAATGCACTCTGGGTATAAATGCTTTGGACAACAATTCCTGCATAAGTGGCATTAGTGTTCCATCTAAATTAGCTATAGAAAAACAGGTAGCTCTCTACCAGTTCGTGGAACACAACCCTCATGTTGCTCAGCCAAATGCAGGATTAACAATTGTTATTCAGCAAAACGTATAGACAAGAAGAGTCCTGGCCTGGGCTTCTTGCTGTGAATGCAAACAATAAGGCAGCATGCAGTCATCCACTAGAGTTAAAACAAGCTTTATTGTAACAAAAAATACTTAAAATATCACAGCATGATGCTGGGACAGGGCAAAGAAAGGACCAACAGGAAGCTTTTGCATTGTGTACTTTGCGTTCTGCTGAAGGAACTTTCACTGATTATTCAATGCTGCCTTGATTGTTAGATGGATTATTTTTTTTGAACTCTGTGTTGTATTTCAGCCTGCAGTCTACCTCCTTTACTTAGATGTGCCACCCAGCAATGATCCCATAAAAGGAACTCACTGGGGGCAACTTTGATAGTTATTAAATATCATTATACAATTACTCCCCTGGGTTAATATGCTTGCTTAAATTTAGGCAGCCTAGATCGACTCTGTTTTTTTCTCACTTATGAGATGAAGTGAAAGGCCTGACAATAAACATGGACACTGGTTATACATATCTTCATTGATGGTGTCCAGATGGACTAAGAGGTAAACATGCTTTTATTTAATACCTGTTAAACCTTGCATAGATTTTACTGTTTTTTCTTTGGGGGAACAATGCTACCCTAGCCCCATTGCCAAGTATTCACCATTTAATGGGCAAATTACTAGTCCACAACCATAAATTTAGGTTAAATTCTTATCTCTCTTCTGTTGGCTACTATGCATTCTGCCTTGTTACTGCATTCATTGTAAATGTTCTTATATTGACTATTCTTTTGATATGATTGCTGTACATGGCTTTTAAGAAATCATGTCATATGCAAAACAGCTCAAATATTCACAGGCCCAAGTGTGTGCAGTCTGTTTACAAAAACAAAACAACTTTGCATCAACTTTCTTTTTTACTGTAATCTGAAAGCAAATCTGAACAAATGCACAGTGGACAAGGCTGGTGAAAACATCTCCCAAACCAGCAGTCAATTGTATTTCACATCAACATCAGCCGGGTGATGATGTTCCTTCATCAACTTCTGAGTTAGAGTTCATTGAGTTGGAAGAGGCATCTTCAGAATAAGAAGTTAGTGTTGTGGTTAAAGCAGGTTTTCAACTGAAGAAACAGAAAACAGAATATCAGCAGTCAGATTGACATTAGAATTTGAAGACTTGATGGCAGTCTAAACTATTTTCAGGTTAATCTAGCATGGTAGTAATGTTCCCAGTCAATGAGGCCTTCACTGATACATTATGAAAGGACTGAGAATATATTATTTAAGGATACCTGATGACACCGGCTTTCAAAACAGGTCATCCCGCTTTGTCACTTCAAAGAATAAAAAACCAAAAGATAGGAACACACCTGCTGTGAAAAAGCCCTAACATGAGTCACGAAGAGGACAGCTATTACCCCTTAGAAAATCATTTGGTCTTGGGTCCACTGAGCCTGAAAGCAAAAGTGGCTTAAAGTGGACCTATGATGAAAAAAAAAATAACTTACCTTAAATTGCTGCCATGCCATATACATTGAATGCACCATATATCATGTAGGTACATGGTATATTCAATGTAAAATATATTGATTTGCTCATCTTTCGCTTCGTGGGAGCTACTCTTTGTGTAACACCCATCTCTGGGACGTCCCACGCGCCGCCTCCTGGCTTTTTTTTATTTGCCCTGCTTGCGACTTATCCCCAAGCAGGGCAAATCTCCTCAGTGAGTTCAACATGCTGGCTTCATTGCGGACGGAGTAATGTCACGTCACTTGTTAATATACTCCTTAGCCAGCGCTATGCATGGAGAGTGGAGAGACCTAGTGTGGGAGGTCTTTTCTGCTCTCACTTGTCAGTCAGTGCCTTGGCATGGGAGTTTCCATAGCAACAAAAGCACATACACTGTGGTTGCTATGGGTGTAGAGCAGAGGGACCTCCAGTGGGAGATCTTTTCTGCTCCACCTTGTCAGTCAATGTCTTGGTACGCTGAGGCATTGACTGACAGCTGTGAGAAAAAACTATTTTTAAAGATGTTTATCTCCGAATCTATACATTCACTCTCAAAACTGGTAGCACAATGTATAGATCGAATCATATGCTCAATCTAATGAGCATAAATTGCTCGGGGCATGACAGGTGCCTTGTAAGGTCTTTTCTTACAGGTGTCCAGATCAGCAACGTTGGACCAGTACTGGCCACGTGGTTCTTTTCTTTGGAACATCCCATTTTAAAATACATTTTAAAGTTAGCTAGCTAAAAAAGTCAACTAAATACAGCATAATTTTTCCAACAACCAATTAGAAACCTACCTATTTTGTCACAAAGCCTTCTTCATGCTAGTCCCTTGGGAAAGACTTTATGCCAAAATGTTGGGGGTAGATTTTGTTGCATATGTCTTCTTACATTTATGTCATTGTATATATATATGTGATTTTAGAAAATTGTATGAATAAGGTATTATTTTAACTTTATTTGATGTGCATCTTTTATATTTTCAAAAACTATGGTATATAGGCACTCGGGGAGTTCTTTATAGGTTTGCACCCTGGGTGAATTAAGTGTTTGTGTTTGAATAAATATTTTATAACTCTTAATACACATTTTGGCTGGCTGTTAAAATAAAAGTAACAAGAAAGGGTCAATATCACTAAACTAAGCAACAGATAACACCATTTTTTTTATATTTGTCCATTATGGTTTTAAGAAGAAAAAGTAAAATACTGTAAAATAGTAAAACAATTTTTTTTTTACATAAATTGCTTGTGGGTCCCTGTTTTAATAACTGATTTTGTAATGCCATTTTAATTTTTAATAAGATTATGGATATGTATGTGACATTGAGAAGGCCTCACATGACTTACATCCCTAAGGATATTTAGTTTAATATCTTATTATTTATGTCTGTTTTATGCTGTGTATCAGGCAAATCCGCCACACTAAGGGTGATTGGACAAGGTGGGTTACAAAACCGTATATGATGTGCAGTGGATATCCATACTGCCTTTTATTGAATTTGTGCAAGCAGCATGAATGAGTCTTGTTGCTCTTTCACTGTGTACTTTGTAGATCAATTTAACCCTCTGCTATGCCATCTGCACTTCCTTAGCATCATCACACCAGTTTAAGGTGCAGAGTAGACAGAAGCTCTTTTTAGGCTGAAAGCTGAAGTGCAAGGTATCTACAGAGATCTAATTTCTACCTGCTATGCTACGTCAAATGCAAAAGCAAAGCCACGCTACACACCTGCTTTAATGTAACATTTAAAAAGCAGTCTCAATACCTAGATTTCTGAGTTGTTTTTTCATGTGTTTTTTTTAATTATAAATTATGGAATTTTTTAAACAAACGCAACATATTAATTATGTAGTAATTTTCAGGCATGTAACCTTGTGTTGTCACATTTTATTAAATGTGCCATTAAAGCCTTTGAACACTGTAGCATATGCAGAGAAGATTATGTAGCTGATGTATAAATGTATCTATCTGTACTTATAAAATGGTTTTGTAAGCTTGTATTGCTCTGGTGACAGAGCTAAGTCATTCTTTCAATGCACTCCTTCGATGTCATCACTTCTAGCACAGGCTCATAAAGCCTCATCCCTTGGGAATTCATTAACCATGCAACATACTACTGGGGGAAGTAGGTTGAACTGGTATTTTTAATAACATTCTTTGATTATATATCAGAGGCTAAGTTAAAAGGTCGCTGTAAGCAACATAGCAACCTCTGCTCTATGTCCCTGGTTCCCTGCTCAGGTTGGCTTTTAACTGCAGCAATTTGTAGAAATTGCTGCAGCTGTAAGATAGCCCCTGGCTCACTGACTTTAAAATAGGAATTTAAGTTCCACTTTTGCAATCCAGTTTGAGTGCCAAGCATCTGCATGCCATGCACATCTCTTGTCTTCCCTGGTTCTGTAGAGAGTGTGTCCATACATGCAGTAAGTATCTCGGGAGATAGCAGCCCACAGCCAGGTTCATAAAATATTATTTTTGCGCCATGGCTGCTATCAGCTTATTAACCCCTTAAGGACCAAGCTTCTGGGATAAAAGGAAATCATGACATGTCACACATGTTATGTGTCCTTAAGGGGTTAAACTGATCCTATATAATGAGTGGAACTGTTCCTGGGGCTAAGCTTCATATTCCAAAAAATCTCACTGGACAGCGTTTATAGAATAAGAATGAAGCCCAGAATGAACAAATAGACAAAAAAGTAAAGTTTCTCATAGGTAGAAGTATTTTAAGGTATTATTTTTTCTTTTGGTATTTTAACATGCTAGCATATTCTTAATAGTTTGTAATAATAATGCTTAAAGGGACACTAAAGGTACCCAGACCACTTCATCTAATTGAAGTGGTCTGTGTGCAGTGTCCCTATTCCCTTATCACTGCAATTTAAAACATTACAGTTTTAGAGAAACTGCAATGCTTATATTGCAGAGTTAAGACTGCCTCTAGTGGCTGTCTCCCAGACAATTTCTAGAGGGACTTACTTAATTTATACAGAGTTTAACTCTGTAAAATGACACTGAACGCCTTGTATGAGGATGTTCAGCGTTGTGAAAAGACCATTATGAAACCATTAATTCAGTGCTTTTCTATGGGATGTCCAACTGCTTGCTGCTTGCCGCACATGCGCATTAGGTTTCCAGATTGTTGTGCAGAGGAGGAGCCTAATCCACCAGCGAAGGACCACAGCGCTGAAATCAGGTAAGAAAAAAAAATGTTTTTAAACCTTTATTTGCTAGCTGAGGATAGGGGCAGAGGTATACGATAGTCTTAAAAATACAGTTAAAAGAAACTGTCCAAAAATGCGTTTTATTATATAAAAGTTATATAATTTACTATATTTGCACAAAAATATTCTAATTTCTAATAACTGATATCTTCAGCTGTTGTAGACCCATCCTCTTTTTGCCCAGCACTTCCTTGTTAGTGATGTGCATTGTCAGATCATATCAATAGACCTTTAAAGAGTCTTACTGTTCCTTCATGGAGGTCATCTACATATTATCTTGGTTGCAGTGTACTAGGCTCCTTGCACCCGTTACTCAATTTTCCTTATCTATATTGGATGGCACACACCACATAATATGTTCTAATAACCTGATTTCACTTTCCATGCCTTTAGATCCTTTAAACATCTAATTCCCACATTTGTTTGATTGCACACTATGAAAAACAAGGGGTGTTGATTTTCTCTACCAATGTGTGAAGAGGAAACATTCCTTATTAAAAAACTCTTAAGGGGGGCGGAGCCTGACCTCTGAGCCGACTAGACGTGGAAAACCTGAGCTCCTGAAACATAGCCTGATTTTGGGGTATTTTGCCCGATTATGAGGCTTCCACGTACAGCATCCAACATACTGATGGTCAGGAGACCCCGGGCTAACTACATTCTGACTAAAGCCAGCACTCAAGCACCCGAAAAGCCTGGGAGCTCTACTGGGGTCTACCTGGGACAAAGCTGTGGGGGAAGCGGCCGATCCACCCACGCTGCGACCCGGGACCTGAGTCCGCAGTGCTCCTATCCGCCCTCCCCCCAGACTGGTGGGGGTCATCCCGGTCCACTTAAAGCTGACCAGAACAACAGACCTCGCATCAACCACTCAGGCAAGATCGCTGAGCAAGAACCTAGCCGTGGCAAGATGGCGGATGCAGTTCCCTCACAGGCAACCGCGGGAAGTCCAAAGCAGGCGACCACCCGCGACCACATGGCAGATTCACTGAGGAGGCTGGACGCCATATTTCAACGGTTCTGGCTCTTATTACAGCGCCGCGTCCAAGCCACCGAGGTAAGCAGGTGCACAGAAGCTGGGAGACCCAAGCGACAGCCTGTGAAGGGACCTACCCAAGGCAGCACTCCAGCGACGACACCCACGAGATCTACCGCTTGCCTTCCCAAGCAGAGAGCCACAAGGGGCATATACACCACGCATCATCCACAAGGTCGGAAGGTTCCCTGTGACACGCGGCGTACGACACCTCGACCTCCCGACTACTCCCTGCCGGTATTAGACTTGGCCTGTTGCAGCACCCAGGTCTGTGGAAAAAGGATACTGGCCCTCGAACAGGCTTGGGGCTGGAGAAGTCCCTGTGCAGGCAAAATATGCCCGATGGATAATACCGCCATTTGGCTAAGGATGGGAGTTGGTTAACTCAGAGGGGGGACTGTCACACAAGCCCTATACCACAAGAGCAAAGCAGCTGAATTAAAAACCCCTCTGCATCAGTCATTAACCCGGGACATGCCTTCTTATAATGTCTCCTATATGCTCTTATAAGGTCTCCAATATGCTTCTTATCATGTCTCCAATATGTTCTCCCCTGCTTATAGTTTATTACTAACTTCTTCGTTTCTCTATCACTCGACACTAACCAATCACCCAGGGCAACGAGAACATGCAAAATACCCTGCTCACTTGTCTGAGGCTATTAATCTGCTACTAATCTGTCATTAACATGTTGAATGCAACTATATAAAACAAAAAATGTGCTGATTTTCTGAATGCTCCAATTGTTAAGCTTGAAAATGAGCTCAAGGACTGCTATTGGGGCTCCCTGAGCATGTTTGTCATTATCATTATGCACAAATAAAATATTACATTTAAAAAAAAACAAAAAAAACTCTTAACCAATAAATACTCTTTACCCAATGAATACTTTTTACACATACATATGTACAGAATTGACATTAACCAGTCCAGAACTCTTTTTCTAAGCTAGCTAATATGTCAAGTTTAGTTAAAATGCCTATTCTGACTCAAGGGGTTTTCATTTATTGATATATAGGTGCGTTCTTAAATGTCAAAGGAAATATATTTCCCATTGACTGAGGGTGCTTAAAAGATCTTATACACATCTAGTAATACTCAAGGCATAATTTATATTTTGGAGTATGCTATTTCCCACAAAGATCGTGAACTGAATTATTCATTATACAGTTGCATTCTTTATTAGAAAACAACTGTCTGTATGTTTTTATTTGGTAAATATGTTTGTCGTGAATCAGGGTGTTAAACCTGAAAGAGACATTGCTGATGCTTGTGCAGTGTGATATTGTGGCCTTAGGATACATAACAATTTGTATTAATTATGTCAGTGTTATATTTAAATTTTAATCATGCGATTCACTCTTGTATACATCAATAAAATATTGTGAATATGTATGTATATAAAAACATAGCAATTGGCAGCACTCAAAGGACTTCCAAAAAAGATTATTTACTAATACATGTCCAACAAAATGTTTCGACAATATAGAGTCAATATCAAGTCTTGATGTTTTAGCACACAGGCATATTGCAGATTATTAATATTTTCTGTTTGGTGCTGAAGTTTTATATATATTGGTTGGTATTGGTTTTTGGTCTTTTTAGTTTTTGCTTCCCAAGCACTACCAAGCCTCATGCTGATAACTAACCTCATGCTGATAATTTGCATTCACCATGAAACAGCTGTCCATGAGTGGTTCACTGGCTTTACATACATACAGTATAAGGTGGAGTATCTTCTTATTTGAATAGCTGACAATAGTAAATATTCCTAGAGATAAAACAAAATGGGACACGTAATAGTGCAATATTGTCTGTTTACAATCGAGTAATGAAATATCCTCTCAAAGGTAAGTATAAGAATAAAGTGCTTTATTAAAAGTGCACAAATGGTTATAAAACTTTTTAAAATAAAATCAAGACCTTACAGTTTGAAGGTAATTCTTTGGAATAGTCCTTAATAGTGCAAAACGCGTTTGGCTTCGTTCAGAGGCTTCCTCAATTGCTGATATGTTGCTGGTTGTAAGTGTCCTTTTAAATAATCCATAATTGGCGCTTGTTTGCTGCCGTCGGTTTGTGCATTCGTGTAGCATTTCCGCTTCCGGGTTTTGCGTTCCATCGGTGGAACGCATGTCTCATTTCCTTTTCCTCTGTAGTGGAACGCATCCATGCGTTCTTACTATATATAAGTCTCTTATGCAGCATGAAGCAGTTTATGATGGGTACAATATGAATAATAAAAAGAGATTTAATAATAGGAAATATGTAGTATTTAAAAACAGTACAAAATTCTAATAATACTAAAATTAAGTTGCACAATATCTTAATTGCTAGCCAGATTAAATATCACAATTAAATAGGGTGAATTAGTAGATAGTTTATATTAAAATGAATAATGCAGTGTGAAATATCCAACTTTCACTTAAATCGTTTATATAATCCAGATGATAACCATTATATTTTTAAAATGGGTAATCAATTATACATAATTAAAATGGAAGGAAACAGAAAAAAATGTATAAACATACTACTGTATGGGATATTAGAAAATAAAAAAAGAGAAAGGGATCCTCTTATTAAAACTTGTATAAAAAAATATATATTTTATAGAAAATTTTATAAATAAAAAACTATTTTAAAAAAACTATTTAAAAGTGGCAGACCTCAAAATCAGAGTTTAAGCCATGGGGGATTAAGGTTTTAAAATTATAAATAAAATGCTTTTTTTCTTTACCCAATGTTTTAATATAATTACCCCCTCTCCAATCTCTTTTTACTTCCTTCATTGCACAAAAAACAGATTTTCTGGGTTTTGGTTATGAGTCTCTTTAAAGTGTAAGGACACACTGTGGGTTTCTAAGCCATTTTTAATATTGCGAATATGTTCAGCGATCCTAACTTTCAAAGGTCGAATGGTCCTTCCTACATATACGCCACCTTTTACTGTATGTATATTTAGGTTTGTTGTGAGGATAAAGGGAAACTCACTAGGGTGTTTTGAGTATCTGTTATTTCCTGTATGTCTCACTGGGATACTGTTATTATTCACCACTGGCTTTACATAGTTTCCTAAATTGTGTTGTATACAGCAAACACAGACTCTAAGGAATCCATGTTTAAAATGGAATGAGGCAAAAATGTGATTCTTTGTTAAACTAATTTGCATATGTCCACCCAGAATCCTTTGCGTTAGTAACATCACTGCAGATTTGTGATTTCTGTAGGAAAAGTAAGTCTTATGGCTTGACTGGTGTGCAGATTTTTGTTTAACATTGTATTAACTATCCACAGACGTCAGGTGGAAGGGGTTTTCAATCACAATTTTTTTTCCCCACCATAACCTTTTTGGTTTTTGAGATATATATATATATATATATATATATATATATATATATATATATATATACATACATACATACATACATACATACATACATACATACATACTTCTCTCTTTCTCCTCCTTTGGTCCTGCAATGTAAAACACTGCCATTTTGTAGATACAGTAATGTTTTCATTGCTGGGTTAAACACTTCTCTTATGGCTGTCTTCCTTATAGCCACTAAATGATGGATCCCCTGTACCACAGAGTCAATGTTGCTTATGTCACATTCGACGTTCCCCAAATGTCATCAAATGATTATCATAGACAAGCTTTGGATTCATTGCTTCCATATGAAAAACATTCGATTGGACAAGTGCAGTAATCACTATGCTTGCTCTTCATCCCCAATGCTTCTCTATAAGAACCATTGGATTGGATAAGAAAACAAAGAGGAAACTGCCTAAAGGACAACGTCATTGTATGCTGCATGAAGTTAATCTCAGGACTGGAAAAAAAGATGATTAAATACCTATTCTTTCCCCTCGTATTTTAATCTAAATAGGGTGATTGTACAATATTGAAGTAGTTGCTCCACACAAGGAAAAGTACAGAGTAGTCCTGTGGTAGAGGTCTGAACCCCTAATAAAAATGCTTTGAATAGAGGTCTGAAACGTATGCATTTTTTCTTTGTCCTTGTGGTGTTATTAAAGTGATCTGGGTGTTGTGCGCTTTTCCCCTTCACGGTGTAATGTTAATTATTGCAGTTTCTGAGATTGCAGGAATAACTCCTCTCTCAGACAGCCACTAGAGGCACTTCCTGGTGCTTCACAGAGTTTAACTCAGTGAAACAATGCTGGGCAGCATGGAGACATCAAGCGTCTTGAAAATCTCCATCGATTGATGCAATGCTTTCTGTTTGGGAAGCCTTAATGTGCTTGCCACACATTATGTTTTTCCACCAACATGTTGTCATGAGAGAAGGAAACCTGTAAAACCTCACCTGAAATCAGGTAAGTGAATGACTGATGAGGTGAGGGGGTAATGTGGGGGAAGAGGGACACTATAATGTTCACAGTATAGTTTTGTATTCCGAACACTATTGTGTTCTTTTAATATTGCTGATTGAGTGATGGGGAGTTAGGTTGTTGGACTTTTATTGAATCTGTGCCAGGCAGAAATATTCTCAGGGTGTTTTCACATAAATCTTTCTCACATTCATCATACATAATAATGTTTCCTCTATGATTCCAGGTATTTTATTAGTATGAAAAAAGTTAAGCATATGGCGGTTGTTTTGGGTTACAGATATCAAAACCTGTTTGCCATGCAGTTTTTTAGTATTCTGTTCCTGTTTCAAATTCGGGTGCTCACGGTATTTCAGTGGATCAAATGGTTTACTTAGCTTTTCTGCCTTTTCCCTTTCGATAGTGGGAAACGGTCTAATGACAGCGTTTCCCAGTCTCTAATTTGTGACATCTTATAACAGTTGAAGAATGGGTCACTGAGTTGGACAACTTTAATGCCATGGACATAATTTGGGCACCTGTCAAAAAATGTCAAAAACCACTGACCTAGAATGTCAGACAAACAAATATAAATCTTCATGTTGTATGTTTTTCCTATGTTGTTTTTCCTATGTTGTTTGACCTATTTTTAAGAGAACTGCACGGTCAGTAGAAACATAGAATGTGACGGCAGATAAGAACAATTCGGCCCATCTAGTCTGCCCAATTTTTTTAAATACTTTCATTATTCCCTGGCCTTATCTTATAGTTAGGATAGCCTTATGCCTATCCCACGCATGCTTAAACTCCTTTACTGCGTTAACCTCTACCACTTCAGCTGGAAGGATATTCCATGCATCCACTACCCTCTCAGTAAAGTAATACTTCCTGATATTATTTTTAAACCTTTGCCCCTCTAATTTAAGATTATGTCCTCTTTTTGTGGTAGTTTTTCTTCTTTTAAATATAGTCTCCTCCTTTACTGTGTTGATTCCCTTTCTGTATTTAAATGTTTCTATCATATCCCCCCTGTCTCGTCTTTCCTCCAAGCTATACATGTTAAGTTCCTTTAACCTTTCCTGGTAAGTGTTATCCTGCAATCCATGAACCAGTTTAGTAGCCCTACTCTGAACTCTCTCTAAATTATCAATATCCTTCTAGAGATACCGTCTCCAGTACTGCGTACAATACTCCAAGTGAGGTCTCACCAGTGTTCTGTACAATAGCATGAGCAATTCTCTTTTTCTACTGCTAATACCTCTCCCTATACAACCAAGCATTCTGCTAGCATTTCCTGCTGCTCTATTACATTGTCTGCCTACCATTAAGTCATCAGAAATAATCACCCCTAAATCCCTTTCCTCAGCTGTTGAGGTTAGTACTCTATCAAATATTCTGTACCTTTTACACCCAAGATGCATTATCTTGCACTTATCCACATTAAATGTCAGTTGCCACAACTCTGACCATTTTTATAGTTTACCTAAATCATTTGCCATTTGGCTTATCCCTCCAGTAGTTCTTAACCATGAGGTTGGGACATAAAATTGTGTTTTATTTCATTTTAGCAGATTCCCAATGCGTGCAACATTTACTAAACATCTGCTCTCAGTATTTACTGTAGTAACACTGCTATTCCCCCATGCAATGAAGACCCCTTTTGCTTTGGGAACAGTCTGATAGAGGTGTTTGTAGAACCTAATCCATTACTATTATTGTTAATTTATTGAATGTCTTCACAGAGCTAATTTTACTTTACCCTAATCCAATGTACACAGTTTTAGCCAAGCCATCCAGGGATATCCACTAAATTCCAAACTGGAGTGAATTATATCTGAATGGAAAATGGAGTCTAAAATAGAGAAGCTATGACTTTACTTGGGTTGGACAATGTTTTCACATCTGCAGTTTTAGCCTTAATTTCGCTATTTGGATTTGATTTGCTAAAATTCATGTTTGGTGAACAACCCTATTAATTTTGGGTAGTGATGTATTTATTCTCTATCTGTCCAACAAATAGGGAGCAGTGACCTGTTTAAAAATGCTGAGAATTTTGGTAACTGGATTTTTCTATTTTTTGCTTTATTAATCTAGATATCACCACACAACGCATGCACACATAGTGCCATGTGTTTGTGCAATTTGTTTCCTGTGGTGGAATCTTTGCCATTTTGTATTCCTAGTGGTGTTAATAAACAGAAAGGATTGAACATATAGTGAGTTTGTTGAGGCTGTTTATATGTGGCAGATATCTTTTTTTTTAATTGCGTTTCAGTTTATCTGTTTGCATAACCAACATGCTGACAGACTCCAAATTCCCTGATGCTCCTATAATATAACTCATTATTAATAAGCTTCAGCAGTACTCCTATGGTTAATTCTTGGAAAGAACATAATTCACATGTTTTCTATATTAGCTTGATTGTGCTAGAGGCCACGATACAATGATTATATATATATATATATATATGTATAAATATATATATATATATATCTATATGGAGGTTTATTTCTAAGCAAAGACAAACAAATTAGTTACAGTGTTTATCACAACTGGAAGTCATATCTAGGATTTGGAGAGGTATATTATTCCTATAAAAATAAATAAACCTCTGCTGTTAAAATGATCATCCATTGAAAGATGATATTTAATAAAAACAAATTGTAATCCATTTCTTAAAATTAAATCGAATTATGTTTAAATATACAAGAATTCAATGATATTTGCAATTTACCACAAATTTTAGTCATTCTTAATGTATAAATAAAATGGGATTCAAATATATATATATTTAAGTGAAAAGTGTACAGAAGGATCAGCGCTTAAAAACTTTAATAAAGGCAGCACACCTATAGGATAGGGCTCCCTCACAGGCCCTATAGGTATAAGGAAGTAGAAAAAGGTGGCGCCACAGAGATAATATATACAATAAAATATAAGCAAGTGGTAATATAGAAATAAACAATGATATATAATACAGAGAGAGAACAATATAAAAAAAAAGTCTCTACCTCAGCTAGAACTGTGATTGTTCTCTCATCCCAAGGTTTTACTGGACTCTTTTTGGACTGTTCTTTATATAGATATATATACCTATTATCATTTTCTATTTTTTTTTTATTGTTCTCTCTCTGTATTATATATCATTGTTTATTTCTATATTACCACTTGCTTATATTTAATTGTACATATTATCTCTGTGGCACCACCTTTTTCTACTTCTCTCTCTCTCTCTATATATATATATGTACATATTTCTTTTTTTATTTTATTTATACATTCAAAATATATATGTTCATCACAGTACACTTACTCTAGTTGAAATGTATCTATCGGCATCATCATAGCATAAACTAAAGCAAACTGCAACAGATGGCACTGATCAAAACCTATTTTATTTATACATTATGTGATACATATATATCATTAAATAGGCTGATAACGTGTCTACTATGATTAACATAAAAAATAGCAATATGTCATCTTAAAAATGTTGTCATTATTTAACAATACTATTATACTTCTACATTTAAAGAACGTTAGCTGAATAATAATTTGGTTAATAATGATGGGCATTGATACAGTGCATAGCACACGTTTGTAGTCTGTATTGTAGTATTGAATGAAAAAAGTGTCCCCTTTGGGTTAAGTTTAATGAATGTAAATGCTAGAGGTGCTTAGTGTTTATGGGGAACTTGGAGCTTAAAGGCTTAGGGGACTGAGGGTTGAAGGAACTGTATGATCACCATACCTGGCGATTTCTTACCTGAAGGGGTTAAACCATCCTCGAATGGTTTAACCCCAAATGTTATTCTCCAGTGCCATATCTCCCTTTCCTCAGCGGCATCCGGCTTCTTTAATTGAGCTTCATGAAGCGCAGAGTGTCACTGCGCAGGGACACTGCTGATTGGCTTCAACGGTCAGCTGATGCTCTAAGCCAATATATAGTTCCCCGCTAATAAAAAAGATGCATACTGGTTAAGAACATCAGCTGACTTATACGTACCTATAAATAAACACTTCCTATACAGGAAGGGCAGCCACACCATCTACACACCTAGAACTCTGTTCCTGACTGACTACTGTTAATTCTGTGCATAAAAAACATCCATTCCGCCCTGCACTGCGCCATGGCAGTGAATGTCATAAGCTTCTTTACTTGCATGCAGTTTTGTGAGGGATTGTGTGCACTTAGTCCAATGCACTGTGGAATTTCTCCTTCAGTTGTGACCTCCTTCCAAAATCCCCTCTGTCCAGCCCTCCAGACTTGCTTTGAATGCTCAGTTCTCCCCTTTTTGACCCTTGACACCTACACAATGTTTAGCCCTCGCTCTGCTAACATACCCTAGATACAACAATGCTTCTTCTCATGCTAGGAGCAAGCCTGTAGTAACCCTTTAGTCCAAATCCATGCTAAAAAGTCCATCCTCATTCTATCTAGTCTTAAATTTACATCATGGGGTATACTGTACCCTAGGCAATTACAGCTCTGGGTACAGCATTGTACCGACTACTGTAAAGAGGCCATCGTGATAAACAATATGGTTTTAAAGTGACAACATGATAGCATCGCTCTAATGACTACTACATTTCGAAATCATCTTATATCAAGATTTCTATGAGAAAATCTACTCTTTCAGGAGGAAATTATTTTCACTTGATTAAAGCATGACTTTCTGAAAGATTTAAATCACATTGAAAAGAGACTGTAAAATATATATTGTGATTGTATGTTTACTCTGAGATAAATATTGTTGCTTACTTTAAAGAGTTATACCATGGGAGGCAGCCAATCAGTCATCAGGAATCTCAGAACACCCAATGAGTGCTAATAAAATTGTGGTTGCACAGATATTTTTAATGCTTAGCTTTTTCAATACAACTGACATGTATTTTTTTGTAATCCTCAAAGGAGAAAAACATACGGTCCAGTCAAGGGTCTTCATTTTTTGTTCTCTGTATTTTCACAGTGTGGGTTAGTATGCTCTGTTATTACTTGCATGCAGTTCTTAGGACTTTAGGAATAAGATATATAATATAATGTAGATTGCTCTACTGCCTCCAGACAGGCGTGTTGGTGATTTGTTTGAGACCAGTGGGGGTATTGGGGTATGTGGTTAATCTTTTTGAAAGCCAATTTAAATAATTCAGAATAAAATATTCCTAGTTATAGGAGTAAAATATATGTGTTTGTGAAAACAGTATATTTCCTGAAGAACAGAACAGGAGGATGACGTGCATATATCATGTGTCCCAAAGCCTAATGTTAGATGCCAATGTTGTCTATCAAGAGCAGATGTGTCCTATAGGATTGGGAGTCTGTGGCTGAATTGCTTCTGCACCACCTCCTCCAAAATAAAAAAATTTAGAAAAAAAAATTATTTCCACCCTTCGTGTCTATTCTAAGCCCTCGGTGTTGTGACTCTCCTTGTGTGTCTCTCTATACTCAGTCACTGACTTTTGTGTCTTTTTTTGCTCCATTCTGTCTCTCCATACTTCAAATCCCCACTTTTGTCTTTCTTTACTCCATCACAACCTTTGGTGTCATTCCTTACACCGTTGTCTGTTTCTCCTTATCTCTTCACCCGTTTGTATGTTACCCCTTGCCTCCTGTCATCCTCCCATTTACCTAGACTGTTGCATGGACCAACATGATCTACATGTTTCCGAGGGCTGCTCCAAGCTCTGATTGAAGTGTGCAAGTTAATTGAAGAGAGGGAGGGATATGACATTCATTTTTTGCTCCCTCCCATTTCTTGCACTGCTGCTCGGAGCCTGAAAAAGCCCTAATAGAATGTGTAGAGGAACATCAAGATCTACTATTGTCTTGCTCTCCATGCTACAAAGTGTTTTGAGAAAAGGAGGGGGTGCACTGTGTCATCCCCTCCCTTGTTTGCATTCTACCGACGAAGAGCATTCTTAAATGCAAAAAACTTAACATCTAGACATATCGGTGTATTAAGCAAGATATATATTTATTTTAATATTTATAACAGATGTTATATTTGTATGTTTTTTTCAGTTTCAAGTTGGCCAATAAAATTCTGATGTTGAGTAGACATTTTGTATAGCTTTTAACCGTCCCACTTTTGTTGCTGCAAATAACAGAATCAGTCTTATAATCCTGTGTAGACTGAACCTCTTTAGATTTCCAGTTGGTTAATAATATGTTAAAGATGGAAAAACAGATAAAAAAATGTATTTGTCTTTAATTAACCTGGTGCTGCTTGTGTGACCCTCCTTGGTATCGGGTTTTGCTAACTACCCCATCACCGTTAGAAAGTATATGTCCAATTTTCCAGCTGCTAAAATTAATGGTCATTATTTTAACAAACATTTTATTTATACTTTTTTTTTCTTACTTCACTTGTGCGTTAATGGTAAATATATCATTTTCTCAGAAGACCTCATTTAAAAAGAAGGATTTACAAAATGAAGTGTGCCAAATAAATTGATTTAACTTAGGTTTACTCTGACCCTAACTCAGAATAATGAATCTCTCAAACGTCAAGCTATCCCTTAAGTGTCTTAATTATTTGCAGCAGTCCTTTAATGAGATAACATAAAGATATCAGTGACCCGAAGTTCACCATTGGCTTCAGCTGTGGGAATGAAGATAATATAATTTTTCGGTCCATAATAGCATCAGTGGCAAACTGTTTTACTTGTATAGTTTCTCATTAACCCATTATGTGTTAAAATGTTGGCAATCTTCTCGAGTTCTCTCAAAGTAAAGCATGCTAGTGTTATTCCCCCTGGCTTTCTTGTACTCCACGTCTCTGTGGATCTAAACCTCTATATCTAAATAAAACCATCTTAAGTAAACACTGGCATGATGAAACGTCAAGCATATATTACAGACACCTTTTTTAGATTCTTTATTTTTGTTTTAAAATGCTTTCTGATAGCCTTCTTTTTATTCAAAAGGTAACATATTCTCACAAATATTTAATGTAAATAAATAAAATTATTATTATGATTGGTATTTATATAGCGCCAACTTATTCCACAGTGTTTTACAATATTTTAAAAGGGGGACATTTAACAATAAATGAGACATTTACAAAGTCTTACAGGAACAATAGATTGATGAGGACACTGCTCAAACTAGCTTACAGTCTAAAGGAGGTGGGGTATAAAGACACAATAGGAAGGGCATTGAGGGGGATAGCAACCAACCAACATAAATTGGATCAAAAGTACAACTGGAAGGTGAGAGTGGAGTGTGGCCCTTTAAGAGAGAGCAAAAGGCAGGTTTGTGAAATAGAAGTTACTGTGGGTGGCCATAAGCATTTCTGAGGAGATAGATTTTGACGGACTTCTTGAATGATTGAAGACTAGGGGAGAGATTCATGGGGAGAGGCAAGCTGTTTCAAAGGATAGGAGCCATCCGTGAAAAGACCTGCAAGCACGAGTTACCAGTAATGGTGTGGACAGGAGAAGGTTACCGGCAGAGTGAACAGACTGAAAAGGGGCGTACCTACGAATTAGTGAAGAAATAACGGTCTAGAGTTGCTTAGAACTTTATAGGTAAGGGTTTGAATTTTGAATTGACTCCTATAGGGTACAGGAAGCCAATGTAAGGATTGAGGGAGAGGCAAGGTGTGAGAGGAAACATGAGAGTAACATAAGCCTGGCAACAGCATTCATTGCAAACTGTAGTGAGGCAGTAAAATAAAAGTAATTTACATTCTGGATATGATAAAATTCATAAAATAAGATATAATAATATGATAGAATTATAAGTGACAGTAAAATGCTGCATTATAAAACATGTTCTATATGAAACATCATATTATGCTATGGTGAATGGTAAAAAAAAACCACAAAAGCAGGTACATAAATGGGAAAACAATCTGCAAGCCATGATTAAAATATGTATAATTAAAATGATAAGATTAGGGTCATAAGTACATGTAAGAGATATGATATAGGATACATATGAAAACAAACCAGTAACTGTGATTAGAACAACCATATAACATTTTATTTATAGGAAAAGTATGGTAAAAAGGGTCAGCATGAATTGTCATCAATTAGGTAAGTTTCGGGGTTCTTTTGACCTTGCCCAGAAGCTCCATCAAGTGGCCTCCTGGAGTAGTGTTGAAATTGTCAATAATAGACTCAAATTGGGTTCTGAAATGTGGTAAAATGTTGCCACAGACAGGTCTATAAATTGTAAAATGTTTTCAGCATGTTGAATGTAAGGCTGTTTGTGAAGTTGTCTTTCTTCAGTTACAGGTAACAATTGGGAAAACCCCCATTTTGCTTTAACCTTGAATGAGTGCAGAATTGGCTTTATTGGATTGTGTAGAAGGCTAGTTTGTGTAAAGCTACATGGCTAAAAACATAACACTTTCGTTCTAGTCACCAGGCCTCTACTGGAGTTTTTATTGCATTAATGTGCTTTGGGTCCTCAATTTAACTGTGTTAATAAGTGAAAGCAAGTTAGGTCTCTCAGGAACTGCCCAGAAAAGTAATTTAAAGTAGACACAAACTTTTTTATGATGAACACCTTTCACGGTCACTATGAGCACCATTTGTATTTCCTTTAATACGCTCTGTGAATAAGTAATTATTTAATTTTGCCCAATTAATATTCTGTTCAGGTCAGTGTAAAGGGGCTCCCTAGGCAACATAACGTCTACAGCTCGCTGCAATGCTTATGCTATTTAATCTTCTGCTTTCATCCTTTAGGTTAATATATAACTGTTTAATCCAGTGGTTCCCAAACCAGTCCTCAAGGCACCCCTCCCAGTTCTGGATTTAACCCCTTAAGGACACATGACATGTGTGACATGTCATGATTCCCTTTTATTCCAGAAGTTTGGTCCTTAAGGGGTTAAGGATTACACAGTTGTGTTTAAGGTGGTTTTAGAAAAAGAAGAAAAAAACACCTTAGCCACAACTGGGTAATCCCTAAATCCTGGACTGGTTTGGGAACCACTAGTTTAATCCCTTGATTTCCAAGCGGTCTGCAAAAAAATAAAAAACACCACCAGAATCTGAATACTTTGAGTGTACTGGAAGATAGTATTTAAGTGTATATTTCATTTAAGTATGCATAGACATCACATTATTTACTGAAAACAAACATTTTGGTTTGCCATTAAAACTTTTAAATATGATTTACCAAATAATTAAGTTACAGATAGGAATATCAATGTAAATAAATAAAATCTCTAAAGATGTAACATTTTCCCCTACATATTCTGCAGTCCTATCGCATGTAAATTATCCCATATGTATTTCTATTGTGTATGTATATATTGCCTCATGTATACTATATTATATTGTATACATTGGGCATATTGCAGCTGTGTTGCCTATTTGTACCAATGCCCACTCATTGTTACATGCACACTGATATATATGCACCCACATACATGCACACACAAAGACACTGTCGCATAAAGACATACACTGGCCCACACACATACTGACAGAAAGAGACACACAGTCACAGTGTGTATGTAGCTGTGTCTATTTCTGACTGAGTCTGTCCTTCAGTGTGTATCATTATCTACATGAGTATGGTATGCATTGTGCATCTGTGTATGTTCCTGCAAGTGTGTGTCTGGCAGTGAATGTGTGAATCTCTGTGTCTGGGAGCATGTGAATCTCTTTGTCTAGGAGCATATGTGTTTTGTAGCTGATTGACGTGTATAGTGTATATGAGGTACTCTTTGCGGCCTTGATGTGCATAGTTTTTATGGCATTGGTGACCAATCTTTTGGCTTCCCCTGGCTACATTGAGCAAAGTGGAATTGTCTTCGGCTGCACATAAAATATAATATAAATTTTTTATATAATAAAACTTCAAAAGCCCGTTTCTTAATTTTTACATTTCAGTTGTTTAGTAGATGACTCCCTTATTTGTCAGCTAGGCAAATCAGGAACTCGTAATAGAAATACATTGTATCAGTGAATCTCTATGGGAAAGTTCAGCGTCTCCATGCAGAGGATAGAGACTCTGAATGTCGGTGCTGTACATTCTGCAGCACTAACCCAAGAAGCACCTCTAGTAGCCGCCTGAGGAGTGGCCAGTGGAGGTGTTCCTAGGCTGTAAGGTGGGTACTGCATTTTCTCTGAAACAAAGGTTTGCATGAAAATACCTGCAGGGAATGACTATACTCACCAAAACAAATACATTAAGCTGTTGTTCTGGTGACTATAGTGTCCTTTTAACATATATATGTATTTGTAAGGTTGGAAAAATAAAATTAAATGTAGAAATCTACACTTTATTCTGCAACTGCACGCTTCCATTCCATTCCATTGTTGTAAGGGCACTGTCCTTTGTACCTGGCAGTCAGCAAAGGGAAAGCGTACAGAGAGAAGAAATTAAACAATGTTTCTATTTTTCTTTCTCATTTCCAATATTTGCCAAGGATTTGCCATGTCTGAACTGGTTTATTGTATTTGATAAATATTTAGCATAACGAAGAATCTCATAAACAAAAATATAACTTGTTACAGGTGATTTGTAATGTTTTATTCAATAACGTAAATTCTAAAGAAATTACAGTTTCCCTTTAAATGCAGCCAATTTTAAAACCACTTTTATTTTCAGTTGAAAAACATCACGATGGATGTCTAATGAAACATAAAAACATAGCTTTTTTTTTGGGACGACCAAAATAACATTTTCATTTTTGTCCTAAGAATTTTTTATAACCTCCTAGGCAGAACATTTTCTCTGTGTACATTATCAGACAGAAGGAGAGTTTGCATTCAGAGATATTTCAGTTTACATGTGTGAAGCTGGTATTTTACCATATGGTTTAATATCAGAATAATCCAATGATGGGCTATAGGGGCTTTGGAGAACCCCATGCTGACGCTGCTCTTGCCAATACACGGTCCCTGATTGTTCGTAGAGCAGCACGATTATACCTGCAAGAGAATACCTGCGACCCACACTGTGCAGAGAAACCGTCTCTTGGGCTTTCTCAGCATGCAACCATCTGTCTATCTTTCAAGCCTAATCAGAGTTGCCATTCCAGAAAGTAAGTAGAAATCACATCTGTGCATGATTGTAGAATCCCTTTGAAATTCACACATTCAGTCCATGTGGATGAGATCACAAAACTTCTAATTAGAATGGGGGAGTCAAATTCCATCCTTGGTCATGACTGATGCAGGTCAGTCACCATACAAAGTGACATATCTTTGCGAGCTTTTTGTTACCATAATTGTGACATTTCAGTTTTGTTTTTTTTATGGATGCTTAGAGATGTAGTTCTTCAGCAATGTGCATCAATTGTGTGAGATTTATTTTTAATTAATATTACTATTATTGCATACATTAATAATTATTAGCATTTTCATTATTATCTGATTGTCATGCATTTTCTGAGTGAATATTTAAATTTTTACAAGTATTTATATCAAAAGCTTTCAATAGATGCCTAAACAATTCATATTAATATTCGTATAGGTTTCATGCTTAGATAATTCATTTTGGTATATTTATATTAATATATAAACATATAGATAAGCTCAACATATGACAGTTATACATAAATTGGGCATACGATTTAAACTATGTTGTAGCAGGATTGCTGTTTTGTAAATATTTCCATTATACATAAGCCAATGTGCACATAATTAAGGGTGATACTTTTTGTATAATGTATATAAATGTCTATCCACGTCTGCAGTAATTTATTGTGACATAAAGCTGATTTCATATTGGAGGGTGCTTGAGAATGCTTATTATTTACCTTTGATTTGTATGAGGCTAGTTGTGAAAATATGTGAAATTAAAATTGTAAACAAGAACGAGGGTAGCTTCAGAATCAAACATCATGTTTATATCTATGTTTGATAAATGATGTTGCATATCAAGGTATTTTTTTTATATGAGGAAATCCTGTTTATTTTGTATATGAAATATAGGACTTCTGTTTGCCATATTATACCTTCCAATGTGGCAGACATGTTGAGTCTCACAATTTATTAATTTCACATATGATTTTCAGCAAGCATGTCAAACTCAAAGTGTGGCACGGGCCACATAAACAAGGTTTAAGTTTATGTGGGCCGCACACACACACTCACTCACAGACAGACACACACACATACTCACAGACAGACACACACATACAGACACACTGACAGACACACACACACACATACTCACTGGCAGAAACACACATACTTGCTGACAGACACACACACACATTCTCACAGACAGACACACACACATACTCACAGACAGACAGACACACTGACAGACACACACATACAGACACACTGACAGACACACATACAGACACACTGACAGACACACACACTGACAGACACACACACACACACATACAGACACTGACACACACACACATACTCACACACTGACAGACACACACACACTGACAGACACACACACACACACACATACTTGCTGACAGACACACACACACACATACTTTTCTTTATTGCTCCTTACCGTTTGAAACATCTCCCTGGGGTCCTTCCTGCTCCTCACTGCTCCCACGCGCAGTTTAGTGATGCTGGGTGCCGGAACATGACGTCATATTCCGGCGCCCGGCTTCACTTAAGTCGGCGCGCGCGAGGGAGCAGTGAGGAGCAGAAGCACTGAGCTCCCTCGCTGCCAACAGAGACCTCTCCTCCCCGGCCGGGTAAATGATAGCATAGTAGGCACCTGCAATATGGAGAAAGCAGGTGCCTACTCTGCTTGGAACATTAGGCATGTACTTGCGGCTCGCTGGGCCACAAAGATGGTCCTTGTGGGCTGCATGCGGCCTGTGGGATGCGAGTTTGACATGCTTGATTTTCAGGAACAGTCTCCCTGATCATCTTACAGACTGCTTCTGTCACCTGGGGCTAGTAGTACTATTGCAAGGTACAGTGCTACACTTGCTATGAAATACAGGGCATTTAAGCCAATATGTGAGCATTTAAAAGGACACCATAGTCACTAGAACAATTACAGCCTATAGTATTCGTTCTGGTGAGTATAATCATTCCCTTCAGGCATTTTCATGCAAACTCTGCCTCAAAAAAAAAGGCAGTGTTTACATTGCCCCATAAAAACACCTCCTGTGGCCACTCCTCAGATGGCCGCTGGAAGTGCTTTTGTGGTGCAGTGCTGTCACAGTATGCAGCCCTGCTGGCCAGGGACTTCACATTCTGCAGGGAGACGGTGAACTTTCCTCATAGAGATGCATTGATGCTCAGTGTTCCTTTAAGCAGCGTTTTAGCATATGGGTTAGGGGTGCTCGGTGTGTCGGTGCTCCGATTATAGGCAACAGGCTGCAAGCTAGGAAGCCTGTCTTCCTGGGGATCATGCGTATTGGGATAAAAAAGTTCATTACGGCCAAACACATCATCCAGTATACTAATTGCATCAGAAATTCACAAATATGCCTATCTGCTGCCTCCCTATTCACCCTGCTCACTCCTGATTTCAGGTCTGCCAAACTTTAGGTGCATTGAATCCCTGACAATATATATTTTAGGGAATAGCTTTGTCTGTCTTCAGAAGATGGTTTTTACATCCTTTGTCTGTTGTTTTTTTTTTTTTTTTGCAGGCTTAGCAAAGCCAATTTTGACATGAGCACTTTTTCTTCAGAAAGCCCTTTTATATAAAACTTGTGTTATGGTTCTGTGTTTATAAAGGGGTTAATGCATTACCAGACAGTCTGCTGTGTTTTCTTACTTTATGCTTTCCTAAGCTGCAAATGTGATCTATTATTGTGCAGAATAAATGTTTTCAAATGAATGGAAATTGTGTATTCATTGTTTTACAAAGGATTAAACTGACATTTGTTCAGTAAAATATGCCCCTGCAATTTAGAAAGAAAAAATGTCTCTGTACAGTATCTTGATATCGTATATTGCAATCTCTGTTCTAGCACACTAGTAACCTCATAATTTATCAGAGTTTTGTAAATTTTGTGGGGGCATTTTTTCATTATATTTCTTCCAATATTATTAATTACAAATAACAAGGTTTTTGTTAAAATACGTATGAGTACACAACTACAATTTAAGTTAAATTTTTTAAGTATTTGTATGAGTACAGTGGCAAGTACCAAGCAGGTTCTGGAGGTTTGATTTGATTTATTCAGAACTAGGCGTAAGGAATGGATTTTACCACCGTTGTGTGAATTAATTAAATTTGGTTGCAAGGGTCTGACTGCCAGTCTGACTAGCCGCATAAGTCTGTAAGCTCTGCATTTAGGTTAAATTTACTTTCACCTCACCTCAAATCTGGGAGTGTTTGATAGGGATCGACCAGTAATGGTTTTTTAGAGCCGATACGGATAATCTGTGAACTTTCAGGCCGATAGCCGATAACTTGCCGATATTCTGTAAATTTACCATTTTGAAGAAATAAACTATTTCTAAAGGTAAATGCACAAAATATACATGCCACATGTAGTGGATGCAGTGTGTTTAGACAGGGGAGCTGTGTGTGTAGTGGATGCAGTGTGTTTGTGTAGTGTGTATCGTGAATGCAGTGAGTGTGTATAATGAATGCAGTGAGTGTGTAGTGTGTATAGTGAATGCAGTGAGTGTTTGTGTAGTATGTCTATAGTGAATACGGATAATCTGTGAACTTTCAGGCCGATAGCTGATAACTTGCCGATATTCTGTACATTTACCATTTTGAAGAAATAAACTATTTCTAAAGGTAAATGCACAAAATATACATGCCACATGTAGTGGATGCAGTGTGTTTAGACAGTGTGTTTAGCTTGTAAAGAGCTCGGCGGTCCTAGGAGGTATTATCGGCAATATCGGTATCTCTATTGGCCGATACCGGTATTGCCGAAAATACCGAATATCGGCCGGTAATATCGGTAAAACCGATAATGGGTCGATCCCTAGTGTTTGACCCAATATGCATTAATTGACAACTGCCTTGCACTTATACTGGCTTGATGCAATCTGCATCCTAGCGTGAGAAGCTGGGCAGGACATGTGTCTGATCACCTATGTGTATGTGTAGGAAACCTTCGGCTCGTCAGATGTTTTGTACTTCATCTCCCATGATGCTTTGCCAGCATTATGGCTGGCAGTAATAGCATCCCATAACAACACCTTAAGTGCCGAAGGTTGACCATCTGGACTATCTAACCCAACTCTGCAGGATTGTATATTCGGTAAGTGATGTGAGTCCATTTTAACTAATGACTCCTTACATTTTTCTGCTATTTATGCAGACTTGATTTCTTTTTCCTTGCTCCTATTGATTCCTCTTCTCTCTCAGGATCTGTTCTTCATTTCTTCCTAACTGCTCTAGTTTTCTGGAAAGATTTTGTATTTTTCCTACGCTTGACCAGCTATGACCCAGGGGAGGAGCAGAGTCCACACATGAGCAGCGCATGGGGGTCCTAGTGACAATAGGGTTGGAGAACTATTGTCCCTCCCCCTTCTCCCACCCATGAGCAGTGGGTGGGGGCCCAAAATGACAATAGGGGATGACCTATTGACCCCCCTTCTGTCTCCCTGACTCCTACCCATGAGCGGCGGGTGGGCAGGGCCGGTGCAAGGATTTTTGCCGCCCTAGGCAAAAGTAAAGTTTGCCGCCCCACCCCCCCCATATGACATCACAATGCCCCATTTTAACTAACGCAAGTGCTGCAGTGCCGCCGTGTTTACATTAAAAGGCCTGCAGGGACAGGCTATAGACACCAGAACCACTACATTAAGCAGCAGTGGTTCTGGGGACTAAAGTGTCCCTTTAATGTGAGGTAAATTAGAGCTTAGTGCCACGAATAATATACTAGATTGCCTACTTACAATCAGATGAGGATGGTGATGGGCTCTAGCTGCAGTCTGGCTCCACTTGTCTGGTGTAGAACAGGCTCTCTGGAGGCTGTTTGTGTTCTGGGAGAACGGGAAGCAGCTCCATTTTTTTAAGGCCCTTTACACAGCTCAAGGTCTGGGCCCCAGGGTCCACCTTCATGTTCCACCAATTATTTTGTTCACAGGAGTAGGGGATGTCCTGATATGTGTGTAAGGAATGCATTGTGTGAATCTGTGTTTGTATGTGTAAGGGCTGCAATGTGTGTTTCAATGTATGTACGGGATGCAGTGTGTGCGTCTGTAAGGGGTGTATTGAGTGTGTGTAAGGAATGCATTGTGTTTCTGTGTGTGTAAGGGATGCATTGTGTGTAAGGGTTGAATTGCTTGTGTGTGTGTGTGTGTGTAATGCATTGTGCGTTTTTCTGTGTGCAAGGGGTGCATTGTGTGTGTGTGTGATGGATGTCAATCTCTCCCCCCTCCCTTGTCCCTCTCTTCTCCCCCTCTCCCTCCCTCGTCACTCTCTTCTCTCCCCCCCTTGTCCCTCTCTTCTCCCCCCCTTGTCCCTCTCTTCTCCCCCCTCTTGTCCCTCTCTTCTCCCCCCTCTTGTCCCTCTCTTCTTCCCCCTCCCTTGTCACTCTCTTCTCCCCTGCGTGTCCCTCTCTTCTCCCCTGCGTGTCCCTCTCTTCTCCCCCTCCCTTGTCACTCTTGTCTCCCCCGTTGTAACTCTCTTCTCCCCTCCCCACTCTCATTCCCCCTCCTAACCCCGTCAATTCCCCTCCCTGTCAATTTCTCCCCCCCACCTTGTCAATTTATTCCCCCCACCCTGCCTGTCCATTTATCCCCCCACCCTGCCTATCCATTTATCCCCCCCCCACTGTCCATTTATTCCCCCCCTCCCTGTCCATTTATTCCTCCCCCTCCTCCTGTCCATTTTATTTCCCCCTCCCCTCCTGTCCATTTGTTCCCCCCCCTCCCCCTCCTGTCCATTTGTTCCCCTCCTGTCCATTTTGTTCCCCACCTCCCTCCTGTCCGTTTGTTCCCCCCGATCCATTTTGTTCCCCCCCACTCCCCTCCTGTCCATTTGTCCCCTGTCCCATTTATTCCCCCCCTCCCTGTCCATTTATTTCCCTCCTTGTTTTGTTCCCCCTGTCCATTTTGTTCCCCCCTCCTCCATGTCCGTTTGTTCCCCCCCTCCTGTCGTTTATTTCCCCTCCTGTCCGTTATCCCCCCCCCCTCCCCTCCTGTCCATTTTGTTCCCCCACCTCCCTCCTTGTCGGTATTTCCCCCCTCCCCTTCCCCGTTTTATTTCCTCCCCCTCCCCTCCTGTCAGTTTATTTCCTCCCCTCCCCTCCTGTCCGTTTTATTCCTCCCCCCTCCCCTCCTGTCCGGTTTATTCCTCCCCCCCTCCTGTCCATTTGTTCCTCCCCCCCTCCCTCCCCTATCCATTTATTCCCCCCACCCTCCCTACCTCTATTGTACCGTGGCCGAGCCCTCTATTGGTCCGCGGGTACAGGTTGCTTTTGTTTCCTGTACCCGGCCGGACTAAAAGGAAGTGAACACTCAGTGTTCACTTCCTGTTAGTCCGGCCGGGTACAGGAGACAGCTGCTCTCTGTACCGGTCGGACCATGCCATAGAGGGCTCGGCCACGCTACAGAGAGGGAGCTGACAGGTGGGAGCGCTGAGCGCTTCCCTCCTGTCAGCCTCTCCTCAGGCTGCGCCCGGGCGGTGCGGTCCGCCCTCATGGACGCACCGCCCGGGCAAAGCTGCAGCCGCCTGAGGCTCTTTACAGAGCGCTCGGGCGGCTGCAGCATTAGGGGGGCCGGCGCTCCTGGCGGCGCCCCCTCCCAAGGGGCGCCCTAGGCGGCTGCCTAGTCCGCCTTACAGGTAGCGCCGGCCCTGCGGGTGGGGGCCCTGGTGAAAATAGGGGGGATGACCTATTATCCCCTCCCAGGCCCCACCCATGAGTGGTGGGTGGGAGCCCTATTGTCCCCCCACAACACCCACCCATGAGCAGTGGGTGGGGGCCCAATATGACATTAGGGGTGACCTACTGCATCCCTCTATTGTCATTTTGGGCCCCCACCAGCCTCTTATGGGTGGGGGCCAAGGTGGACACTAGGTCCCCCCCCCTATTTTTACTAGCACCCCCACCCGCCGATCATGGGTAGGGGCCAGGGGGAGGCAGTAGGTCCTCCCCCCATTGGATCTGAGGGCACCCACCCACTGTTCATGGGTGGAGCTGAGGGGGGGGACAATAGGCTACTCGCTGTATAGTAGACATGTCCCTACTCGCGGTATAGCAAGTAGGGGCAGAAGGGAGATTGTAATCTCCCTGAATTACTCAAACTAAGTAATCTTTAGTCTTTCAGCCTTTTAGTAGATAGCTCCCTAATACCGTGGGAATTAGGGAGCTATCTACTCGCGGCACGAATAGGATCGTAGTTTCATTCATTCTAAATTCCGATCCGAAACAAAACTCCTTCTGTTCTCATTCGAACGCCGAATGTAGCAGCAGGAGGAAGGTGAGAATTGTGGGAAAATTGCTTTGACCACAGGAAATGGAGTGGACTTTGCTCCTCTCCTGGGTCAAAGCTGGTCAAGCGTGGGAAAAATACATAAGACAAAATAGTCCCTACTTTGTCTTGTGTTTTAAAGATAACTAAAGCAGACAGGAAGAAATGAAGAACAGATCCTGACAGAGGGAGATGAGAGGAATCGATTGGGGAAAGGTAAGTTCGTCATGACAGTGCTGCTTTAACTCACTTCATGTATGGTTTAGGTTCTGTATTTATAATTAGTGGAACAGAAGTAGGAAATCAATAAATGGTGGACTGTTGGTTAGCCTAGAAGACTGTGTTGGAAAATGATGAAGTACACAGTTGTTATGAGAATGTACATGGATTTAGTTGGACCGAAGGCATAATACATCCTAAAATTTAGCAGTTGGAACATGGTCATGTGTTTATTATGTAAACAGCAAAGGTGTAGTACTTAGACACAAATTAGCAGCTCAGAAACACTCCTATGGGTTTACCCTTACTCCCCTCACACAATTTAAAAAAATTAATGGCTCTGCTTCATGTGAGTGTTCCTAGTTATTTGAGCTATACCTCACTTCTGGACACTGTGCCATCTGCACTATATTTTGTCTATTTTGTTTTTGTGTATGCTGCTCTCCTGCATATGCATAAGTGTTATTTAAGGGTAAGATACCCCATTTTAGCGATCCACTTTCTATACGTGTTTTTTTACTTATATGTGCATTGTGTTTTTTTTTTATGTTTTAAATAGTTTAAATACATTTAATATTTTTTATTTGGGCTGGTGGTAACATTTTAGAAATGTGTGACTGGACGCTCCAGGATTTCTCCTACTTTTTTATAAAAAGGCTCTAAAAACTGTTCCAAGCAGAATACGACTGTATTTTGTTCACACTGAGTATGCAGTATTCATTGTTCTTGTTTAAATTTTGTCCTATTTAATTCTAAAGCAGTCATCAGCTCATTGTGTGATTCTTGGCATTGATGAATCCCATACATGCATTTATTCCATTTATACAGACTTCACAGCCTTACTGGGAAACAACCTGATGCAGAATGAAATAATGCACTGTCTTATTACTTGAAGTTAATGCTATGAAAAATGGAAAATTATGCTCATATAGTATTTTGTGTAGAATAATGATAAGCACTTTAGTAGAAATACCTACCCAACAAAATTGTCATTTTATGCCTGGTTAAAAATACAGTAGAAGTTCTTTGTAAAGAGGGGTTAAAACACTTCCTTTATTCAAGTCAACCTGTCATATGTGTGCTAGAAGGTTTCTCAAAAGAGTTTTTTTTAAAAAATATTACCGTAGCCACATTATTCGAACATGGCCATATAGTAACATGCAAGAATCACATAATACCTGACTTCTATACCAGTGGTGTACACACAATCCATGGGGCCCCGGTACAAAACTGATCCATGGGGCCCCCCACCACCACTTCATACAGACACACACAGACACACATACATACATACAGACTAGGGATCGACCGATATTGATTTTTTAGAGCTGATACCAATAATCTGTGAACTTTCAGGCCGATGGCCAATAACTTACTAATATTCTGTACATTTACCATTTTTTAAAAATAAACTATTTCTACACAAATCTACTGTTAACTGAACATGCTTATTATTTATTTTTTTTGCAAATCTTATTTTTATTAAGGTAAATGCACAAAATATAAATGCCAGTAAGAATTTTTTATGTTTTCAAGAATATATATATGTGTGCAGTGAATGCAGCTTTTCAAATTATCACAATCTGTTAGAAAAACTTTTCAAATTATTTGTCTACAGAAGCCATCCCTAAAAGAGAAACTGCCACGTCTTAGCTGGCCCTTCCTTCGTTCTCCCTCCGTGATCTCATTAAATAGGTGGGTTTTACACTTTAGTAACACCCACTGCTGGTCCGCCCACACACCCCCTCTGTTTGGTGCTTATTTGCCCTGCTTGGCAACACTTCCCCAGGCTTTGTTACATCTGAACTGAGTGATGTCATGCCACTCTGTTACCATACTCCATTGCCAGCACTAGCAGCATTTACTGGGGAGTTACCACAGCAACCATAGAGTATGTGCTGCGGTTGCTATGGGTGGAGAATATTCAAATAGGTTTTTCTCCAAATTATACATTTGCTAGCAAAAATAACTGCTAGCACGTCCTATAGATGGAATGTTAAGCTTTTTAAAAAGAGCTAAAGTTGTTTCCACAAGAGGTTCCCTTTAACATCTTTGGGGATTTTTGTAGAAAAATCATTTGAAAAGGTTTTCTAGCAGATTGTGATAATTTGCAAATTTGATCTAAAATATTACACTGGGGCCCAAGTCATCAAGCATAAGTACTGTTTAGGTTTTGTTGGTATCCTCAGGTTTGGGATATACCTACATCTTGGACTGTTGGTGTGGCCTGAGGAATGGACTGGGAACCACTCAATAGCTCATAGCCAAACAGTAGAAGCTGGGTGATGCTCCATTTCTGTCGCAGAGGTGATGGAGCACAAATTTAGGTTATTCTCACAGTCAAACCTGTACATGAGTCCAGGATACTGACGCAAATATTTCTGTCTGCAGCCTTGTTACAGATCCAGGAACATCTGTCTTCTTATGTCATATTACTCTAGAGTCTAGACCTATAAGCATTTTGTTTGCTTGGCTGTTTATAAACTCCAGACATTTCCTTTTATTCTAGACATTTCAATTTACTCAAACACAAATATTACAAGACCTTTAGCAAATCCAAATATAGAACTATTTACAGTGGACAAAAGTAAAAACATTATATCATGATAATATTAAATTGCAAAAAAAAAGCATGGTTAGTTTGGGTCCGGACCCCAATCAGGAATCTTGGTCTATCTGCTTTCAGTGGCTCTCACAGTTGTGTTTAATTGGTTGGTGCTGCTCCTGTCTAATAACTTGGACCACAATATGCATAATTGGATTGAGATCTGGTGAGCGGACAGATCACTTTGGCGAGTTGATGTAATCAATCCTGGACAATTCGAGCCTGTGTCACTACTGATTGCATCTATGAAACGTTAGCAACATTTTGGTCATAGGTCTAGTATGTCCCATCGCACATTTGTTACATTTTCATTGTGTGGTAGCCCGTGTTTGTTACTGCTGATAACCAGTAACATTATAGTTCTCCAATTAAACCAATGTATCTGAAACATACCGTCATACCCTGGTCCAAAACACTTTATTATTTTATCTGGGCCAAAACAATATAGTTTAAAAAAAAAATATATATATACACATGCACACAATTACATAACTGTAACTACCTGGGAATCTGATAAAAAACTATGGGGCCAGACATTCTATAGTTCCTATGTGCTGTCCAAACAAAATGGGGGCTTTATTAAAATGCATGGCCCAAAGAGAAGCCAGATGGATTATACAAGACACCTAATGTTACCTGTCACAGTATAGTTACATTCTTATTTTTAAATGTTATTAAATTCATGTTATAACATGGAACACATTCATAGATTTTAGAAAATTTGTGCCAGCTGTGTGCTATCTATTTATTTCTTTTCCAGAAATTATTTTTTGGTTTTATGGACAATGCAACTTAAACCTTATTGTCATTTAATGTCTGCACTTATATCTATTTGATCCCTGAACTTATTCATTTGGTAGTTTCTGTTCTTTGTGTTATTATATTCAGTCTGCCTCTCTGGTTTGCCTGACCTTAGTTTCTTATTAGCCTGCTTCCATACAGCTGGAATGTTCCTTAGCAGTACTACGCATCTTTTGGATCATACAAAAAATGCTAAGCTGCAGATGAAAACATCTATACAATTGAAGGGGTGTCCTGAGTGTCTGCCATTTAATTGGTATTAAACACCATATATTCAATTGATGAAGCAAGAAAACCATTTTATTCTATGTTACAGTATTGTACATTCAAGATCCATAGCGATCTTCAAATTTCTAGGACCCATAGAAAACTTTCCCATGCACAGTTACAGTCAGGTTCCATGTTTACGTGGGTTGTGGTTCCATTCATTCAACTGATTACATGCTGCGAAAAGACCAGAGGCTTTAGTCCAAGGTTAAGTTTTACCCCACACATATTTGTACTTGAGCCCCTACCAGAATCCCGATTTATACCACATGCTATGTCCATCTTAAAACCCTAACATATTCCTGTTCAATCATTGAAACATACACGTTAATATGACAATGACATCAGGAGTAGAGTGATATCGCTTAACACATTATTCTCATTGCCCATAACTTTTAAACATTCAAATTAGCCATCACAAATTTTATGAAAGAAAGTGAGAAAGTGATAGAAGAAATGAAGAAGACAAGTATAGTGAAGTGTCCCATGTACTCTGCTTTAATAATAAGTGTACCCCTCTTTTGCCAGTGAATAACTTAAAGGACCACTATAGTGCCAGGAAAACATACTCGTTTTCCTGGCACTATAGTGCCCTGAGGGTGCCCCCACCCTTAGGGTCCCCCTCCCGCCCGGCTCTGGGGAGAGGAAAGGGTTAAAACTTACCTTTTTTCCAGCGCCGGGCGGGGAGCTCTCCTCCTCCTATCCACCTCCTCTCCTCCCCTTCGGCTGAAAGAGCTGCGCACGTATTCAGCCGGTCTCATATGGACGCTTGCGTCTTCTCGCTGTGATTTTCACACTGAGAATCACGCAAGCGCCTCTAGCGGCTGTCAATGAGACAGCCACTAGAGGATTTGGAGGCTGGATTAACCCATTTATAAACATAGCAGTTTCTCTGAAACTGCTATGTTTATTAAAAAAAGGGTTAACCCTAGCTGGACCTGGCACCCAGACCACTTCATTAAGATGAAGTGGTCTGGGTGCCTAGAGTAGTCCTTTAATGGTGTGGTCCCTGAGCCTATGTGGAGTGTCTGGTGCTATAGGACTGTATTAGCTTAAGATAATTACATTCCCTGCAATATCATTCCAAGCTCTATCTACTAGAGGTTTGAGAAAATAGGTATAGAGAAGTCCTAGGGGACAGGGTTAAGCAGGTAAGAGAGAAGAAGGACGAGATCAGCAAAGGGCGGTGGCATTTTGAGTTGATCTCTGGTGACCCGGAAATGCCGGCAATCCCCACCATCTGCTCTCAGTAGTCCCCGAGTGGGGTCTCTTTTCTGTTACCTTAGGAAGTTCTCCCTCTAACTAGTGAAACCCTAACATATTCTATGAATAATATTATGACATCACATTTTTTTACGGATTTATAGTATTATATATACTTGTATTTACAAACACTGCACCTGCTGTATTATCCCAACACAATGTTATATTAAAGGGAAACTATAGTGCTGGGAATATAAACCCTCTCTCCCCCCTGCCCCCCTTCTTGACCTCTCCCACCTGAAGCCAATAAAGGGTTATAAACCCGTTGTCACTCATCTGATTCCAGAGCCTCCGCTCCTCTGCAGACCAAAAGTCTGCTTAGGACATGGATGCGCGCTAATGGCTGTCTGGTAGGCAGCCACTAGAGGTGGAGTTAAGCCTGCAATGTAATTATTGCAGTTTCTCAATAACTGCAATAATTACAATTGCAGGGTTAAAGGGACTGGGACACTGCACCCAGACCCCATCAATGAGCTTAAGTGGTATGTTTAACCCCTTAAGGACCAAACGTCTGGAATAAAAGGGAATCATGACATGTCACACATGCCATGTGTCCTTAAGGGGTTAATAATGCATCCATAGCATTTAATGGAATACTATAGTCTTATGAAAACAAATTCCTGTGTTCTTAACGCTAGTTAGATAGAGTCCACCATTTTTCAAATAAAATGAATAAAATAAAAGTTTCACTTACCGTTTTCTTACCTCTCCACCTTCCACAATGTCATTAAAGGACCACTATAGTGCCAGGAAAACATACTCGGCTCTGGAAAGGGGAAAGGGGTAAAAACTTACCTTTTTCCAGCGCTGGGCGGGGAGCTCTCCTCCTCCGATCCTCCTCCCTTCCTCCTCCTGGGCTGAATGCGCACGCGCGGCAAGAGCTACGCGCGCATTCAGCCGGTCACATAGGAAAGCATTCATAATGCTTTCCTATGGACGCTGGCGTGCTCTCACTGTGAAAATCACAGTGAGAAGCACGCAAGCGCCTCTAGTGGCTGTCAATGAGACAGCTACTAGAGGGAATGGGGGAAGGCTTAACCCATTCATAAACATAGCAGTTTCTCTGAAACTGCTATGTTTATGAAAAAATGGGTTAACCCTAGCTGGACCAGGCACCCAGACCACTTCATTAAGCTGAAGTGGTCTGGGTGCCTAGAGTGGTCCTTTAAGGAGCCATGGCCTTATCCATGATGATCCAATCCAATGCTCTTCAGAGAAGAGAATTTGGGACATGATGTGCGGTGACTGCGTCATGTACATTAAAGGGACACTATAGTCACCAGAACAACTACAGCTTATTGAGTTCTGGTGAGTAGAATCATTACCTTAAAGGACCACTATAGTGCCAGGAAAACATACTCGTTTTCCTGGCACTATAGTGCCCTGAGGGTGCCCCCACCCTCAGGGTTCCCCTCCCGCCGGGCTCTGGAGAGAGGAAGGGGTTAAAATCATACCTTTCTCCAGCTCCGGGCGGGGAGCTTTCCTCTTCCTCTCCTCCTTCCTTGTGACGTCATCGGCTGAATGCGCTTGCGCAGCAGGAGCCACGCGTGCATTCAGCCAGTTCATAGGAAAGCATTTACAATGCTTTCCTATGGATGCTGGCGTCTTCTCACTGTGATTTTCACAGTGAGTAGCACGCAAGCGCCTCTAGCGGCTGGACTAGAGGCTCTAGAGGCTGGATTAACCCTCAGTGTTTCTCTGAAACTGCTATGTTTATAAAAAAAGGGTTAACCCTAGCTGGACCAGGCACCCAGACCACTTCATTAAGGTGAAGTGGTCTGGGTGCCTATAGTGGTCCTTTAAGGCTTTTTGCTGTAAACACTGTCTTTTCGAGAAAATGCAGTGTTTATATTACAGCCTAGTGATAACTTCACTGGCAACTCCTCAGATAGCTGTTAGAGAACCTCCCTGGGTCATGGCTGCCTAAAAAGCATCTAAACATTCAGTGTCTCCTCCCTCTGCATGCAGACACTGAACTTTCCTCATAGAGATTCATTGATTCAATTCATCTCTATGAGGAGATGCTGATTGGCCAGGGCTGTGTCTGAATTGTGCTGGCTCTGCCCCTGGTCTACTTCTTTGTTAGTCTCAGCCAATCCTATGGGGAAGCCTTGTGATTGAATCAGACCACCACTTCTGATGATGTCTGAGTCTAACAGCATGCAGAGGTACAGCTTCAGGTTTGAATACAGTAAGATTTTGTTATATTTATGGAGGCATGAGGGGCTCAGGAGGGCTAGATGGTGGTGTTAACACTATAGGTTCAGGAATACATGTTTGTGTTCCTGACCCTATAGTGATCCTTTAAGAATTCCCCATAAAAACAAAAAAAAATCATTGTATTTAAAGGGACACAGTAGTCACCAAAGCAACTTTAGCTTAACCCCTTAAGGACTGAGCCAAATGTACACGTTGTGATCAAAACAAAACGTAAACAAAAACTTTAATTTGCGCTATATGTCTGTTCAGGCGTAATTCACCTCTTTCATTTTATGTGCACACTTATTATATATCATTTTATTCAGGAGAAACAGGGCTTTCATTTAACATCAAATATTTAGGTATAAAACATAATTTAATATGAATAAAATATAAAAAAATGGGAGAAAATAAGAATTTTAAAAAAATGTTTAGTTCTACGTGACATTTTAACTGTGAATGTCATAATACTGTTTGATTTTACTGCAATAAAATACACATATTTGTATTCAGCGATGTCTCACGTGTAAAATAGTACCCCCTATGTACAGGTTTTATGGTGGTTTGGCAAGTTACAGGGTCAAATATAGCATGTTAAATTTTTCAGTTTTTTCACATTGAAATTCGCCCTGGGTTGTCAGGCTGGTCCTGCGAGTTGTAATTAATAAAATTACCTAGTTATGTAAAACTTTTACATAAATATATACGTAGAATTATTATATATGTGTAAAAATAGAATTATTATATATGTATATATAATTTTTTTTATTATTTTTATTTATATATAGGTATATATATATAGTGATATATACATATATACTTATGTATATAGATATATTAATTTGTTCTACATGTATTTTGATATCAATATATATATACATATATTAATTTTAATTTTAAAATACAGTTAGAAGAATTTACACATATATATATATATATATATATATTTTTTATTTTATTACATTTTTTAACGTATTTACAGATTTATTTATTTTATATTATATATAAATATATATAATGAAAATTATATATATATATATATATATATATATATATATTTAATCAATATCATTGTACATGTATTTTGATATTAATATATATTTATAATTATATATATATATTAATATTAAAATACACTTAGACAGTGTATGTGTATGTGTGTATATGTGTATATATATATACTTAGATCATATATATAATAGATATATATATGATCTAAGCATATATTAATTTTACACTGATTCCCCCTGCACTCCCCCTGCTGGCAATGCCTTGGACGGCTATGCCGTCCATGTGATCGTGAGGTCCTCACAAGGACCTCGCGATCACATGGCCCAGGAGGGCCGAAAAGGACGGAGGGGGACTCCCTGGGCTCCCAGGTGAGTCCCCATACCGCGATCGCCGGCGTGGGATTGACAGCGACCGGGTAAGTACAAAGGACAGTTTGGGCGTTCTATGCAGCCCCGCGGCGTTTAGAGCCGCTTCTTTAAGGACGGTATAGAATGCCCGCCGTCCTTAAAGGGTTAATAAAGCAGGTTTGGTGTATAGATCATGCCATTGCAGGCTTCCTAGATCGTTAAAAGCCAGCAGGTGGCGCTGCATACTCCACAGCCAAAAACACCAAGTTGGCAGATAGCATCAGCAGGACAGGAGAGCACATAAGACATTTAACAAACAATACACACCCTGCATGTATAATGAGCACAGGGAGACATAAAAAAAACCATCTGGGAAATCAGCAGAGATGTCCAACATATACAAACAGACAGCTTCATGTTTTCCAACACCAATCCCAATCAGACATAATCCCAGTTCAAGGTAGAGCAACTCTGGGCAAAATGGAGGCCAACCGTTCCTAAAATAGCTGCCAGAGAGAAGTGCAGATTTAAATGGTTCCAGTGATGGTGACTGCTGTCACAATAAGTACCATGTTTTTTAATTAGTTTTGATTGCATTGTAGTTTTCATTTGATATTTATGTGTAACTCAGAGCTGAAAACCATATCATGTCAAAACAAATGTATGAAACTCATAATACATAATCGGGATCAAAGGTAATATTCTTCATATGTCTAATTTTATGATTTGTTGTCTGCTGATTACAATTCCATTATTTTTTTTTCTTATTAGAGCTTGGATTTCTGTTTAATATTGTCACATTAACTATAACACTGTTTCACAGACATAGATTTATCTAGCTGACATTTGCAGTGAGATGGTTTCACGTCTTGCTCTGTCTTTGGTGTTTGGCATTTAAACGTGGCATTAGGGTGTAAAGTGGCAACAGCGATGAACCCATGGCAAAGTTGATAGTAGATATAAAAGTTATTTTTGGTGGAGAATCAGTCATTTGGGACTTTGAGTGGCCACTTTTCGGCACAAAAAACTTTATTGATGATTTGCAGTAATCCACACCATGGATATTTCTGTTTAAATCCTTATTTAACTTAAATGCCAGCTTAACAGTAAATAACACCGTTTCCAGAATTCGTGTTGTGAAAAAGTCATTTTTTTTTAATTTTGCACATAAAGTAAAGACTAAAAGTTGAGATTTGAAATGTTATGCTTGCTGGCATGCTTGCAGACTACTTATTTAGCTTCTTGCCGTTAGCAGATGCTCATACATATTCATTCCAGAATTTTACATTGAAAACCTTATAGAAGCTCAAACGATTTTGTTCCCTTTTTTGTTATTAACCCTTTAAACACCAGAGGATTGTGCAACACGTTTGTACGTAATGCACTGATTATTGTTGGGTAGGAAAACCGTTTATCATTGCCAGTTAGTAGGCCTACATACTTTCAATAAACTCTTAATGTCCTGAAAGCACTGCATACCCTTTACTGTTGCACGGCAACTAACTCATAGCAACCATAATAGATTAAATTTCTAGGACTGACCATGCTGGATATAATAATGAAGCAAGAACTTCATTGTGGGTTCTTAATCACTACATGAAACTATGTTTTAAGGACATTACTTGATCAGAAAATTGAAAGCATTTTCGTATATATCTAACTTAATGGTCTTTGTGATACTGTTACAATGATGTATTAGCTTTAATATGACTGATACAGTCAGTAACAATGTTTAAAGGGACATTCCAGGCAGGCACTAACTATATTTACTTGCATGCAATATGTGATGGTACTCTATGGAGAGTTTAGTTTATTATTTTTATCCCGCTAGTTAGTTAGTAAAAGTATGCTACTTTTTCTCTGCCTATCTGATATTTGTTATATTGTAAAGACAATGACAACATTCAGCAGTCCAATAAAATATGTTAGGTGCAGTTTCTTAAAATAGCAGTGCAGTAACCATAACAACTGCATGCTTATGAAGAGGTTATCATGGCATTAGCCTCTGGGGGCCATCCCCTGATTCTCAATCAAACCTGTTTAGTTCGAGTAGTATAACCAAATCTGAAGGGGTCCAAAGCACCCATGGGTCATCCCCCTTCTCACCAGAATTGCTAATGCAGAAGATGTCCTTCTACATTAGCAATGTATGCTCTATATAATTCCGTTTCATGCATTGTTTAATGCTATTCATTGGGCGGCTCTGTCAATTGACTTGTCTACTTAACATACAGTGTGACATAGAACCGAGGAGTAGCAACCGCAGTCTGATGACACCGAAAATACTAAATTGATATGTATTCGTTATAGTGCCTAGAGACGGTTTCTTTAATGTGCCAAATATCCTGTGAACTGTAGACAAAGGTAAGTTGGCCAACCCGGAGACTTACTGTGCTAACATTCCCTACTCCCTCCCAGCTTATCACATTAGACAAGCTGCAGCAGAGAGGTATGGTTTGAGTGCTAAGAGAGCCTCGTTTTTCACTTCCTCATTATCCATGATGATGTGAGCAAGCATTCAGTGTTGCTGTGCAATGAATGATAGGCAGAGAGATACTGGGCTATGGCAAGGTTCTGCAGGTCTTCTTAATCTGCTGAATTGCTATTGACCAAACTATTTGTAACAATAATTAGGAGATCATATTCCCAATTACTTATTTAAAGGGACACTATAGTCACCTGAACAACTTTAGCTTAATGAAGCAGTTTTGGTGTATAGAACATGCCCCTGCAGCCTCACTGCTCAATCCTCTGCCATTTAGGATTTAAATCCCTTTGTTTATGAACCCTAGTCACACCTCCCTGCATGTGACTTGCACAGCCTTCCATAAACACTTCCTGTAAAGAGAGCACTATTTAGGCTTTCTTTAGTTCTGTTTAATTAAGATTTTCTTATCCCCTGCTATGTTAATAGCTTGCTAGACCCTGCAAGAGCCTGTATGTGATTATTGTTCAATTTAGAGATTGAGATACAATTATTTAAGGTAAATTACATCTTTTTGAAAGTGAAACCAGTTTTTTTTTTTCATGCCGGCTCTGTCAATCATAGCCAGGGGAGGTGTGGCTAGGGCTGCATAAACAGAAACAAAGTGATTTAACTCCTAAATGACAGTGAATTGAACAATGAAATTGCAGCGGAATGATCTATACACTAAAACTGCTTTATTTCGCTAAAGTAATTTAGGTGACTATAGTGTTCCTTTAAATGTAGAGTAATTGGACAATGTGTGCTAAGGAATTCACGTTTTTTATTAAAACATTTACAAATGCTTTGACAAAAATGAGAGGAACTGCACCTATAACTTCTTTGCAGCATAACCACAACAGTTAGTGGCTCTTCAGATAGTCCCTTTACTGTGCAGCAGAACAGCTACCTGTATACCTGTTATAGCCCTCCTCACCTTAATATCCATTCCACAGCAATATTCTTTAACCTGTTAGAGCAATAACAATTTTATTTTCAAATTGCCTATATAACTCTATAAAATTCAAGGCAATAGTCATTACTTATTGCATTTCCCCTTATGTAGTAACATCGTGCCTGCATGTGTCACTTACATCTGTGTTGTGAATAAAGACACAAGCCCACGCTACTTAGTTACATATCTATTTTCCCCTTTCTGTGACCCAAGTGGCAATTGATACAATTGGGGGGTGGGGGGATTGCCTTCTTTTGGATCATCAGCATAAAAGAATGGGCTTCAGTGTTGATCTTGACGGACTTTATTTTAAATTTTTTTACTTTGACAACTATATAACTATATGCAATTGGGCCACATATTTAGGAAACCTTGCTGTTTTGCCCAATATGAAGCTGGCAACCTGATTCTCTTTTAACCAAGAACAAGCCATTCAGTAACAGTTCACAGAGAGCGCCTAACATTTCCCATTCTATAGGGAGGTCATTAACTTGCCTTTGACACGGCTTCTTGTGGCATGGATAAAAATGAGCTACGTCAACATAGGTTATAATTACTCTTATGGGCTTTTTTGTAGTCCCTTGATACTAAGACTCCAAGCCATAAAAAGTCCTGAAACATTAGTATGATATTTTACATAAGAAATAATTCAAAGCTAAAAGCTGCTATGATAAACAAGGTTATATTTCGATAGCTAGGAAACAACCAATCGAAAATAATAATAATAATAAAAAAATACAGGTTTTTCTTGTACTATTATGTGTATACTTTATAACATAAAGTAAATGCAGATTACATTGGTATAAATAGTATATTCATTAATAACAGTTAATTACAAAGAGATGAATTGCAATTTTTAACATTTTTATTTAGACAAGTACAGCATAATTACAGAATGCAACAGCCAATATCCATACAACATTGTTGGTAGTTTTATGGTTATATCATTGTAACCTATAATATCTTAGGAATGACCACTTGGGTCATGGGGAATCTGTGTGGGAACTCTGTAGGAGAGTAAGCTGTCTAGCTTTGGACCTGATATAATACAATAGTGACTTTCACGTCTAAACAAAAGTGCTCCAAGTGCAATATTTTAAACAAAATGGAGTAATCAAAAATACACTCCCCTTTTTTTGGATATAAACCCGACGATCTCCTCACAATGATCTTCACAAAGAAATATATATGTACATGGTGTAAGTCCTATTTAAGGGAAGAAATGACACAACATAGTGCAGAGCTGTGAATTCGCAATATTTGAATATAAGACAAATGGCCACTCACAATGGTTAGATGTTATATTAGCCTTCAATATATGTGCAGGTGCAGGTCTGTTGGAACTTCAGGAAGATTGTTCCCTCCAATTTGTAAAGAGAAACAATAAAGTTTCCAGTTAAGAGGCAATCCAAAACAAAAGTATAAAAATTTACTTATTCACTCACATAAAAGCTTTGGACCTGGAAACCGTCACCTCTACAGGACCTAAACTCAGTGTTTTCATTTTGTTAGTGTTAGTGTTGTACCCGTTGTTGCTAGATTGCAGGAAGTAGATGAGATAGCGGGGAAAGAAGAATGGTTGAGGAAAAGGCGCGTAGGAGAGACGTTTGTGTCTGTGGGAGGGTGGGGAGAGTTGAAGGTGGGTGACAGGAGAATGGAATACTTATATGGAGAAAAAAAGAGAGAGAGAGAAAATTACGAAAAAAAGGAGGGTGAGGGGGGGAAGAAGGGGAAGGGAGAGGAGTGGACCAGAAAGAAGGGCATCACTTCACCCTGATCTACCTGTTGGCCATCCAACGAGTTGCGTGCTGGGGTCTGCGATCAGTTAGACTCCAGGGTCAGATCGGATGAATTGCAATTGAATCTAATGTTAAATTGCAGACATCACTGCTATGCATAAATAATTCAAATGCTAGTATGTTCAATTGTGTACTTTATCAGTGATTATTAATGATAATGCTTGTATTAGCTCTGGTAAACTTCAAAGATAAACTCTATGTCCAGAATTGCGTATTTTATAATGCATAAATGATTATTACAAAAAAACTCAAAAACATATATTTACTAAAGTTTGCACAAATATTTCATAAGCTGTCAAAAGCTCTACAGCTCTACAGCTAATGAATATACATTTGTCTGGTTTCTGGGCTCTGTAATTGCATAGCCTAGGCATAGCCATGGCAAACTTTGCAATTTAGGAGGAGAAATAGGAACATTGTTTAATTTGTCCTCATCCCTGTATGATTTGTCTATGCTTACTGTCGGGTACAAAAGGCACAGATGATAACAATGATTGACAGGGAGCTTAGATGAAAGTGCCCAATTGCAGGATGAAACAGTGTGGGTTTCTAAAACTTTATTTTTCCAGTCTCAGTAATATAAATTTCTTAAAGGGACACTCTACTACCAAAATAAATAGATGTACCCCCAATAAAAACATGTATTTTTTTTGGTTGCGGGTATATCAAAGCTGCAAACCTTTTGGATGAAAATATTTGCATGATATAACAGCTCCACTTATTGTATAGCAGACTTGTCTGTCTGATTGAAAATGTTGCTGCTACAAATATAACAATGTACGTCCTGTAAGTGTAGCATTAGCATGATTTTAAAAAGTATTACGCTTAGTTACAAATGTTTAGTGGATGAGAATTGTGTAGTTAACATGTGGTGAACTTGTTTTGTGTATGTGAAGGAGGGCAAAACTTACTACATAATTAAAAAAAATATATATCAATAATAAAATAGTGTTTAATATTACATTATTGTTTGTTTAATAGTAATAACTTTGATTAACATCACAGAAATGATCCCAGGTGCTTACACTGACATTGGTGGTTTAAAGAGATGAGCTCACCTGTTCCTGTCTTGTGCTTCAAAACTGACATTCAATGATGTATGCTTTGTGCGCACAATGTGTATGGATGGTAATATGCAATATTGCCCTTGTGTCTTATTGAACATAAAGTTAAAGGGACACTATAGTTACCCAGACCACTTCAGCTCAATGAAGTGGTCTGGGTGCCAGGTCGTTCAGGTTTTAACCCTTCAGATGCAAACATAGCACTTTCAGAGAAACTGCTATGTCTACATTTGGGGTTAAGCCAGCCTCTAGTGGCTGCCTTCCGGACAGCCACTAGAGGCGCATCTGCGACGCTGGAGGCATATTATAACTCCATCGCGCAGAGCGTCCATAGGAAAGCATTGAGAAATGCTTTCCTATGGACACTTTGAATGCGCGCGGCACTTGAAATAGTCGGACGGGAGGGGGACCCTGAGTGTGGGGGCACCTTCAGGGCACTATAGTGTCAGGAAAACCGCTTTGTTTTCCTGACACTATAGTGATCCTTTAACCTACAGTCATGTGAAAAATGCATAGCATTATTACAATTTCTCATCTTAAATTGCAAAGATTTATATAATAACTATGTAACAGTAATCTGTGTAGATTCCGAAATAGTTTGTTTATATTTAATGTTAAAATGTAGAGCAAGTCTGACTTTTATGATTCATAGGGATTTATTTTCTAAAAACTAAATTGTAAAGCATTGAAAAAGCAAACTGCAGATTTTAGGCACAAAATAGTCAATTTGGAAAAGTACATCTTGGCTATTTTAGCCCGACTATTACAATTTAGTTTTCTATTCACTACATTTTATTGTATACTGTGATGAGTAATCCTCAAATTGTTACTTATTCCATAATGTGAACTGCAACTTGCTTAATGCAGACCTGGTCAAATATGAACACTGGAAGTTGAGAGAAATATCCCCAAGCACTCAGACCTTAGTAGTACATTAGTAGAACATTCCACTGCACACCAATCTTGTTAGAAAAGTACTACTAAGATCTTGTGTGGACACTAAGGATCGTTTGGGGGATCGTTTTTCTATTAGAGTTTTACTAAGTTCAGCACCAAGGATGTGGATGTTAAATTGTAGTCACATGATATGCATCTAATAACTGGTAAAGATATTCCATGAGATCGTAGTTGCGGCAATCTGTTTGTTCGATTGTTTAACTGGAAGTTGAAAGTCTGCATTATCTGAGATGCAACAGAGGGAGAAAGAACTGGGTGCTTAGAGACAGATTTTCTTTTCTTTTGGGTGAGATCATTTGAATATGGTTTGACACAAATAGAGAGACAGCAGGCAAAGCCTTAGAACACCATCAACACTACATTGTTTTGTAGTGCTTCTGGTACTTACAGTGTCCATTTAAAGCATGGTGCAGATGTAATAGGAATTACCTCTTCAATGTGCAGGGAATACTCAGAGTAAGCAGTTAATGAGAACAACTTTCACACAAAGTAGACATAAGAATGACTATTGTAATTTGGCTGTTAAAGAACTAAACTGGCAAATAATATTTAATATTGGATATTAAATTAAAGCAGCACCATCAACCCCCTTCCCTGAAAAAAACGTATTTCATAAAGATAGATCCTCTGCCTGACTGTCTTAGATTCAAGGCAGAGTCACTAGTGGTTTTGCCTGTGTCTATATCCATAGACCTCAATGCTGTACTCTTGTGAGTGTGTAAGACTACAGCAGTGACTTTGACTTACACCGCGAGAAAGATGGTGGAGCCCACAAGGTTATCACCTTTACCTGCCGCCCCCCCCCACACCCCTGCTGCCACCAGATGCCCAGTGGCGATGTCAGCGTTGGGGGACTTTGAGAATTCGGCAGGCGGCAGTGCTGGTTAAACAAAGTACCTGGTGACATAGAGTTGCAACCAAATGCAAGATAATAACTTATATTTCTCAATATAAATTATTTTTAAGTCAGTATTTCTTATTGCCTTTTACCCTTTAGTTTTAAGAATGTATATCCGCCTTTGCACAGGACCATAAAGACTGTGCCATAATATTGACAATCATACCATTGATTCATACGTTTAATCTCTGTGTAATTATTATATTTAATATCTTAAGAATTGTTGTAATGGAATTATTGGGATTAATATGTTTTACCTACTGGTAGCCCTCCCTGCACCCTTGGAAGTACTAGTGGACTAATTAAAACTTCTTAGATGCAAACTCTGGCTAATTAACACATTTCATGTAGTTGGTTGCAAGGTATAATTAACACCTTTTCTGCTGCTGGTAGTATTAGGTCAATTAACTCCAACATTAATACAGGTGGTACTGCCTAATTAAAAACATCAATGCTACCTTGGTTAAGGGCTAACGCTAACACTTTCTCCATGTATTCCCCATAGATAGGTAGATAATTAACCTTTTCTTTCAGTTTATACAAGAATATGGTTATTATGTGTGTATACAATGCTTTGGTTCTGTGTAGCTGGGAAATCTGTGTTCTTTGCACCCATTGACCATGAAATGTGACCACTAAATAATTTGACCACTAAATTAGACTGTGTGCTCACTGTGATCATGTGTCATAATTGGAATAGAATTGGGAAGTTCATTAGCTTCTGGGACATCTGTGAGTGGAAAGCGGAGTTGTGTAACATAAGTCGACATTTCAGTTCATCAAGTAAGCTTTCCTTGAGGACCCTGCTGTGACCTGAGTCTAGCATTTACAGCCCTCCTATGCAGTACTAAGCTAAATGGCTCGTGAGCTTGCATTATTATATATAATGGGCCCAAGAATGAGTAATACAGTAAAAATGCCACCCAAAGGGGGGAGAAAAAGTAATCTTTATTATATATACCTGGGGTCCAGGCCATTTTCCCAGTTTTGCACCCCTCCCTGTCACATGTGCCTCATTCCAGGGCCCTATTTAACCTTGACCTGCAGAGAGTCCTAGGAGGAAGCATTTCCCAAGTAAGTGGGTTAATCTAACAAGAGCATGCATTAGAAGTACATTGGCGTGGTGGCAAGCTTATACAACATATGATCATATACTGTAACTACACGCCCATTATTTTTTAGGTTAGATGTTTTTAAATAAAATTATTACCTTCTGTGAGCTTTGCAATTTCTATTTAATGAATGAACGAGTGTGTTTTATATATATATATATATATATATATATATATATATATATATATACAACAAGATCCAGTGTACTTGCTCTTGTATCTTGTATGTTGTATAAATTAGCCCCAGCTGAATCCTAAAATTTGTGCATGTTCAGGTGAGTGCTACCTCTTGTTTTTTATATATATAAATTTACTGCTGTTTATTAATCCATACAAGTATATAATATCTATATAATATGAGCTCAACTTCATTCTTCCACTCTCTACTCTTGTCCACACTCTCTTACAACTTCTATTGATTAATAAACAGCAGTACATTTAGCGGTGCTTTCAATGTGTTTTTTATTGCTATTACATATAAAATGTGCTCCTTTGTGTGTGTGATCAATATAACTAACCATACAGATAGAACACAATCACACCACAGCCTGCACTTATCGTTTGTCCACTGAAGAGTATGTCAGCGCAATGCCTTTATTGGACATAACATAAAAAAATACATTCATGTTTTTTGATGCAACAATTGCAGGCAGTATGCTAATGATCCCAGTAAAACATGTTATAATTAGTGTTTGTAAATAGATTAATACTCTTGAATTTATCGAGGGGCCTTTTTAACTAAGTGACCCTGCACCTTTCATTGGATGATGGAACCTAATTGCACTTTCTCTTGTCAATACAGTGAGCTAAAATTGCTGTGAATAGCATATATTAATTATATATGTTGACAAAAAGAACACTGGCACATTTGCAATCCTGGTTTCCTAATAAAGAAAAAGATTCTATTCTGTTTTGATAAACAGTATGTTTTGCTCTTATACACACAAATCAGTTGGCAGGATAGAAAATAATGTCAGAGTTATTCACCAAACACTGTATTTTGGCCTCGATTTAATATCGTTGGATAAGCTTTCCAAATGATTTAGTATTTTTGGATAAACTTTTCGAATTATTTAATATTATGAAAAATAATATTCAGATTTTTATATATATATATTTACCGTATTTTCCAGCGTATAAGACGACTGGGCGTATAAGACGACCCCCAACTTTTTCATTTAAAATATAGAGTTAATTCTTGTTCTTTATGTTTCTTATAATGCATTTTTATTTAGATCATGCATATTGTCTAGCATATGCCAAATACAAGGCTATAGCTATGACTAATATGAGACTTATTTTTTGCTTATAGCTGCTCATTCTTTCTAGTAGTGAATATGTTTAGGATGCACTTGTGTTTTACAGTCATCATCATATATACAGAAGGGAAAAAAGAAAGAGTAAACTTTGTAGCAAATGTTTTTAAGGTCATGGCCCTTGTTTCCTTTTTTAATCTGTGTTTAAAACTTTGGTAAAAGAGGTATACATTTATTTAATGCAGTTTACAGACTTTTCAATGTACGGTACTCATTTCATATATTGTGTATGTGTATCACCTGTGTCTAGTGCTTTTAACATGGCATCAAACAATACTGTAGCAACTTCATCTTTGCATTTTTGCAACATATTAACCGTATGTGACATCTTTATTAAAATTATTTAACCAGACAGTTATAAGGCAAGTAAATGAGACTTACCTGCAATCTCCTGCTGGAGACAAAATCTCCCTGGCAGCCTGATCCTATGATGTCACTCCCTATCACATGAGGGGGCAGGACATCCTGAAGGGATGGATTCAAGCAGCACGGGGATGCGGCCACGGCCGTTTTTGAACTCCCCCCACCATATGCGGCGACCGCAGATTCTCCAGTCCGGCTCGGAAGTTTCAGCACCCGCCCTATAAGACGACACCCGGCGTATAAGACGACCCCCGACTTTTGTGAAGATTTTCCTGGGTTAAAAAGTTGTCTTATACGCCGGAAAATACAGTACTTTTCTTTACTTATGATATATTTTTGATGTTTTAATATTTTGAAAAAATTATTTTAAAGTTTATATGAATATGAAATCATTTGAAAAACATCCAAAAATATTAAATCGAGCCTTTGCCTGGATGGACATAATCCAATGAAAATGAACGAATTCCAACCACAATGACAATTCTTATATTTACTAAATCCATTTGTGACCGGAATCTGCAGCAATTCCCCAGATGCATTTGGTGTCTGGATTAAAATCAGTGTTTCTGTATGCGAACCCTTTACAAAGTATTACGTAGCATGGGAAACCTTTTGTAAGGGCTTTTATCACTATGAGCCCCCATGAGACAAAGTTGGATTATTTTTATTGTGTCACATTTTTCATTTTTGTCATAGGTTTTTGGCTTTTTTAGCAACTGGGCAGCAGTGGCTGCCCAGTGACTAGTTTTCAAAGTTACTAGATATGCCCCCAACTAACGCATGTCAGGTATGTGCATAGGGAGGTTTTAAATCACCCTTATAGTGATATAGAGGTCTGTTAGATTTTTTTTTAAATTTATTTTTTTAAATTAATTTTTAACTATTGAATGTATTAACCCTTGCAGCAGCCAATAGTTTGGATATTTTTAAATCAGGGCCCATATTTAATATACTCGGGTTCTGATTTTAAGTATTTTAACATGAATTTCAGCCATCTGGCGGCATTAGGTCCAGCTTAAATCTGGACCAAATGCAGGCCCATTTGGGGTCTGAATTGCACTCCTATGACTAGGGACCGGGTGTTCCGAAACATGTAAGGAACAGTTTTTTTGCTTTTGTTTTCCCCTGTTTGTTTATATAACTTGTGGAATAAACCATTTCCTTTTGAAGTTGACACACTTGCTTTTCCTGGTATAATTTTTTTGTTTTTTCTTTGCATTACTTCATGAGGATTTGGAGTTCCTTGCTTGGTGTCCAAGAGGGGTAAGTGGGGACTTTTTCTTTACCCCACTTTCAGTTTTTTTCCTTTGAGCTTTAAATTCATTTGTATTTCACAGCACAGGGATATGAGCTCCCTGGTTTCCAAGTACCTTTTATCTGAATTACAAAATCCAAACGTTGAATAGCATGAACAGTGTCCAGATTTTGGAGTCCGAATGACCCCGTATGCTGCCGGATGGTTTTTCCCAATTCTATAAAGAGCCATTAAGACGCCCGTGGATAAAGCCATTTGTTTTTATTTGTTTTTTATTCTTTCTGTTTGTTTATTTTTATTATTAATAAGTTATAAATTTTATTAACAACAATATTATCACATATTAAAGGACCACTTAATGAAGTTGTCTGGGTGCCAGGTCCATCTAGGATTAACCATGCCTGCTGTAAACATAGCAGGCAGGGTTTACCTATAGGTTAATCCAGCCTCTAGAGGCTGCCTCACTGTGTTTTTTACAGTGAAAAGACGTCAGTGTCCATAGGAAAGCATTGAGAATGCTTTCCTATTGACTGGCTGAATGCACGCGCGGCTCTTGCTGCACATGTGCATTCAGCCGATGATGTCGCAAGGAGGAGGAGAATCCCCAGCGCCAAGGGAGCCTGGCACTGGAGAAAGGTGAATGTTTAACCCCCTTCCTCCCCCTTCAGCCCGGCGGGAGTGGGACCCTGAGGGTAGGGGCACCCTCAGGGCACTATAATGCCAGGAAAATAAGTTTGTTTTCCTGGCACTATAGTGGTCCTTTAAGTTGATATACAATTCAAACATTTATGACATACACATAACAAAAAAATATCACGGAAAATTGTTTGTACATGTGTCTGTCTATATTGTATTCTGTCAGTCCTTTATTTTAGATTTACAAATAAGTGTTAAGAAAGGTGAACACAATTTGTGTGCAAATCCCTATCCTATCTTCTCTCCCATTTCTCATTCTATGTTTTTTTCTGTCCCTTCCTTCCTTCCATTCCCTTCTCTCTTTTCAGAAGGATAATGTAGATGTGTATGCTCTAAATGGCGAATTTGGGTGGATTAGTAAACACAGTCTGGGGCAGAGTAGCCCATTTGGAAATATTTTTGGGTATGGAAGACTAAGATTGCCAAAAATGCAGTTAACACAAACACACAATTTAGTTCAAAAGACACAGAGATAGAGTGTCAAAAAATATTTCTGTAGTTACAGTAAAAGGAAGTTGTTTTTATTTTATTTATTTTTTTTGTCTTTGAATGTATGTTCCTGGCAAAGTTAAATCATGCATTTCATAAAATGCCTGAAAATATTTTTTTCTAAACAAGCATGATATACTGGGAAATAGAATAAAATGCAATGCAAAATATATTTATAAATAGATTTCAGAAGCTCTTAATCCTGATTTATGTAGAAACATGCAAACAACTCTTTACTACTATTTTAAATTACATATATTTGAATTTCAATCTGGTTTTTACCTTTTCTACTTAGTGTATTTAATACTTTGCCTAAAGCAAACATTGTATCAAGTATGAAAAGCATTCAGACACAGGAGGATTCAAATGAAGTTGGGTAACAAATCGTATATTCCGTTTTTTTTTCCCACTCAAAGGAAAAGAGAGAGTATGTGTACTTTTGAAAACAATATATAAGTAATCAAATTTACGCTGTGACTACCTGCACATGCTTTTAACAAAACATGTATTGCATCAACTGCAAATTCAATATCTGAGTATTCTATATTATACTGAGTTTTAACTGACATACAACTCTCCTGTTGTTACTGATATACAACAACTGTGATTCTCAGCCATCCACAGACTTACTCATCCCTACCAAGCTCATATCTACCTAGAAGAGAGTAGAGGACATGGCTGTGGCTATTTGTGTACACTAAGGTGTACCTGTATAACCGAGCATGTTGGAGTGTGGTGGTTAACAATGATGGAGTATCAGCACTGTGTGTATATGTCCCTAGATGATACACATGTTGTCCACAACCAGTCAGGCCTATGAATCCATATATTGATGAAGACAGGCTTGCACATTATACACATGTTCTTGGGATATATCAATTTGTCATTTTTCTTCTGGTAACATCCCAGAAATAAATAGTAGATAAATATCCTGGCCTTAATAAACTTGCTAGCATTGGAGGGTCTCTTATTGTTCCATACAGGTATGCTAAACAAGGAGGCTCTATGAGCGGGAGGGGAATTTAGGAGGATTGAATGCACATTCCTAAAATGGTTGGCTCCCATCTGACTAACAAACTACAGATCAATAAAGGACTCTTTTGGATTGTATGCTTCCATATTTTGACCTAAAATGGTTCAGTGCAATGGGTAATGCATTGTTATCACCCAGCCAATTTAACTGGAACGAAAAAATCTTTTTGCATTCAAGGGCAGATGTGTTACTTTTTTTTAATTTAGTTAATGCAGTGGTTCCCAAACTTTTTAGGTTCAAGGTGCCCCGGAATATTTCAATATTTTTCCAAGGCACCCCAAGTCAAAACAATTTTCTAGGTTGTATATATGTACAGCGCTGTGCCATATACTGGGCCCCTAATCTTGGGAGTGGCACTGGTAGATTATTTAAAGAAACAATAAAGGCACAATAACCACTGCGTTACGTTGAAGTGGTTACGGTGCCAGTAGTGCCCAGTAATAACAGTTTGACAACTCACCTGGGGTCTGCTGGGCTGTAGTGTGTGTGTGGGGGGGGTAGGGGGTAGTGTGTGTGCATGGGTGGCAGTGTGTGTGTGTGTATGAAGGGGCAGTGCGAGTGTATGTGGGATAGTGTGTGTGTTTGGGGGCAGTGTGTGTGTATGTATGGGGGGAAGTGTGTGTGTATGGGGGAGCTATTTTGTCCTCTGGGGTCTGTGAGGAGAGGAGGGCAAATTAATAAATATATACTTTATTTTTTAATTAAAAATAAAAATGATGTCCCCCCTCCCTGCTTACATTTGCCTGGGAGGGGGGACATTTCCTGTAATACCTGGTGGGGAAGCCCTGTTGGTGACAGTGAACTCTAGCAGCCTCAGTACCACAGCAACGCTCCGAGCTCGCGAGAGGAGAACCCAGCGGAGCTGCAGGTTAGAACTCCCCCAGGTCCTCTCTCCCTCCCTTCCCGACGGCTGTCACCAAAGTGCTAGCGGCCCGGAGAGGGAGTCCTGTAGAGCCGGCAGAGGAGAGCACATGATCATATGATCATAGCACCGGGGAAAAACTGGCGGCTCCCCTTTGTGCCCATCGCGGCACACAGTTTGGGAACTTCTGAGTTAATGTGTTCAGTCATCTTTTTTATTATATATATATATATATATATAAGAAATACAGATAAGGTGCACTCTCAGGTCTTAACAAGTGCTTAATTTATTTTAAATGCAAATTACATGTGCAAACAAATTCCAGTGATCGACACGTCGATCACTGGAATTTTTTTGCACATGTAATTTGCATTTAAAATAAATTAAGCACTTGTTAAGACCTGAGAGTGCACCTTATCTGTATTTCTTATTATTTACATTAACGCTGAGGTTTGCACCCAGCCAAGAGTTTTAATATATTTGCATCAAAGGATGAGTGCCAAGTTTACTTCTTTTATTTATATATATATATATATATATATATATATATATATATACATACACACACAACAGCTACTTTGTGTACTCTTGCATATTATTATGTTTATTATTCAATTGTAAAAATTCAGTGTATAGTTGTGAAATGTAACTGTCTGAGATTAATCCACAGGATCAGTTATTCAACGCATAGAAGATGATTTCCTAAGCACTGAATTGTAGTCAATTGAAAAGTGATTTGAAAATCACTCGTATTTCTAGTTGCAGCATCCTTGAATGCCTTGAATGTTACTGAGTTCCGTTGCACAAGTAGTGGCCAGCATTTGTGATGTGCTTAAAGGTATACTATAGCCAGCTGTTTTATCCCTGCATCTGAAAATATTATAGTTCTGCAGATGCTCATTGCACATTTTAAAGGGATTTTATAGGCACCAAAACAACTTTAACTTAATAAAGCAGTGGGGAAGTGTGACTAGGATTGTTAAAACAAAGTGATTTAACTCCTAAATGGCAGAGAAATGAGCAGTGAGACTGATCAGTTTGAACATCTGTGCACCAAAACTGCTGCATTAAGCTAATGTTGTTTTGGTGACTATAGTGTCCCTTTAGGTGAATCTAGTAGATTTCGCTCAGAAAGGCACTAGAGGTGTATCCGAGGAGATAGCAGAATAAAACCTGCTGGGTTTTGTCACGCATTTATACTAGCCTCCCAATAAGCATTGGATTGACTAATTAATTTTGATGATCTCAGCCAAGGAAGGCAAAGACTGACACTGCGAGGGGAAAAAAAGGTAATTAAAACGACTTATTTTCTACCTGCGGGTGGGTGCCGGCCACCTGAACAGCCACCAGGAAACTATAGCATTAGGAATACACATTTATATTCCAAATGCTATAGTGTGCCTTTAAGGTGCAACATGGACATAACAGGCAGGGTAGACGAAGATGATGCATCCCAGTGGTATAATTCTGAAAAACAAAATCTTAAATAATTATTCTCTTTTCATATGGTATCTTCTTTCAGGAGAATTAAAATATGTACATTTACCTCTTCATTAAAACAGTGAAATATGGTGCTTGTTACTAAGGTTTCAAATTGGCTCAGGAATGATTCTTATCCAGCCTTAATCAGCCTTTAAAATATCATTTTGAAAAGCCACATTGATTTATTTTGCATGGACAGACAATTAACCAGGGCAGCAAGCCAAGTTAACCTTAAACTGGTGCAGAATGAATCCAGTGAGAAAAAAGCTTGTATTCCATATGCTGATTTTGTGGTTTCTGAAAGTTATACACTTTGATACTTGCCCATATTTTGATATTTTTATTAGGTATTAATTCCAGTGTGGTTTATATGTTCGGATAGCTACTGCAAAGCAGTCAATTGCAAACCACAGAAAGCTTACATATGAAATTAATGTTAAAGCCTCAAGTAAACCACTGGCCCGAAAACAAAGCTTTCTTTAATGTCTAGCTATCAGAAATGGAAATGCCATTGCTCCTTTATGCCCTGAGATTTCTGATAGGCTTTCTTTAGGTTCATGATCGGATACGAAAGGCCTCCTAGATAAGATCTGTTGTCTGCATTCTGTTTGCTGAGTGGCTGATCAGGATGACCATTGAGGTTCTTTCCTTTGAGATTATGGAAAGATCATCACTTGATTAGAATAGAGTGAAATTATTGACAGTATAGGTGCCCAGACCATTTCAGCTCATTGAGTTGGTCTGCGTGCAGTGCAACTGTCGCTTTAGCCCTGCAGCGGAAAGCATTTCAATTTTAGGGAATCTGCAATGTTTACATTGCTGGGTTAAGCCTGCCTCTTGTGTCTGTATACCAGACAGCCACAAGAGGCGCTTCTTGGCCTTTCACAGAGTCATGTTTTGCATTAAGATGTCTAGCATCTTCTAAATCCCCAGAGGAAAACAGTGAATCAATGCTTTCCTTTGGGTAGGTCTAATGCGCGAGCTGTGCATATGCATTAGGTTCCCCACATCGAAGAGAAGGTGCCCAACCCAGCACAGATGGACAGAGGATGTGTAAATCACATGCTGGGAGGTGTGCTTATGGCCTATGGCTGCATAAACAAAGTGATTTGACTCCTAATTGGAAGATAATTGAGCAGTTAGACTTTTGTTTGATGGTACAGTTTTGGTGTATAGATAATGCCACATGATCTATACATTAAAACTGCTTCATCAAGCAAAAATTGTTTTGGTGACTAAAGTGTCCCTTTAATATTATTTGTCTCAAAACTCCCTTTGCTGATTTGCAAAACTCATAATTCATTGTGTTAATTTGGATGGGGAAGGCACAATCTTCAGATATGTTTCATGTTGAATCTACAAATTTGCTTAGAAGTACAAATGTGAATCCAGGATTGTAATTCACACTGACCCTTTAATATGTATCAAGTCAATCAATTAGATTCTGTACATAAATACAGAATAAGACTTTGCGGTATGATCTGGCAAAACACATTGCCAAATGTACTGTCAGACGTGCTTATACCATCTGAGATCCTAAGAAAGGCAATTATATTTATCAAATCTGAATGAAAATAATGTCTTCATGCAGAAGGTGCAAATTTAGAGAAAATATGCCAAATTATTTCAAACACCTAATTTCAGTGCAGAGAAATTCTTACTGCATCCTATCAGATGCGTTTAGTTTACAAATCCCCTTGAAGTGTACCTGTCATAAATAAAACAATGTATAGTGGCTCTGCATAGAAAAATAACATTCAATCTATACATTTCTAGCCAATGCAAAAAATATAAAAGATGTGTTACCAACAGTAACATGTTCCTCAGCACCTACGTTTCATAGAGTCTGGCATACAGCCACTAGAGGCAGCCTTAGTTTCTCTAAAACTGTAATGATTTACATTGCAGGACTAATGGGGACAGGGACAATACACCTAGACTACTTCAATGCGATGAAGTCGTCTGGGTCACTATAGTCTCCCTTTAACCCCTTCCCGACCAATGACGTACCAGGTACGTCCGCGAAAAAAACGGTCGGTAACAACTGCGGACCTGGTACGTCATTTAGTAAATAGCCACTTACCTGATCGCTGGCGATCCCCTGCCGGCAATTTCGATCCTGGGGTCTACCTGGGAGCTCAGGCAGACCCCCACTGCCTGATCCTGCCCTCCCAGGCCATGTGATTGCGGGGTCCTCATCTCATGGCTGGAATAGCCGGCTTGTGCAGTACCTGCAAAAAAAGTTTCACAAGTTATTAAAAGTTTATAAAGTACATAAAAAACACTAACATTATATATATATATATATATATATATATATATATATACACACACATGCATACATATATAAAATACAGAATCCAGCGCACTCGCTTATTCACTAAACAATGATTATAAATCTTAGAGATTGTAATATTTTTATTTAAAAACACCTCACCTAGGCAAAAAATAATGGGGGTTTAGTTACATTATATGATCATATATTGCATAAGCCTGCCACAACGTCAATGTACCCCATTCTTGGCAGGTCCTACTCTAGCAGCCAAATGCTTGCTCTTATGAGATTAATCCACTTACTTGGGAAATACTTCCTTACTGGGACTCTCTGCAAGTCAAGGCTAAATAGGGTCCTGGAATGAGGCACCTGTGACAGGAAGGGGTGCAAAACCAAGGAGTTGGCCCATTAGGCTGCTAGAGTAAGACCTGCCAAGAATGGGGTACATTGACATTGTGGCAGGCTTATGCAACATATAATCATATAATGTAACTAAACTCCCATTATTTATTGCCTAGGTGAGGTGTTTTTAAATAAAACTATTACAATCTCTAAGATTTATAATCATTGTTTAGTGAATAAGCAAGTGCGCTACACTTAGATACACTTAGAATGACTATATATATATATATATATGTATATATATATATATATATATAAAAATAAATAAATTAATTGAAAAAATGAAGAAAAAAATGTGACACTCACAGCACCCTCACACACACACACACACACACACAGAACTTCTGACACTCTCAGCACCCTCACTCAAACACAGCACCCATCACTAACACACAGCACACACACTGCACCCCTCGCACACACAGCACCCTTACCCACACAGCACCCTCACACACACACTCTGCACCCCTTTTACACACACATTACACCCCTCACACACACACACACACACACACACACTGCACCCTCACACATACACACTGCACAATACTCTTTCCTGGCATTTTTGGCTCTTGGCTCCTGGTATTCCATCTATGGAGACACCAGAGGCAAATTTCAAGCAAACACAGTCCAAGCATGTTATTAAATTTGCTTGTGCTGTGCAGAACAAATACAGGGCCTTTTTCTCTAGAGCTCTTAAGGAGAGGAGAGTTCTGTGCATGGTCAGCCCTGGAAGAGCATTGAACCAACATGCTCACTTTGAGATAGGGTGTGCTTGTCATTGGTGATGACAAAACACACCCTATCTGGCCCTGACCCCTTTTCAGTGGGCCGCTGTAATTTAAATTTGTCCGGCCCTGCCTGTGTCACACACATTATTTGCTATACATGCCGACGTCCTGTCCTTTGCAGCTTCTATCTTAAAGACGGAGGAAACATACATTTGCTGGCAGTTTTAAAAGCCCAATGTATATTTTTAGTGTACAACTACATGGAGATGATCTTATAACCCAAATACTGCCTGGATGCATTAACCATTTATTTTTAAAAGGCAATAATTTGCTTTTGTGCTGTTGGCATAGAGATACACGTAGAATGTATAGTGTCCTCTCAACCTTCTATTTCCATTCTGCTAAATGAGGCATTCCAAAAATACCTAAGAAACAACAAATGCATTTACTGGTGTTTTTGCTAGTATAAAGTGTAGTTTAGATTTTAATATGTCACTGGAGTGTTCTTCTGTCATGTAGTTAATAGCATCACATAAATGAAATGCAATTGTTGACCTATAATAATCAAATTAATGTACAGTTGTGAGAAGACATATCCTCGGGTAGACAAAGTGAAGTGCAAGCTTTTAGGACTTTGTATGTATTTGATTTTGTTTATCGTACAATATTATTGACACTCTGGAGTTATATTTGTATCTGTTTATTCTATAAATGTATATGCTGTATGCAAGCATAGATATTTTAGATTTAAATTAGTAACTCTGTAGCAACATTACTGATGGATCAGCTATTGCAAAACCAGTGAAATGTTGTTGTTAATAGTGCTACCTTTAGAATTCTAGTTTCCTTATTATTTATTTTATTCTTATTTTTCCCCAATGAACTGCAGGATGCTTTGTGTTAATGTAGTCTATTGCTTAGTAAGTTGGTCATTATTTTTAGTTGGTGTTTACTTATTTACTTACTTTACTTAAATGTGGTGCTAAAGGATTTGACTTCAAATAGAATATTGAATTTTCAATAAGTGTTGCAAATGTTTTAAGCTGATAAATATAAGTGACTTATGTTAATTGGATACAAAGGAATGTTAAATATAAGCAAATATCAAAAGGTTCTTCATTAAAGTTGGAATCCAAAGTGAATTTCAAATTTAAGGCCGAACTAGCTGAAAAATTTTCGTAATCAGTTCTGCTTTTAGTTCTGCTACTCGGACCTTAAATTAGAAAATTCCTTTGAATTCTCATTTTAATAAATAAACCAGTTAATATTTTCTCTTGATTGAAAGTCATTAACATTTGCTAAACTGAAACATTAAATCATGATTACATTGGATTCAAACCAGTTTGCCATTTTTAATTATTGATTTATTCATCGCAAAAGAAATAACAAATGTTTTTGCTGAGTGGTAACCCCTAAATCTTACTGTAATGCAGTTTATTGTATTTTACATTAATCGTTAAATTAGAATATGATGTGATGTGTAGTATATACTTTTTTTGTATTTCATACCACTAGTTACTCATTCCTCTTCCATACAACTCTGGCACTTTTAGATGCGGCTGAAAAACAATCTAGATGAAGTTACAGCAGCAGGGACATGCCAAGACCATGCCATCGAGACTCACAGAAGCTGGATGCAGCATGGAGGTGACATGTTCTTTTTGAGGAAAGGGTTGGAAAGATGTGAAGTGGGGAGTAAGTGGTTTGCTGGTTCTATTATACAGTATATACTGTATACATACATTAATATATTACACAGGCATCCCCAAGAACATATTATATAAATGTTACTGTCTATACAAAGGTATGGTAACATTTCCATACACATATGGAGTTATGACAGCATGCTCATAGAAAATAGGACCACATATAAAAAAATGGTGCAATCAGCATGGGACTTAATGGATGTTGATTTCATTTGTTTCTATGACTGCTTCGTTTTTAAATCTGTATGAAGCAAACAGCAGGGAAAGAAGTGGAATGTTACTTTTAAGTTTCTGTTCCCACTGTTATACTACCCTTCTCTTGGAAATTCTATTTGGGACACTTTTATAAATTACCCCATAAACACAGTGTAAAAGTTTGAAAAAAATATATATTTATTCTCAGTAAGACAATTTTATATAAAGTGAACCCCATTTAAAACCAACAGCATATTTATATAAGGAATTAAAGAACTAAAGCAAATGCTTATTAAGAATAAAGTTCAAATATTATCTCCACTTAAATAACCAGTGTCAAGAAATGTATGATAAAAGTGTTATAAATACAAATAATATATACAGATGTTATTGAATAATATGGAAATATGATTTATTTTAATGTATTAATCAGAATAAATATGAGCATTAATCTGTATTTCAAATCACTAAATGCATTTTAGTCCTAATCTAATTACAATATTACATAATAGCATATTGTTACATTAAATGTTTAATCAATGCAAATATGTGTATTACAAGTTCTGCATACTATACTCATAGGCCACTTATGGCTAGTAAGAAAAAGTGATTGTAGTTTTTTCTATATCAGTAGAAAATCATTAAAATGTCAAAGATTGACTTATTCTAGCTAAAACTCTTTCTAGTTACCTTGAAATACAAAATTATCATATGATTATATAAAGTAGACTGTGCTCTGTGTAAAAAAAGGTGCATTAAAAACTATACAGGAAACACTGGTTTTACAGCTGCTACTACACTAATGTGCATGCAAAAAAAAAAAAAAAAAATAGGGCTTGGGGATAAAACCCACCACCTGTCCCCAAAGTGGTGCACTAGATAAAATATACACACTTACCCCTATAAAAGCACTAGGATGTGTGCAAATCCAGTGCTATACATAGGGAGAAAGTATATAGTCTAATAAAAGTGATGAGTGAGAGAATAAATGGATAAATCCACAATGATCAGAGTCAAGCAGGACATGCTCAAATCACAATAGAAAATCCTCCGACTGAGAAACGCATATCGGACATTTTTATATATGCTTTTTTTCTTTTTTATTTGTTTTTAATGTTATAAATTGACCTTCATTGGAGTCCCCAAGTCCTTCTGGCTCCAAATGCAATCTGCCTCTTACAAGAATGGTTGTTCTCCCTTGAGTTGGTACATCAACTAATATACCCAGAGCGCTACGGAATCTGTTTGTCAGGATTAGTAGTTGATCCAGCACGTAGTATTGTGTCACACAGAGGACTAATAGGTAATGTATTACCGGGCATTCGAATGGCAAAGAATAGTCAGGATACTTGCCGAGGTCAGGGGACATAGAACGAGACACAACGATAAGGGAAAGCCAGAAGTCAGGGATACCAGAATACAGGGAAGTCAAATGAAGCCAAAGTCAAAAAACAGAAAATTAATTCTCCTAATGATATGGAACAGACCAAGGAACCTGGGGGCAAGGTACCTAAACGCGCACGCACACACTGACTGGCTCTCACACACACACACACGCTCTGACAGGCTCACATACACACTCATGCTGACAACAGGCTTGCACGCACACACTCTGACAGGTGCTCACACACACTCTTGACAGGCTCTCGCACACACACACACACACACACACATACACACATACAGACACTCTGACAGGCTCTCTCTCACACACACATACAGATACTGACAAGCTCTCTCACACACACACTCTGACAGGCTCGCTCACTCTGACAGACTCGCTCACTCTGACAGCGCACACACACACACTGACAGGCTTTCTAACAAACACACACACTGACAGGCTCTCTCACAAACACAAACACAGTCTGACAGGCTCTCTCACAAACACACACACAGTCTGACAGGCTCACACACAGACACTCTTGACAGACTCACACATTTTTGTTTGAATTGAAACCCACTCAGCCTCCTTACCTTTGGGAGAGCTGAGTGAGTCTTTCCTGGGGTCCAGTGGGGCTGCACTCTTCCCGTGTGCGAAGGAGCAATACTCTGCCTGTAGCTCCTCTCTGCTCCCTCGCGCTCTGTAATGATGCCGGGGCCAGAATGACATCATATTCCGGCTCCCGACATCACTACACAGCGCGAGGGAGCAGAGAGCAGATGCAAACAGAGTACAGCTCCCTTGCGTGCTGCTCATAATGCTCGGGCGGCCGCCTCCATGTACCCGTGGGCGGGCGGCATCCTCCATGTACCCGTGGGTGGGCGGCATCCTACATGTACCCGCGGGCGGGCGGCCGACCTCCATGTACCCACAGGTGGCGTCAAAGCTCCCTCCCACACTAACTAGAGAGCTGGCAAATCCCAGACGCCAGGGTGAAATTTCTAGTCGCCGTGGCGATCTGGCGCCTGGGATTTGTCGAGCCCTGCCTTAATAAATCTCTGGTTATAATTTGCAAACCCAATGAACCTTTGAATGGCTTTTAGTCCATTGGGTAGTGGCCAATGTAGGACTGCTTCAAGTTTCTGAGGATCCATCTGAAATCCAGAGGCAGAAATGTTATACCCTAAAAACTGTACTTCTGTTTGATCAAAGAATTTTTTTTCCAGTTTACAATAAAATAGATTTTCCAGTAAGGTTTGCAATACTTGTTTGACATGTTTGTGATGAATATGAAGGTCAGGGGAATAAATAAGGATATCATCTATATAGACTAGGACAAATTCATAGATATAATCTCTGAGTACGTCATTAATAAAATCTTGGAACACAGCCGGCGCATTTCACAACCCGAAGGGCATCACAAGATACTCATAATGCCCATTTCTGGTATAAAATGCTGTTTTCCACTCATGGTTTTCCTTAATCCTTACCAAATTGTACGCACTCATGAGGTCAAGTTTAGTAAAGACTTTAGCACCCTGGAGTCTGTCGAACAATTTGGAAATGATGGGAATGGTGGAGGCATTTTTAATGGTGATTTTGTTCAGTGCTCTGTAGTCAATACATAAAGGTGGAGGTAACTCACCATCTTTTTTAGACACAAAAAAGAATCCTGCACCAGCAGGCGAGTTTGATTTACGTATATGATCCTTACTTAAGGAGTCTTTGATATACTCCTCCATTATTCTACTCTCTTGTGGAGATAAAGCATATACTGCTCCCTTGCGTGGCATAGCGCCAGGTAGTAGGTTTATGGAACAGTCATATGGTCTGTGAGGAGGTAGAATATTGGTCTGAGTTTTGCTGAATATCTCCTTAGCCACCCAGTATTATATGGGATCTCCGGGGGTTTGGCCATATTAGTGGGTAATGTAATGATCCCCACTCTCTTGATAATGTGTAACATACACCTCTCAGTACAATCCTTGCCCCATTCCAATATTTCCCCATTAGCCCAGTCAATATGAGGATTGTGCTTACTGAGCCAAGGAAAGCCTAATATGATAGGGCAAGAAGGAGACGCAATAACTTGGAATGTTATGTCTTCCTTATGTAAGGCACCAATGGAAATGTTAATGGGCAAGGTTTCGTGGGTAATTAAGGGTTGAGAGAGTGGTCTCCCATCAATAGCCTCAACGGCTATTTTTTTTTACAAAATGAACATCGATGAAATTTCCTGCTGCACCTGAGTCCATCAGGGCCTTGCATGAAAAGTTATTTTTGTTACATTTGATCGTAATATCGAGGAGGAACCTATTTTTGTTATTCCCAGAGGACATATCCACCACACCTAAGACCTGTCCCCTTAAGGTTCTTAGGTGCGGAAGTTTTCCAGACGTATGGGGCAAGCACTCCTCATATGTCCTCTTCTACCACAGTATAGGCATAGGCCCTCTTTTCTCCTATATTGTCTTTCTGTCTCTGACAGTCCAGTGAGCCCCAACTGCATAGGTTCTGTTTCGGACTGAATAAGAGGTTGAGGAACGATAGGTCTGGAGAAACGAGGTGCCAGTGACACAGCCATACGTCTGGTTCTATTTCTGGTATTTTCTCTAGTTCTTAATCTCTTATCAATCTGCATTACAAATGTTATGAACTCATTTAATTTTTTAGGTAAATCTTTGTCCAGAAAATTCTCGTCCAGAATTGCTTCGGATAATCCTTTTTTAAATGCAGAGATTAACCCGCTATTAGTCCAGTCTACCTCAGAAGCCAAGGTGCAAAATTCTATGGCATAATCTGAGACAGACCAGTTCCCTTGCTTGATATGCATTAGGGCAATGGAGGCGTCAACCTCCCTGCCTAATGGTTCAAACGTCAATTTGAATTCTGCAAGGAATTCCTGGTAATTATATGCAATACTCCTATTACTCTCCCATAACGCATTGGCTTCATCAGGTAACCAATCTTAGCTCTATCCATGGGGAAAGATCCCGGTGAGGCCTCGAAATGATACTCAATTTGATTCAGGAATCCCCGGCATTCATTAATATTACCATCAACATGCGGGGGAGGAGATACGGACATAGTAGGTGCCTTATGTACAATAGGTGGAGGTACACTAGGCAGAGGTGACGCAGTCGGAGAAGCTGCAGGTTGCAGAGGCGCTGTTCGAGTAAGAAGCGTACTGAAGGCCTGGGCAAATTGATCCATACGGTGATCATTCTCCTCTAGCTTTCTCTCGCAAGTGCTGACAATTCTACAGGATCTATGGCCATGTCGTAATGTCAGGATTACTAGTTGATCCAGCACGTAGTATTGTGTCATACAGAGGACTAATAGGTAACATATTACCGGGCCTTAGAATAGCTGGAGTTAACACACCAAAGAATAGTGAGGATACTTCCGAAGGTCAGGGGACACAGAACGAGACACAACGATAAGGGAAAGCCAAAAGTCAGGGATACCAGAATACAGGAAAGTCAAACGAAGCCAAAGTCAGAAACCAGAAAATAAACGCTCAGGAACACACTCTCGGACAAACACCGGGGAAACCATGACAGGGCAATGAGAAAAAATAATTTTGTGCTTAAATAAGTGCTTTACATTTCTGACTGGCCGAGAACGGCCTTTGACACCAAAACGCGCTCGCCAGCGTCATTATTGACGTGGGCGGACTTGGGGGTATAATTTGGTGTGGATGCACAGCGGCCGGCGTCCATTAACATGTTGCAAGAGTTATTTGTACAGATGCACGGCCGCTGGGCGCAAATACCGCAAGGTGAGGAGGAATATGTTACACTCTTGGCGATATATAAATTTAAATAATAAATAATAATGTTTCCATAGGCTCTGGTAAAGGTGAGCAGTACCTATACATTCTACGTACATATTTCTATCATTTGGCCATGGGTGTCCGCAGGAATTTTTCCAGGGGGGGGTGAGGGGAGCATAATTGTAATGACATCCATTGGCTCCTTTTTGACGTGTCATGAAGGGGAGGGGCATAGTCATTATCACACAAAATAAGGGTGAATAGTGTTTTCACAACTATGGTGTCAGGAATACATGTTTGTATTCCTGACACTATAGTGTTCCTTTAAGCAAATTAAAGGAACGTTCTGGTCATCATAAAAACTACATCTAAATGAAAATGCTATGATGCCAGTAGGCCCGTGGGTGCTGTCTTTCCTTAAAGGGGTTAAACCACTCTCAAATGGTTTAACCCCAAAGGCTTCCTTCAGATCTCCAGGTCGCTCAGTGGTATTCGGCTTCTGAAACATAGTGTCAGGAAGTGCAGATTGACGTCAGGCATTGGTGCAGCTGATTGGTTAAAGTGATCAGCTGACGCTCTAAGCCAATCGCTAGTTTCCGGTTTATAAAAAATGTTTAACTTTTTTATAAATGGGGAGCTACAGATTGGCTTAGAGTGCCAGCTGACCGCTCTAGCCAATCAGCGACACCCCTACCCAGTGGCACTCTGTGCTTCCTGACACTCAGTAAATAAAAGTGAACACATTAACACTGATATTTTTTTTTTACCTGGGAAGATGAGAAGGTCCAAAGTTTCCCTGCCAAGCCCAGGTACCAATGCCTTATGATGTGTTGTCCAGAATAAAGTGGAGGGATCACTTCACTTGGCCTTCCTGCTCCAATTTCCTTTTCTTCTTCTTCATTTGACACTGTCTTCTCTCCTCCTTGGTTCCTTCTGCTACTTTACCTTTCTGCTCCTTTCTGCTTCTTTTGCACCCTTCTGCTCCTTTCTCCTTCTGATTCTTTCTGCTCCTTTACCTTTGTGCTTCTTCTGTTCCTTCCTGCTCCTTGCTGTCACTTCCAGCTCCTTGCTGTCCCTTTCTCCTCCTTGTAGACCCTTTTTGTTTCTGTCTGCTCCTTCTCCTTCTTTACCTTTGTGCTCCTTCTGATTCTTTCTGCTCCTTTACCTTTGTACTCCTTGTTGCCCCTTCCTGCTGATTTCTGCTCCTTCTCCTACTTTACCTTCCTGCTCCTTGCTGACCCTTTCATGTAGCCCCTTCCTCCTCCCCCCCAAGCCCTCACTTACCTGATCTGTAGGCTGTCTCTGCAGTCTGGGAGTTGCTGGCTTCTCTCTGTGCTGCTCTCCTGCGGACTCAGTCAGGAGAGAGAAGCAGGGATAAGATGTAGCTTCCTATCACTGCCTCTCTCCACACAATACTGGCCGGCGCTGGTATTACACTGTATTCTCAATCTGAAAAGAAAAATACCGGCACAAGTTGAAAAATCCAGGGGGCTGGGGGGGTGGGGCAAGTGCCCCTTTTGCCCCCTCCTTGCGGACACCCATGCATTTGGCTATATTACACTAGGAGCTTGGGCTTACTTTTCTGTTCTGTTTTAAGCTCAACTAAGTGGACAACAGAAGAGAGAAGGTGTCTACTGAGTATACTCCAGCTTTTGTGATTTGAGCCTGTTCTGTTTGGCTCTAATCCATGTGAATTTGCCCACTTATTCTCTCACTCACCCCATTTTATTGGACAAGTAACGCTGTATATATATATATATATATATATATATATATCCTGCATCAGTATTATGCATTGATATACAGGTAGAAAGAGAAACGTAAACTTTAAAACGTATTTCTCCAATATGAAGGACTGTACACTAGGACATCTAAATATACAAAAGACAGTTTTATTTTATGAAGAAGTGCAACAAAACCCACTCAACATTTTTAGCCCCATTACCTTGACACCTTGTGGAAGTCAGGTAAGGGACACAAATGTTGACTGTCTGTTTATGTTCTTATGTTTAAAATAAAGTAGTTATTTTGTTTATTTTTAAAGAGACACTGCAGTCTCCGAAAGCACTTAAACTTACTGAACAGTCAGGAGGGCTTCCTAATTCAGCTAGAGTAATCATTCAATGATACGTTTCCCTATTAATCGTTCAACGATGAGTTCACCCATTATATTGGGCGATTGCCAGATTTGACTGGTGCATTCAAGGCAATTGGCGTGTATGCCCCATTTTTACCCAGACAGGAAGAAAGACTGTTGTCATTGACAGGCTCCCGGAGTTGGAGTGGAGCAGTGGCAAGTGTGAACTTGCCGTTGGAGAAAAGGATAAGTAATTTTTGGGAGGTTTCTGGGTAGGGCATCTATCATTTACAGGCTTTCTCCAAAAATTAGAATAGAAAAATGTCCTATGAGTGCTCTCCTCATTGAATAAGTCACAGGGCCATAGTGTGCCATCAGGGCAACACTAGTAAGACTGGGAGGCAGGCAAAAGCAGTTAAGTTACTATAGATGTGTTAAAAATTTTTAATGTTAACTATTTCCACCTGAATAATGCCATTCTGATTTTTATTTTGTGAAATAGTTTTATGCAAATAAACCTGTATGTTAATGCAAGTGTATATAAATATTTGTGTATATAAACCTGTATGTTAACCCAAGTGTATATAAATATATTTGTATATATATAACACTTTAAATACAATCTAATGTTTACAATATATAAACATGTAAATAGTATTATAACATACAAATCTCGCCTTCAAAATTTCTTGAGGGCTGCACCGTTCCTGTGGAACTCGCTTCCCTCCTCCGTTAGATGCTCACCTAGTCTCCACTCCTTCAAAAAATCGTTAAAAACTCACTTCTTCATAAAAGCATATCAATTAAACTTTTAATAGCTCCTAAATGATTTCTCTTCTGCAACTGTCCCTAGTCTAATACTATCCTTACCTTTTTGTGTCATTTTACCCCACTCCCTCTAGCATGTAAGCTCATTGAGCAGTTACAACTACATGTCTGTTCGTCCACCCATTGTAAAGCTCTGCGGAATTTGACGGCGCTCTATAAATATCATAATAATAATAATATATTACAATATATCTGTATATATGCATGATACTCTCAGAAATACCAATTAAAGGGGCACTATAGGCACTCAGACCATTTCTTAGTGAAGTGGCTTGTGTGCCATGCTCCTTTCATTTTAACTTGCCCACTAGAACGGCTTCCACCCCAGTAGCCGAGTTAAACTTGGCTATTCAATCAGATAGTCGCATAAAGACCATTTAAATGGGCGCAGTGTGGCATTCATACGCATTAGCCTCCCAATGCTTTCTTATGGGAGAGGCTTAGATTGGCTGAGATCATCAAGATTGATGTACTTTGAACACCTGACAAGGTAAGTGTCTAATGTTTTGTAAACTGGTGACAAATTACAAGTGGATGGCTCTTGGGGACTCTTGGCTCCATAACCACTAAAGTGCACTGTAGTGTTTATGGTGCCTAGAATATCCCTTTAATAAAACAAATATTTAAATAGAAGCTGGGTGCCAAAGTATCAAAAGAAATAACAATAACAGTATACATTAACAATATATAATATATATAACTGATTTATTTCCTTCAAACTCTTATGCCGAACAGTCTATGCCAGATTATTTAACTGTAAATTCTCAGAACACCTTTTGTGCTTTATTGAAGTCAACAACCTTCTTGTAAGGGTTGGTCTGTTGACTTATACATTTAGTTGTTCTATACTCTTGAAAATTCTACTTTTTCTCAAATCTTTTTCCCACTCCTTCGACTCCTTTGTGATTTTTTTTGTGTCTATTTATAATAATTGGCACCATACAAAAAATGCAAATTAAATAGCTAATCATTCAACATTTTGCCGATAAACATTCATGGAGTGATATTCAGTTTTCTCTGAAATGAAAAATAGTGTTTATTTAAAAAAAGGTATTTTTGAGATCTGGTAGAAACTGAGTTTCCATGGTAATCACTTAAATGATGAAACTAAAGTAAAAGAATGATAAAGAAAACTGTATCTGTGCTTACTTAAATAAAATTTCAGAACATGTCAACCAACTTTTAAATATAACTAAATTTAAACAAAATACATACATTTTATATTGCTAAGAACTAGAACATATTGGGGACTTACTCTAGACCTTAAAAACATAGCAAACATTAAACTACTTCTTTCATCTCTACACTTCAATATACTTTTTTGTTATAGAGCATAAGCTGGCATTTGACCCATACAAAGCTGATATCACACCTTCCAACATTTCATATGAACAAAAACCTACATTTTACATTTATTGGGGTGTGAGAGGGCATGTGACCAGCAGTGGGGGCTGGTATAAGACAGATTAGGTGACTTGTTAACAATAATTTAGGCAACTAAAATATAATTTAATTCACACAGCATGATGTCTAAACACATTTATTGTAGTTTAAAGACACATTGCTGTGAGTCTTATTGCCGTGGAGCTCTGTTATTCACTCAGATAAACCAACCAATTGAAAAGAAGGACAGGATAACTGAGATCAAAATAGGGACTATTCATTCTAATTAAGAAGACTTGAGAGGTTTGCAATATGTGTTTTGTTACCAGGCAGGAGAGGATGAATTAAATGATTTACCAAAAACAGGTTAACAAAAAGCCAAGTTTATTATATGATTTTAAAAGGATAGAATCTCTGTTGACTAATTATTTTTTAGATGTTGCTCCATCTCCTAGAAATCTGTGGTTCTAATGCTTTGAATAAATTATTTGTAGCCTTTGATGTGAAACCATATGAGTGTTAAGAATTGTACAGTCTGAGCATTTGGACTTTGGAAGCTGCTGAGATTTTGTTGATGGCTGATACACCCACAAGGAATAGGAGAGCCAGACTGCACTGATAGACACATGGACAGACTGGATAGGAAAATAGATATGACAGGATGGACTGGAGCACTTCTTGGCTGGCGGTATACCGAGGAAAGTATTTGTATTGATACTGGGTTGGAAAATATAGACACTGTGTGTGGAGATAAAGCTAAATCTCAGACTGCTGTTAAAGCATAGCGGGAGCCTAGTCAGACTTGCTGAAATATTGAATTAAAAGGTAGCCAGTCCCTAATATGCACCGTAGAGTATTGCTACAAACAGAGCTAAGTCAAGAGGCTTTTTAAAGGGGCACTAATAGTGACCAAAAAAACTTAGCTTAATGAAGCAGTTTTGGTGTATAGATCATGCCACTGCAGTCTAATTGCTCAGTTCTCTGCCATTTAGGAATTAAATCACTTTGTTTATGCAGTTGTAGTCACACCTCTTTGCATGTAACAATACAGCACTGCCGATTGTGCAGGAAATATCACTGAGAGGACTGGCACCAGGACACTTCGCTGAAATATTTTGGCATACAAGATGGTCAAATTTCCAAGGCAACTTCCCCAGTGCTTTGATGTGTTTGCACATACAGCAGTGTTCTTGGCATGCTTCCCTATGTAGGAGGCCGGCCAAAATGTCTGTGAGCCTGGTATACTTGATGTCAGGTTTTCTTATCCCTTCAGTGGGTGTCCTGCCTACTTTCCAGGCAAGCCCGACTCACATTCCAATTTCTCCGTCACAAAGTGGGTAGGTATGCCACTGGATACCTCCAGATATATGTAGATATACAGTTAAGTCCAGGAATATTTGAACATTGACACAATTTTCATAATTGTGGCTCTGTACACAACCACAATGGAGTTGAAGTGAAACAACCGAGATGCAAATGAAGTGCAGACTTACAGCTTTAATTCAAGGAGTAGAACAGAAATATAATTATGTTTATGAATGCATACATTTTTATACTTAGAGAAATTAACACAATCATAAATAAAATGTTAATTTTGAATACTTTGTCAAGAATCCTAGGTTGCTTTCATTGTCCATCTATAAAGTGAAGCGTCGTCCAATCAACTTCGCTGAATTTGGCTGAATCTAAGCAGACACTATATCCCTATACACTTCGGAATTCATCCGGCTACTTCTGTCATGTCGTAGATAAACACTAGTGACCCTGTGCCATTGGAAGCCATGCATGCCCATACCATCACACTGTCTCCACCGTGCTTTACAGATGATGTGGTATGCATCGGATCATGAACCGTTCCAAGCCTTCTCCATACTTTTTTCTTCCCATCATTCTGATACAGGTTGATCTTGGTTTCATCTGTCCAAAGAATGCTGTTCCAGAACTGGGCTGGGTTTTCTAGATTTTTTGGGCAAAATCTTATCTGGCCTTTCTATTCTTGAGGCTTATAAATGGTTTGCACCTTGTGGGAAAACCTCTGTATTTATTCTTATGAAGTCTTCTCTTTATGGTAGACTTGGATAATGATATGCCTACCTCCTTGAAAGTGTTCTACACATGACTGGATGTTGTGAAGGGGTTTTTCTTTACCATGGCAATGATCCTACGATCATCCACCATTGTTCACCAGTTTGTTCCTTTTTTCTCTGAATGTCCCAAACTGTTGATATGGCCACTCCTAATGGTCCTGCTATCTCTCTTATGGATTTATTTTCATTTGCAGCATAAGGGTGCTATAGACACATACACAAACTTACACATACTCAGACACATATGTAAAAAAAAAAGCACACTGAGAAACAGGCTGACAAGTATATACATCTACACCAACACTTAAACACATAAATACACACATATATGCACACAGAAGCGTGTACATAAAGACACTGGGGGAGGTTTGTAAAAGTGTTGATTTCTAAAACATGGTCTAAAATACTAAAAGTGGGCCAATTACTAATTAAATCAGTAGAACCAGCATTTCATCAGTGATAATTTTATATTTTTTGATAGAAATTGTGACGCTTTATTCAAGTTGTCTCTTTAGATGGTGTTTTTAACTTTAATCTTTAATGTCCAGATAACAGGCAGAATGACACAATGTTAGTTGTAAATAATTATTTTCAAGTGATTTTTACATCTTGGTTTTTGGAATTTGCAATATCAAGATATTGAAATGTAAATTGCATTTTTTGGGAAATCATACTGGAACACTGTGATCTTGTGAAATATATCAATATGTAATAATGAAAAAAATCTGAAATTTATGAAAACATTCATGCATATTTCAGAAACCAGATTTCCATAACTGTCTCCTATATGCTTATAAACAATATTGGCTGTTTTTGTCTATCTCCTACAGTTTTGCCAAGTTGATTTTGATGGCTAATCTGCCCAGTGGTTGCAATAAAGAGATTTGAATGTGTGCTGAAAAGTGAAATCTCAGCAATCAGACTGTGACAAGAAAAACAAGAGATATAAAATAAATCACTGACCGAGAAACATTTTACTTTGTATTAGTTGAAAAAATGGGGCAGCATGACTTAATGCTCTACAGTTTGCATTCACACTATTTACAGTGTCCTCATGTGATTATTAAAAGAGACTTGGTATTGTCAACTAGAAATGTACTCCATTTATATTTGAACTGTCAGTTTTCTGGCAGCAATAGTTATCTTTCCCTCACCCGAGTGAACGCTATTAAAGTGCTCAATGATGTGGGTTCTGCAACCAGGGTAAACCTAAAATGCACTTACCCCTAGCACTTCAGGTGGGAATCCAGCAGTGGAAAAACAGGGCAAGGTCTCCCCTGAAGACAACTAAAATTTAGTTTTTTGATAAGCAACTCCTATTGATGTTTTTCCTGCCTTTGACCCAATATGATCATTGAATTCCTAGCATTGGGTATATTGTAATGTTTCTTGCCTGTGCTAAACTATTGTTTAATATATACATATATATCAGGTGGGAATCCAGCAGTGGAAAAACAGGGCAAGGTCTCCCCCGAAGACAACTAAAATTTATTTTTTTGATAAGCAACTCCTATTGATGTTTTTCCTGCCTTTGACCCAATATGATCATTGAATTCCTAGCATTGGGTATATTGTAATGTTTCTTGCCTGTGCTAAACTATTGTTTAATATATACATATAGCACAAGTAATAATACTAATAATAATTTCAAATAGGTTAATATCAAATGGTTTAAGAATGGTTTGGTGTATATGTCTTCCCAGCATTGAGGAACCACTCCACCATTGTACTGGTATTGTGAATTTAAAATGTTCACATTATCAGTGTCAATTTTACCCAACGTGGATGATATTGATTGACAGAGAGTGCAGGGGGGATAAGCCCAATACACTCAGCCAATCAATGTTGTTGTCACCACACACATCAATAAGATTGGTGTCTACCCAATTACCATGCAATTCTCGGCTTTCCAACCTACATTACAGACAGATGGCATTCCTTACTCATATACAGCAAAGGCATTTCTGGGCGATGTTTTTGGAGTCCATAGCTGTCGTAGATCTGCTCGAGATAATTATTTCACAATCACTCTTGTTGTTACGTGGCATTCTGATACCAGGAAGACATTACATAGCAGTATCTGCTGACTTCATTTCTTTATATGGCCCTAAGAACAGCGCTATGGAATTGGCTGGTACTCTATAAATAATAAAATAATAATAAGTAATGGATGGATCTATTTTTTGATTAGATTAATTTTTGGATACTAGAAAACAATTGGCAAGACATTACATGAACCGCTAAATTGGATGTTTGTTCATCAATATAAACAATATTAATGCATATTATGAATGGCAAATTAATCTAAGAACTCTAAAAAATTGTTAAAGCAATCCCAAATGAAATTAAGTAACAAGGGAAAAGAGCAAATAAAGAGGTTTTGTATCCAGAGCCTTCACTGCTATATAGATCAGAAGTGCAGATAATAATTAAGCCAATATGATACATAGTAGGAGAAAAATGTTCATTAACAGTGCAAGATTATTCTTTTTCAGAAAATATAGGACAAGGTACCTGCCAGATCTTTACAGAAATGTGTGCTATCCACTGAATTGCAGGTTCACGTTGTGGAAGCAAGAATGTATACGTTACTGCAAGTTCTGCAATTTATATACTGGGTGTCCTGTAATAGATTGATAGCGATAAACAAACTCATTCACATGTATCTTATAAAGTGGGGGAGGCACAGTATAGAGGCAATAAAGTAGTCAGATGTTTAAAAATATTGTTTGCAACACATAATTAATCAAAATGTGTGACTCCATTTAAAGATAAAGTTACCACACAATTCTGAAGTGTTACAAGATTTTTTTAAAGTACCAAAAAAATTCAATATTGTTTTTCTCACACCTGCTATTCAAAATGTTTTCTTTTGTAACAAAACATTTTGAATAATTGAATAATTGAAATTTTGATAATGAATGCTATTAAACATCTGTACTGTACGACAGAAACAAGTATGATTTCAATAATTACTTTTTAGACATTAGAACTTTTAGTGGCCATGCTAGAGGGGCACATCAAGCACAAGTATAATATATATTTCTTATATTGTGTTTGGGGCAAGGAGGTCATATTGCTGTCTGTTTTTTATAATAGAATCCATTCACAAAAAAATGCTGCAGTCTCAAGCCCAACATAGCTATTTATGAAAGTGAGAATTCAAAGTGAATTTCAAATACGAGGCCAGAATAGCCAAAATGCTACAGCTTAGCTGTCAGTTTGTTGTCAATTTCTTCTCTTTTTTACTTCAAAGGAAACCTCCAGGCACCATAACAACTTCATTGGAATGATGTTGTTATGGTGCCAGGGGTCAGAGACGCCTCTACTTGGCTGAAAAGTGTCGTCTGGCTCTTTAAGCCAATCAGTAGCTTCACATTCTCTGGACAGAGGTGCCTCTGATTGGCTGAGAGTGTCAGCTGACTCGCTAAGCCAATCAGTAGCTTTGCATTCACAAGTATATTTTTATGGATGGGGAGCTGACACTGTCAGCAAATCAACGACTGTCCAAGGCTTCCTGTTTAAAGAATCTGTGAGCAGCATAAGAATAGGGGAAGAGCTAAATGGCTCTGGAGAAAAGACAAACGGTCTAACCAGTAAACATAAGCCAATGCCCAGGACCCCCTGACACCATAACAATTTAATTCCAACTAAGTTGTAATAGTTCACAAATGTTTCCTTTAAAATTAGTGAATTAGTGAATAACCCTGTTGGTTTCTTAAAAAAATAAGAAAATGCTCCATAGTCATAAATCTTTGATGCCACGTATTAAGTACCATAGAAGAAGCATTCAAATTTATAATGTACATATTCCTATGTACTACCTGCAATTTCTATCCTCCAGTGCAACATATTACATATAGGTTTGTCTGTAGGGATAAAACTTGCACACTTAATGCTAAGATGCTGCAGGCATAAACTGATCTAAGTGTATTAGCACAATTAACCCAGAGCAGAAAGAATTCTATATGTGTATCTGTTCCACTGATGACGCAAATACCCGTCACCTGCATGCTGAAGGTGCTTTTCAGTAACCTTGAGATGTCACTATAAAAGACTGAAGGAACATTGGGAGGAAGCGCTATTCATTGTCCAATGCCTCAAGCTTTAGAGGACTTTCACTAACAAAATAAATTCCTCTAATCTTTATTCTAAACGGGCATTTTGTCCCATATTTCCCACAGTGAACATTTTTATAGGGATCTCTTTAAATGATCAGTTTATTTGTATAGGTAATTGACTTCCATGCCATTTGTTGACATGGATTTCCTTTGCTGTTCTCTGCTACCGATGTAAAATGCATTAAATCTCGTTTCTACAGTCAATGTTGAGTAGTCTTTTTTTATTTCTCAATATATGTAAGTTGACCTGTTATCAGTGATGGATTGATATGCACGTGCTTAATCACGGTGTGGAAATTTAAAAAAAAAAATCTACCTGTCCGAAAGGACTAAGGTGGTAGCCCAATCTACTTGTCCATCATGAAAATCTACTTGTACTGACACAAAATGTAAATTAGAACATTTGGGGACCCGACTTAAATTCATTCATTGGCAGTGTTATTCACTAAACTCTGAAATTTCCAAGATTAACTCTAAAAGAAAAAACCGAGGCCAAAAAACTGATCTATAAAAATACTCCACTTCAGCAATAGTCACAACAGGCTATTTTTTCCATTCGGATTTAATATTTAAAAAACTGTTTTAGTTTAGTGTCTCGCTCTCCTTCCTTTCCCATAGTGTGTGCGTGTTTTGGCTGTATGTAATATATGTGGTGTTTGCTGGCTGTATGTAATGTGTGTGCTGGCTGTATGTTGTGTGTGTGTGTGTGTGTGTTTCTGGTGTGTGCTGACTGTTTGTTGTGTGTGTGTCTGGTGTGTGCTGGCTGTTTGTTGTATGTGTGTGTTTCTGGTGTGTGCTGACCGGTGTGTGATGGCTGTCTGCTTTGTGTGTGTGTGTGTGTGTTTGGTGTGTGCTGGCTGTCTGTTGTGTGTATGTGAGTCTGGTTTGTAGTGTGGTATGTCCTGCATCTCTCACCCGGGCTAAATCTTTTCTAAAGTTTATCATGCACCAATATATGAAGCACATGCCTCAGAACGCAACCTGAATAATTACTGATCATGCATGCTGGGAGTCTGCAATGTGATCTGACTCAGTTGAGCGTACTAAAACCGCGGATTTAGCAACTACTGAGGTCTGCAAGTGCTAAAGTATAGTGATCATACGCCATGGCCCAAACACTGTCCTCTCAATAGCAGCCCTGCACTCTTTTGAAAAAAGGGAAATTGGGGGCACACCTGAAATATGCATTTCTAAGTGGTGGTGCTGCTGTAGGTAAGAAAATATATACAAAATACAGATTTGGGAACAGCGCACACTAAAAATACAGTTAAAATCACCTTTCTTAGAAGACATATATGGGGATTCAGTTATACCATATGGCCATATTGTGTTAAGCCCACTACATTGTCTTAGTACCAATATCTGTGGGTATTACACAAATTTTAAATGCATGACTTTCTGCTTCCAGATACTCTCTTCAATTTTTGCTTTCCCGTTGTCACCTATAACGGGGCACCAATAGTGGATGGGTGCTCAGCCCAATAAGAATCTGGTCTGGATTCCAAATCTACAGAGAAATAAGGGAAATTTGGGCCACACCAAGAACATGCATTTCTAGGTAGTGAGGCTGCTGTGAAGACCAAAAATATATACAAAATACAGATTTACAAGGCTACTTAATATCGCTTATCTTAGCAAACTAATATGGGGATTCAGTTACATCATATGACCATATTGTGTATAAACCCACCACTACATCACAGTACCCCATGGCAAGGCTAAACGCCCAAAACTGCCTGCCTGGCACCCGGAACTGCATGTCCTGGGCATCGAATGACACAAGTTCCACATCCATGGCTTAATCCATAAGTGAAATGTAACAAATGTCCCATGCATGAATTCTGACAGATGGTACCCAGGCGTGACTTATCACCACCAGCCAATAAATCTAGATTCCATCGACATCGGACAATACATGCCATGTCAACATCAGGATGTATGAAACTGGGAAAGAGAGGAGATGGAGGGATGTGATGGACTGAACATCACTGGTGTTGCTGGTCCCAGCAAACAAGGGTTATGTCAGCTTGGTGTGAATACATGTAAGACTGACTGGCAGCCCTCTGGCCGGCCCCTATCAGAGTTGCCCTCATGCAAAGCCCCTTTAATAGTAAAGTCACGCCTGCCTGCTATAAAACACATTATGCCATAGACATTGTGAAAGCACATCTAAACTCATTTCTGTTTTAATGTTTTTTTGTAAATATGTATATTTGTAAAACTGCTCAAATATGTATTTTCATGCAGGTTTAGTATGTTCAGATAATTTTTTATTTTTTATTTTTTTTAATGATATCTCTTCTTGGTCATTTCTGGTACATTATTATCCATGTTGAGAAGTCATTTAATTGCCTTTCAAATCTGAGTGCATCCATATTTTGTTATAGCTGGAACACAAAGCTGATGTATATTAAACTGTATTAATTGACTATAAAGTTCATGCCAAGGGCAGAATCAAGCAGGTGCATTTGTGTACAGGGCAATATTCCACAACAAAACACATTACCAGCACTTTGCATCTAATGAATAACAAAATAGTTTTGCACCTGTTTTATTTCTTCTTTATTCATATATATTTCCATCGTTATTCCCTTTCCTCAAATGAGTTAGAAACGGCCACTTTACTCAATAAAACAAAAATTAAGCTTCATCCAGTTCAATATACTAGAGTTCTGTCCACTTTATTCTCTCTGAAAATACCAGATTCTTGTTCTCATTTTAATACTTCAATAGCTCCAATATTCAAAATGATGTTCATCATAATCCACGGGACCTTGGCCAAGTCACCAAAGTATTTTCCCTTATCCAGTAGGTTGGCAACCTTTTTTATCCTACTGCATCAACACACTTTTATTTGTTTCCCCCTTTTTTAATTCTTTGGGATTGCCGTGAGAGTAGTATTGGTGCTTCAGTGAAACCATACATTTCAGGCAGCCGTTTGTTCAATGCTCTTATTAACTGGTAGACACTTTAAATTAATAGTCCTCCACGTAGTCTTTGGTGGTGTGCTCTTATCAGCATTCCTTCTTTCTTACATAACATGGAACATGATCTTTCATCGCATGACCATGCTAGACCATGCCACCCGCTGACAATATTTAGTACATGGCTATCATAGTATTACTAAGTGAATAGAGTAATGCCCTAGATAATATTTTTACCAAGACATAAATAATATCTCTTTGTGAAAAATTGAGTGCATAGTGGGTTTATACCAAAGAGTTTATAATAGCAAGTGGAGTTATCCGTTTATTTTATATGGAGATAATAGAAGCTTAAAGAGACACTATAGTCACCAGAACCACTACAGTTTAATGTAATGGTTCTTGTGTTTATAGCCTGTCCCTATAGGCTTTTCAACATTTGCATTGCTGCCTATATCCCCCCTAGTGTTAGTCAGACACTAAATAATATGCATGCAGATGCATTCAATGTATCTCTATAAGGAGATGCTGTTTTGCAACGCATGTGCCACAGCCTCCCAAGGCTTTCCTATAGGAAAGCATTGGATTGGCTGAGATCATCAAGATTGATAATCTTAGCCACGGAGGCAGAGCAAGGTGGGGCCAGGCACAATGAGACCGGCGCTGCATGGGAGAAAAGGTAAACTTACATTTCACTGCTCTAACTCAGGGGGGGGAGGGTGGGGGGGGGGGAGAGGCGGGTCCTAAAAGCCCTATGGTTTCAGGAGTACACATCAGCGCTATAGTGTCAGGAGTGCATATTTGTGTTCCTGACACTATAGTGTTCTCTTAACAAGAGACAGGCATGAGTGATGTACCTATATATTAACTTTTCCTTCCTATTAGTGCTTTAATAGATGCCCTTTAATAACTCGCTGGACTCCCAACCTTTGGCACTATTCCTGTTTGCTTGTCAAATGCCATGTTTGTTAGGTCTAAATGTGTTCCATTTGAACTGCGAACACATTTGCACTTGATCTGAAAGTAGTTTCTGATGTAGTTTATTGATTCCTGCCATGTGGCAAAGCTGTTGTATTTTCACTGTAATTAAAATCCAATACCAGAAGTGATAAAATGTAAGGGGCTTTTAGCTGAAGCTGTTTCTCTTTTGCTCAGTCACTGAGTTACATCAGCATTAAGTAAATGCCTATTCATTAATCCTGCGTCTCTCTTAAGGAAAATAACACTCTCTCTTATCCCGCTGTGATCTTTCTTTCCCACTTACAAGTTATTTTCTTTTGCAAATCTGAAACATCATACTTTTCCCTAGATGCTCAAAGCAGACTTTTTTTTTACATGCTTCCCAAATGAAACAAATTCTAATTATTAGTCATTATTTCAAAGGCACAGACATACTTGAGGGGAATAGTGATTAAACTTTCAGCTATAACCAACATAAGAGGTAGTTTATGCTCTGCTCGGATAAGCTTACATTTTAAGGGAATAGCTGCATTTCAGAGACAGACTAAGCAAGGTATAAAGAGGATTGAGCCATGCCAGGAACACGCTAGCACACACAGATATATCAAAACATGAAAACTTTATTCATCCATTTAGCTTGTTACGAAGACAGAAGGAAGAATGGCTCTTAAAGCCTAATTTCTTTATTATTACATCATAATAACTGTGAGATTTAAAAAAAAATAAAAAATTATTAATGTCGTTTTTTTTCGAATAATGTTTGGGTTAAAAGTTATACTTACAGTATAAAGCGTGGGCACCACTTTGTCTTACCTAAAGAATCATTGCTTCATACTGATTGGATCTCAGGCAGCTTCCAAAACAGAAGTTGGTTGAGAGTTCTAAAAATAGTAAAGGACTAGTAGGTGAGAAGCCACTAGCCTGAAAATATTTAAGACGCGGGTTGGTGTATATCACTGGTGATGGGTATGTGACAGGGAGGTGGATTTATTTCAAGTAGTTTACGTGTCACGGGGTCAGTATATATCACTGGTGCTGTGTATGTAACTGCATGAGTGGATGTATGTCTGGTGATGGGTATGTAACCTGGTGAAAGATGGATGTCTGGTGGTGACTGTGTGACAGGAAATGGATGGGTGTAAATTACTTGTAGTGGATGTGTATATGCAACAACATATTGGTGGGTGTATACTACTGATACTTGGTATGTGACAGGGAGTGTGTGATACACCAGTCAAATCAACACTTTACCTTTGTTACATGCAACACCAGTAATAATTCATTCACCCACCTACTGCAACATATACTCATCTAGAAGTACACTGCTAAAATGATAAAGACTCACCATCAGGTGAGCAGCAGGTGAGGGATCAGGTATGAGGTTGCTGGACTCGTTGCTCACAGTCTCAATTGACATGAATGTCAGGCCTCTGTTGAACTTCTTTCTCCCTGTTAACAAGTCACAGTCAACTAGAGTGAAAAGCAATCACTGTCGATAACATTTTGGCCTATTGGGATCAGCTCGGTGACCTATGGCCAATCAGACCATTTGGCATTCAGCCTTCCTGCAAAGGGGGGCATCATAGTGTGAGCATCCTGTGTACCTACCTTAGTGTGCATTGCAATCTATAAATGATTGAATATATTATCTATCATTCTGTCTGACAGTCTATTTCCCTGGTTAATACCGTGTTTTTCTTCTTAAAAACTCAGCGTCTGTAATCCTTTAGGAATGGAGTATAATCTGCATATTGAAGTTATTAATTATTAACCCATTTCTTTATCTCTCTTAACTGTACATTACTACAAGGCTACTCTGAGAGCTAGACCTCATTCACAAACAGTCCGATCTAGATAATCCACTTTTGGGGTCTTGAACACATTGGTTTTGCATAGAATGGCTGCTTTTATACTCTAAATCTCAATCTCTGTCAAAACAAGAATCGATGCTGCCAGTAAGTTATGTAGTGTATCTAGCACGTGGAAAGCCTGTTCTCCGGGTATTCCAGAAATAGATGGATGAGTGATTTCACTCCCACATTTAGCATATTAGTACAATATCAACATAATTAAACCATTAGCTTCTGAGCTATATACATTGTATATAGTGGATCTGTGCCTTGTGGGCCTCTATTCTAGCCTGCAGCTTTATAGAGCATCTTAGAAGCTCTTGACTGGCTGCTGTCTGTAGCTCATCGATATAACCACAGATAAATAAAACACATCTTTTGGGACTAACTGGTTTACTGCTCTTTATATGGTTATTTATACAGAGAACAATAGTACTCCTGTGGGTTTATGCTTTCCCTTTCAGTCCAAGTTACTTATATGTAATCTCCTGTCAAATAAATGGCTGTTCTATTTACTAGTAACTAGACCAAGGTCCATCTGTGTAACTGTTATTTGCCACTTACCTGAGTAGTCAAAATAATGAACTTATTCACTTTTACAAGAGTAGCTCTATGCATTACTTTTATTTCTTAAATGCATGTGCTAATATTTAAACAGCTGGTAAATATATATATATATATATATATATATATATATATATATATATATATTTGTGTCCGGGATATCAATAGCTGATCAAACCTTAAACAGAAAAAATTCGTATATGACTTCAGTCGGTTGAGGTGTGTCGTAAACTGACAAGTGGTTAGGCCTGTAAACAAAAAGGGGCCAACCTATTGCAATTAATGTGAATAAAAGGGGTGAGGTGGGAGGGGAACATACGAAAAGAGACGACAGGCAAGTAGGGGTCACCTGGGCTTATATAGACCGAAAATCGCTTCCACAATTTTAGGCTTAGGCAATTTTAGGCTTACATATACTTATATATATGTACCCCATTCTTGGTACATTGACGTTGTGGCTGGCTTATGCGATATATGATCATATAATGTAACTAAACCCCCATTATGTTTTGCCTAGGTGTTTTTAAGTAAATGTATTCAACAAGGCTCTGGAAACATTATTTTGGTCCGTGTTGATTGTGTAAAATAAATCTGCACAGATTCTTGCTGTTCACGATCATCCAAGATGCCACTATTTAGATATGACCATAAAGGGATACATATAGAAATCCTCAATGCTGAATTATCATATAACATTTAAATGATGAACAGTTTGTATAAACAATCTCATTTCAAAAACATATGCGTTTATATTTTGTACAGTAAAAACTAGGTTGTATAATTCTTTGGCTTCTAGAGATTCTTCAGTCCAGTCCATTCTTCATTATACAATTATACATTCTTCTATTAATAAGTCTTTTCTTGACCAGGTTTAGTAATCAGATAACATATTCCACAGGTGGGGACTGGAATATGATTGTAAGCTCACTGGCTAAATATATTGTGTAAGAGTGCTTTAATTTCTAGATCTCAGTTTACAGACAAGTTCCTCTCTACCTTTTGTAGAATCATCTGCTTGGATATATGTGAAAAAAGTATACAGTGTAATTACTCATAGAATAAATACAATTTTGAAAGTAATATGTCACTGTGATGTAGTTTGATGAAAACATCTACAAATGTTAACTACCGTCACAGAGACAATAGTTTAAAGGGATACTGTAAGTTCCAAATAACTTTAGCTTGACCCCTTAAGGACTGGACTGTTTTTGCGATGTTGTACATTTGCGACCAGGCATATTTTTACACTTTTGTGGTGTTTTGTGTTTGGCTGTAATTTTCCGCTTTCTCATTTACTGTTCCCATACAAATTATATATTGTTTTTTTCAGGACAAAAGGGGCTTTCTTTACATACCATTATTTATATAATCTCATGTATTTTAATTTAAAAAATAAAAAATCTGATGAAAAATTGAAAAAAATACATGTTTTTTGACTTTTACTTGAAAAATCTTTTACTCATCTACAAAAGCAAATGAAAAAAACTGCTAAATAGATTCAAAATTTTGTCCTGAGTTTAAAAATACCTAGTGTTTAGGTGCTTTTTTGCTTTTTTTTGCATGTTATAGGGCTATAGGTACAAGTAGGATATTGCGGTTTCAAAACATACATTTTTAAAATTTATCAATAGTGACATTGTAACACTATTATCTGTCATAAATCTCTGAATAACACCCCACATGTACATATTTTTTTTAAAGTAGACAACCCAGGGTATTCAATATAGGTATGTCCAGTCTTTTTTAGTAGCCACTTAGTCGAAAACACTGGCCAAAGTAAGCATTCATATTTGTTTGTGTGTGAAAAAAGTAAAAAAACTAAATTGAGCGCTAATTTTGGCCAGTGTTTGTGACCAAGTGGTTACTAAAAAAGACTGGACATACCCCATTTGCAATACCTTGGGTTGTCTTCTTTTGCAAATGGTATGCCATCATGGGGGTAATTCTCATTCCTGGGCTACCATACGCTCTCAAAGGCAACGTAACCAACCTGGCCATTTTCAATGTAAAAATATTTGACCCATATATTTGACCTTGTAACTTTCAAAAATGCTATAAAACCTGTACATGGGGGGTACTGTTTTGGGGAGACATCGCTGAACACAAATATTAGTGTTTAAAAACTGGAAAACGTATCACAACAATTATATCATCAGTAAAAGTGCTGTTTGTGTGTGAAAAATGCAAAAAAAGTAACTTTCACTGACAATATCATCACTGTGATATGTTTTACTGTTTTGAATCACTAATATTTGTGTTCAGCGAAGTCTCCCGAGTAAAACAGTACCCCCCATGTACAGGTTTTAGGGTGTCGTAGAACGTTACAGGGTAAAATACAGTGCTAGCAAATTAAATTCTCTGGAATTTCGGCCTGGGTTGGCAGGCAGGTCCCTCAAATTGCAATCAATAAAATTACTGAATTATGTAAAAATATTACATAAATACGCACGTAGAATTTAAATATATATGCATATTTATATATTTGAAGTCTACGTGTATATTTATATAATTATTTATGTAATTTTGTATATGGACGTATGTATATTTCTTATTATTTTTATTTATTTTTATATACATAGATATATATACAAATTCATCTAAGTGTATTTTGATATAAATATATATATATTAATTTTAAAATACAGTTAGAATAAAATTTCATATAGCTATATAATTTTTTTTAAATTTTTTATTATTGAAAAAAAAATTATTTAATTTAAATTACTTATTATTTATATTTTATAATAATATATATACAATATATATAGTTATTATATATATTATATATATACGTGTGTAATTTAATTATAAGTGTATTTTTATATTAATATAAGTACATATTAATATAAAAATACACTTAGTATGGCATTATATATATATGATATATAGACATATATTATATACATATAATATATGTCTATATATCATATATACACATATATAATTATTTATTTATTTTTTATTAACACTAACTTTATTTTTTTTTCTGATTTTACACTAGCAGGGAGACTGCCTGTCAGCACAGACAGTCCCCCTGCAGGCAGACACATGGACACCTATTGTGACCATGTGATCGCTGTGTTAAGCGATCACATGGCCACAGGGGTCCTAATTCAGTGTGGGAGACTGTCTGGGCTGCAGGCAGTCTCCCCACAACCGGAGCCACGCTGATCGCCGCCGGGGGAACGACGGCGATCAGGTAAGTAGCTCTGACCGTTAGGACGGTTCAGGACCGTCATCGGTCCTCAAGGCAAAAATGCCGATGACGGTCCTGAACCGTCCTCGGTCCTTAAGGGGTTAATGAAGCAGTTTTGGTGTATAGATATCATGCCCCTGCAGTCTACTGCTCAATTATCTGCAATTTAAGAGTTAAATCACTTGTGTTTCTGATTATGCAAGCCTAGCCACACCTCCCCTGACTGTGACACACACAGCCTCAATTTCAACTTGCCTTTTATTGTGAGTATGGAATATGAAGTATGCCTGCCTATTCAGCACTGCTCAATGCATAGTTTGTGTAGCCATGTAGCTATTAACTTCTTTTTATGTATTTATATATGCCCAGAATATATTTCGCAAAGCCTCTAATGGACTGAGTCACTTGTGTTTATTAGAGAACCTAGTTCAACCTACACTCTGCTATTTTTTATTTTTTTGCTGTGCAAGTAAAGATACAGGCTGGCTTGCAATGCCACAGCAGCATGAGCAGGCAACACTTGTTACATGACAATATAGTGAAATGGCATTTGACAATTCTGCACAATTGTCGATAAAGAATAATCATGCTAGGGCAGGGGTTCTCAACCCAGTCCTCAGGATCCCCTACCAGTCCAGGATTTGGGGATTACCTGGGTGTGTCTCAGGTGTTTAGAAAAAGGGAAAAAAACACCTTAGACTCTAAGGTGTTTTTTTTTTCTTTTTCTAAACACCTTAGACACACCCAGGTAATCCCTAAACCCTGGACTGGTAGGGGGTCCTGAGGACTAACGTTGAGAACCCCTGTGCTAGGGAAACCTGTCTAATTTTCTGAACATACGCTGCAGTGAAGATAGGCAAGACACGGTTGGGACTGTCTGAGTAATGCTAGGCAGACAGAATATAGTAAGGACCACTGTAATATCACATAAAGCTGTGTGAGACTAAGCAGGAGAAGTGATTAGGGAAACAAAATGGCTTCAGTGGGTGTCAGAGAAGATAGGATTATATGCTGCAAGTGGTAACTTAAACGCTGTAGACTCTTGTAATTCCCTTGCTATTTTAGGCTGTGAGTGCCTCTGTGGTTACATAGAGTGCCTTGATTGAATCGCTGGAGACTTATAGTCTGTAGAGAGATGATACAGCAGGTCTGAATAGGCAATATAATATAAGTCCACAGTCTCTTGCAGGTATCCCAGGGACTCATCTGGGTGGCGTTAGAGCTTCCCTTTCCAGGCTTGTTAGTCATCTGACTGCAATGCTTGGCAGGCTTAGTAGCTGTTTTGAGAGTTCGCCGGGTGGATCCGCTTTGTGGTGTGGATTCCCAACTCACCTCCAGGGGTTGTGTGTTTCTGACCGAGGATCCATTTACTCTCACAGTCATGAGCTCTCCCCAGCGGACGTAAACAGTGGGCTCACCACTGGACTTGCTTCGCGGTCTTCGTGGTGGTGGTGTGACTTCTCCCCCCTGGAGCTCCATAAAGCATGAGCCGTTAGTAATGCGCTCGGAGCCTTGCCATCTTGTAAGGTAGGCCTTGTGAGTTCAGCGCCACCTAGTCTCCCCACATCTCGAACTCTCTCAGTGGGGACCGAGATAACCCCACGGCCCACAGGGGGAGAAACGGGACCGGCAAGCGATTCAGTAGGCCGACGTGTAGTAGCTGGGAAGAGAGGCAGAGCAGCAGCCATTCACCCCGCTCTCCTCCTGAGTAGGCCGCAACCTCCGAAGCTATGTGCTTCCCTCAGGGGACCAAAACTCTCGATCTCGGAGTCTGCCACCTCTTCCACCGCCGTGTGGATGTCTCATGGGCTCATGGGCAAATTATAGCCTAAGTGGCCAGATTTCTCTGGAACCTTTCCTGCATGCGACCTTTCAGCATGGCGGTCCAGCCCCGCCCCACTACACTCTACTATTGATGCTTCACAAGTGCCATATATTTGTTTAAACAGTTGTGTACGTGATTGGCATGTAAAAATGCATCTAGCATTTTGCAAATATCTGTGTTGAAAATATGACTTTGCAGTCTTTGAATGCTATTGATTCTTCGATAGTGCTAAATACATAGTCTGAACAATAAGAAACCGTTAGCTTTTCATCAAAAAGATAAAAACATAATGTGGTGTTACTAAAACACATACACAAAATAACATCTCTGCCAGAAAGCAGGTTGGCCTTTTACAAGCCATAGAGCAACGACGTCAATCTAATCATTTTATCCCGAATGCCCACGGCTGAAAAATGTTTATTGATTCAAAAGTAATTATGGTACATTTTCCAAGTACTTGCCAAGTGTCTGTGTGTGCCATTGTTTTGATATCAAATTTGTATTTTCATTGCAAGACTGCTTTCATTCAGTGACATATTTAATAATCAGATCCTTTGTGAATATATGTTTAGAGTCAGCGTGATATTCCCTTTGTCAGCAGCAGGTCCATTTGATACTTATTACTTGTTGTGAATGCCTTTAATTATTTGAAGTCTCTGTGTGATTTCTGAGACAAATGGAACACATATTACTGAACCCATTCTTTGTAGGCAATACTGCCAGGCACAACACCACAAGACGTGGCTAGGCTCGCTTGAATAGAAGCACAAGCATTTTAAGTACGGTACTTCCTAATGAAGTAGTCAACCAGGTGCTTTTTTTTTTCTTTAATATATAACTTTTATTCATACAAGGCAGGGTAGCGTTCTGTCATTTTGAAACAACTATTTTATTATCAAAGAGCAAATAATTGCTGTTTTCTATATAAACACACTATATACATTTATGGACAGGATGATAACATTAAAGCGGCTCTGTCAAAGAATTGGAATGGTCGACCCTGGATTGGAGTCAGTACAGATGGAATTTTTAGCAAGTGCCACTCCACTTTATGCATATAGAAATTCCAACCCAGTCAAAAGATATCACAAGACAAAGTAGGGACTATGTTGTCTTAGTATTTTTCCTACACTTGATAAAATGCAGAGCTACCTTTTGTTAAGCCGTCAGCTATCTAGTGGAAAAGGCTCTTTCTCTGGAGACCACACGATCCTCCATAGACAACACTGTTGTAGTTTTAAGCAGGCGCAATAGTACAGAGCAGATGTCTGCTCCTGGCAGATTAAGCACTAGTAACTGACGAAGACCCCATAGAAGATTATGGCGGCACGTGTGTGGGACAGGTTTAGGCAGGCAAAAAACTTCCTTCCCATGCCTTTCCACACCATCTGGGGTCTTAACAATATTTGAAAATACCCTAGAAGGTGACAAAACTGCTTTAAAGAATGTTAAGAATTGATACTGTATACAGTTGCAAGAAAAAGTATGTGAACCCTTTGGAATGCTATGGATTTCTGCACAAATTGGTCATAAAATGTGATCTGATAATCATCTATGTCACAACAATAGACAATCACGGTCTGCTTAAACTAATAGCACACAAAGAATGAAATGTTGCCATGTTTTTATTGAACACACCATGTAAACATTCACAGTGCAGGTGGAAAAAGTATGTGAACCCTTGGATTTAATAACTGGTTGAACCTCCTTTGGCAGCAATAACTTCAACCAAACGTTTCCTGTAGTCAGGAGTAATTCTTGACCATTCCTCTTTACAGAACTGTTTCAGTTCAGCAATATTCTTGGGATGTCTGGTTTGAATCGCTTTCTTGAGGTCATGCCACAGCATCTCAATCGGGTTGAGGTCAGGACTCTGACTGGGCCACTTCAGAAGGCGTATTTTCTTCTGTTTAAGCCATTCTGTTGTTGATTTACTTCTATGCTTTGGGTCATTGTCCTGTTGCAACACCCATCTTCTGTTGAGCTTCAGCTTGTAGACAGATGGCCTTAAGTTCTCCTGCAAAATGTCTTGATAAACTTGGGAATTCATTTTTCCTTCACAAAGCAGCCCCAAACCATGATGCCCCCACCACCATACTTCACAGTTGGGATGAGGGTTTGATGTTGGTGTGCTGTGCCTTTTTTTCACCACACATAGTGTTGTGTGTTTCTTCCAAACAACTCAACTTTGGTTTCATCAGTCCACATAATATTTTGCCAGTACTGCTGTGGAACATCCAGGTGCTCTTGTGCAAACTGTAAACGTGCAGCAATGTTTTGTTTGGACAGCAGTGGCTTCCTCTGTGGTATCCTCCCATGAAATCCATTCTTGTTTAGTGTTTTACGTATTGTAAATTCGCTAACAGGGATGTTAGCATTTGCCAGTGACTTTTGTAAGTCTTTAGCTGACACTCTAGGATTCTTCTTCACCTCATTGAGCAGTCTGCGCTGTGCTCTTGCAGTCATCTTTACAGGACGGCCACTCCTAGGGAGAGTAGCAGCAGTGCTGAACTTTCTCCATTCATAGACAATTTGTCTTACTGTGGACTCATGAACAGCAAGGCTTTTGGAGATACTATTATAACCCTTTCCAGCTCTATGCAAGTCAACAATTCTTAATCGTAGGTCTTCTGAGAGCTCTTTTGTGCGAGGCATCATTCACATCAGGCAATGCTTCTTGTGAAAAGCAAACCCAGAACTGGTGTGTGTTTTTTATAGGGCAGGGCAGCTGTAACCAACACCTCCAATCTCATCTCATTGATTGGACTCCAGTTGGCTGACATCTCACTCCAATTAGCTCTTGGAGATGTCATTAGTCTAGGGGTTCACATACTTTTTCCACCTGCACTGTGAATGTTTACATGGTGTGTTCAATGAAAACATGGCAACATTTCATTATTTGTGTGTTATTAGTTTAAGCAGACTGTGATTGTCTATTGTTGTGACTTAGATGATCAGATCACATTTTATGACCAATTTGTGCAGAAATCCATATCATTCCAAAGGGTTCACATACTTTTTCTTGCAACTGTATATGGGGCGTTTTAGATCAAGTGAACATAGTTTGTAGCTTTGAAATGCCTCATTAACAAGAGATGGTATTTTCTGTGGGTATTCTGATTTTTCTTAGATTAGTTTGAGAATGCTTGAGACTACTTGGTTTTTAATTTTGTGTAAAAACGTGTATATGCTGGTATCTTATTGATCTTTTCACCATATTGCTCATCTCACATCCACGTCAATATATTCCTCCCAATATGCACAATGCTAGTAACTGTGGTCTACTGTAAGAGGCTACAAGCAGGCCATACAAGCATAGCTGAGCTGACCAGCAGAATGACACCCACTGATTGATCAAGTATGTATGCACAGCATACCATTGAATTAATAGGTTTAGAACCTCTTTTCTACTGGTTTACCAGGTAAGCAGGCAAATACTAAAAACCCATTACAACAAGTCACATATATTACATAAAGCAGATAGAGATGTCGCGAACTGTCTGCTGAACTGTTCGCGAACTGTCCGCCGGCGAACAATAGTGTGTTCGCGTTGGGCGAAAATATCCGATTTCCGGTCCGCCCCCTATACGTCATCATTGAGTAAACTTTGACCCGGAACCTCACAGTCAGGAGACACTTCCTGGGAGGGAGGGTCTGCTGCTGATTGGGTGGAATGTGTCTGCTGGCTGTGAGGTTCCGGGTCAAAGTTTACTCAATGATGACGTATAGGGGGCGGACCGGAAATCGGATATGTTCGCCCAACGCGAACACGCTATTGTTCGCCAGCGGACAGTTTGCGAACAGTTCGGCGGACAGTTCGCAACATCTCTAAAAGCAGACACCAGCTGCATTGCTTCTAGCTCTCTAAAAGTCAGATGCAGCCTCTTATAATCTGTTACAAGGACCTGTAAAGCATCGTGACATCCCTAACTGAGCTGATATGTCAAATACTAGCCACTGATAGAAGGATATACAACGGGAATCCCATTATGTCTCGATTCGACGACTTCAGGTTACATGTTCTGCCAATTGATTTTTTCCTGCTCTGATTAATTTGTCAATATAAAATAAATATCTGTTTGTAACTTGTATGAATAGGTTATTGTGGTCACTACATCTCATATTATTTACTTTTGTCTAATTAACTCATTTAATATTTTCTTTAATAGTGTTTTTTTATTGCTGCTATATACACAGAGCATTGCGTGCCCATGTCATTCTTGGAATGCGTCTCATTTGACAGCTTTTTTGGTATGTGCAACGACTGTGTTAAGCTACAACGAAGAACAAAGCAGATAGAAAACATATTTGAAATATTCAGGTAGAAATATTTGAAACTGTTTAAAAGAAAGATGTGAAATATAATGAAAATAGATTATTACTATATGTCTTTCTGTTGTCTGTCTATATACAGACAAATATGCATACAATGTCGAAAACTGCACAAAATACAAATCAGTGTTTCTACAAATACAGGGCTCAAATAATTTATAACCATTATGTTCTTGCAGTGGTGATTTTTAGTAATGCTATATTGAAAGTGCCTGAGCACATTAAGAAAAGATCTCCATAAATAAATATCATAAATTATGCCATTTCTAGTAAATATGAAGACTGAAAAACACTATGCTTTAGCAGTGCATTTTTTTAACTTGGGGAAGCCCTGTAAAATATATATGTGTTGTACAGGGATTCAGTTCTAAAGTCACACATGAGTCTTTAAGGGGATGCTATAGTCACCAAAAATTCTTTAGTTTAATGGAGTAGTGTTGGTGTATGGGTTATGCTTCTGAAGTCTCACTACTCAATTAACTGTCGTTTAGGAGATCAATCACTTAGTTTCTGTCTATGCAGCCCTAGCCACACCTCCCCTGGCTGTGTCTGACATAGGATTCATGAAAACAAAATGGTTTCACTTTCAATCAGATGTAACTTACTTTAAAAGTGTTTATCTCCTGCTCTGTAAATTAAACTGTAAGTATATACAGGAGATAAGAAATTCTAAATTAAACAGCATTTGCAATAAAGGAAGTGTAAACATTAGACGACTCTTTTCAGGAAGTATTTAGGAAGGTTGTGCAAGTCGCATGAGAGGTGACTGAATAGGTGACAGAATAGAGGTAAATACAGCTGTGGGGATTTCTACATATAACTTTATTTTCAGACGTCAAACACAAATTTGGTGAATATAGATGATCAATAACATAATATGAAAAATCCTGGTTCTAGTCAGTTCTCCTTTAAATGTACTCAGTAGCAATTTGCCACACATCTTGGGTTATCCCATCTTGCAATGTATGCATTGAAAAAGGGGATACCCCAAACTGTCTAAATTTTGATAGTTGTGCTTCTAAAGAATATATGTAGCATGTCTGCGCTCTTTCTCTTAGCTCTTCCTAATGTTTTTTTTTTTTGTGTTTTTCTAATTTGTGACAGTACTCCTGATAAAGCCACAGTGACAGTGAGGTGACAGAAGTAGTCACTACTTTATTTTGAGTAGTTTTACATATTGTAGTAACCTATCCACAATTATTTTGTGAGCTCACATATGTCTGTGTGATAAAGCTACAAAACAATCTTAGTAATGTAATATATTTCATGCTATGCTATCATCAATAGGGCAAATACAAAGGAATAGCTTACAAAAATGAATTCTTCTTGTAGTCATATAACTGTATAAATGTATCTAAGCCATTTTCCAATTAAGACCTCAATTTAATATTTTTGTAAAAGCTTTTCAAATGACTTAATATTTTTGGATAAACTTTTAAAAACAAATGTCAAAATATTAAATTATCAAAAATATGTTCTATATAGCTAAAATATATTAATACATACAAAAATCTAATGGTGACATGCAATGGTGACATGTTTTGCAAAATGTACATTTGCGACCAGGCATATTTTTACACTTTTGTGGTGTTTGTGTTTGGCTGTAATTTTCAGCTTTCTCATTTACTGTTCCCATACAAATTATATATTGTTTTTTTCAGGACAAAAGGGGCTTTCTTTACATACCATTATTTATATAATCTCATGTATTTTAATTTAAAAAAAATAAAAAAATATGATGAAAAATTGAAAAAATACATGTTTTTTGACTTTTACTTGAAAAATCTTTTACTCATCTACAAAAGTGAATGAAAAAAACTGCTAAATAGATTCAAAATTTTGTCCTGAGTTTAAAAATACCTAGTGTTTACGTGCTTTTTTGCTTTTTTTTGCATGTTATAGGGCTATAGGTACAAGTAGGATATTGCGGTTTCAAAACATACATTTTAAAATTTATCAATAGTGACATTGTAACACTATTATCTGTCATAAATCTCTGAATAACACCCCACATGTACATATTTTTTTTAAAGTAGACAACCCAGGGTATTCAATATGGGGTATGTCAGTCTTTTTTAGTAGCCACTTAGTCGAAAACACTGGCCAAAGTAAGCATTCATATTTGTTTGTGTGTGAAAAAAGTAAAAAAACTAAATTGAGCGCTAATTTTGGCCAGTGTTTGTGACCAAGTGGTTACTAAAAAAGACTGGACATACCCCATTTGCAATACCTTGGGTTGTCTTCTTTTGCAAATGGTATGCCATCATGGGGGTAATTCTCATTACTGGGCTACCATACGCTCTCAAAGGCAACGTAACCAACCTGGCCATTTTCAATGTAAAATATTTGACCCATATATTTGACCTTGTAACTTTCAAAAATGCTATAAAACCTGTACATGGGGGGTACTGTTTTACTTGGGAGACATCGCTGAACACAAATATTAGTGTTTAAAAACTGGAAAACGTATCACAACAATTATATCATCAGTAAAAGTGCTGTTTGTGTGTGAAAAATGCAAAAAAAGTAACTTTCACTGACAATATCATCGCTGTAATATGTTTTACTGTTTTGAATCACTAATATTTGTGTTCAGCGAAGTCTCCCGAGTAAAACAGTACCCCCCATGTACAGGTTTTAGGGTGTCGTAGAACGTTACAGGGTAAAATACAGTGCTAACAAATTAAATTCTCTGGAATTTCGGCCTGGGTTGGCAGGCAGGTCCCTCAAATTGCAATCAATAAAATTACTGAATTATGTAAAAATATTACATAAATACACACGTAGAATTTAAATATATATGCATATTTATATATTTGAAGTCTACGTGTATATTTATATAATTATTTATGTAATTTTGTATATGGACGTATGTATATTTCTTACTATTTTTATTTATTTTTATATACATAGATATATATACAAATTCATTCTAAGTGTATTTTGATATAAATATATATATATTAATTTTAAAATACAGTTAGAATAAAATTTCATATAGATATATAATTTTTTTTTAAATTTTTATTATTTAAAAAAAAATATTTAATTTAAATTACTTATTATTTATATTTTATAATAATATATATATACAATATATATAGTTATTATATATATTATATATATACGTGTGTAATTTAATTATAAGTGTATTTTTATATTAATATAAGTACATATTAATATAAAAATACACTTAATATGACATTATATATATATGATATATAGACATATATTATTTATATATAATATATGTCTATATATCATATTTATATACACATATATAATTTTTTTTATTTTTAATTAACATTAACTTTATTTATTTTTTGATTTTACACATGCAGGGAGACTGCCTGTCAGTACAGGCAGCCCCCCTGCAGGCAGCACTATGGACACCTATTGTGACCATGTGATCGCTGTGTTAAGTGATCACATGGCCACAGGGGTCCTAATCTGCCGTGGGGAGACTGTCTGGGCTGCAGGCAGTCTCCCCACAACCGGAGCCACGCTGATCGCCGCCGGGGGAACGACGGCGATCAGGTAAGTAGCTCTGACCGTTAGGACGGTTCAGGACCGTCATCGGTCGGCAACGCAAAAATGCCGATGACGGTACTGAACCGTCCTCGGTCGGGAAGGGGTTAAAAAATGGATGCAAAAATTAAATCTTTTCAAAAGCTTATCCAGAAATATTAAATTGAGACCTGGGTTTATTTTATTTTTATTTTTATTTGTTTAATTATAACAATCTGTTACAAAAAAATACATAAAATGGTTTGTCTACAACAATTCCCTTAGACTTTAATGGTGATTTTTGTAGATAAATCATTTGAAAAGCTATTGTGATCTTTTCAAGAGCTTATCCAAAAATATTAAATTGGGACCTCAATGTCTGTAACGGATTCTCTAAGCAGGTACATCTGATTACAGCTATATTTCAGAATGCCCCCTAAATTTCAAACATTACCCAGCAACCAGGCATCAAAGTGCACATACCACACATTGACTAAAATACATTAACCACAATGATCTAAATATTTCTACAAGGGTGTTTTAGAAATAAATTAGCAGATCTCAAGAACTACCTTTTCAGGAATCAGATTGTGTAAAATTGATTAAAGCTGTGAAATGGCTGTGACAGTTGTGATGAGTCCTCCCACGTCAAGTACTAATATGTGAATGAGATAACTGGATTGAAAAATACCTGTTCTAGTTACCTCTCAAAAAAAGTGTCTTGAAAACAAAATTTTAAGTTATGTTACTCTAGGCTAAGGCTTTGGTGTTGCGATTAGTTCACTTTTTTCACGAACTCTGGAACCAGACACGCTGACAGAACAGAGATACAGGAAGTGCAGTTCTGGTCCTTAGAGTGGCCGGGCTGTGCACACAGAGAGAAGTCAGAATACAAACCAAAGTCAGAGGGAACCAGAGAGACAGAGTAATTGATCAGACAAGTCGAGGTCAAGGGTCAGAGAAAACAGGTTAAATGGTTAGACAAGCCAGAAATTCGGGAACCAGACAATCAGACAAACGGACAGAGTATACGCACTATTGGGCTATCAAAAGACCACAACAGGGCAAGGAGACATTGGAAATGTAAGTATAAATACACTTAGGTTAACTCTGATTTGCTAATTTCCAATCATAGTTAATTATCACACGTGGGAGGTACTTGTACTCCCACTTTGATTAGTGACATCATTTTTGCGCACCTAGTCAGGGGGAGCAACTGTGGACGGTGTGCGGGCACCGGAAGCCGCCGCTCGCGACAAGTGGGTATGTGAAGAAGCCGCGACCACTTGCAGCAAAGGTAGGAGGGCAAGCTGCCGCGAGCGGAGCGCGGCAGCCCTGGGTCGCCACGAGCGTTGCCCTGGCAACTTTTGCCTTAAAAAAGTTTAGGAAATATTAAAACCTAATATTTAAAGTTGCACTGTCCTTTTTTTTTTCTTTACGTATTCCTTTCCTTATGCCCCTTGGATCCTGAAAAAACGAAAAAAAAAAAAATTAAAACAAGGGAAAACAGAGCTTAAAAAATTTAGAATGTAGTAATGTAAAAGCCAAACTTGCAAATTAACAGTGCTGTGTGAAGAGCCATTCTGGATAACATGTACAAATAAAATTCACTAAAGGTTTTTAACAGTGGTGGTTGGTAATTTAGTGGTTGGGTGAGGTGCTAGACTCCACCCTTGGTAGTTGACCAATCCCTTTCACTTTATAAACTCTAGACACCCCATGTTAGAATTCTACACTACACTCAACAATCAACTGAACAAACCCATAAAGAGAAAAATAACAAGTCCTTAAAGCAACACACTAACATGACATAATATATACATTCATTCTTAATGTTAATGTTTTTGCTTTTAGATTATGGTGTAAAAAAATTACTTATTAATTCTTACAGCATCTTGGGCTTACTTGGCATGCTTGACAATTGTTATGTTTATTTAAATATTTATGTTGTCTATGATGAATTAAGACTAATTTGCAATTAGCTCCAGATATTTCTACAGATCTAATAATGAATAGTCTGCTCATAAAAATCATGCTAGACTTGATAGTATTTTAGCAGCAAAACAAATCAAATGAGAAAACCAAATAATATCTGAAGACAAATAAAAGCTTACTGTGTACATAAAACGGTAGTCATTTCTAAGCAAAAAAACCCCCCCAAAAAACAAGCAAACAAAAAACAGTTAAAAGAACACGAGAAGTTAAAATTATTGACAAAAGTAACAGAGCCAAAACAGTTGGGGGGAAGGGGTGTCCACACAGATTGGTGAAACATGGTTATATGGCATGGCAGGGATCAAAATACTGCTCAATATTTGCCACAGTGGATCTCCAAATGGAATATATAGTGAATCTCTCTTCATCCCGAATCTTGCTTTTAAGAGTAAGCCTCTGGGTAGTCTCCATGAGACATTCGTGCCTGAACATATAGGTGGGATTGGTAAACAAGATTCCCACTAGACATTTTTATTCCCAGCCCCCCAAAACCTGTTTCAGCACTACATTATATCCTCAAACTGGTACTTACACACTACTGTGAAGGTCTTGGTTATTTGGGTGCAGCATATAGACAGGCACTCTCCTATGTGAGACACACGCCCAAGAGGCATGGTCACCAGTCTGATGTTTTTGGCTACTGGGGTTTAAGGATGAGAGGGACTGGGTACTATACAAGCACATATTGAAGGTTCAAAGGAAACTCAGTGGAAGCTTAAAATTGCTACTACTGATGTCTAATAGAAAATGGTAGATTCTAGATCCTAGTTAATTCGCCCTGCAAAGGTTAACAAACTATCACAAAATATTAGTATTAGTAGAAAAAAACTTAATATGTCCTGTTAACGTGTAGTGCTGTGTAAAAAATCCACACCTGACTGTATTATATTTCAGAAGCTCCTTACGGTAGAATCCTATTCCCGTGTCCAATGACTGTAAAGATTTTCAAAAAGAAAAGAAAACCAGTGTGTTCACGCTCTCTGTAATGTAGCTCTAACATTTCAAAAGGACCATGTCAAACTGTCAGTTTGTTTATTCAAAAGGTGGTATATTTAACAAAAAAAATGAAAAATAAAAAAAGCCAAAAAATGAATAACGCAAAAAAGAGTTAGATTTCACCTAAATAAGTGATGCAGTGTCCAGGACTGCATGCAAGTGTTATTAAGATGGGGAGAGTCTAGCAGTCCCAAGACTTCCAAAAACTTTCAGAGTCATCTAAGTGTGGCAATATGGCGCTTAGACACTAAGCACAGCTTGTTTAAGCCATTTGGGTGAACAATGAATTGCTAGAGGCAGACTTTAGGGTGTTTGCGCACATTGGGCAGGATAATTTTTTTTCAAAATCGATGGAGGTCCACACAGCACTGTAGGAAATGCCTGAATAGAGCGGCTACGCGTTTCAAAACATATGTCATAACATCATAATCTGCCATTTATGCACTTAAAAAGTAAATTAGAACAAGACCAGAGGCATGCTATTTACACAAATGTGAACACATATTTTCCTGCAATTTGAATATATTTTGTGAAATGTGTTGCCATGGGTCTCTTTGATACATTTTCACGAACCATACATGAGCTGGAAAAGAGGAAAACTAGGATGCATGGGAGGAACAGGGACAAATGGGCCAAAATATGAACTGCAGTTCTAAAGATTTTAACCCCTTAAGGACGCATGACGGTTCAGGACCGTCCTCGGCATTTTTGCGTTGCCGACCGAGGACGGTCCTGAACCGTCCTAACGGAAAACGGGCGGCGGGAGCGATCCCAGGCAGATAGTAACAGCCAATTACGGCGTGTGAGCGATCCGCGATCGCTCACAATTGGCTGGTGTCAAAGTGGGTGTTACAAACACTCACTTTGACACTGATCTCTGCCTCTCTCCTCTCTGTAGCGTTTTGTGAGAGGAGAGAGACAGAGATCCTGATATATTGTTGCAGCAGCTGTTCCAGGGAGTTGTAAAAAGTATCTGCAGTGAATAAAAATCCCATTTTAACCCCTTCCCTGCCAGATCTGTTACAGACAGTGCATTTTTACTGTCTGTATTTTTTTTTTTGCCCTTAAGGGTTAACTTTATTTTAAAAAAATCTGTGTCTTAGACTGTCTTAGACTGTCTTAGTCTGTCGTAGTCTGTTTTAGTCTGTAGTCTGTTTTAGTCTGTTTTAGTCTGTCAGTAGTCTGTCATAGTCTGTCTGTCGTAGTCTGTCATAGTGTCGTAGTCAGTCAGTTTCCTTCCCCCAAATCTCCATTAGATTCTTCTAACAGGAGTTAGTTTAGGGATTACTGTTTTAGTCTGTTTTAGTCTGTTTTAGTGTTTTAAAAAAAAAATAAAAAAAATAAAAATATTGTGTTTAGTATTTTGTTAGTTTAGTCTGTTGGTGTGAAACATGCAGCGCATGTACAGCTTGGAGGAGGCATATGCCTTCTTGGCGTCAGACTCTGACGCCACTGACACTGCGTCCGATTTTGACCCAGGTCAGTTTAGCGGCACGTCTAGTGACATGTCATCTGTGAGTGAGCCAGCTGCTAAAAGAAGCTGTGCTTCCCCTGCTACGCTGAATGTGGAGGAGGACTGGGTACCTCCACAGTTAGCTGAGCCCAACATCCCCCCTTTTAGTGCCAACGCAGGCATTAATGTGAATGTGGTTGACTTCTCCCCTATACAATATATGGAGTTATTTTTAGGGGATACCATCTGGGAGGAGATTGCTTCCCAGACTAATTTATACGCTAGCCAATTTATTGAGACCAATCCAGGTAGCTATACAGTCAGGGAGCATGCTTGGCATCCCACAGATGTCCCTGAACTTAAAACATTCTGGGCTCTTACCATGCTCATGGGGATAATAAAAAAGCCATCAATCCGGTCTTACTGGAGCACCAACCCAATTTGTTCGACTCCTATATTCTCCCAAACAATGCCTAGACCAAGATATGAGCTGCTGCTCAGATACTTACATTTTAACGACAATACGCTCTGTCACCCCAGATATCACCCCCAATATGATAGGCTTCATAAAATACGCCCACTGGTAGACCATCTTCAGAACAGATTTTCTGAAGTTTATACTCCCCAACAAACTTTATCCATCGATGAATCCCTTATGAAATACAAAGGGAGATTAGGGTTCAAACAATATATCCCCTCAAAGCGGTCTAGGTATGGCATTAAAGTGTACAAACTTTGCGAGAGCGAAAGTGGCTACACATTTGCCTTCCGTGTATACGAGGGGAAAGATGCTCAACTGAACCCTCCTGGCTGTCCTGACTCTCTGGGGACAACTGGGAAACTTGTTTGGGACCTACTGAACCCTTTGTTCAATAAGGGTTACCACCTTTATGTGGACAATTTTTACAGCAGTGTCCACTTGTTTAAAATTCTTTATAGTTTACAGACACTGGCCTGCGGCACTGTAAGAAGAAATGCCAAGGATTTTCCCAGACCTCTCATAGAGGCCAAATTAAAAAAAGGGGAATGCAAAGCTCTGCGCAAGGCTGAACTGCTTGCGCTAAAATTTAAGGACAGGAAGGATGTTCACATGATAATAACCATCCATAACGAGGGCATGTCAGACGTCACTGTCCGAGGCAGGGTACAGACAAAACCGGTGTGCATCAGGGCTTATAACAGGCACATGGGGGGTGTTGATTTGGCTGATCAGCTGATGCAGCCTTATCTTATCTTAAGAAAGACAAAAGCCTGGTATAAAAAGGTGGCTATCTACCTGTTGCAAGTAGCAACACATAATTCATTTTTACTTTTTAAAAAAATGAATCCAGGAAGAACCACCTATCTCCAATTTCAGCTCAAGCTGATTTCCACAATAATTTATGGAGATGGTCAAGTTCCAACGACAGTGCAAGAGTCGTCTAGACATTTTATTTTTAAGATACCGCCAACACCAAAAAAAAGAAACCCCCAGAAACGTTGCCGGGTCTGTTATAAAAAAGGGAAAAGGACAGACACCCCTTTTCACTGTCCCGATTGCCCTACAAAACCTGGACTGTGTATTGGAGCATGTTTTAAGGTCTACCACACAGAAAATACATTTTTATAATACTTGTTCCTGATTTATTTTTTTTGTTTATTTTGAAAGCAGCAAATTTCTGTTAGTCAGTATCCTTCCCCAAATCTCCAGTTAGATTCTTTTTGCAGGAGTTAGTTTACAGATTGCTGCTAACAGAAGTTTTAGTCTCATTTAGTCTGTTTTTATCAGTTTTAGTCTGTTTTTAGTATAAAATAAAAAAAAAATTGTGTGTTAGTAACTCTGTGTTAGCCAGACTCTGACGCCACTGACACTGCGTCCGATTTTGACCCAGGTCAGTTTTCTGACATGTCATCTGTGTGTGAGCTGGTTCAAAAAGAAGCTGTGCTTTCTCTGCTATGCCGAATGTGGAGGAGGAACAGGTTTCTCCACAGTTAGCTGAGCCCCAAATCACCCCTTTTAGTGCCAACACAGGCATTAATGTCAATGTGGATGACTTCTCCCCTATGCAATATATGGAGCTATTTTTAGGGGATACCATGTGGGAGGAGATTGCTCCCCAGACTAATTTATATGCTACCCAATTTATTGATACCAATCCAGATAGTTATGCAGTCAGGGAGGAGTGTGCTTGGCATCCCACAGATGTCGCTGAACTTAAAAAATTCTGGGCTCTTACAATTCTCATGGGGATTATAAAGAAGCCTAGAACAAGATTTGAGCTGCTGCTGAGATACTTACATTTCAATGACAATACCCTCTGTCACCGCAGAGATCACACCCAATATGATAGGCTTCATAAAATACACCCACTGGTAGACCATCTTCAGCACAAATTTACTGAAGTTTATACTCCTCAAAAAAATGTATCTATTGATGAATCGTTAATGAATTATAAAGGGAGATTAGGATTCAAACAATACATCCTCTCAAAGCGCTTTAGGTATGGCGTAAAATTCTACAAACTGTGCGAGAGCGAAAGTGGCTATACATTTGCCTTTCGTATATATGAGGGGAAAGATGGTCAACTGGACCCTCCTGGCTGTACTGACTCTCTGGGGACAAGCGGGAAACTTGTTTTTGACTTACTGATCCCCTTGTTCAATAAGGGTTACCACCTTTATGTGGACAATTTTTATAGCATTGTCCGTTTGTTTCAAACTCTTTAGGGTTTCTAGATACTGGCCTGTGGCAGTGTGAGAAGATATGCCAAGGATTTCCCCAGACCTTTTATAGAGGCCAAATAAAAAAAAAAAGTGAATGTAAAGGTCTGCACAAAGCTAAAGTGCTTGCAATAAAATTTAAGGACAGGAAGGATGTTCACATGCTAACAACCATCCATAACGAGGGCATGTCAGACGTCACTGTCCGAGGCAGGGTACAGACAAAACCGGTGTGCATCAGGGCTTATAACAGGCACATGGGGGGTGTTGATTTGGCTGATTAGCTGATGCAGCCATATCTTATCTTAAGAAAGACAAAAGCCTGGTATAAAAAGGTGGCTATCTACCTGATGCAAGTAGCAACACATAATTAATTTTTACTCTTTAAAAAAAATGAATTCAGAAAGAACCACCTTTCTCCAATTTTAGTTCAAGCTGATTTCCACAATAATTTATGGAGATGGTCAAGTTCCAACAACGGTGCCAAAGGAGTCCAGACATTTTATTTTTAAGATACCGCCAACTGCAAAAAAAAAACAAATCCCCTGAAATGTTGCTGGGTCTGTTATAAAAAAGGAAAAGGACAGACACCCCTTTGCACTGTTTTTTTTTCTTTTGAAAGCAGCAAATTTTAGTTAGTCAGTTTCCTTCCCCCCAAATCTCCAATTAGATTCTTTTTGCAGGAGTTAGTTTAGAGAATGCTGCTAAAGGTGCATTTGATACCTGCACATTTGGTTAAAAAAGTTTTATGGTAGTAACATATAACTGGCTGGCCAAAACCAGATGACGTGTGCATAAAAAGCAGAATTAAAAAATTACCACCATGCACGTTCTCTGAAATTTGTTTAGCACAATGGTTGGGGGAAGGATGTGAAAACACCTCATATACAATACTCTGGAATGTCTACTTTATAAAAATATAAACTTTCATGATGTTAACATTAACGGGGGGATGCAAAAATATGCCAAACTGAAGATAGGCCAAGCATACCTATATATCAAGTTGAAAAACTGATATGTACAAGTCTTGAATGTGGCCTTTTAGCCCCCAAACAACCCAGCAAACCTATGCATGGGTGATGTCACTGTACTCAGGAGATGTTGCTGAACACATATTGGGGTGTTGTTTGGCAGTGATACATAACAGGATCTGTTAATTCATGCCTAAAGTACAATGTATGTGTAAAAAAACATGAAGAAAATTACTACCCAAAAGTTTGCCAAAGGCTGGTGGTAGAATTATTGCATGAAAAGTATTAAACTACCACCATTTAAAATACCCTGAGTTGTCTACTTTTCAAAAATATATGGTTTGATGGGGGTAAAATACATTGGCCCAAATAGGACAGGGGCGCTGGTTTACTACATGTCAAAATTCCAAGTTGAAAAATGGATATGCGCACCTGCCAAATGTGGCCTTTTAGCCCCCAAACAATCCGACAAGCCTATGCATGGGTGGTATCACTGTACTCAGGAGATGTTGCTGAACACATATTGGCGTGTTGTTTGGCAGTGACACATAACACGATTTGTTAATTCATGCCTAAAGTACAATGTGTGTGAAAAAAAACACACAAAAAATGACTACCTAAATGTTTGACAAAGTCTGGTGGTAGAATTAGTGCATGGAAAGTGTTAAAAAACCACCATTTTAAATACCCTAGGTGTCTACTTTCCAAAAATATATGGTTTGGTGGGGTAAAATACATTGGCCGGCCTTACAAATGTCCCAAATAGGACATGTGCGCAGGTTGACTACATGTCAAAATTCCAAGTTGAAAAATGGATATGCGCACCTGCCAAATGTGGCCTTTTAGCCCCCAAACAATCCGACAAGCCTATGCATGGGTGGTATCACTGTACTCAGGAGATGTTGCTGAACACATATTGGCGTGTTGTTTGGCAGTGACACATAACACGATTTGTTAATTCATGCCTAAAGTACAATGTGTGTGAAAAAAAACACACAAAAAATGACTACCTAAATGTTTGACAATGTCTGGTGGTAGAATTAGTGCATGGAAAGTGTTAAAAAACCACCATTTGAAATACCCTAGGGTGTCTACTTTCCAAAAATATATGGTTTGGTGGGGGTAAAATACATTGGCCGGCCTTACAAATGTCCCAAATAGGACATGTGCGCAGGTTGACTACATGTCAAAATTCCAAGTTGAAAAATGGATATGCGCACCTGCCAAATGTGGCCTTTTAGCCCCCAAACAATCCGACAAGCCTATGCATGGGTGGTATCACTGTACTCAGGAGATGTTGCTGAACACATATTGGCATGTTGTTTGGCAGTGACACATAACACGATTTGTTAATTCATGCCTAAAGTACAATGTGTGTGAAAAAAACACACAAAAAATGACTACCTAAATGTTTGACAAAGTCTGGTGGTAGAATTAGTGCATGGAAAGTGTTAAAAAACCACCATTTGAAATACCCTAGGGTGTCTACTTTCCAAAAATATATGGTTTGGTGGGGGTACATTGGCCGGCCTTACAAATGTCCCAAATAGGACATGTGCGCAGGTTGACTACATGTCAAAATTCCAAGTTGAAAAATGGATATGCGCACCTGCCAAATGTGGCCTTTTAGCCCCCAAACAATCCGACAAGCCTATGCATGGGTGGTATCACTGTATTCAGGAGATGTTACTGAACACATATTGGCGTGTTGTTTGGCAGTGACACATAACACAATTTGTTAATTCATGCCTAAAGTACAATGTGTGTGAAAAAAACACACAAAAAATGACTACCTAAATGTTTGACAATGTCTGGTGGTAGAATTAGTGCATGGAAAGTGTTAAAAAACCACCATTTGAAATACCCTAGGGTGTCTACTTTCCAAAAATATATGGTTTGGTGGGGGTAAAATACATTGGCCGGCCTTACAAATGTCCCAAATAGGACATGTGCGCAGGTTGACTACATGTCAAAATTCCAAGTTGAAAAATGGATATGCGCACCTGCCAAATGTGGCCTTTTAGCCCCCAAACAATCCGACAAGCCTATGCATGAGTGGTATCACTGTACTCGGGAGATATTGCTGAACATATATTAGTGTGTTTTTTGGCAGCAAGACATAACAGGATCTGTAAGTTTATACCTGAATTGCAATGTATGTGAAAAAAAACAAAAAAAACAACTATCTATGCAAAGTTTGGCAAAGACTTGTGGTAAAATGGCTCCATAGAAAGTGTCAAAATATCCTTAGATGAATACCCTGGGTTGTCTACTTTAAAAAAAATATATACATGTGGAGTGTTTTCCAGAGATTTATGACAGATAATAGTGTTACAATGTCACTATTGATACATTTAAAAAAATTTGTTTTGAAACCGCCATATCCTACTTGTACCTATAGCCCTATAACTTGCAAAAAAAAGCAAAAAAGCATGTAAACACTGGGTATTTTTAAACTCAGGACAAAATTTTGAATCTATTTAGCTGTTTTTTTCATTCGCTTTTGTAGATGAGTAAAAGATTTTTCAAGTAAAAGTCAAAAAACATGTATTTTTTTCAATTTTTCATCATATTTTTTTATTTTTTTAAAATTAAAATACATGAGATTATATAAATAATGGTATGTAAAGAAAGCCCCTTTTGTCCTGAAAAAAACAATATATAATTTGTATGGGAACAGTAAATGAGAGAGCGGAAAATTACAGCTAAACACAAACACCAGAAAAGTGTAAAAATATTCCTGGTTGCAAATGTACAACATCGCAAAAACAGTCCAGTCCTTAAGGGGTTAAGTACTTTATTGTTTACAAATAATTGGAGTGGCACCAGAACAGTTTCTCTCATAAACATAGAATATTTGGTAACATGAGCTGGACATATACACTCTCCCTGCTGTATACCATCGTTTAAGCTTTCTGTGTACCAGTTGTGTGCCATTTCAGCTGCAGTGCTATTGGCGCGGAGAGGTAGATGAAAAAGTGGATCACGCCCATGCATTATGATTCTCACATCGAGAATCCCTAAATAGTTGTAGAAGATACAAAATGAAATACAATCGATGTCAGAACCAAATATAAAGATCTGTAAACGAAAAAGCCTCCACTCTAAAGGCACACTCCGATAGCCTATGAAACCAAATATGGAAAAAAGGGGAATGGGTGAATACCCACCTAATGAGGGCGCTAGACGCTAGAGAAACAGTGCTCTGGAGGGAGCTAAACACCAGAGAAACAATCCTCTGAGAGAGATGCAATATGATAGAAATATGTTAAACTTTATTCTGCAACAATAGGATATAGTTTAAAATTATATATATATAAACACAATATCAACAATAATGCAAAAGCAGTACTATTATAAGACCTGGGAACAGGTGCCCGGCACCAACCACTCGGCTAACAAGTAAATAGAAAACATACACAGCCCTTGGCCGCGACTTCCAGGGCTGGAAAATACTTGCAGCTTGATCTGTGATGGTGATAGTAGGGTCTCTGGACTGCTGAATAGATGGCTCTACATGTTTCGTTCTGCGTTATTCGGGACTTCCTCAGGAGATGTGGATGATCTGCTTGTTCTTCCGGCGTCTCTTCTTTTATCTTCTGAACTTCGCGCCCAATCTAACTCCGACGCATGCGCACATGGACACCTACTTCCATCAAGATTGCTGCCGGAATGCCCACCTATGCGTCCTGCACCAATAACTATTGGGAAATCCGGCTTGATTGATGCGCAAAAAAACTTTATTAGCATCCGGACATAGACACATTGTAACACCAGGGCTACATAAATAGCAGTTACATGTGAGTGAATTTTAAACTATATCCTACTGTTGCAGAATAAAGTTTAACATATTTCTATCATATTGCATCTCTCTCAGAGGATTGTTTCTCTGGTGTTTAGCTTCCTCCAGAGCAATGTTTCTCTAGCGTGTAGCGCCCTCATTAGGTGGGTATTCACCCATCCCCCCCTTTCCATATTTGAAGATACAAAATGTGCAACAGCATGCAGTGCGTATGTAACATATGCGCAGACTTGACATTTGTAGGGTTATTCACTAAAAAGAGAATTCAAAGAATTTCCAATTTAGGGTAAAAATTACCAAAACTGGAAAAATTCTGTAAGTTAGCTATGCTTTTATTCCGTCTACTCTGGCCTTAAATTTGAAATTCACGTTGAATTCACTTTGAATTCTCACTTTAGTGAATAAACCTGTTGGTTCTGGCCGCATAAGTCACGTGTTCCAGGGGTATAACTAGCCCTCGTCACACAGATGCAAATATCTCTGGATGTGCAGTGTTTTAAGCAGAAACATTGCACACACAGATTCTTTCCTCCATAACCACTTAAAAAAGCAGAAGTGATCATGGACGTTGGAGTAACCCTTTAATCTTTGTTGTGTTATTGTTCCTGGAACCTCCAAGACATTTCAAATAAAAACCCACTTAATTACATTATTAATGTCTGTCATCATAGCAATTTGGTCTTGCAGAACCCTACTCCAATGTGGTATGGCTTACTTATTTAGAATGTCCCTTGCTGGCACAAGGTGTTTTTGGGAAGGTACTGTGATTGTGGCACTGATTTCCATTGGTCTTTAATGGGTTAATCTCTGGACCTTTAGAGCATTGAGCAGCATAACTTATTTGTGAGCATTTTAAATTCCATTTCAAATGAAGCTTTTGTAGAGAGTGGTATTCACAGCATGGAGAGGTTCTCTGTGTGTCCTTGGTGCAGAGAAAGCTTGGGTCTTTAAAAGCATGTTAATACAATGTCCTGATGAAATAGAGAAAAAAAGATTGCATTATCAAAAGATAAAGCACAGCCTTAAATGATGTCTATCAATATTCCTTTTCTACCATGTTTGTTGGGAGAATTTGTTATATGCTATTATAAAAAGTACTAGGCTAATGTTTTCTGGGGCCCAAGGCAGGATGTCTAATTGAGACCCTTGCTTGAGCACTGGCCTCTGTCCTGTGAAAGTTGTGTGTGTGTGGTGGCTGAGTGTTGTATATGTGTGAAGGAAACTGAATATTGTGTGTTGTGGGGATATTTATGGGATGATAATATTAAGCAGTCGAGAATTGCCCACTATTTCAATTCTCTTAGATCTTAGAGATCGTTTATCATGTAAGTGAAAAGTATTCCATACAATTAATGATCACAATGTGTTATAAAAATAGATTTATTTTTATTGTAACAAATTAATTAACAAATAATATTAGGCAGCATGCATGATAATAATCAGTGAATATTTAGTATAACATACTATACAATACAATGGAATGGGTATACACGTTTCAATGGCTAAACAGCACCAGCTGTCACTTACACGATTTATGAGGTATCCTTACAGACACAGAAAGCAAACTTTTCACAGCGAAGAGCCATAAAACCCTGGCTAACAGTTAGATCAACTGAATAACCCTTTCAATGCTGGGTAGATCCTCCTAGGCATATAGTATCCTATTCTCCTGTGATTTTCAATTAAAATAACATTTAAACCAGCTCATTAGTCATTTCCTGGAACCATCCAATAAGAATAATCTACCAGATTTTTACAAAAGTCGCATTTTAATTTGTCTAAAAAGATATCTTATCTTATTTTAGAACAAATCATACACCTGGATAAAAACAGCGGTATGCTAACACGTGATACTATCACATTCATATATAATTATTCTTAATTCCACCTGCAGAATGGAATGTTATAACTATATATTATTTAGTTAACTAAGATTTCTAAATATTGAAATCTGACCGTGATTTATCCAGTCATATATCATGCTGTTAGTAAATTTTTATTAATTTAAATTAATTAAATAAAACCAGCATAGTTACCAGTTATGTAGATATTCTCATCAGATGAATAGGTAGTCCCAGAAACTTGATTGGTTGTATGGAAGTGTGTGAGTGATAGAGAAAGTGGTGTTGGAAAGTGTTAAGAGTTTAAAAGAGTTGAGTGTCCATGAGTTTAAGAGTAGAGTGTTAGTCCCAGATATTGTCCTGGTTTTCTCTGCATGTCCGAGTTGGAGTCCCCCAAACTTCAACTCCCTCTCTCTGTATCTCTCTCTGTTTTCCCTTTGTCCTTACTTTTAAAGGGCCAGACTGTTTGTACGTCATTAGTTGATAAACCAATAGAAGCCATAGGTGTGTCCAATCTATGGATCGCAATTTAGGTATTTGATCCATAGAGAGCAGTCTCGTCTAACGAATCCTTCCTATCCAGGAAAGAGTTAACTTTTCCTGATGACGATTTTGACGTCATTTGGCTTATCTAAAATGACTACCATAACTTAGATTTGCTGTCAGTTCAAAGCATTTGTCCCAGTCTTTGTGGCAACTACTTTGATCGTAACTTGTAAAATTGACAGTTCTAAACTCAGTTTCACCCCTTATTTTACAATGGAACCTTGTAAAATTTAGAAAGTAAAATTAATTACTTAGTCTTCTCTGTCACTAGTGTCTGTGTTTAGATAACGCATTCCTTAGTTCAAGTAAGTGGCTAGTTATAGAAAGTAAGAAGAAATCAAGGAAATTATGTGTTTTTGTTATCCTGAAGATAGCAAAATGGAGTCCGCTTTGTTTTGAGTGACTTGGGCAATATACACCTTTGATTTCTTTTTAGCACAAAATGTCTGTTGATATAAATATTCTGACAGTGTGAGAATGTTGTGGCTGAATGTATGGGGTGGATGCTGAGTTTGCCTGTGGTCCAGGTTGTGTGTGGTGAGGGTTGTGTGTGTAGTGGCAGAATTTGGAATGTGAAGTAGTCTAAAGTATTATGTGAATGTGTGTAGGGAAGTCAGAGTGCATCAGAGTTTGAGTGGGGCGTCTAATGGGAGAACATTGTGCTCTGCACTAGTATCTGTTGCAGATCACTTTAAGAATTGCCTCGTGGTCCAGCGCTTTGTTTAGAGAGAACAGGCTGTGGCACTTTGAGTCACTGAAAAAGCGCCAGAGATTACAAGGGAGCTCTTTAAGTGATCTGCACCCAATATTGGTGCAGAGCACAATGTTACCCCACCAGCCTGGGCCCTAACTGGCCACCTATACTGCCTTATGGGTAATTTGACTCTGATAATACAGGAGACATTCCAACTTAAGTCAATAAGTCTATTTTATAAATTATATGAATTGGATTGAATTGGAGATTTAACATTGTAATATATTAAGAATAAAAATAGTGGAAAAAATATACAACTCAAAAGAACTGAATACCGAATTGTATTAAAAGCTTATTTTTCATGTTCCAAAAAATAACACTTTTTGACATTTTTCCCCTCATACTACTTTTAAGTAGCGTATATAATTAACATTAACAGAATCTCACTGTGTTTTTCTGTGCACTCACATTTCATTGTTTTTCAGTTTCATACGTTTTCTTTTTGTTTTTTAACAATGGATTTTAACCTGTGTACCATGGATTTCACTATGGTTTAAATATTGTGTATAAAGTAGTAATTAACTCTTAATATCTCGACTACTTTTTCATGAACTGTACTACCAACAACAGAAAGAAATATTTCCATTTAAAATAGGTTTTTGATGTTTTTATTGTCTTGTGGTCAATGATCAGGAAACCCTTCACCAAGATCTTGCTTTCACATATTCATGAACAATTTATGGCAGGGCAGATTATATTTGAATAGCAAATGAAAGAGTGTATATATAAATATATTATATCCATATGTATAATGTTTCTTTTGAGATTTTAAAACTTTAATAAAACTTACAGCTGACATTTAAAAATCCAATTCAATCGAATCTTTAGAACGTTTTCTAATTCATAAAAAAATGTACATGTCACTCTGTACTTTACTAGACAAATTAAATACATGTGAAACATTTACACTCATGAACGTAACTGAACATCCCTGGAGGGACCTGGGAATGGCTGCCCACTGACATTCCCCATCCGGCCTGACAGAGCTTGAGAAGATCTGCAGAGATAAGCAAAGTAAACAGTAATTTTACTTACCTTTTTTCCAGCACCGCAGGTCTCCTCGAGCTGGCCCTCCTTGGCTGAGATCATCAAACTTGCTGATCTCAGTAAATCCAATGCTTTCCCATAGGATGCGCAGCAAACCACCATGTTCTGCCAATTTGTTTCTTCTCATGGAGATGTATTGAAACAATACATCTCTATGGCGAATGTTTAGCGCTTCCATGCAAAGCGTAGAGACCCTGAATGTCAGTGCTTCACATTGTTCAGTCCTGACCCAGGAAGCACCTCTAGAAGCCATCTGAGTACCTTTCTCTAAAAAGACACTGTTTACTGCAAAAAGCTTGTGAGGATGGACTATAGACACCATAACAACTACATTAAACTGTAGTTCTGGTGACTATAGTTTCCTTTTTAAGTATTTAGGGAACCTGGTGTAGCCAAAAACTCAACAAATTACATTAATATCGCACTCATCAAAAAAATGTTACTGCAGAAAAAATAATTTGAATATGTTGTTATTGCAAGAAAGGGGCAATAAATAGGTACCAACCACTGGTATATGATGAAGAAAAATTATATTGTCAACTATACCCAAAGGTCAAAAGTATATAGTGTCAGTTTACATATATACCCGTTATCACAAAAGGCTACCACAACACCATTAGCCAAGAATACTATAAATTTTGGTGGATCCACCTAACCTTATTACATAGCATTATAATAATGCAGCTGCAATTCCCATAATCCAATGTCAATCTCTTGTGAGATTTACATCTAGAACAATTGTTCTGTACACAAGGCAAAAAAAGGAAAGAAAAATGTGAAAAAAACTAAAAAATGAAGTCAAGCAAAAAAAAAAAAAAATAAGAAAAAAATGAAGAAAATTATCCTATGTACAAAAATGGGCAATGTCCATTCAGTTTATATCAGAGAAACTAGCAGCCAAATATTAAATGCTGGTTCGATCTCACCAAAAGAAGTGTAGTCTAGGAATAAGTCCTGATCAATGCCTGCGGTGGCCCATCCCTTTGAACAACATCCTATTGTAGAATATAGGAGGAGTCCTGTACCTCTTGTCGATTTCGGGACTTGTACTGAGCACTATTTACTGGACAATACTGAGCACTGTGTCTTGGGCTGCGCACTCAGGACCCAACTGTCCCTTAGCTCTGGTAGTTCATGATTAGCCAAAAACTCAGTACGTAGCTAATTTGTTCATCACTTGCTTCAGTCACATTCTTAAATGGCCAATTAGTCTTCCAGTGAATATATTCCATGGCTTCTTATGACTTTTTTTCCAATTTTGTTACTCTGCACATGGTGTCTATCTACATTAATTTGATTTGATCAATACAAATCTTGCGAAAAATGTCAGTAGTTCCAGATATGGCAGGACAGTTTCTAAACATTGTATGGTCGTGCCATATCCAGGGTGGTTCCTTTTTCCCACAATGTGAGTGCGTCATTAGATGTGCTTGCTCTGTCCTATATGGTGTCAGGGCACTAGAACCATGTGCATTGCTCTTCAGCAGTGCAGTCTGCATTGTCTGTCCTGCCAGGAAAGTTGTCAGTAAGCCAAGCTGACACACCCATTCTGTAGGTGGACTAGCCTACTTTGGGCATCACCAGTGACGCATGTGACATAGAAACATAGAATGTGACGGCAGATAAGAACCATTTGGCCCTCTAGTCTGCCCAATATTTCTAAATACTTTCATTAGTCCCTGGCCTTATCTTATAGTTAGGATAGCCTTATGCCTATCCCACGCATGCTTAAACTCCTTTACTGTGTTAACCTCTACCACTTCAGCTGGAAGGCTATTCCATGCATCCACTACCCGCTCAGTAAAGTAATACTTCCTGATATTATTTTTAAACCTTTGCCCCTCTAATTTAAGACTATGTCCTCTTGTTGTGGTAGTTTTTCTTCTTTTAAATATTGGCCCTCCCTAGTTCATACTTCTCAGTGTTGAGTGGTAATATTTTAGAGTACCTGCTAATCAACATCTTAAATATGGGAAAGTTCTATGTTTGTGTTAAGTCTAATTTAATAGATTGCTTGCAAAAAATGGACTAACAAAAGAGTGGGCTTTTAGTGGTGGAGATGTGTCTTATTGTGTTTTGCAGCTTTGTTTCTGGCTATTTTCTTTGCAGTTTTTTAATTATAGCCACATTTTTAAACCTCTATTCATATCATAACACCAAGAACTGTGTATTTATGCCACATATCTTATATATTCAGTGCAGTACATTATTCAAATCCTGCAGCCCTGATACAAAGGAAGAAGGTGAGAAGAGTGCTCACCTTGTTCCTTTGTGTTTGTGAAGGAAGTATAGGCTCAAAATGATTCCAACGTAAGGCTTCTTCTAATATCTTCCTCTTTTTGAAGAGCTGTCTTGCATTGGCTAGCAGGAGAAGGCGTCTTGCAAGGCATAAGCCTACTTTTCTGCAAAGACCCTTTTATGTTGATGGCATTTTAGGATGCATACTGTCATAGCCTACCAGTCTATTTATTTAGAAATCATTTTAGCTGCTCATGCAGTAATTGCTATCTTTAAACCTGAGCTGCATGTTAGCTGTCATTTTATACTCACCGCTAAGTGAATGCACCCCCTGCAGAGGCCCTTAATAGAAAATTGCTTCTCATAATTTCCCCCATTTTTCAAAAGCTTTTTGTAGTGTGTGCTCTGACCACAAAACCTATGTCTGTTTGTCTCTGTCTCTATGTCTGCCTGCCTGTATACCTATCAATCATATGCATCTTCTCCCTGTTTCTGTCAGTCAATCACTTATTTACCTAAGCTGTACATGCTTGCATATTGTCTATATTTAAAATATATCTGTATGTATGTTTATTATATACCTCAGATATATATCTTACCTCCTGTTGTTTTTCCACAATGCAATATCTAACTTAATAGCAAATAGAATCTGTTGTCTTCAAACAATTCTAAATTCATGGCGTTCAATGCTAACATTTTATTGCATGTTAAGTGTAATATTATTACCAACACTATGCCAACCAGAAAGAAATATGTATCTTTGTGGAAACGTTTAGATTGTTCCTTGGTCTATTTGGATTTATGCCTTCCTCCTATTTATCAGTAGAAAAATTAAATAAAAATCACCATAAATCTTAAATCTAGTGCTGGGTCACTCTTCTTGTAGCAGCTGCTCAGCCACCAATGTAGCCATCTTCCTGAATACTTTTGCCCAATCTGTGAGATGCATTGGACGCATTTGGTGTCATAACCCACAGCACAAATGTAATGATCTTCGATTTTCGAAGATCTAGTGGGCATCAGACAGCCACACGTCCTGCTATATCTATACACTAAAACCACTTAATTAAGCTAAGCAGGAAGTCATTTTAGTGGCTGTCTGATATCCACAAGAGGCATGAATGTTAACATTTCTATATCTGAGTTAAGGAAAAAGGCGCTAAATAAAATATAATCCAGTGCAGCTAAAAACACCCAAGTGTATTGTCACTATATACACTCAAATAAATGAATACTAGTCCAACCAAAAAGATAAAAGCACACACATTAATCATAAATTACTGGGTAAGGCAGTGGCTGAGTGACAGGCAACAGAGGGTTGTAGTTAATGGAATATATTTGAAGCTTGGACTTTTCACCAGTGGGGTACCTCAGGGATCTGTACTTGGACCCATTCTCCTTAATATTTTTATTAGTGATATTGCAGAAGGTCTTGATGGTAAGGTATGTCTTTTTGCTGATGATACTAAGATATGTAACAGGGTTGATGTTCCAGGAGGGATAAGCCAAATGGCAAATGATTTAGGTAAACTAGAAAAATGGTCAGAACTGTGGCAACTGACATTTAATTCGCTAACTTCCAATCTTCTGGGACTACTCCTGTTAACAATGATTGGTTAAATAAATCTGTTAATGGTTTTGCTAGTACACCACTAAGCTCTTTTAATAGTTTTGGGTGTATTCCATCAGGTCCCATTGACTTATTTGTCTTTACTTTTGACAGTTGAAATAGAACCTCTTCCTCTGTAAACCCACGTGTAATAAATGACTCATTTATCCTTTTTCTTAACTGAGGTCCCTTTCCTTCATTGTCATCTGTAAATACAGAACAAAAATATTCATTGAGGCAGTCAGCTAGACCTTTATCCTCTTCTACATACCTTCCTTCTTTTGTTTTTAATCCAACTAATCCTTGTTTTACTTTTCTTTTCTCATTTATGTATCTAAAAAATGTTTTATCCCCCTTTTTTACTGACTGTGCTATTTTCTCTTCTGTGTGTGATTTGGAAGCTCTTTCTGCCTAATCTTATAGATCATTTTGTCTTCCTCACTCTGGGATTTTTTATAATTCCTAAATGCTAACTTTTTGTTTTTAACTATTTTGGACACATCTGTGGAATACCACAGTGGTTTCTTGATTTTTTTTTGTTTTTACTGACAAGCCTAATGCAATTTTCTGTTGCCTTCAATAGTGCAACTTTTAAATAATCCCATTTCTCTTGGACTCCATTTAAATTGCTCCAGTCTGATAATGACTCCTCTACCCATATTCTAATTTTAGAAAAGTCTGTTTTTTTTAAAGTCTAAAACTATTGTTTTTGTGTGGTGTGACTCAGTCACTGTTCTTATATTAAACCACACTGACTGATGATCACTGGATCCTAAACTTTCACCTACAGTAATATCTGAATCTCCATTTGTTAACACTAAATCTAGTATGGCTTCTTTACGAGTTGGCTCCTCAACAACTTGTTTTAGAGACAATCCCAGTAGGGAGTTTAGAATATGTGTGCTCCTGGCACAAGTAGCTAATTTTGTTTTCCAATTTACATCAGGAAGATTAAAGTCATCCATGATGATAACTTCCCCCTTCGTTGTCATTTTAGCTATTTCCTCAACTAGTAGATTATCTAACTCTTCAATTTGTCCTGGGGGCCTATAAATCACACCTACACGAGTTACTGTGTGATTACATAATTCTAACGTAACCCAAATGGACTCTATGTTTGCCTCACTAACTTTTATTAGGCTAGATTTTATGCTATCCTTCACATACAAGGCCACCCCTCCCCCTTTCTTGCCTTCCTTATCTTTCCTATATAAAGAGTACCCTGGTATTGCTACGTCCCAGTCATTTTTCTCATTGTACCATGTCTCAGTAACAGTGACTAAATCTACACTATCAGTTGCCATTATTGCCACAAGTTCATGGATCTTATTCCCTAAACTGCGAGCATTTGTAGACATGACTCTAAGCTTATCATTTTTTAACACACTTGCTACAGGCACCTTCTGTCCTTGTTTTGGGGGACAATTGGATTGATGTTTTATCACCCTTTTGCCCCCCCCTCCTAGTTTAAATACATCCTAGCAAAACCTCTGAACTGCTCACTGAGAACATTTGTTCCCTTTTGAGAAAGATGCAAACCATCTTTTTTGTACAGCTTATCTCCATTCCAAACAGAGCTACCATGAGAAATAAAGCCAAATCCTTGCTCCCGACACCATTCACCAAGCCACAAATTAAAGTCCCTAATACGCATCCGCCTGTCGTTCTGAGTGTTATGCACAGGCAGAACTTCAGAGAATGACAGTGTGGAAGCAACCTGCCGTATATCATTGGCAAAAACACTAAAAACTTCCTTAACCTCTGAATCCTCATTGCAAGCCAAGTCATTTGTCCCTAGATGGACAAGTACATCCAATTCCCCTTCCTGCTTTGCTTGCTTAACAATATTACAGATACGTCTCCTGTCTCTGTGAGCAGTAGCTCCGGGAAGATACCTCACAAGACCACCATTGTCCATCTCCACACCTCTTATAATGGAATCCCCCAACAACAACTGCTTTCTATTAGGCCTCAACATAGTCTCCAAGCCGGTCTCCATAACACCTCTAGCCTTAGTGCATCTCTCCACAACACCTCTAGCCTCAGTGCATCTCTCCCCAACACCACTAGCCTCAGTGCCTCTCTCCACAACACCACTAGCCTCAGTGCCTCTCTCCACAACACCATTACACTCTGAAAGTGCAGAAAATGAATTATGAAGAGCAACAGACTGTGCAAAATGCCTTCTATCCACAACTCTAAATCTACCAGATCCTACAGTAATCCATCTGCCATTCCTAGTATGTCTCTGCTGCAGTGGCTTTGCAGCAGTTCCAGTCTGAGTTTGTTCACCAGATAATTTACAAATCTCAGATTTTAAAAATACAATCTCCTGCTGCAAGATAGAGAACTGTCTACAGATTAGACAACAACCAAACCTCCAAAAAGTGGAACGTGAAACAAATGCATAGCAACTATTACACTGAACTAAGTCTGCCATTCCAATGAGGAGAATAATTTAAATCAAACAAATCTTAATTTTTTTTTTTATCCTGCTGAATACCTCAGATTACCTCCAGTTTATCTCCAGAATATCTCCAACTACACACTTAGAAGCAACACTTAGATGAAGCAACCAAGCTCAATTATAATGTCCTGTATAAAATAGACATATAACACAACATAGTATTATCTGCTTATATAACAGGCAACACTCACACTTTTTAAAGCCTATTAGAAGTCGGCTCTATACAGCAATATCTCCCCAAAAACATGAGGTGATGTTTCAACTGTTTAATAACATATATCAAATAAAAACAATAAAAGCAGCACAACGCGTTTTGCAAGTTTTCCTCAGGCGCAACCTGACCAAACAAATGTTTTATACACATATATGCTTCCAATTACCTGTAAAAACAATCTAGGTGTGGTGATTATCTAAAACCCATCCATTTTGCCCAATATGGCCAGGACTGGATATCAATCGCCACCACAAAGATGGCAACATAGGAGGGTTGTGTCTGTTATCATATCCAGGTTGGCTGGGTTTTCTGTACCTTGGTATTCTTAAAACCTTCTCTCTCTGTTTTTTATGTCTAAAATCTTTAAATAAAGATTGTCCAAAAAAAAAAAACATTAATAAAAAAATTAACAACCTCCATGCACAAAAGCTACTACAATAAGTGAAGTGGTTTTGGTGCTTTGATTATCCCTTTCATCTAAAACATCAATCATAATATATTTCCCAGTTGTTATGACATCAGGCACCACCCGGAACTGAACATTTTACCAGATGTGACCTTTATACATATAATTGGACAAATGTAAAAAGAACAATTCTGAGGCAGTTCTAAAAGTGGATCAATCAGCAGGAACAAGCCATTGGTTTCCAGGGCAATTTCAACTCTTTTAGCATTTTTCCACTGAAATTCTCTTAATAAATATAGACCATTGTAACATCACCTTATAAAAAATGCTATAAACACTGTCAGCTCACATGCTATAGCTAACATCAGAAAGGAATAATTGAACATCACCAGGATGGTATGCAGAAAGAAATATCTGATAAAGATACATTTAAATAAACAGAAAAATGGAACAAAGACAGTCGAACATCATGCGAAAAATAAATTATCAGGGTCCTTCCCTGCCCCAACACCCACGCCGTTGCCCTTCTGGGAATGCATGATCCAAACGTTTTGCAGGGGCTCATTGCTTCCCTCCTCAGGTCGCATGGCCCAAACGAGGAATACTTACCATTCGGCCCTGCAAACAGCTCCGTCTGCTGGTTCGCATGGGTCAAAATCCTTTTCCCTGCATTAAATCAGACGCTGCCCATTTAAATAGCTCATCTTTTATAAATCCAAATGCTATGACTTCATTCTGGCGACCCCATTATCAATCATTTTGGCATTGCAGAGGTGACATGGACCAATTAGAAACATTGTTAGCCTATATAAAGTTAATTTGGGCCCTTGTTCATTGCCCTATCATGGTTTCTGCTCTGATACACGTTAGTGATCATAGTAAGTCTCTCTTGTTATATCCTGATATTGACCTTGGATTGTATTTGACTTTGCGCTATTCTGGTATCTGACCCGGCTTGTTATTCCATTAATTTTCTATATCCCTGACCTTGGTTATTCCTGACTCTGTCTTTAACGTCTGTCTTTAATGTCTGGACACTCTAAGGCCCTGTAATATGTCTATCTAGAACCTCATTTTGTGGGATTCGCCATTCCTGTAAGTAGGGGTACGACCCCATGATACACGCTTGATCCCGCCTCCCATGGCTGAGATCATCACTGTTTATAATCTCAGCCAATGCTTACCCATTGGAAAATTGAATCAATGCATTTCTATGGGAAACGTTCAGCACCAAACTAGCAAGCACTTTTAGTGGCTTTCTGAGTGACTGCCAATAGAGGTGTTACAAGGCACCACTGTAAACACTGCCTTTTCTCTAACTATTAAGCTGTAGTGATTCTGGTGACCATAGTGTCTCTTTAACTGAGCTGAAAGCATAGCTTACTGGTGGAACTACAGTGGTCGCAGGGGTTGCAGCTGAGACCGGGCCCGTCATTCCAGGGGGCCCGGTCGCCCTGTCAACCCCTGCGACCGGGGTAGTTCCGCCAGAATTTTGGTGGAAAAACCACCGGGACCGCATTGAAGGAGCCCATTGGGTTGCCCATGATCTTGGGTCCACCCGATGCCAATGGATTTCCTGGGGCCCGGTGACGCTCTTAAAGCACTGCAGTGATGATGTCAGAGCTGGGAAGGAGCCATCACTTTCTCCCAGCCAACAGAGCACCACGCAGGAGGAGAGGAGGGAGTCAGAGTGGGTGCTCTGACTCCCATCAGCATGAGGCAGCCACTGGACCCCAGGTAAGTGAGGGGGGAGGGGGGCTAAAGAATGTCTTTATCAGTATATATGTGTGTGTGTCTGTCTCTGTGTCTGAATGTGTGTGTGTGTGTCTGTAGGTGTGTGTGCGTGTGTGTGTCTGTATTCGTGTGTCCGTATGTATGTGTGTCTGTATGTATGTGTCTGTGTGTGTGTGTCTGTATGTATGTGTGTGTGTGTGTGTGTCTACATGTCTGTGTGTATGTGTGTGTGTGTGTGTGTGTGTATGTATGTGTTTCTTTATGTATGTGTCTCTGTGTGTTTGTATGTATGTGTCTCTGTGTGTTTGTATGTATGTGTCTGTGTGTGTGTGTGTGTCTGCATGTGTATCTGTTTGTCTGCATGGGGTGGGGGGTAGATGTATAGGGCAGGGAGATATGGGGTGGGTGGTAGACATATTGGTTGGGGGTAGACATATAGGAGGTGGGGATGTATGGGTTGGGGGGTAGATGCATGGGGGGGCCCAGGGCAATTTTTGCACAGGGGCCCCATGGTTTCTAGTTACGCCTCTGTCTGCATGTGAAAAATAATTTCAAAAAGATGAGTTTATCCTATTGTAGCTTCTGTGTCTCTAATTGTTTTGTAAAGGGGCAACGGTCACAGACATACCAGTAAAAAATTAACTAATAGTTTCCCTGAAGAATGCCATATATATGGCATAAGCTTTATGAAACCTATATAAAGTGCTTTGTCTCCATGTAAAGAAGTTAATTGGCCATTCGGTTTATGATTTGTTTAAAAAGTTGACAAGTTTCAAGATTCCTAGAAGTCTTTTAAAGAATATTGATTCCTGCCGTGTTCTTTCCTGACCTACAAAATTCATAGAATTGCAACAACCTTTTACAATTTAGGACAAAAACAAGCAGATCATTCATTCGTGACATCTGCAATCATCATTCCGGTTTAACATCAGCTAACCGTTAACCAAGTCAACGGTGCTACCATCAGCTCCACCACACAGGCCCGCTGCCTAGGTGTTCTCTTTGACTCCGACCTCTCCTTCAAGCCTCATGTTCAATCTATCGCCAAATCCTGTCATTTCCATCTCAAAAACATTGCGCGCATCCGCCCCTACTTAACGCCAGATGCGACTAAGGTGTTGGTCCATTCTACTGTCCTTTCTCGACTTGACTACTGTAATCCGCTTCTCAGTGGTCTTACGTGCTCCCAACTAGCGCCGTTACAGTCCATAATGAATGCGGCGGCGAGGCTCATCCTCCTGTCCGCCCGCACCTCCCATGCCTCACCCTTCTGTCAATCCCTACATTGGCTTCCTATAAAATATAGAGCTCAATTTAAAATTCTTGTTCTTGCTTTCAAATCTCTACATAATGCTGCTCCCACCTATCTATCCTCCCTTATACACAAGTATGTCCCATCTAGGCTCTTACGATCTGCTGAAGACTTACGTCTATCTTCTTTCCGTACTCCCACCTCTGATGCTCGCCTTCAAGATTTCTTGAGGGCTGCACCGTTCCTGTGGAACTCGCTTCCCTCCTCCGTTAGATGCTCACCCAGTCTCCACTCCTTCAAAAATCGTTAAAAACCCAGTTCTTCATAAAAGCATATCAATTAAACTGTTAATAGCTCCTGAATGATTCATCTTCTGCACTGTCATTAATCTAATACTATCCTTACCTTTTTGTGTCATTTTACCCCACTCCCTCTAGCATGTAAGCTCATTGAGCAAGGCCCTCAACCCCTCTGTTCCTGTGTGTCCAACTTGTCTGGTTAGAAATACATGTCTGTTCGTCCACCCATTGTAAAGCGCTGCGGAATTTGACGGCGCTCTATAAATAGCATAATAATAATAATAATAACTCTGAATCCTGTGAATAGACCTTAAATAGAAAGTTTTGATACTGGGAAAGCTAAGGAATGAAGTGGTGCTTGCAAGGCTGAAATCACAAGTCTTGCTGTCTGTATCATTAAACCGAAAATCCATAAAAACACTTTGTTACTGGTCTATGTTCTACTAGTGTTATCTGTAGTAATGCTGCATACAGCAAGATTTCTCATACCTGAGGCTACGATTGACAGTATTCTTCACAATAAAACCTGTGAAGATTTTCTGGCGTATTTAGAAAAAGAAGAAGAAAAAAAAAAAAGGATTCATGGCATGTTAAGAATGAAAGGCATAGTATTTTGGCTTGGTGTGTTCCATAATAGTTTAGGAATACAAGTATTCTAAATAAAGAAACAAAATATAATAAGCAGTATGGCTCTAAATTATACCTAACAAGATAGATAATTGCTGCAGGGTTTTAACACAAATTAGATATAAAATGTAAAGTTAGCTTTAAGCTTGTAATCCTGTCATCTAAAGCATTTTACAGGTACGTGCATCTCAAGCTGTTTGACAGTGAAAAGTGCAACTGGAAAGGAAAGCTTTTATAGAAGCCATTACGTTTAAAAGGTTTCCACCATATACTAAAATTACCATTATTTGCTACGTGTGAATTCTCACAAGTTTTTCTGTTTCTTTGGACAGCAATTACTAAAATGGTTTCTGAGTCTTTGCTTCTTTTTCACCTATTGCATGTGTTCTGGCTGAATGTATATAAATGTTGATTAAATATTCATAACGAATTTAAATCAGTGGACCTGAAAACACAATATCTTCATTTGGTGGGCCCAGTTTTAGACCATCACAAGCACGACCGGAGGCTGTGCCAATTTTTCTGACATAAAGCTTGATTTCTTAAATGACCTCCCCTCTGTTTATCTGGATGTTGCTGGACAGCAAAGTATTATCAATGATGGTTGTTGTCTAGCCCTATTCTAAACATATTTAAATGTCAGCACTGTTGACCATGAAGAATCACGCATTGGTCAAATTTAGCCCGTCCCATGGTGTCCCTTTAAGGAGCTTTGGTAAGAGTGATATGGTGTATATGATGCATCTTAACAGGTAAAATTATTACCTGTATGTGACTGAGAAAGAATGAAAGATCTGCTTTAGTTTTGTTACTGCCCTGACCCTCTATTACAGTGATCACTTATCTTAGATATTACAGAACATATTACAAAATCTGGAGGATGGTTAAATTCTAAGGATTTATGAAAATACATAATACAAGATCACAAAATGTGGCATGTGTCTCTTAACATGAGATAGATTAATAATACTTATGACTACATACGCTACCTTCTCCTTCAAATGTTGCCTTAGGCACTAGCTCAAAGGCTAAATTTAAGTAAAAACCTCTACTAAGTGAAAGTGAAATAAAATAAATCAATAATGTGTATCAGCAAGTATGGCTAAAAATCATAAGGGAATATGTGTATTGAAATTTGAACCTGTAGAAAATAAAAACAAAGTATTTAACTTATAAGTGAATATATATATATATATATATATATATATATATATTTATTTATTATTTTATTTATTTTTTAGGTGCAAAATAGGCTTACTTTCTTAAAAAAAATACAATTTGGATAATATAGAATATTTGCTTCTTCATTATTTGTCCAAAGCTGTCCAACTCTGAACGCCAGTGAGAGTATGAGATCACTGGGGACGAGTTAACCAAGCGCCCTCCATCTATCATTGCCAAACTTAGAATGGATAACAAAGAAGTGAAACTTGTGGATTATTCAGTTGGCTGCAGAGGGTCGGCGGACATTTATGACAATGGTGTTGAGAGAGTCCCTTAAACTTATATATATTCTAGCTTAGACTTGTAGTGTCCCCCCTCCTATTACCTGTGGGCGAGCGGCACGCAGCCTCCCCGCGCAGCCGCTCGCGTCCTCGCCTCCCAGCGGCAGCATGTGTAACGCTGCACGCTGGGAGTCCCGGCTTTTATGTAAACGCCAGGGTCACTCACGTGACCCGGCGTTAAAGCCACAGTACCCTAATCACAGTGGTAGGTATAGATATCTCCCACGTGTGATTATTAATTCTGATTGGAAGTTATCCAATCAGAATTAAGCACTGCTGTTATATACTTACCTTTCCTGTCTCTCAGTGCCCTGTTGTGGTCTTGTGTTACTTGTAGTGCAGTTTGCTCGTGTTGCTCTCTGGTTACCGATTATTTGGCTCGTTATTCCGATTTTCCTGTATTCTCCACTCCTTTGACCTCGGCTTGTTTCTCGTTCTCCCGTTTTCTGGCTCCCTTTACTTGGCTTGTCTCTTGACTATTCTTAGTGTGCTTAGCCCGGCCACTCTAAGGACCGGTATAGCATCCTTCCTCTCTGTGACCTGTTAGCGTGTTAGGTTCCGGAATCGTGACATGTAGAGAGTGAGCCACAAGTGAAATTGTTTTATATTCATATTATATTTTACAGTAGCATTAATAGAAACATAAAAGATATATCAAAAATAGAAATAAATAAAAGAACATTCTACATTTTGGTGGAGGATTTTATTATACTAAAGGAAGATCCACTCTAAATTCTTGTAAATTCTATTGACCATATGCTATACTATGACATTGAAATGTCTGCTTCAAAAACTATACATAGAATTATTTTTTGGTTGGTATAATTTTATGAAATGTTTAATTACATATCTTTTTAATGGTTAACTTTAAATTCTATAAATATCTGAATTATTTAAGTGTATCAGATGCACGAAATGTGGTATATTTAGCTTCCATATTTTCATTTAATGATCTGGTTTTATACCTCTCTTCAAACTGCAAAACAAAATTCCCTTTAAAAATCTGTTCAGTTTATTTTTACCATATGGTTTAGATTAGCATCTTTGTGGGAAAAAGGCAATTACTGGTCATCACATTGCTGTTATAATCTTCATTCGATTTTAAATTTGGTGTCAGTCCATAATCTTGTCCAGGTAAATGTTTAAATATAGATTAAATCACTTTTTTTGTCTATTAGTTTCACACTTGCTTTATTTAGATAAATAAATTTTCTTTTTCAGTTAATAAGACGTGTTTAATTTGCCTTTAGTTTTGTACTGTGGTATGTATGGAATAACTGTGTTTTCCTATTTCAATTTAGAGTAAATGTGCTAGTTAATATTTGCCAAAATCCTGTCACACTTGTCTCCGCAAAGAACACAAAAAAATGACTTATGTTAAAATTCTGGCTTGTGTTTACATGAGCTGTTATCAGTATAAAAAATATGAATTATTCGTTTTAGCTGAAAGAATAATAGTTTTAAATATATTTTATCGTTTGAAACAAAGTATTTTATCTTAAACTTACATTTAAAAAATATTAATTTAAACTCTGTAGACAAGACCTTGATTATTTTTTGTTTTTTTACCACATTCTTGGTTCTTGATTTCCCGACCTGACATGTCAATGATTGTTGTAGTTTAGGAACAGATACAGACATAGTGACTATCAAGCTAAGAAAAAGAACAAAATATACATAAAATAGTTTGATTACGTTTTATGTTACAAAAAAAAAAAAATCACTAGCCTGTGCTATCATATTTAGAATGCACTTAGCAATGTGATAATATTAGTGGAATGGACCAGGTAGACAATCTCAGAGCTGACTGTTAGAGGGAATGAGGCAGACACAGAATCACCTGGTAGGTAGATTTTTATACCATTACACACATGGCACATACAAGAGGCCCTTTAGCATAATCAGGATCAGCAAGAGGGAGGAGGGAATGACAGAATCACAAGTACAGAGATGAGAGGCTATCGAAAGGTCTATAGTGTAGAACTTGTATTGTTCCAAGAACCAGTAGGCACAGAAAATCTGGGCATGAAAGAGGGATAGAGAACATATTGGCAAAGTCGCTAGTGAGGGAGAGAGGGCAATCTTCTTAGAAGAAGCAAACTCAGAATTACCAAGCATTTTATTGATAACCATTACTTGCTAACATATATTTCTTCTTCTTTTGATAATATTGAGTGCTGGAATAATTAAAATGTTTGGTGAAAATTAACCTATATATATTATAATGAATATCTGGGTCAAGTAAGAAAATCTAGGAGAGAAAAGTTAGCAATTTTAAGAAAAGGTGTAGATTATTAATTTTTCCATTCTTGGTGTAAAGTTTTCCAGATGTGTATCCGTGTAGATATATAGATTATACATATGCAGAGAGAGAAAAAGAAATAATTTTAAGTTATAAAACAGTTTGCATTAATAAAATCACAAAGCAGATTTTGTTTCCCGAGGCATTTAGTAGTAATTGTGCTATAGCAGTCATAAGCACGACGCTGTCTACTGCATGGATCATTTATACATACTATGTAAATTTCACAAAGTGTAAACCTTTCTAGACCACTTTATATTTTAAATACAGATAAATGCCGATGTGCATTGAACAACTGTGCTCTGCATGCTTTTTTTCTGCAGAACAAAAGGCCCCCTGGAGCAATTCCTTTGTCTCTGCTCCTCTCTAACAACATCTATTATTATTTCTAAAAATACAGCCAAAGATTTTTGGCTTTTTTCCCCCCCCTTATCATTTATTTGTTGCTTTTTAAAAAGCGGAACTTGGGACATAGCAGAGGAAGAACTTGGATGCCAGTGGTTTTCTTGTCTTTCGCATCCACGGCTGTTTTTGTCTCTCCTGTGTCTGAATTTACAGAGATTGACCTACAGTATGGTCTGTGCTACGCTCAGACTTATTATTAGCTCTCTGCCTGTGTGTTCCGTGTCCCTTCTTAGTCACCAGCACTTACTATAAGACTGCTGTGCGCGCCACATGTACTTTTTTCCTGTAAAGCCTTAAAGCAGGGAGTGAAATCTATGTAAATGTTTTGGCAAAGTCTTTTAATTTAAATAATCATGCATCTAGTTCTATCTAGAAAAGTGTTACTATACTTTCCTAACTTTTGAAAAAAGTACGGAACTGCACTCACTCCCATCCGTCAGAGCCAGGGTGCTTTCTGTGACAGAACCAAACACCAGATTCCCAGGATCAATGAAATAAAATAAAGGGGGTCCAAGCACTCCTTGGTTCCATACAGGCACTTCTTTATTGGAACCACAGCAACGTTTCGACCATGAGGTCTTTGTCAAGCTTGGCAGCAAGCTTGACAAAGACCTCACGGTCGAAACGTTGCTGTGGTTCCAATAAAGAAGTGCCTGCATGGAACCAAGGAGTGCCTGTACCCCTTTATTTTATACTTTCCTAACTATCATAACAACCTGTGAGAGCCATTGTAATCACTGTACTCTGGCAGCTTAGGAGATGCTCAGTATTGTGAGCATACTTGGGCACCAGCTGGACATGATATGAACACTCCATAATTATTTCGATATGTTATTGCTTAGTCTCTCTGTATACATAGGGTATTTATTTATCTTTCCCTATTCCATTATTGAATAAGGTCTTTCAAGACCACATAATGATGATGGCAAAGCATTTCAATAGTCCTTGATGTGCTAAAGAATGAACCTTGACTATAGCTTACTCTGATGAAAACATTAACATTTCCCAGTTCTGTATTGCAATTTTATTGAGAAAAAAAAAAAATCTTTAAATTTAGCTGTCCTTTATAGTTGAGATATTAATCATGCACATAATTTCTCCCCCTCTATTTTGGAAAGGAGGAAGCGTCAAAGTCATTCTGTCTGACAGAAACAGATTCAAGTAAATTCTATGTAGATACCATGAAAAAAAATAACTTGTTTGTTTTTTGTAATCTCACTGATGTTAGATCTATGACAGGGTGCTGGCAAAATGAATGAATTAATTGGTATGCCTGCTTTAGTGTGAGTTGTTTTTTGAACATGTTTTATCAGATTATTTTCTTCAGTAAGCCCTTTGTATTAATTTCATTTATATATATATATATATATATATTTTTTTTTTTTTTTACTATTACTACTAGAAATGATATTGTGTGACATGAAAAACATTTTTCAGAATCTCACTGAGTTTCAGAACTTTATTTCAGAATGTATTAGCATGCTTCCGGCCTGGCCCTCTCTCTGTCCTGCTGTGTATAATAGTAGCCTACATCGGGAGTGAGAGAGAAGCTGTAATGGGGTTATTGTTTCTAAGCTTACTGAAAAACACTATATAAAATCTGAAATTACATCTGTATGTATGAATTTGTTTATCGTGCAACTTAAAGGAACGCTATAGGCACCCATACCACTTTATCTCATGAAATAGTTCTGGGTGCAATGTCCCTGTCACACTTAGTCCTGCAAAGTAATACATAGTAGTTTTATAGAAACCGCAATGTTTACTTTGCAGCACTAAAACAGGCTCTAGTGGCTACCTACCAGACAGCCACTAGAGGCATTTCCGGGTATTTATCAGACTCTGGGGCGCCTAAATGACACTGGATGTCCTCAAATGTTGCAATAGTTAATGCTTTCTTATGAGGAGGGCCTAATGTGTTTACCGCGCATGAGTTTAAGGTTCCCTCCTGACCCAGCATTAAGGAATATCGGCGCTGGAATCTGGCGAGTAAATAAAGGTATATTTAACCTTTTTTCTGCCAACAGGGGGTGGAGGCATAAGGGAGAGGTAGACCAGAAGGCACATAGTGTTAGGAATACAGCTCTGTAGGCCTAACACTATAGAATCCTTTTAAATGTGGTAGGGTATGTGGATATGCCCCTAATTATGCCATGGTAGTATGAAAACCATTATTAGTTATCAAGCTTATGGAGTTATTATCTTTGTCTATGCATAATGTAAGGAGTAATCCTCTGATAAGTTGCAGGAGAAGGCACTTGTACACAAAAAGCAACCGCAGCTTGGTGTCAAATGGCCTGAGCGATCGTACTTCTCAGTAATACTATGTGTGAGGGACCAGGTACCTAAGCAGTGTCCAGTGTAATTTATTGTAATGCAAATAATGTTCCATCTCACTCATGTACTCATGTACCTTCCTTAATCCTAGATTTGAGAAAGGTTCCTGTGAGAGACAAAGTGTTGCTTGTGTTACGATAAATTGTCCTGGATGCCGCTAGGAAGCTTGGCAGCATCTTTTTATATCAATGTCCTATTAAGACTTGTTTCTCCCAATCTTGCACTCTCAAGACAGTGCTTATTATATCCTCACTAAAAATGTGACACTTTTCTTGCATTCAGCGTGGTGAGTTGCCTGTGTGAGGGTGAAAGCTTGCCATAACAATTGCCTTACATTTGCTGCTCACTCTTGTGAGATTTGGCTAATTATTAAATTTGGTTGCAAAGCTCTGCATGTTATTTATTCATCTTGGGCCAGTGACTACTAAATGTTCTCAAGATTATTTTTAAAAAATTAACTCATAGGCCAAATGAACATTGCTTATTTATGCAACAAACTGCTGTCCTAATGCTAACGGAGCAAAAGAACCTCAAGGCAACCCTCAAATTATACACATCCCCCACAACAGGATCTGAATCTTATTTCAAAATAAGGATCTCACCTCACAGCAGACTACCACCAGAGAAGCACGGCTAGTATGAGAAAAACAATGACCGAGAGATTAACCTGTTTATCATCCTGAATGCTATGAGCATATAGAATTAAACCTTTCATTGTAAGTCAGACAGCCTTTCATGATCGATTACCCAGAGGTCGCCTTATTTACTTCTGGCAAAAACAGGACCTAGCACACCGCATCAGCAATCATTTCCATTTATTGTGTTTTATTTTCTCAAACTCCATATTCTGTCACGTAATTTGGAGGAAATGTAAAATAACATAACGTTCTATGCAAAGACTCATTAAATGCTTAATAGGAAAATTGAAGGAAAAAAAACCAAAACAGGAGCTTAGAGTTTTGTTTTCTGCCATGGCACTGATAGCAATAACAGCAGGTGTAATCCTGACATTAGTATAAAACTTTTATATATTTGCATTTACTGTAGGATTATAAAAAAAAAAGTAAGAAGGGCATTTTAGAGAAGCAATGTCCTGTCCGTTCAGCTATTGTGGACCATTCTGAGTGTTGGTAAATACCTCCCCGTTGTCCCTATTCAGGAGGGACAGTGCCTATTGTGGCCCACCGTGTTGTGTATTTAAACTCCAATAAATGTCTTTAGAAATCAGTCTGTGTAAATAAGAAACGTTGTTCTTGTTATAATTTACATTTTAGTTACGTAAATTGTTATTAGTAAGTCACCTAAAATGTCCCCGCTTCTGGCCATATCGCACTCACACCGCTCAAATTAAAATGTACCTCTTTGTCCGTTTGAAATTTAGTGAGGTATGTTCACCAACCAGAAATCATAGAAAGATCACATATGACATTATTTCCTTCAACTATAATTTTTAATAGAAACTGGATTAGGACTTAATCTGACACCACCAATTGTGAATGTTAAGGCTAGAACTGTTTAAGCTACTTGAAAGGGTTACATTTGCCAAGAAAAAACTACTAGGGAAAAAAAGAAAAACCCTTTAAACCAAAACAGCACCATTATTAAAGTTTTATTAGGAAAACATTCTAAAAAACAAACTCATATGAAAGATAAATAAAATATGTAAACACATCCACTCATGCCATATATGTACCTAAATCTCACTTCTAAATGGAAAAAGACACAATGTTGGCAAGTAGTTAAATCAAAGTATATATATATATATATATATATATAGAATACCTTGTAGGAAAGTACTCACAGGACTTGATATGGTTCAACCATATCAAGTCCTGTGAGTGCTTTCCTACAAGGTATTCTATATTATGACCAGGATTAGCACCAAGGCATTACAAGACCGGGAGCAGTGAGTGCGGGACACGAGGAGTCTATATATATATATATGTGTGTGTGTGTATATATATATATATATATATATATATATATATATATAAAAGAAAGACACACGCTGGGCTTTTTGAAGAAAATTATTTGTCTTTATTCATAACACATGGGTTACAGCAAATCGACGTTTCAGTCCATCATATGACTTTTATCAGGATACATATATATATATATATATATATAGAGAGAGAGAGAGAGAGTTCAAGTAGAGATTGTAGCCATATTAATCCAGTGATACGAATAAGATACAAATTTTATCTGTTTTTTACATTTTCACAAGTAAAAGATGAAAAAATGTAGCTAGAACATGTTATTAATATGAATAAAGTAACCGAATAGAAAAAAAAGAAAAAATCTAAATCTAAATGTACATTACAAGTTAAGAGGTGTATATAATTGTCCAACCAGCATCTGCAGCTTACTCTCTATTGAGATGAAATCTAATATCAAATGGCACTGGTAAAGGAACAGTAAATGAATAAATAGATAATTCAATCCAATCCAAATCAAGGATTTTATTTTGGTGAAATTAGAGAGAAAAGAAAAATTGTGCCATTTAGAGTACCCCTCTTAAACCCTCACCCTCATAATCACTAGTGGAAAGGCAAGCAGGAACAGTGATTAAACCTCTTAAGCACAAATACAATAAAAGCAAAAAAATATAGTGATAGTAAAAAAAAAAAAGTATGTGGTTTTATTTGTCTTAATAGAACATGTCAAAAAACATAATCCTCTCTCATGATGTGGAAACCCTCACATAATAAATAAAAGTCGCGACATGCGTTTCACCGTGTGGTGGCTCTTCCAGGGGACTTTCATGGGTTTAATTATATTGAAAGGCAAGATGTATAGTGAAATATTCAGTCACTTCCCTGAGGTGGCAACAGCTTCATGTTCCTGAATGTGAGAGGAAGCTGATTACTATTCTTATTAAAAACATGCACGCTTATTATCCATAACTACAAGTGAATAAAATATATGGTACCAGTAATTGCAACAGGACAAGTTTGTCATTCAAGAATAAGTGGTGGAGGGTGATGACCTGGATCAAACAAGCTTACGATCTAAAGTATGTGCCATATACATATAAAGAGTACTGATATAGACAAATTCCCTAACAAAAGGCCTTATTTATAACCTATACTTCTTAATTAAATTGAAAAATACAGACTTTTAGCCCTGTTTGTGTGTGTGTGTGTTTTTAGGCCATAGTTTCTAATTCTTGACAGATGCTCTGTTAACACTATACATTTTCCAACTCGTTTTGTATACTTGCTCCCTGCGATAAGAGTACTATAATTTCAATTAACGTGTTATCCTTTGACACTCCGTGCTGCATTCTTGCTGTGGTTTGTGATCTATTTTAATGGATCAGCAGGGAAGTGTTGAACATGCAATGGATCTATTGTTCTCATTTATATTCAGTCTAGTAATTTAGTTCTTTTTATTTATTTTCTTTTGAAATACCTTTTGCTGTTTTATTGCTTTATTTTATTTGGGTTTTTTTAAACATATGTTGTTTTACTTTCCCTTTCTTTTATTTTCACATGTTTTGTTTGCTTAATGTTTTCCGGTGTCAATTCACAAGCAAGATGTTGCAGAAAGTAGAAAATAATTGTTTATCTGTGTCACAATGAATGGTGATGACTGATGAGATACAAATGAGCATATACTATGACAGCAGGTAAGAAATTATTAGTTTACGTGGTGTAGAAATTCTTTCTTGTTGGTATTCCACGTATAAAGCTCTCTGATTGAATACAGGTGACTTCATTGAATGTATCTGTAATAAGATGCCATATCATGGAAATACCACCTGATGTAATGCATTAAGAAGATAGTTAGTAAAAAATATGTCTAGACATCGCTTTTTCCTGCTTTTCTCTCTCTTTTTTGCTGAAACCGGGAATTGGCTAAACTCCCTCCTTGCATTCCCAAAGCTTTTTATTTGAACAATTATTGCACTTTCATTAAGCAGCCATCTTTTATTTCATTTTTTGAATGAAAGAGAAACTGCTTGCAGTTGCATTGTGGGTGAACAAGTGCCATTACAATAAAAAGAGCACTCTAAGCAACAAACCCACTACATCTTAATTCCATTTTTCTAAGGGCAATGTAAAAAATTGAATTTCTGACAAATGACCAAAACATGTTTTGTGAGTCCTCCTTGCTTTTTTGCTAGGAACATCTGATTTGATGAAAGTCATCACAATTGGTGACTTCATTGGAGACAGATTGGTGCGTTAAATCCACGTGCTGAAATAACAGTTTATGTTGTATGGGGCTCTTAAACAAACAACGTGGGCCACAGACCTAACAAGAGTAAGGAACGCATTAAATTCAAATTGTTTAAGGGATCAGAGGGTGGGTTATTTACTTATTAAAAAAGTACAGTTTTAAATATACATACTGAAGTAGATATGTTACTTTACAATATTCTTTAAATACATCAGAAATGTTCTTTTAAGTTCTAGTAAGAAAATATTTTCAGTATTTCTAAATGTATAGCAAACCAGTTACAATAAATGGGTTTATTTGTTTTAAAAAAGCAATACAATTAATTGGTTAGTTAAGAGTTAATCTTTCCAAAGGCGTTGAGGGACCTCATTAAAAACAAAAACCCCAGTTATGCATACTTTTTGGAAAAATGCATGTATTGATCCAATGTATTAGCTGACTTGTAACCCAGTGAGTGCAATATGGTAAAAGGGCTATGGGCTTTCTGATTATAAATGTCCTATGCCAGAAATAACAAGATGGCTGATTTTTTTTTTTACTCAGGCAGCTATTCTTAAAGGAACACTATAGTCACCTACATTACTTTAGCTAAATAAAGCAGTTTTAGTGTATAGATCATTCCCCTGCAATTTCACTGCTCAATTCACTGTCATTTAGGAGTTAAATCACGTTGTTTCTGTTTATGCAGCCCTAGCCACACCTCCCCTGGCTATGATTGACAGAGCCTGCATTAAAAAAACAAAACTGGTTTCACTTTCAAACAGAAGTTTGAAACTTTAATCACATACAGGAGGCTCTTGCAGGGTCTAGCAAGCTATTAGCATAGCAGGCGATAAGAAAATCTTAATTAAACAGAACTTGCAATAAAGAAAGCCTAAATAGGGCTCTCTTTACAGGAAGTGTTTATGGAAGGCTTTGCAAGTCACATGCAGGGAGGTGTGACTAGGGTTCATAAACAAAAGGATTTAACTCCTAAATGGCAGAGGATTGAGCAGTGAGGCTGCAGGGGCATGTTCTATACACCAAAACTGCTTCGTTAAGTTAAAGTTGTTCAGGTGACTATAGTGTCCCTTTAATCTATATTCTAGTACAGTTTCAGCATCTTTGGAATCATTTCATAAAGGTTAACTGAGAGATTACTTAACACTTGAGCGAATGGATGGCCGCAGCCATTTGCTAAATTTATGTGCATACTAATATAACCAAATGTTAAATATTATTATTTATTTTTTTTAAACCGAACAAGCTTGCTGAGATTGTGTTTTCCATGTTACCTTTCCCAGTAGTGCCCTCACATTAATTTAACACAAGCAAATTGCAGAAACAGCAAGCTCATCTTGTCACGAATGACTCACTACGTCAACTTTGACTCTATTCATCTGTCCATCGCCCTGTGCACATCATCTCCTGGTCAAATCCTATCCTGATATCTCTTTTCCAGCTGTCAATCAGTCCGTTGTGCAGCTGTCACAGTTCTATCTTGGGAATCTGCTGCATCCCCATGGAATACATGACTTCCCTTGTCTCACCTCAATTACTGACATGTATCTCATTTAACCAGGATTTGTAATGCTTTCTTAATAAAAACATATGTCCAACAGATACTAATAGAAAGTGCACATATTCTGTTTTTGAGAGCTAATTGCAGTAATCTCTTATTCTCTAGTTATTATTTTATGTTAGGGAGAAATACACATGTCAGAGCTTTACCTTGTGAGTTAGCCGTGGCAGGAAATTATATGCACCTGTCCCTTCATAAAACAAAAAAAATCTCCTGCTCCTCACCCCACATGCTCATTAGAGATAATATGTTGCTACTATTCAAATACAATAAACCTGAGACTGTCTGAATTTACTTAATTTGGCATCACTCTCCACTAATAAATAATATTTAGTTACACTAAAGTAATGATCAGGTTAATTGTTACAGTTCCTTTGAGCATGACACACTTGGTAAAGACTAGTTAAATCTACATCATATGGCATTTTGATTAAACCACAAAGGAGATGGTTAAATAACTGCCACGTTTCCATTAGGAAAGCTTGTATAGATTTTTAAAAATATAGGCGAAAAAGCATTTTTAAGATTATTGATATTCTGAGCTACCTGCTCGGCACCTATTCTTCAAACACTGTTTCAACCTTTTAATTTGAGGTAGGAGGGAGCAGTTATGGAGATATACTTATATTGTTCGGCATTATGGAGTTAATGGCTTTTGAATTTCTGGCCACAAAGCTAATTTCTGTAGATGTTACCCAGGTCCCAGATTTGTAATATATTGATTTGTTTTCTAAAATCTCTGACTACCTATAATTTTGAGCAAAGGATTTGGGCATGGAGACTGGAGATATGTTTAGCAGTGCCACTTGTGAATTTGGGTTAATAGTATAACCTACTGGCCTAGTTACTAGGATGCATATATTTTTTACTGCTTTGTGCTTCATTTGGCTGGAATTGGAAAATTTAGCACATCACTGGCTAATATTATTGCCTGGTGCTACTTAACTCTTTAATGACAAAGTTGAGTAAAGACACATTTTAATGTAAGAATCCTGATATGTCATCTGTCGCAAGGGCGTTAAAGGATATAATTACTTTTTTGAAAAATGCATGTAGTAGAGTTGCAAGTACTACTGGTAGGCAGTGGTGTGTTTTGGTTTTGTGAAACTTAGGCAACCCCTCAATCTAAATTTGCCCCCACTCCTTTCTGTCAAGGTCACCCCTCTTCCTGTTTAAGACCAACATGCATTTTGACTGACAGACATACGCCCTCACTGGTGCATGCACTGACATAGACTCACTGACAGATAAACAGTCATTGGCACACACACTGTCACTGAGAGAAATACACACTCACTGACATACACACATACACACTCACTGACAGACACACACACTCACTCACTGACAGACACTGACAGACATACGCATTCACTGACAGACACACACTGACAGACACATTCACTGAAAGACATGCATGCACTCTCACTGACAGATACACATTCACTGACAGACTTGTATACACTCTCACTGACAGACACACACACACACACTAATTGACACACACACACATTCATTGACAGACACACTCACTGACAGACAATATACACACTCACTGACAGACACACACACACACACTAATTGACACACACACACACTCACTGACAGACAGACACATTCCTTGACAGATACAAATACACACTCACTGGCAGAAGCACACACATTTACTGACAGAAATACATTCAATGACAGACACATACACTTTCACTAACACACACCGACATACACATTCACTGACAGACACACACATTGACATAAACACACAAACTGATATTGACACACTCACACAATCACACATTATTATTATTATTATTATTATTATTATTATTTTAATTTCAATCCACCTAGCCTCCCTACCTTTGGGAGTGCTGGGATGGATTCTCTCTTTCCCGGACTTCCATTGGGGATCCTTTCACTGCCAGACGGCCAAACAGTCACTGGATGCAGTAAGGGAGCTGTCTGCTCTGCTTCTTTGCGTGCCACTTAGTGATCCCGAGGCCAGAGGAATGTCATAGTATGGCTCCCTGCATCACTAAGCGGCATGCAGAGCAGAAAGAGCTCAGAGATCAGCGCTCCCTCGCTGCCTGTCTTTTACTGGGCATTTGCCGGGGCGCTTGGGGGCGGCATTTTTTGACGCTCCCCTTAAAGTGCCTCCCTAGGCAAATATCATGTTAGCCTCGTGGAAAATACAGCCCTGCTGGTAGGTACTCTAAAAAATCTGCACCTCAATCTCGGAGGCCCAGCACTGCTGGCAGCCGCAACTTACCTAGGTCACAGTGCGACCAGGGTTGACCTCGTAAGCATAGCTCACCCCCTCGGAAGAAGAATTTTCAACGCGGAATGAAGCACCTGGGTGGAGGATTCCAAAAACGTGACTGGCTTGCAGGTGGCGAGTGGACCGGTGGGCAAAGTGCGCTGGACTGTAAAAGAGCCAGGGGCAGATGGGCCACAGCTACCTGGGACTTGACCAATAAAACTCTGCTGGTTATATTGATTTGTTTGGTGGACATACGCTAAGCCCCTCTAACCAAAAGTATGCGGTTCCTCATCTCTCAGTTATGACGGTGCTGCACCTGCCTAGTCTTATGCCTGTGCTTTGCTTTCCACTTAAATCTCAGTTGCTACAGGTGAAATTATTTTCTCTCATTTATCAACAAATGGAATAGTACTCATCTTAAGACAAGCTTGTATGCTTTAGTGCAGGGCTGCCCAACAGGCAGATCCCCAGATGTTGTAGAACTACAACTCCCATGATGCTTTGTCATTCTAAATGCATTCTAAAGGCATGCAAAGCATCATGCTAGTTGTAGTTCCACAACATCTGGGGATCTACCTGTTGGGCAGCCCTGCTTTAGTGCAACGTATCTCTTCCTGCCTTGCAAATAATTACGCTATCTGTTTAGATTTACTATGGTGCAGCAATATAGGGATAGGTCTAATTCCAGTGGATTCATGTCATTCTTCTAACTCTAACATGCTATACAGTATTCTTATACTTTTGTTCTTCACTTACTATTATCCTATACCATGTTATATGCTCTCCTATATATATATATCCTAAAAGTTTGTGCAGTTTCCTCAGATGTCACACATTTGTTATGCTTATTCTATACTGTTCTTATTGCTGCTGTTGTGGCGCTCTAAGTCTAATTGCCTGCTGATGCACATCAAAAATAGAGAATTTAAAAAGATTAATCACTAAAATGAGAAATTTAAAATGTAACTCAAAATAGCCAAACAGGAAAGATTCTCTTACTCACCTACTCTTTCAATTTTGGCTATTCTGGCCTTAAGTTTGAAATTGACTTTGAATTCTCAAATCCCTGCCAGTCATTAAAAAAGGTAGATAGATATGCTTCCGATGCACATTTATTTCAAGGAGCAAACCAATTTATCGAGCTTGGCTGCTTGAATTTTGGTTGACATTAAATCCACCCAAAATCCAATAAATAAATTATCCAAAGATAGTCTATAATTATCGCTTGTTTCAGGCCAATATAGTTAAATTAAGGCCTTAGTTAGTAGTCCGCCATGTATCTTGATTTATCATTGCTTTTTGTGTGTTGGTAGTTTATTCGTCCCTGTAACCCAGTGGTAGTCAACCCTTTTCTACCTACCGCCCACTAATGCATCTTTCTTGATGGAAAAATCTCCTTACCGCCCACCAGATATCGCGCAAGTGCAGAATATTTTTTAGAAAGGAGGGTGTTTTAAAAAAATAAATGTACGTGCATTTGTCTTTTTATTTCTACTTAATGCATGTTTATAATGTTTTGAACTTTATAAAGTTTAATGAGAAAACAATAAAGTAAATTGAAATTACCTTTACTAGTGATTAATGAGATCCTTGAGGTTAATGCTGCGAGACTAAATATTTTATATCTGGTTCGATTTTCGTAAGGGACAAACAAAGGTCTCCTCTTTCGGTGATATTCAGACGACTTCTCTGTTTGCGCATAATATGATTTCTCATCTGTGCGTCCGCTCATCTCATCTCCTCCTCAATTCCCCTCCCCATCATTTTTATCCCTTTTTTCTATTTTTTAACCTTCCTTATAGCAATGCCCAGTAGGAAGGCTTAGCTAGGTAGCTCACTTACTATAGCCCACTATAACAGACAGGCACACATACATTAATACACACACATACATACAAACAGACAGGCACACATACGTACAGACACACGCACACATACATACATACAGACACACACACACAAAACACATACATACAAACAGACAGGTACACATACATGCAGACAGGTACACATACAAAGACACACATACATACAAAGACATACACACACAACACATACATACAAAGACAACACACACACAAGATATACATACATAGACACACACACACACACACAAGACATACATAGACACACACAAGACATACAGACAGACACACACAAGACATACAAAGACACACACACAATACATCATACAAAGTATCATACACACAAACAAACACACACAAAATATTTTAGTCACCCTCCTGTTTTCTACCTTTTAGGTGCAGGAGGGTGACTTTCCCTGGGGTCCAGTGGTGACTCAGGTGCATTGGAGTCTGAGTTCCTACTCTGACTCCCTTGTCTTCCTCCCGCGCAGTCTGTTTGTTAGCTGGGAGGAGTGACGCGCAGTCACTTCCTCCCAGCGTGTGATGTAATAACAGGGGGCCCGGTCGCACTGTTAAAGCGCCCAGCGCTGACCGGGACCCTCTCAATCCACATCCATCGGGTGGCCCTGACAGCATCGGCCACCCGATGAACCCCTTGCACGGCGGCCCCGGCTGTTTGCCACTCGTGCCGGGGCCGCAAATGGTGACGGCAGTACCCGGTCGCAGGGGTACCGCCGGCTCGCACCCGCCCTCCCGCCCACCTAATCTCTGAAATCCCTACCGCCCACCTTGAATCCTGAAACGCCCACTAGTGGGCGGTAGGGACTGGGTTGACGACCCATGCTGTAACCTGACACAAGATATGCAGTCAAAACTGGCAGTGTTTAACCAGATTTTACTTTACAATCAACTGCAGTTCTGATATCTAAAATGTCTCCGATAAGGGTTAATATACATTGCTTATTATCATTCAATATTTGCTGCATCCAACAGAACAAAAATCAAAATACTGCAAACATACAGAGAAAATTGTGCAGTAAAATAATTAGCATTGCTTATGACGCAAATGAAACATAATCCATCAATAAATCTTGACTTGTTAAAATTAAAGTGACTGGATTTTTCCCTTCAAACTGAGTGGATTCGCACTGTGTGTTGGCAATTAAAAACCCAAGAATTGCATTTAGAAAACATACAATTCATTAAATACACCACAGGGAGAAAGCGTCAATGATTTTATTGCCTGCAGAGTTTGAGTGGCTTCCCTTTTGATTTTATCTTGGTGATGTTCACAAATCTGTTTACTATCTTACTGACTTTAACTTTAAAATTAAACTCCCAAAGCAATTGGTGCTGGTACTGAACAAACCATATATCTGGCCCAGTGCAGCCAGAGTTTTATATTACTGTATAACGTGGCGTGAGCTGAGGATTTCATTGGATTTGAACATGACAGGTTACTGTTTTTTAGCTTTATGCCATTATTTACACTAGTTGTTTGCACAGCATGTAAACCTTTCTGCAGATCTGCATCTCTTGTATTTATCCGCATGTTGCTATTTGCTTTATAAACTCAGACAACTTACAAAATTTAAAAAATATATATTCAATAGTAACAAGTGTTTCAGTTCATTTTAATTTGTATGGGCAATGTGTGTAAGCACTTCTTCACAGAAAGGGTGGTGTGTCCATGGAATAGACTTCCGATGGAGGCGATAAAGACCAAAGATGGAAAGGAATCTGAAAATGCCAAAGTTTATTTCAAACTTTTTTATTGGAAGTATGCAACATAGTAAAGCCCCTGTGTTGCATTTCAGATTATTTCTCTGAATAAATTATTTTTTTTTAGAATGATATACACATGGGATAAATGTCCTAACCGTACTATGACGTTCCTCTGGCCCCCGGGATCACTAAGTGGCACGCGAAGAAGCAGAGCAGACAGAATACGGCTCCCTTGCTGCCTCCAGTGACCGTTTGGCCGTCCGGCAGTGAAAGGATCCCCACTGGAAGTCAGGGAAAGAGAGAATCCATGTGGATATTAAACAATAAATGACTTAAAAGACCACTATAGTTATCCAGACCACAGCATCTCAATGAAGTGGTCTGAGTGCAATAGTCCTAACTAACCCTATAATTTGTTAAATTATTTCTAATTTTTTTAGTGTTAAAGGGACACTATAGTCACCATAGGAATGAAGCAGTTTTTGTGTATAGATCATATCCCTGTAGTCTCACTGCTCAATTTTCTGCCATCTGGGAGTTAAATCACTTCTTTGTCTCTTTATGTAGCCCTGGCCACACCTCCCCTGTCTGTGACAGCCTGCATGAAAACAAAATTTTCAATCAGAAAAATTGCTCTGTTAATCAAATTTTTAATCACATGCAGGAGGCTTCTGCAGGGAGTAGCAAGCTATTAATAGAGCGGATATAAGAAATTCTAAATTAAACAGAATTTGCAATAAAGGCTTTTACATGACTAATAAGCTAATAAGAATTATTTCAATACTATCCTATGCAAAGTATTAGATGTGCATGTGGAGCTCATCAGGACCCCAACGCTCTTCTGTGAGACTGCTACTATACTAACATGCCATCACCAGGGCAGAAGAAGAGACAGCGGCGGGCAGCTCGATACCAGGGGTCTGTTACCAGCTTTGCGACCACTCAGCTAGGCCATGGTCTGAATGGGATTGATTCCCTCTGCACAGCTCTGTGTTGTAATAGAGTATGGGGCTGGAAGGGGGGCATGTTGGGTACCTCATACCATGCAGAGACTACTACTCGGTTGGCATTGGCTATGCTTCTACTCCTGTGTTGGCCAGAGAGCCTGTATATTGCTTCAGTTAATAATGTTGCAGTTCTACTTAATTTTTAGTTCTTGACCCCCAGTGGCACTCTTAACTAAACTTCTTTTTTTTAATTTCTTTATTTTCTTGTGCAAAGGAGAAAACAATCTGCTTGTAGCACCCCGACAGTGTTGACAAGCAATGCATTTACTTATAAGAATAAACAGTGTCATGGCATGAGATAAACACACACATTTTTTATAACCAAAAAATAAACAGGCTGATTTGTAATTCACTTGTATATTATAGAGAAAGCTCGATAGGTATGTTGGGCAGTTTAAGTGAACTGAAGCATGTTGACATTTTCACTACACGATTAATGTGTAGTACGCTATTTCTTCTGGATGGCTTTACACTTTTTGTTAGGTAAGTACTGAATGCCACCTAGATTAGAAGTGTTTATGCGGAGGATGTGTCATCATCCTTGTGGTGCGGGTTTAAGGAGGGTTTTTATGTCTCCCATAACGAAGGGATCGTTGGGGTCGTGCGTGTAGTCTCTGGGATCAATGTAGGTAGTCCCAAAACTTGCAAGAAGGCGGGAGCCTTAGTGATGTTGGAGAGCCGGTGGACTGTTCCTTGGTGCTTCACTATGAGGGACCTTGGAGAGCCCCAGTTGTAAGCCACTCCAGAGTCTTTCAGCTGTTTTGTCACTTCCTTGAGGGATCTGCGCCATTGGAGTGTGGACCTAGTGAGGTCTTGAAAGAATGTGAGTTGAGAGTTCTCAAATGAGTATGGGGTCTTGTCTCAGATTGCTGTCACGAAATGTCCCTTATCTTGAAAGGAGGAGCAGCGCACCACTACATCCCTTGTCACGTTCGGGGGTGCATTAGGGGACTTTGGGAGGGGATATGTTCCTTGTCTGTGGCTGGGGTAGTATAGCCGCAAGCAGCCATCTGAGGTAGTGTGGTAGTTCTTCTAAGGGGATATCATCAGGTATGCCGCGAATCTTGATATGTTGTCATCTGTAGTGGTCTTCCATGGCAGTCATTTGTGTGCTGAGTGCCTGTTGGGAGGTTTGGACTTGCCTTATGGTGTCTTGCATCGCAGACATGTCCTTGCGTATATCCATACTGACTCCACAGGCAGTGGGAACAACTATGGGACGTCGATCTCAGAGACCTGAGGCACGGACCCTGTTGGTTACTGCCTGAACCTCCTCCTTTATCACTGCATTGTCCGATTCCAGCCACTTTCTAATTTCTAGCATGAAGGTTTGAATGTCCTGCTTGGTAGCTTGCTCGGGCCCTCCCTAGGTTGTCAAGGGTGAGCTCTGCCTCAGTGGTGAGCTGTGGTGGTGGGACTGCTAGTTCTCCGGGGCTTGGTGCAGGGGATACCTCCCTGTTCTTTGCGGTCGACATTTTGTGTTGCGGTTGTTGCTGCAGGAGAGTTCCGATGTCTCTTGTGTCGGACACCGTGACTGCTGCAGGTCTCTGAGATCGACGTCCCATAGTTGTTCCCACTGCCTGTGGAGTCAGTGCGGGTGGTTTGGTCTGCCAGAATGGGTCTCCCGCTGAGGAGGTACTCAAGTCTGGGGATGGAGGGTGCGTGGTAGGCCTCAGACCTGCGTTTCTGTCCCTTCCTCCGTGGGAAGTGGAAGAAGGGCATCGGGCTCTGTAGTAGGGTATTTAGGCGAGTTGTCACTGTGTGCCGCCATTTAGTTGCTTATTTTCTCGTTTTTATAGCGATTTTTGTGCTGTTCTTGCTGGAGCCTAATGAGATGGCATCCGCTCTGCTCGTGTGCTGGCTCCGGCCCCAACTAAACTTCTTTTTAACAAACATGGGTTGTACACCTAGTAAATTCAAAATTGTGTCTATCAGTGAGTGAGTTTATGTCTGTCAGTGAGTGTCTGTATGTGTGTCTGTCAGTGAATGAGTGAGTGTATGTTTGTCAGTGAGTGTCTGTGTGTGTGTCTGTCAGTGAGTGTGTGTTTGTGTGTCTGTCAGTGAGTGAGTGTATGTCTGTCAGTAAGTGTATCTGTGTGTGAGTGTGTCTGTGTGTGTGTCTATCAGTGAGTGTATGTCTGTCAGTGAGTTTATGTGTGTGTGTCAGTGAGTGAGTGTATGTGTGCCAGTGAGTGAGTGTATGTCTGTCATTGAGTGTGTGTGTCTGCAAGTGTGTGTCTGTCAGTGAGTGAGTGACATGAAGGGGCTGCAAAATGGATCCTTGCCTAGGGCTGCAGAAATCCTTGCACTGGCCCTGTATACCCATGCTATTGTTGTGTTTAATATATAAAATGAGATATCACTATACATGCCAACATTGTCCACGACTTTTACTAGGTATGATCCTAATTCTGTTCAGATTTCATGTTAGTACAGTCTTCCTGTTTCTAATATGATATCATCTCAATAAAAACTATAATTGAAAAAAAAAATTAAAATAATGAACAGATTTAACAATTTGCCACATTAACACAGTCTGTATTTATCAGTTTTATTTATTAAAGATGTCTTATATAGCACTTAATACATTTTAGAAGTTAAGTATATGGATAAAGACAGGAGTATACATAATTAGGCATAAAAATACAAAGGAATACTGCTAGTTGCCCTTCATCTAACATTGGTACTACTGCTATACAAAGTGCTTTGTAGGACACTGTGTATGCATGCAATCTAAATGGATAATGTGCATTGAGAACCACTTAATCAAATGTAAGTATTAAGATTTTCAGGTGCATCATCGTGTGATACTAATAGTATTGTTAATTAAGACTGGTACCCAGTGGCGTACACACAATCCATGGGGCCCCGGTGCAACATGCTCAACTTCAGATACCTGTTGCAGTACTGGGATAGGTCTTCACAGTTACTGAAAATATTATTTTCATTATTCTTCAGACAGGATTTACAGCAGTGCAGAGCGTGTGGCCCATGCAAAGAAATGTGATAACTTGTTTCATGATATTGCCTTTCTGGTTTTGCCTCCCAGTGATTAATGTAGCTGACTCTGCCCTGTACCGAGCCAGGCAGTTGTTTTGTTGATGTGCAGTTGCAACTAATTTAGGTTAAACAGAGCCTTGCCATGATGCAGCTTGAAATAACCTGCTTCACAGAGATTTTGGACCTAGGCTTGCGTAAACATCGAGACTGTTGTGTTGGTCAAATACATTAGTCTTCGTTGATATGAATGACTAGAGATTATCAAGCAATGAATAGGGTTGATCGCTTTCTTTTTGAATAACTGCTATTATTATGTTTTTAATTTTACCATTACATATTTCATTAAGGGTTTTTTTTCCTACCCGGTTGTCCTGTAAGCTCTTTAAACCATAGGTCCTTCTGTAATATAAATGCTTATCAAAACAAAATAGCAAATATAGGATTCCTGAAAGAAAACAGAAATATTAGTGGATAATTGGACTTATCAGTCATATGACATATTTTGCCATTAAAGTGTCTCTGTCTCTTTTTCTCCTCACCGTCCCCCAGTATTCCTTTGGGTCTCGCTAGCCCCTTAACCTCTAACGGCTTGTGCGTGATCCTGGTACCTGTGCTACTGAGCTTAAATCCTGACAGTCCTGATGATTATTTATTCACAGCAACACTATCTTGTTTTTTTCCAATATGGTGTTCTCTTTGAGTTTCCACCTCTGCCCTTCTTGGGGTGTGCACTTTGATCCACAGGAGGCTTGCTTTGCATTGTGTTGACTCTTGGGATGCAGTGAGAGTGAACACAGAGAAAAGGTGATGCAATACCTGGAACGAGCATGAAGTGGACAGCCCATTACAAATGTGACAAAGGACGGGAGCTTGGCTAAATCAACACCTATTTTTGTCAACCTGCAGATTCTATATAAGGATAAAAGGTCCCTATTTTTTCTTACGTATATGTTTTCTAATAATCAGCATCTTGCAAAAATAAAAAACAGGGGGATAAATTTCTTAACACAAAAAAAGCTACAGAGGCACTTGAAGGAAAAAGGCAATATGCAATGCAAAAGCATGATTGAACACTTTGCATATGCTTATAGTAGCATCACACATACCAGAAATAAAACAAACAAAAAGTTCAAACGCGTTTGGTTGTTCTAAATCTACACAGACTAGTGACTTAGTTGAAATGTTATACTCACCTCCCCCCCCCCGAAGAAAAGAAAAATCAATGGAGATTTCAGTGGATTTTCCTCTCTCTCTGCATTTTTTGCTGGGCACAAGCAGACGTCTCCTTTTCTTTAATGTGAAGAGCCGGTCTCAAAGCAGAATTTAATTACACAAAGAATGTTTGATAATCTCCAAAGCTTTTAGAGTCAAATGATAAAATGTCGAACCAAATTAAATTTTATTGCTGAAGTTAACATGTTTTAATTATATTTCTCATCAGTAGTTTTGAGAGTGAATTGAGCAGTTAATGTTTTTGTTCTGTTTAGAAGTAAATAACAATGAAGGGGTCTGGCCCTTTGATTATTATTATTTTTTTTTGCAAGCTTTTTAGATTTTTATTCCCACAATTTTACTTTAAAATTAAAAACAAGACCGTGGTGTATGTTTTTAAACTAGAATGCAGCGTTCTGTATCAAACTTGTCTTAATTGTTTAGTATTCACTATAAGTTTGGTTGGCACGCTGATAGATTAAATTTTGATATTAATAGAATGTAACCATGCCAGATTTGCATGACAGCGAACTTTTAATTTATATGAATACGTGCAGTGTTTGGCACAAAATGCATAAGGTGTTATTTTTGTATTTATTTTTTTTTGCTGCTGTTGCCAAAAAAACAAACTAGTGATTTATCATAAGGGTATGTAGGGGGATACGCAGAACAAAAATTTGTGCTTTGCTAAAGGTTTTCTTCTGAATGTTCCATTTCAGGATTTTGTGCATTTGTTTTTGTATTTTGTTCTGTGTGCAGACACTCAGTGACAGCTTGATAAACTCTGAGACTGCGTGCCACCCAGAAATATTACCGATAACTAATACGGTTTTGCATAAAATGTTTCCTATGTGACTTCATGGCCGTAACCTTTACATGTCCCAAATAAAAGATTAGCCACTAAACATAGCTGTCTAAGTCCTGAATTCTTTAAAAAAATCTAAATGTTGGCATTACCTAAGCCATTGCAAATCACCAACACTCCTGATACTATTGTCAAGAACGGATCTTTTTTATTTGCTTATACCATGTGCTATCATAACTATATTTTACTGCCTCTTTTTATTGATCTCATTTTACTTATGTATCTTATTTGTACTATCTCTGTCTATTTTTTTAGCATACAGTTTTTACTTGAATTTGTGACCTATTTGGAGCTACCTGGTTCTCTAGTTTTGTCTAAATTTTTAGTTTGGCTACTCTGTCCTTAAATGTGAAATCTCCTTTGAATTCAATTTTGAATTCTCACTTTTGTAAGTTACCCCAAAAGAAAACATTAAGCTCCCACAGGTAAATGATCCACAGTCATTCAAACACAGACCTGTCAGACACGTCCCAATATTTCTAATGGACAAAGAGGAAGACTTTAATTTTAGGGATGTGACAAGGGCTGTTGTGTGACATTTTAGGTGACAAGCTATTAAAAAGATTATGGACCTAAAGTGTAAGTTAGAACAAGAATAATGTTCCTTATTTACAAAGACTTATTTGTAGACACATGTATCGTAGTTTAAAGACATGTTACTGTAAGTATTATTGCTGTGGAGTTCTGTTATACACTCAGACACATCAACTATATGGAGCTCCTAGAAAAGAGGGGCATTAGGATAGAAAAGAGGGACAGAGGGAGATGGGCCCAAAATAGGGACTAAGTAATGACAATTGTGAGATATGCTATCCTATAGATCAATACTATACCACACTACAAAGGGGAATGATATATGCTAATCCAATGTTTAACCTGATGGTCTCAGTGACAAAAACAAGTCTGAAAGCAATCATAATCATATTTTAAATATTTAGTTGAACATACACAACAGTTGTGGTTTTTTGGGGGTTTTTTTTGCCCGTTATGTGTAGGTTGCTACAATGTTTGTGATCGCACGAGGCTAACACAAGAATAAAGTGCAAATGTAGAATCAAAATGAGGGAACTAAGGAATGTGAAACATCAAGACTCGAAGGGGGTGTGGACACTTGCAGTCAATTTGTGGTCATGAGGCTGGACAGGTAATGGTCTGGGCTGGCATTGTATAATAACAACTAGGCAGACAAGCCAGGGTTCAAGAAGACAGAGGACAAGTAAAAAAGGAGTTGCAACAGGTTGTCGGTACAGAAGGAATGGTAAAGTTAAGCTGGAACAGAGTGAGAATCTGTGGGTCCAAGGAAGGCTGGAGCACAGGTTCAGGAAAAGAGCGTAGATGGAGGACTCGTACAAGCTCAGCATTGTGTTCAGATGGTAAGGTCTCATGCACAAAGGCTGCTGAGCGCTGGGTGGGAACACCTGAATAGGGACAGCCCCATCTCTAAAATGGTAGAAATCTGCTCCTTTTGAGATATAGACAGATGGGAAATCTGAGAACTTCATACCACTCTCCAATCACAGGGGAAAAAATGGTTTACCTGGTGTTCCAATAATCACCCTCCAATCTCCCCAACTCTGGGTACAGCTCAGCAGTTTCCCAGGGATGGGATCACATTTGCTTTGCGCAACACATTAAGATGAACAGGATAATGATTTCACAACAGGCTATCTATTAAAAAAAAAAAACCAACTAATAATCATAGCATTACTTTGTAATGTTAGTAGAACAGCAAATGAGATGTGCCAGGAGATAAAAAAAATAAAATAAGAACAAATAGTCAAAATAGGATTATAAGAAAATAAAATGGTAACGCAAATGTCAACAGTGGATATGCCTATATTTTAAATATATATATCATTATATTGTTACATATGGTTTTTTCAGTATTATTATACTTTTGCGTTTACAGACATTACTACATATGTGTCTGTTTGTATTTGTAGAACTCGCAACATAAATGTTTTATCGAACTGTAAAAATATATATTCCCTACTTTATATAACATGACTAGGCTGTTACTATTTCTTTTTATTTTATGACAGGTTTGTTAGATCATTTCAGACATGGAATAAAATGTAATTCCCCAATGCATTTGAAAGAAAAGCAGTCTTTTATTTTGTAGATTAAATCTAAAGACATTGCTTTACTTGTATTGTAAGATTACAGTCAAACAAATGTCTTGAAACGAACCTTTGGAAATCACAGTGTTAAGGAGACCAAATTAATGTAGGAGGAAAACAAGCTTAACAAACTTGAAATGTGTATCTCCTTTTTTTTTTTTTTTTATTAAAGTCAGAACATGTGTATAGTTTTTGTTTGATAAAGCAATTGATTAAGGCAGACAATTAAAGCAATTTGTCCTGCATGTAAATAGTAGATGTCAGGAGAATGCCTGCTGCGAGTTTGTGTATTAAATAATCTTTTCCGAATACATCAGAAAGACTTCTACAAAAACCTACAAGAACGTGTTCTAAACACTGTTTTCTACACTAAGGGCTTGCTTGTCAAGTTGGAAAAAATGCTAATCTTGCCTCCTTGAGCAGCTGGGTTTGTGCAGTAGTCTTTTCATTTTTTTCAGGGGTTAATTAGCCCTCTTTTAAACTGTGGCCTATTTAGCTGTAGATCCAGCATGATTCAGCCAGGGCTGGCTGTACAAAAGCGGAACTATTAACAGGCGGGTGTGTCCAACTGCTTAATTAGCCAGAATAAAAAGGTCCTTTGTCGTACAAGCATCTGTTGTTCGTGACACACCTGACAACCGCATTAGGCAAGGATGACTAGATTGAAATTTTGCGCATATTTCCAACAATACCAAGCCGTTCATTTGCATACGGGTTGCTTCAGTGACAGTCTGCAAGTTTAGTTAGCTTATCAGAACAAATTAGTGCAACTGATAAACAAAGATTGCACAGGGAATGTAAATGACTCATGAAACCTAAAAATGAAGGGGTTTCTATTTGCACATCTCTCCTGTCATTTTCATGGGATTTTGTGGAAAACAAAAAAGAAAAGAAACACAAAAAAAACAACAACTTGATTTCTAATCGCAGTTTCAGTGCGGTTGGAAGACTGGCAGGTTGGAAATCTGGGAATTCGACCAGAATGCTTTTTAATATGTTTAAACTTACGCATTAGCTCTAAACGATTTGCTGTTGAAAACTGGCAAAGGGGTTACACTCCCCAAACATGCTTTAGCATTTTAATTGATCCTCTGTCATGTCTGACTGCGGAATTGATCACATATAAAGATCACCTAGGAGAAGAATATATCAAAGAGGATGACAGCGTTTCACAAAGAAGCAACGTGACTTTGTCAGGCTTAGCATGATGGGATCAGGGTTAGAGGTTTTCTTGTTAAATCCTCTGCAGAAAAACAGTTTGTTGTGCCAGTGGAAACTTCACCTTAAATGCCACCTTCATCTGAGACTGGGCACTTTCTGCTGCTGGGGTATAGCCAGATTGGACATAAATGTATTTTAAGCACTATGCACAGACTGTGGTGTAAAAGTCTGAATCATATATGGAATGAACAGGGTAGTATTTACAGAGAAATCGTTAGGCACAGTATCAGAGCTAAGAACTCATATGTTAAATCAGGGGTACCCAAATGGTGGAGTAAGTACTGGAGCTGACAAGACATGCTGCTAGTAATCTATGACTTATAGCTTACTAAAAGCTTATTCTTGCTGAAGTATCGACCACTATTGCTATATTATCTGATACCTACTGTGGCAAAGATGTCTCTGCCACGTGTTCCTGGAGGAGCCTGCTGGCTAGCCTCCTGCCCAAGGACTATGGACCATGTAAAAAGATCTGTAAAAAGTCTCTGTTCGTATGGATTCCCTGTACTGTCCGGGAACTGAACAGATCCACGAACTAAAGACCACCCGGGAGCTTGTTAAACCCTATTGACACCCTGTAATGATTCTCACCGTAGTGTTTTAATTGTTCGTCTGGGTGGATGCCATTCCAATGCACGAACACGTGGTGGTGGCCATCTTGTTTGCACGAACGCAAACAGCGGTGTTTGGTCGTCGAGTGCATGGAACTAAAATCGGACATTTGACCTTGCGAACACCGCTGAACTTCCAGCATCGCTTACGTTCGGTTCGTTACATCGTGGAAGAACACTGTTCAGTGGAATTGTTCGAATGAATCGGGTGAACTAGCTCCATGTTACAACTATGGACTATGGTCGTTAGTTTGTTAGTTTTTATACTCCTGAAGTTGACCGAGCGCTACCACTTTTGCTATGGAACTATTTTGGGCAGGAGCCTCGTGTGCAATTGTTCAAAAGTTGACGTCCATGGAAAACCCGAACCCCTGAACCAATCTGATGGATTTTTTGATATGTTGGTCACTCAGATCGGGGCTATCCAAAGATGTGACTCTTGTAGGGTTTCCATGGATATTCGGGGTACCTTTGGGGTGTTTGTAAATTGTCTTTTTCTGTACCTGGAGATAATTGAGTTTGTACAGTTCCTGACTCAATTATCTATCAGGCTCAGTAGAGGAGTTTACTATTTGTATAAATTCTGTGACTGTGCTACTATTAAACAGGTGACTTCCCAGCATTAAGCCTCGGCTCAGAATTTCATTTTCACTGTTTGAGCACCTTTTCACATTTGTCTCTCGTCATTTTTTACCTGTTCCACAAGTAACAAGATCTATTCTTGTTTTTTTTAGAACTTAATTAAGAGTCCAAAAGTTCTCTGGAAGGTTGCCAGTTTTGTATCTCATCAATTGTATGCAGGACCACTTGAGCTTGTCTGTAGAGCATGGCTACTGAGCCCCTTCACATTTGTAAAGGCCTAATGCAGCTGCCTAGACTCCTTGTAAATCAGTTGTAATTGAAAGTCTTTGTTATTTGCGCTGAGATTTTACAACATATGCAATGCTTCTCACCGCTTCACTGGATCTCTGCTTCGTTTGCTGTTAACAATGCAAGCTGGTTTCAGTCTAATACCTTTTTTACTATGTAATTTGTACTTGCTATAAAATGATCATGAAATAACAGTCCTAGTGCTTTTTTTAAAGTTTCTTAGTCTGTCAGGTGTAACTCATGGACTATAATTTGCACAGCTTTGAGTAAGGATTTTGTTATGGTGTGGCCACTTTCGTGCAACACATGATTCTATTGGTTAATTCTTGTTATGAAGTTCATACTTCTAAAAAGGTGGGCATTCCATATATAGAAAATATTATGGAACACAATAAATGGTAGCCATCTTGTCTAGTTTTAAAGTAAATCCCCCAGCACCTTAACTACTATAGTGTTTTGTAGTGGTCATGGTGCCAGATGCAAGTAGTTAAACCATTTGCTAACTGTTTGACTTATTCCTGTGGGCTGCCGGGCATCACTCCCTGACACACCTGTTAGGAGCTTCCATTAGCCCTCCTTAGGTAAGCCCTGCAGTGCAGTGCCAGCTGATTGGATGAGAGTTTCTGACCGTAGCAGAGGGTGAGAGCTGCTCACTCTCAGCCAATTATATTAAGCCCGCAAAACTTGTGACAGAAGCAAAGGCTGCAGACCCCAATTAAGAAGTCAAGCCATTAGCAAATCGTTTCAGTACTTACATTGGTGGGACACAGAGTCCCTCCTGGCATTATAACCAATACAGTGCGCTGTAGTGGTTATGGTGCTTAGTGTTCCATTAAAACAAAAAAAATGGATGAACTGAGAGATCATGAAAAAAAATTTGTGTTAATGGATGCTTTCCTAAAATACAAGCACCTTTCTCCTTTTTTTTTGGATGCAAAGAACATAAAATAGCTGAACTCAATAAACTTCTTTTGAAAATGTAATATATTTGATGACCTCTCATTTTAATTTATTTCTTTAGAAATTGTTTTACCAGAAAGAATGCACCTCATTTTCTCTTCTTTCAAGTATTCTCTAAGATGCACAAATAATTCCTATATTTTAGACCAGCATTTTAGAGAGCAGGTAATGAGTGCTGATCAATGTGTAATCACAGCTGGATATCTATTAGTATCTTGGTGTGTTTTTTTGACCAGGCAAAATCCAGTTAGAATTCATATGCTAATCAGAGACTAGAAAATGCATGTATAAACATATACTAATGGCAGCACCAAGGCCGGACTGGGGAACAAATTCAGTCCGGGCATTTTCTAATCACAGCGGCCCACTGAGAAGGGGGCAGGGCCAGATAGGGAGTGTTTTGTCATCAATAATGACAAGCACACCCTATCTCAAAGTTAGCAGGTTGGTTCAATGCGAAGACCATGCGCAGAGCTCTTCTGAAGAGCTCTAGCATGAGGAAAAAAAAAACCCTGTGTATGTTCTGCACAGCACAAGCAAATACAATAACATGCTTGCACTGTGTTTGCTTGAAACTTGTCTCTGGTGTCTTTATAAATGGGATACCAGGAGACAAAAATGACAGGAAAGAGTATTGTGCATGTGTTTGGAGCCTGCTTGTGTAATGTATATGTGTCTAGGTGCAGTAGAGAGTGTGAGTGTGTGTATAGGGGATGTAGAGTGTGTGTGCATACGGGCTGTAGAGAGCGTGTTTTTGGGGAATGCAATATGTATTTGCTTACAAGGAATCTAGTGTATGCATAGGGGACCCAGAGTGTGTATGTCAGAAATGCAGTGTTTGTGTAGGGGATCTAGTGTGTCTTTGAAGAACCCAGAGTGTGTGTGTGTGTGTACAGGATTCAGAGTGTATATAGGGATCTAGTGTGTGTATGTGTATAGATGATCCAGAGTTGGGTAAGGGATCTAGTCTATGTCTGGAATGCAATGTGTTTAGGGGTGCAGTATATGTGTGAGGAGTGCGCCGTGTGTGAGAGGGGTGCTGTGTGTGAGTATGAAGGGTGGTGTGTGTGTGTGTGTGTGTGTGAAAGGGGTGCAGTGTGTATGAGGATGCAGTGTGTGTGTGTCAGAGGATGCTGTGTGTGTGTATGTGTGTGTGTGAGAGAGAGGATGCTGTGCGTGTGTGAGGATGCTGTGTGTGTGTGTGAGAAAGAGACTACTGTGTGTGTTTGGAGGGATTCAGTGTTGGGGGAGCCAGGTTAATGTCATAATGTATGTATTTAAAAAAACAAGCATTGTATCCCCTTCCCTTCTTACCTTATGCCTGGGAGGGAAGACCGTGCAACCATCCCTGGTAGTCCTAGTGGTGAGTGAACTTGAGCCGAGAAGAGCCTGGCAGAGCTGCAAGGACTCCTCCGGGTCCTCTCCTGTCTCCCTACCTCCCCAGCTGGCGGCCGCAATACACTGCATGTGGGGCCGGTGAGGGAGATCTTTGACCTCCCCTGCCAGCCTCAGCCCATGGCCATCGCGGCCAGATGGCCAGTCCGGGCCTGGGCAGCACACTTGTCTCATATAACATACACCTATTTCAGAGCTAGAAAAGTAATCAAACCCTGTATCTATTATACATTGTTTCACTGTAACCCACAGGATGCATTTATAAAAAAAATACACACCTTTTTCTAATTTCTTACTTTCATCTGTCAACCAAATCCATACCCCCAACTTCGGCGTCTTGTGGAGTGGGATGCTGGTGCGTTGGGAAAAAGAAGGTAGACCAGTGATGCGAATGACATCACTAGCACTGCTCAAAGTGGCAGACCTGCCTTAAAAGGGGACTGATGAATTGAAAGGTTAGTCTAGCGGGAATGCACTCACGCAGGCCGACCAAGTCCCAATAAAGTATAGACTATGCAAACAGCGCTGTTTCAGCACAATGAATTTGACGCAAACATGTCTATAATTTATTGGGACAGTTCGCTGCTGTCCCCCAGCTCTCACTTGTCAATTCCTTTCTTTCCATTCTTACTAGCAGGCAGTAGCTCCTGGGACAGAGATAAAGGTGGATGTAGTAAGTGTAGGAGAAAGGGAATATGGCACACTGTTGAGAGACCTAAGAGCATTTGCACAGTGGGCAAAGTCAGCTTTTTGTTGACTATTTTAATGTCATCCAGTCCCCACTAATTCTGTTCTCCTGCACTTCCCATACATGATTTCCTTTGTACTACATTTTTTTTTTCAATCAGTGAGTTTATTCCTGTATATTTTCCTATTTAGGTTAAAGCTATTTTCCTAACAGGACTAGCTGCCTCTCTCACCGTTCCACCCCTTTCCCTCCCCCTCTCCCCACCCCCATTCTGTTTTGTTTTCCTCTCTTGCTTTTCTTTTTCTTTTGCACTGCTCTACAATTTTTTACTTATTTCAGGAATATTTGGTGTGGAGCTTCACCTCCATTAGCCCCTATGTTAATCCAGTCTTGTTGTTGAGCAAAGTGCTTTAATGGATTATACAGGGAGGTAGACTTGTGATAGCACACCTTCATAATCTTTAACTGGTTTTATCCTTTGTTGCACTGCACAATCTGGTTTTCTCACCTTGGTTTTAGGGTAGAGTGTGAATGACAACTTAGGTCAGCCACAATTTAAGACTCTCATGGGAGTGTGTGTTCTCAGCTAGTATCATATAGATGTGAGAAACACGGTGATACTTAACAAAGTATTTTAAAGCAAAATTGGCTCCTAAAATATATCTTTTTATTAATTAAAATACTTAACACACGTTTTTTCTTTCAATCATAGAAACTACAATGCAGACGTCCGAGACTGTGTCGGACACAGGTTCAACAGTGACTTTGCAGACATCAGTAGCTGGCCAGGCAGCAGTGCCCACCCAAGTTGTACAGCAAGTACCAGTGCAGCAACAGGTGAGTGCAAAGGTGTACTGTAAGAATTAGTGTAGGAATGTGCACCCTCTAATGGCCACATTAGGGAGCTACATGAATCAGCCTCATATTAGTTAATTCTATTTTAATAATTATTTTTTATTGTATTATAGGCCCCATTTAACTTTCAATTTAAATTCTCATGCCAAACATGTCTTGGTGTAATTTTGTAAAAGGTAACATTTTAGCAATGCAAGATTGCCAGCACATTTTATAAATGAAAAGTTAGTTAATTTACTGACCTCCTTAATCTATATCTCATACCTTATACGTTAACAAATATGAAGAAAAAGAGTAGCTTTGTAGGAAGGTGTATTGCCACCTAAAGGTGTAGATAATTTATTATTTATATAATTATTTAAAGTCAATTCCATCCTGAGGTTTCCCTTTCAAGGAACACTCCGAGCACCATAACCACTACAGCTGGCTGTAGTTCTCATGGTACCAGGAGTGCCCTGGCCTTCTCCCACATTAAGGTGTCAAACTATTCTACAATTTACCTGGATACACTGGGAGCCTGCAGCAACATCTCCTGTAGTCAGTCTTCTCCAGCAGTAGAAGCCAGATGTGTCAGTAGAATAAAGCTCAGCTGACACGTGGTCGCGCTCACTCAACCAGTGCTCTCAGCCAATGAGCTTGGTTTGCATGACCCTGCTTCTGGAGAAGAGTAGGTGCAGAGGATGCTCCTGTGGGCCCCCAGGAGTACCAGAGTAAATTGCCAACTTGTAGGTTTGACATCCGTGGGACGCCGCTTGGCACTCCAGGCACCATAACTGCTACAACAGGCTGTAATTGTTATGGTGCTTCCCCTTGTCATGTTGATAACTGGTGTTTTCTGAAGCTGTTTACCCATCATCAATACCGTTTAGTTGCTTTATGTAACAAACGCTGACTAGGTGGCATTTACAAAGTGTTTAAATCAGAGATATACAAAACATGTGCATATAGCCAATATTGTTGGCAAAGATACTGCAAAGTAATGTCACGTAATAAATCGTTTACTGTGCTGTCACCATGGACAAAGAATGCTGCTTATCATTGCCCAGAAATCCAATAGCGTGACATTTCCTTATGTCTGGGAAGCTACTGATAGATGCGTATGAACTATAACAGCCCTTTCGGTGCTCTAATCAATTTTGTTTCATCACAGAGATCTGGAATATTATTTTAGGTTATTTTTCTTTTCTTTTTTAGCCTCTGACAGGTTTTTCTCAGATAAAGCTGGTTGTCATTTGCTATTATTGACATTCATTTTCAGGGATTTTTATGCACAGCTTGTGCTCTCAAGAACTGAACTCCCTACCTTGCTCCCCCGTGGTGCAAACATTATGGTTAAATTATCAGGCAAATAACATTACAAGTGACCTATGACACACTCTTGGATCATATATCATTTTTGCCTGCTTGACTGCAGTGTGTGTTGTAGGAAATGAAACATTGAGTTCCAGTTAGTTTCTCTCTACCAGTCATGTTGTCTTCGTGTTAACTGTATGAATGCAGTTACAGTGGTAAAAAGGATTCCTTGATGATTTAGGGCTGATACAGAAAAATATCAGTAGATTTCCTTTTTAGTACAGGCTAGTCAGCAATAATACTCATAGTAATGTGTCTTTCAGCTACAAACAGGGATCAACATAGGGGCTAATGGAGCTGCAGCTCCAGGCCCAGGCCCAGGCCCTGGCTCAGGCCCATGGAATAGGCCCATTAAAAAAAAAAAAAAAATTTTTTTACACACTACTCTTTGCCACCTGACTGATATTTTACTGGCACAGCCAGTATTTGAGGCTGCCTGGCCTTACTGGTATTGCAGTAATACTGGCAATACAAATGCAGGTATTTTATATAGTATTCAGTATAGACGGAGATTATGCTTCAATACTAGCACCGGCCAGTAGGGGTCACTTTGTGTGGAGAGAGGCAGGGATAGGAAGTTACAGCATATCCTTCCCTGCCTCTCTCAACTACTCACTGATCTGTGGGGGAGCTACACAGCACAGAGAGGCCAGACAACAGTTCTACAGCTCAGGTAAGTGAGGGATGGGGGAAAAGGCAGCAGGGAGCCATGGGGACACTGAGACACATGGGGACGCTGAGACACATGGGGATGCTGTGAGACATAGGGACATTGGGAGACACTGAGATATTGGGACACGGAGACACTAGGGACACAGTGTCTCCATGTCTCCCAGTGTCCCCATGTCCCCCAGCCAGTGTCCCTAGTGGCTCAGTGTCCCCATGGCTCCCAGTTTCCCTTAGTCTCCCAGTGTCTGTGTCCCCATGTCTCTCAGTGTCCCTAGTGACTCAGAGTTCCCATGTCTCCCAGTGTCCCCATGTCTCCCAGCCAGTGTCCTCAGTGTCCCCATGTCTTTCAGTGTCCCCAAGTCTCCCAGTGTCTGTGTCCCTATGTCAATCAGTGTCCCCATGTCTTCCAGTGTCCCCAAATGTATGTGTCCCCATGTCTCCCAGTGTCCTCATGTCTATGTCCACAAGTGTCCCCAAGTATTTGTCTCCCGGCCAGTGTCCCTAGTGTCTCAGTGTCCCCTAGTCTCCCAGTGTCCCTAGTGTCTTAGTTTTCCCAAATGTTTCAGTGTCCCCATGTCTCCCAGTGTCTGTGTCTCCATGTCTCTGTGTCCCTAGTGTATCAGTGTCCCCATTTCTCACAGTGTCCACAAATGTCTCAGTGCCCCCATGCCTCCCAGTGTCTTCATGTTTCCCTAGTATCCCCATGTCTGTATTCACAAGTGCCCCCATGTCTCCCAGTGTTTCCAATTGTCTCAGTGCCCCCATGTCTCCCAGTGTCCCTGGGTCTCTCAGTGTCCCCATGTCTCACTGTGTCCCCTAGTATCCTAGTGACGTGGGGACATACTGAGACATGGGGACACTGGGAAAAATGGGGACACTGGGAGACTAGGGGACTGGGCGACATGGGAACACTGACACTGTGATACATAGGGACACTGAGACACTGGGTGACTTGCGAGACTGGGAGACAGGGAGACACTGGGAGCAATTCATCTATACAGCAGAATCAATCTGTGAGTAGTTTGTTGGTGATTTTACAGAATTTTCTCTTATGTCACTCCTTGTGATTTACATCATGTGATGTTACGCATAACTAATTAATTATACAAATGATTAAGGCGGGTGTTTTTTTTTTCCAAGAAAGGTGGCAACCCTAACTACTCTTCACATACTCTTGCTTAAAAGAACACTATAGGGTCAGGAACACAATCATGAATTTCTGACCCTATTATGCAAAAACCATCAAGCCCCCCTGGCCCCTCTTGTCTTCCTAAATATAGTAAAATCTTACTTGGATTCTGTAGTCTGCAGCTGCTGGCTCTGCCTCTGAACTGACTCTGTCTGCTGACATCATCAGAAGTGGTGGTCTGAGCAAATTATAATGCTTCCCCGTAGGATTGGCTGAGACTGTCAACTAGGCAGATCAAGGGCAGAGCCAGCACAAGTCAAACATAGCCCTGGCCAATCAGCATCTCCTCTTTAAGATAAATTGAATCAATGCATCTCTATGAGGAAAGTTCAGTGTCTGCGTGCAGAGGGTGGAGACACTGAATGGCAGTGCTGCACACTAGGCGGTACTGCACCTCTAGCAGTCATCTAAGGAGTTGCCAGTGGAGTTATTTTCTCTGAAAAGACAGTGTTTACTGCAAAAAGCCTGAAGGGAATGATTCTACTTAACAGAACAAATACAATAAGCTGTAGTTTTTCTGGCATTTATGTCAAGCTCAGGGTGCTGCCTGCATTGTATGCCCTTAGTTGGACAGCATGCATGATTGGCAGGCAGCCTGACATGCATTTGTGCCAGGCTGGCCTTAAAATTCTTTGGACAGACATGCCCCCTTTTTGGGCATGTTCACCCCGTTTGGCAGGTCTGGTCACGTGATTCGCATCAGTGGCCCACCCTTTTACCCAACTCATTGACTTCCTGCTTCACTGTACACTGCTGTTAGGGGTTATGGATTTACTTGAAAGATGAAAGCATTAATTAGATAAAGAGATTAGTATAGAGTATGTGTTTTCGTATAGCTGCATCCTTTGAGTTTCCCTCCAACACCATCTCCATCAGATACATGATGCTTGGGAGGTATGGTTGTTTTAGTGTTTTTGGTCGGTAAGATTCTGTAATTAAGCCCATCATAATTGTCAGCTCCAGGCCCACTGGGCTCTTAATCTGGCCCTGGCTACAATAAATGTGTTTAGGAAACAGGCTGTGTAAATAAGATACATTGTTCTTGTTCTAAATTACATTTGCATAAATTGTTATTAGTAAGTAACCTAAAATTTCTCAGAAGCCCCGCCCCTGGCCACAGCCCACCAAAATTAACATTTCCCTCTTTATCCATATGAAATGTTGGTAGATATGCATTCATTTATTTCTGTTAGTGACAGTGGAGGCTGCCCCCAATTCTCCCTTTATTCTATGAATATTATTGGTTAGCAGTTGCCTAACCCTCCAGATTATTTATTGCCTTATGGCTTGACTGGTGTGCAGATCTTTGTTTAACATTGTATTGACTATCCACAGACTTCAGATGGAAGGGGTTTTCAATCACAATTTTTTTCCCACCATTTTATCTTTGTTAAACTAATTTGCATATGCCCACCTTGAATCCTTTGTGGTAGTAACATTTCTGTGGTAATGACTGGTGTGCAGATTGATGTTTAACATTGTATTGACTATCCACTGACGTCATATAACATGGGTGTGTATTCATTATGTTACAATGTTCCTTTAAGACCCATTTAAGAGAAAACACCAGTCAAATAAATGATTATTTTACAAAGCATGCTTCCATATCAGATGCAGCTGGTACGCTAATTGTCATTTTAGCAGCCTTGTTATTATAAACACCATCCCTATGGTGGTTTTTGCCAGTTTAGTATTGACGTAATTCACTAAAAAGCTGCCTAGACATCACACGCAATGTATCATTACACCCTCAGGTGCTTTATGTTTACAATGAACAGATTTCATTGTCTCTCTCTGGGCTGTGGCACAGATCATGCAAGTTATAGGAGACTAGGCCTCATTCAATACTCAGGCCATACCTTACATGTTACTTTTGATCTAGACATTGACCCTTCGCTGATAATAAAGCCTTCAGCTGACAAACATTCTCTAGGTTTCTTTTCCTAATGGGGTAATTTGCTCACCTAACAATTGGATATTTATCTCAGATCATTTTCCCCGCTGGAAGCCATGTCATATTTGGTGCACGGTATTACTTTCTTTGCATAATTACTACTAATTTCGCCGCCTACACCTATGCACCCATGAAAGCATTTTTTTTTTCTTCTGGTAGATTTTTTTTTTCTTTCTTTCTGTAACGTTTGAAAAATGTGATGGCTGGTACTTCCTCACTCCAGGAATAATTATGCAGCATAACTTACTAACAAACAATGATACATTAAAAAAAATATTATAAATTTGAACAATATAATTAACAAGTTTGGATTTAAGAACACCTGTACCATGCCTGTACAATTGATATGAAATGACTACTGAAAAATAGTCTTACAAGACAAAAAGCATGTCAAACTGAATTAATCCACAATTTTTCAAGCTTAGACTGTGAACATTGCGGATATTTTTAGAGCTAAATTTCAAGTCCACTGAATTATAAATTGACCTTCTCCATAATATAATTTTAGATGAGTGAGAGGTTATGCAACAAGTTCTCTTTTTATAACTGGGTGAACTTTATGCCAATCCAACCATTTATTCTTGTCATCTTGCACTGATGTATAGTGACATAATGTTCAGCGAAGTCTCAGTAATGTTGCTCAGTACACTTGTATATTACAATTTTATTTTTATATTATGTAGTTGTTTTCTGCTATTTGGTTTTGTGTATATACACCCTATCTGTCCATATATCTAATTAATATTTTGATGACATTTTAGAAAAGTAAATGGCAAACTATTTCCTCTTTCCTTATAATGCACAGTGCCTATTTTCCAACGTCAGTACTGTCATGGCCACATCCTTTTTTTTAACCCCTCTCCTGACTCCTCTACATTTTATTGTCCCCCGAGTCACTCCCAAATGCCAGTAGGTCCCATTTCACCATCTGTTACTGCTTCATTTCTTCTCCGGATCTATTTCCGAGGTGTCTCCATCTTAGTGTTCCCGGATGGCGTGTACCGCAGGGTCTTCATCTTTCAATACTAGCTCGCGCTGTGAAATTCCTGTGTATGCCGACTTGTAGACTTGGGCATTCTGAATTTTGTCTGAAAGACGAGCAAACAAATAGAAACAGAACGAACTAATAAAAATTCCAACAAATGAAACAAAGACGAAATTGCAATTTGCTCTTTGTAAATTTAGTTTATTACAAGGAGTCAACTACTGGCTTGTGGCTCCCTCGTTGTAATATTTAAAAATAAAAGTACAGCTCGCCGTTGCTTCCTAAATCCTCCCAACTCTTCCCCCCTTTCATCCTATGGCTGTCAGTATAACCCTCATATTAGGATAATAGAGATTAAATACTCCCTCCTGCCCCTACTCACTGTGCTGCACATATGGGCATGTCTACTAACAGTGAGCAGCCAGTGGCTGCCCATTGTTGTAAGAAAAGACTAGCAACTGGGCAGCTATTGTTTCCCAGTTGCTAATCAAATAAAGGGGGACCATGCTCCCCTCCACCGTGTCCACCTTCAGACCCCACCAGTGCCCATGAGTGGGGACTATTAAACTAGATGGGGGACCTAGTGTCCCACCCATTAGCAGCGGGTGTAGTCCTTAAATAATAATGGGGAGGAACCTATTGTCCCACCCAGCCTCCACCCATCAGTGGTGGGTGGGGGTACTAAGTGATAATGGGGGGAACCTATTTTACCCCCTGACTCCCACCGATTAGCGACCTATCCCCCCCCAGCCTGCATCCATTATAAAATGAACTCCCCTTAGTCACCCCCTCAATAAAAAAAATGCCTCACCTACCTCCCTACCATTATAATAGTGAGGAGGTGCAATAAACTATATACCTGAAAATAAAAAAATAATACTTAATATTAAATGTTTAAATTTTTCTACCATCTTTTTTCAGCCCCAAAAAAGTCCAACTAAAATGCTTAAAGGTTGCTATCTATTAATCTAATGGAAATGATTAATCCACAACTGAATGGAACAGCAGAACTTATTGAATCTTTAAAGGGACACTATAGTCACCTGAACAACTTTAGCTTAATGAAGCAGTTTTGGTGTATAGAACATGCCCCTGCGGCCTCACTGCTCAATCCTCTGCCATTTAGGAGTTAAATCCCTTTGTTTATGAACCCTAGTCACACCTCCCTGCATGTGACTTGCACAGTCTTCCATAAACACTTCCTGTAAAGAGAGCCCTATTTAGGCTTTCTTTATTGCAAGTTCTGTTTAATTAAGATTTTCTTATCTCCTGCTATGTTAATAGCTTGCTAGACCCTGCAAGAGCCTCCTGTATGTGATTAAAGTTCAATTTAGATTGAGATACAATTATTTAAGGTAAATTACATCTGTTTAAAAGTGAAACCAGTTTTTTTTTTTTTTTTTCATGCAGGCTGTGTCAATCATAGCCAGGGGAGGTGTGGCTAGGGCTGCATAAACAGAAACAAAGTGATTTAACTCCTAAATGACAGTGAATTGAGCAGTGAAATTGCAGGGGAATGATCTATACACTAAAACTGCTTTAGTTAGATAAAGCAATTTAGGTGACCATAATGTTCCTTTAACAGCAATGCTAAGGCAGTTTACATTTCTGAGATATAAATAAAATTTACCAAGATATAAAGTCATTTACTAAAAGCTCTATGCATATCACTTGGATAAAAGATTTTTTTTATCATTAATACTATGCAAGCATCTTTTATCTCCAGCTGTCACAAAAGCCTCTCAGTACATTAAGCAAGGTTAACAATTAGTGATTGTGATTAGAAAATGTATTTTAAAGGGGTATTAACATTAAAAAAAAATTTCATATGAACTTATTCAAATTATAGACCATATTTCACAGGGTATTGTGCAGGGTATGGTTACTTTTGTAGAAGTAACAATTTCATCTAAAATCTCATCATGTTTTCTATAACAGTAAAAAAGTACATATCACTATTAAACACTGGATGTTGTTTTTATGTACTATATTTGTAGAGCATAGATCTGTTATTCTTTGTTTTCTAGTTTCTGTTACATTTTCATTACAAATAATAGCTAGAATTTTTTTCCATTTTATATTTCTAAGCTATAGTTTGCTCTCAAGAAGTCCTTCACTCTTTATTTTGCCTCAATATGTTTGAATAAACTTTTCAAAAACGAGAAAGGTATATAATGTTCCTTCAGTTCTTCCTGAAGAATTAGGAGGAGTAGGTTCAATGAAAAATCCTCAACGATAGTATTCACAGTTTGTTTATTTTTTTCTTAAGATTTTTTTTTTTTAATTAAGGATGCATTCTGACTCTCATGCTAGGTGTGGTGAAGTGAAACTTGAAGATTTCTGATTTTCAGAGGTCTTAAGGAGGAAGAGCCTCTAGTACCTTTTAGTCTCACAGCCAGGAGAGGTGTAGTTTCGGACAAATGTAAACAATGTTTTTGCTTGTTATTGTCAATGAAAATAGATAAAAGGGATCTTTATGCACCAAAACCACTTTAAGTGCATTAGAACAGAATGGCACTTAAAGGAACACTATAGTCACCTAAACAACTTTAGCTTAATGAAGCCGTTTTAGTGTATAGATCATGCCTCTCAGGTTTCACTGCTCAATTCTCTGCCATTTAGGAGTTAAATCACTTTGTTTCTGTTTATGCAGCCCTTGTCACACCTCCCCTGGCTCTGATTGACACAGCCTGCTCAAAATAAAACTGGTTTCATTTTTAATCAGATGCCATTTATCTTAAACAATTTTATCTCTTGCTCTGTAAATTGAACTTTAATCACATACAGGAATCTTTTGCAGGGTCTAGCAAGCTATTAACATAGCAGGGGATAAGAAAATCTAAATTAAACAGAACTTGCAATAAAGGAAGGATAAACATTAGATGACTCTTTACAGGAAGTGTTTAGGAAGGCTGTGCAAGTCACATGCAGGGAGGTGTGACTAGGATTCATAAACAAAGTGATTTAACTCCTAAATGGCTGGGAATTGATCAGAGAGACTGTTCTATGCACCAAAACTGCTTCATTAAGCTAAAGTTGTTTTGGTGACTATAGTGTCCTTTTAATTATTTTGATAATGAGACTGTCATCTAATGCAGTGTTTTTGCCTTTTAAGTGGAAGTGACCTCATGTGTCTTATAGAAAATCCTAGGTACCCCTATCCATATCTGGTTCAATTATTTTTATCACCCTAGGTAAAAATCTTGTTTACTGCCCCTCATGTATCCCATATGTCTCTTTTAAGCTTTTTTGTCTTTTTAGTCCCTCTCTCTGCCACTCTCTCCCACTCTCTGCCATCTTTCTCCAAATATATTTTAAGTGTTTTTCTACCTTACTCATGTTGCATATCTTTATGATCCTTATTACCCATAAGGTGGCATTGTCTGGCTCTGTTTGTGAGGGAGCCTTCTATGAGTGGCAGGGAGATCAAAAGAACTCCCTGCTCTGCACTTTGCCCCTCACTACTTTGAGGGAGCTTCATGGTCTACACTTCTATTTGGTGCAGATCACTTTAATAGCTTACTAGCATTCCCTGATTGCTTCTCAGTGACTCAGAGCCAAGACCGTGAGGGAACTCTTAAAGGACCACTATAGTGCCAGGAAAACATACTGCTCTGGGGAGAGGAAAGGGTTAAAAACTTACCTTTTTCCAGCACTGGGCCGGGAGCTCTCCTCCTCCGATCCTCCTCCGTTCCTCCCCGTCGGCTGAATGCGCACGCGCGGCAAGAGCTGCGCGCGCATTCAGCCGGTCACATAGGAAAGCATTATCAATGCTTTCCTATGGACGCTTGCGTGCTCTCACTGTGATTTTCACAGTGAGAGGCACGCAAGCGCCTCTAGCGGCTGTCAATGAGACAGCCACTAGAGGAATTGGGGGAAGGCTTAACCCATTCAGAAACATAGCAGTTTCTCTGAAACTGCTATGTTTATAAAAGAATGGGTTAAGCCTAGCTGGACCTGGCACCCAGATTACTTCATTAAGCTGAAGTGGTCTGGGTGCCTAGAGTGGTCCTTTAATCTAACTTCTGTTTCTCTCCAGTCTCACTTTCCTGATATTTTTATCTTAACAAGCATTGTGCCCTGGTTGCTCCACCAGTCTGTTTAAGTTGAAGGTTGCAGAGAGAGGCTGCTGCTTTTTGTATTGTCTGTAAAGGCAGGCAGGGTGTTTGTGGGGCTGTGTGTGTATTTGAGAAACTAAAAAAAATACATATGTTTGTTGTCACCTCCTGCATAGCTTTCATGAGGTGAGAAGGGGAGATCCCTGCTGGTCCCTTGAGTGGTTGCCAATTACATCTTGGTAGGGGTTATAATTGATGATCATTATTGGTGGTCCAATGGGTGGAACATGTAATCTGCACTTCCCCTTTTGTGCATATCACTGTACTCTTTTTCCGTTCCAGTATTATGTGACTAGAGTAATCTGCACACATATGACATCTACACCTCACTATAGTACTGGGCCAGGGAGAGAGATCTTTTCATCTCCCTACCAGATGTGGAGGTGAGGGTGCTGACTCTATGTATCCTCTGCCCATGGTGCATGTAGCCCCATAGGGTGCACATAGAAAGGTGTGAGAACCAGGGATCTAGTGCATGCACAAAACAGTATAAAATGTGTATTAGGAACATTTTAGGTGTTCCATCATTTCAGTGTATCAGTCCAGCTTGCGCTTGGGGTAACTATCTGTGGGCACAGTACAAGCTTAAAGGACCACTCTAGGCACCCAGACCACTTCAGCTTAATGAAGTGGTCTGGGTGCCAGGTCCTTCTAGGGTTAACCCATTTTTTTATAAACATAGCAGTTTCAGAGAAACTGCTATGTTTATGAATGGGTTAAGCCTTTCCCCTAATCCTCTAGTGGCTGTCTCATTGACAGCCACTAGAGGCGCTTGCATGCTTCTCACTGTGATTTTCACAGTAAGAGCACGCAAGCGTCCATAGGAAAGCATTGTAAATGCTTTCCTATGCGACGGGCTGAATGCGCGCGCAGCTCTTGCCGCGCGTGCGCATTCAGCCCAGGAGGAGAAACGGAGGAGGAGAGAAGAAGGAGAGCTCCCCGCCCAGCGCTGGAAAAAGGTAAGTTTTTAACCCTTTCCCCCTTCCAGAGCCGGGGCACCCTCAGGGCACTATAGTGCCAGGAAAACGAGTATGTTTTCCTGACACTATAGTGGTCCTTTAAGACATTTATAATGAAAACATGTTTGTGGCGAAACCGGCCTCGCCACGTGTCCTTGGAGGGGACTGCTTGCCCGCCTCTTGCCTTTGGACTATGGACCAGACTTTATGAGAATGTGTTAACCCAGATAGCTATGCCATGGAGCCCATTCGTGTAGTTAAAGACTTCGGCTCCATGGCAATTGAACTGTGTGAATAGGATCTGAGTGCTCTTCAGTAGTTTTGTGCGCTCAGATCCCAGCTATCTGGGGATATGTGAAATGTCTGTGTTTTATGTATAAAAGGTGACTTTATGTATTTTAAAGTGTTTTGTGTCTTTTTGCAACCATGTGCTTAATGGAGTCTTGTGTCTATCCTGTGAGATAATTGAATTACTTATCTCCAGGATAGAAGACTCTGAAACTGGTTTGGGCTAGAAAGCCATGCTTCATTTAGTCACAAAGGACTTTTTACTAACTTTTGAACCCCTTGTCTGATTTGTGCCATTTTTGAATATGTTGTTCCCCTGAATGGATTGATTGTGAATATGTAATTTTATGTGAATGTGATGTATGGTTTTGGAGTTATGAAAGTTGGGTAGAAAGTATGTTTTAACTGTATGTATAATTGAGTTTCCTCTCAGGATAAGGGGAGGGAATATGTGGGATGTAACTGTGATGTGATTGGTTGTTTTGTAACGCCCTGTGGGCTGTACTATGTTTGTGGATTGGGAATAAAAGAGACTGTATGTGACAGTACAGGAGTTCCTGCTTAACCCTCAAAGTGAAGTGTCGTCTCATTATTGGGGGAAGGATATATTGTATGCTGTTCCAGTTTGACTGCTAGGAGTGTAAACCTATTCGTATGGTTCCTATTCAACTGTCTACAGCATTCATATGCTTGGGAGGATTCATATGCTTCTCCGGTTCGGTGGTTGTGGTGTCTGCTGCAGTGCTTGGAGTCCTCAGGAAGCGCTAGGAGCATCCTTTAACGGAGGTACCCAGTCGGGGTGCCAGGTGATCCGTTACAATGTTGCTTGTTAATATGTTGGAAATTGTTCTCTTTTCATATACCTCCTCTTCACTAATAATACAAGTATTCTTATTTACTGTATCAATATATTTCACCAAATATTAATGAGTAACAATTAGAAGTGTGCAGTACTCTGAACATACATTCAGTGTATTCTTTACATTTTATTACAGGTGCAGCAGGTACAGACAGTACAACAAGTACAGCATGTCTACCCAGCGCAGGTACAATACGTTGAAGGAAGTGACACCGTCTACACAAATGGAGCAATGTACGTTTTTTCTTCTTCTTTTAAAAATGGAAATTAAATTTTTTTTGCTTTATTTGCACTTGCACACTTACATCTCACATACTTACTTGTTTTAAAAGATAGTATATATCTCTAGTTGAATAGATAGATAGATAGATTCCATAGTTTTATTGCAGGCCTTTTTTACCCTATCCTCTCTGTCTTCCACAGTTTTTAAAAAGTTCCCTACTGCAAACCTGAACATTGCTCAGAGGACCACCCCACTCCAAGCTCCTTACTACATTTATAGATATAATCTCAAACACAACTTTAGATGATTAGACATGACAGCTGCAAACACTGCCAGTAATCAGCACACCCCTAACACCCATTCATCACTCTCCTTACTGCTCATTCTGATATGCTCAAAGTGCCTACTCATAGGAGCAATGCTCTATCTTCTCCTTTTCTCTCATCTCCCTCAGCATCAAAATCCTTCCTGCCCCTGCCCTTTCCTTTACTCCCTTTGAATGTCACACTGTCCGCCTTTTTAAGCCCACTTCTTTAAGAATTGCCATCAATTGCCCCCGGTCAGCCCAGGCTATTCATTGAACACTTTTCTTCCTGGCTACCCCACTTTCTCTCCTCTAGCACTCCCTCATACTTGTGAACTTCAACATCCCAATCAACAATCTCAACTGCCCTGATGCCTCCTGTCTGCTCTCTGTAACCTCCTCCTTTGGCCTCACGCAGTTGTCTACTTCAGCAACCCATACAGCAGAAACACTTTTGACCTCATCTTCACCAATTTCTGCACCACCTCTAATCTCTCCACTGTGTCATTTCCTATGTCTGACCACCATCTGCTAACATTTGACATCAGCATACCCCGTACCCAAAACCCTTAACTCTCCAATCTCGCAGAAACCTCAACTTCCTTGATCTCCAGCATTTCTCCACCAAACTCCAAACTCTCCTTTTACCCATCTCAAATCTAACTTGCCCTAACTCTGCAACCTAACTTTAAAACTCAACTCTGTCCTCTCAACTCGACATCATGGCACCTCCTAAAATTAAACGCAGCCAGCGCCCCCAATTACAACCCTGGCACACCAAGCTGACCCGTTACCTCCAAAAATGTTGTAGAACTGCTCAACGCTGCTAGAGAAAGTCTCATTTTGCATCTGACTTCCTCCACTACAAATTTATGCTGCGCTCCTACAGCCTGGCTCTTTCTGCGGCAAAAGTAATTTTCTTTAACACCCTCATAAGTACACTGTCCCATCAACCCAAACGCTTATTTCACACTTTTGATGCTCTTCTTTGCCCTTTTACTTCCCCTCCTTCTACCACCTTGTCCGCCACAAACTTTGCATCTCACTTCACTGAAAAGATCTCTACAATCAGATAAGAGATCTCTAATATCTCTCCTTCCCCAACAAAAACATCACCCAACCCCACTCCCTCCACCATTCTACACTCATTCGCACCTGCTACAGCAGAAGAGGTTTCTGCTCTTCTCCGGTCCTCCCGCCCAACCACCTGTTCCCCCGATCCTATTCCCTCATATCTCATCCGCACTTTGTCTTCCTCTCTTGCTCTTGCTCTCACTCAAATTTTCAATCTCTCCCTTTCCTCTGGCACATTTCACTCACCCTTCAAACATGCAACTGTAACCCCGTGCCTCTGTGCGATTTCCAACTGGGTGGCTGCTCACTTCCTTAAACTCAACCTGTCCAAAACAAAACTTCTGGTCTTTCCTCCCTCAAGTGTAACCACTCCCGTGTCTGTCTGTCTCCGAGTCAACAGTGCTACCATCACCTCTACCTCGCAGGCTCGCTGCTTGGGTGTTCTTTTTGACTCCAACCTCTCCTTCACCTCTCATGTCCAATCAATCGCCAAATCCTGTCGCTTCCATCTAAAAAACATAGCGCGCATCCGCCCCTATTTAACGCCATATGCGGCTAAGGTGCTGGTCCATGCTGTTGTTCTCTCTCGCCTTGACTACTGCAATCTCCTTCTCAGTAGTCTTACGTGTTCCCAGATTGCACCGCTGCAACCTATAATGAATGCGGCGGCGAGGCTCATTTTCCTGTCTGCTCGCACCTCCCACGCTTCCCCGCTCTGTCAGTTCCTGCATTGGCTTCCACTTACATAAAGGGCTTGATATAAAATTCTGGTGATTTCTTACAAGTTCCTACATAATGCTGCTCCAACCTACCTATCCTCCCTAATACAAAAGTATGTCCCGTCGAGGCCCCTACGCTCTGCCAAAGACCTACGTATATCCTCTGTCCCACCCCTAATGCTCACCTCCAAGATTTCTCCAGGGCTGCACCTTTTCTGTGGAACTCCCTTCCCTTCTCCGTAAGACTTTCACCCAGTCTCCATTCATTCAGAAAAATCATTAAAAACTCACTTCTTCTAGAAAACATATCAATTAAACTGTTAGCAGGTGTTTATCCCCCAACCCCCATGACTCCTCTCCTGCAACTGTCCAAATTACCTACTAAGCCCTCAGTGAATACTTTTCTAACAACCTACTTTGTACCCCTACTTTTACCCTTTGTGTCACTATACCCCACTCCTTCTAGAATGTAAGTTCATTGAGCAGGGCCCTTCACTTCTCTGTTCCTGTACGTCCAGTTGTCTAGTTACAATTACATGTCTGTTAGTCCACCCATTGTACAGCGCTATGGAATCTGATGGCGCTATATAAATAATAAAATAATAATAATAATAATAATAGATAGATTGATAGATTACTTTCATGGCCAACAGGGGGCTGCCATTAGTGCATATTCCAGTTACTGACCATGATTGGAATCATAGCTGTATGCCAACTGGCTGAAATTAATAAAGCTATTTAGAATACAGCATCAATTTTAAAATGTCTCTCATTATCCCCCTTTACTTAATAATTTGGTGCTTCTTGAACAAAATAGCAAGTGCCATAACCTTTAGATACATACATTAATTCCTCTCTGCATGCTATTTCATATAACCTACCATTTATTTTTCATTATTACTGACCCCTGCTGATTTATGATGTTTTTTTTTTATCTACTTATGTCATTAAAGTGGAGATCTGGTCATCCTTCTCAGAAATGCAATGAAACTCAACATGCTTCCAATTTACAGTTTAGAAATCAGCCATATGATACCTCCTCTGTGTTGCAAATCAGATCAGAGATGGAGGTGTATGCATGTATTTTTAATGTATTGAATTCTCATGGAAGAGTCTTACTTTTTTTAAGAATCTTTATATTATTTGTATTTGCTTCCTCACCTCAAAAAATGTTTACTAAAGTAGACCCCCTTTACCATTGTTCAATACTGTTCTAGTTCTCCTAATTATTTTCGGTAATAACTATGAATTCCTCATACTCTGTCATATTCCAGTCTAGGTACATGATGTGAAATTACAATTTGCAGATGAAAGTTCATATGATTTAACGCACATAAAATAACTGCTTTGTAAAAAATACACACACCGGTGTCCAACATGTGCACATTTTACATACTGAAGTTGTCGATAGCAGTTTAGCCAATATAGGCCCTGCTGGCTTATACATACACACGTGATGTATGTACTATTTATACCCTATGTCCTTAAATGCCATTGTTGTATAGATGGCTTGCCAAATATATTATGACATGCCCTTTGGGTGGCTGATGACTTTATCCTTCTGTTCCCTAGCAATGGATTGTTTTTTGTCGGGATGGGAAGACTGAAAAACTACTGAGATCAGCAAACTATTAATGCATGCTTGGGCCACAGTTTCTTTTTTTGGGTCTGATTTTGGCATCTGGTTTATGGCAAAATGCGAAAAAAACATTGGCTTGATTTATTTTCATGTGTTGTAATATATACTGATATGCAGAACTGCATTCTAAATGAGTAAGAAATAAAAAATATTATAGGTATTCTAGGGCTATTGGTGAGGTTGTTTAAGGTCCTTTTTTTCCTCCCCCTCTCCTTTTTGGTTCTTTTAAAGTTTTTTTTTCCACCTTCTCTATTTTATTTAAGCAAGGTCTTGTTCCTGTTATTGCCTAGGCACCTAAACCCTACCTTGTAATCCTTGTATCTGATCTTTGGGGATTAATTTTGGGTGGGATCAGTACATTTCTCCATATTTTTGGGAGCTGACCACCAAATTCATTTCAGACTAGTCTTTGGTGCTGTCTGCTTTTTATATATCTTAGATGCAATAAAAACTAGGATTTCCTTTTTTGTTCTTTATCCCTCCTCTGGGCCCCCCTTCTGTCTTTGAGGGACCATGTCTTTGTTTTAAAAAACAAGTTATCACAGGTGGAAGATAGAAAGCAAGATGCATAGCCTGGAAACTTTTGTAGTGTAAATTAAAGATTACATGTTTCCATATTAGAGAATCTGTCTTGCCAATTCCATATTGTCACAATAGCAGCTCTTGTAGTAGGGACACTAATATACTTAGGATTAGAACAAACTAACTGAGAGATATTGTGACCATCACCAGTATCTAATGCAGCCAATTAATTGCATCTCCGCGCTATTGCCAAGCACAAAGTAGCTTCCAAATATCATAGTCATTTTGCAGCTACACTTTAAAAAAATATTCTGCAACATTAGTCCTCAATGTATCTGATCTCCGTAAGTCTGCCTTCATTAATTAATAGTTCCTATCTAGACTCTTTGCTTATTGCATGACCTTTACCTCTCCCTCCTTCTCTATCTTTCTAACGTTGACAACTGTTATGTTATTAAAGCGACTCCGTCACTTTGCAGGATTATTCCAATTTTGTTCCTCTATTTTTTTTTTTATTTTTTTTTTAATTCGCCTTTATTTTTTTAGTTATACATAAGAACTAGAAGAGACTATCTTTTATTATAGGGAGCATGATTTTATTGAGATCCAGCGCAAGGAATAAAATATATTAAATACAAATAAAGGTAAGTGACAGGGAGGAGTAATGGTAGGAGTATTATCATTAAGATACATGGGACAAAAGGAAAGGGAAAGTGAAAGAAAAATAAAATAATGACAGTGCAACTTTATTTCATAGCCATATATCTCTGCCGCACTTTCCTTATACGGTTTCCTTCTACAAAGGATGAGCAGCAAGGCTTTCAGTAGAGTGCTATATAATGTCAAACTTATTTTTGTAAAAATACTACTGTGCAAATACAGTTTCAGTTCTGAAAAATGTGTTGGTTTCTGTATATTATACAAATAATTGTTTTAAAAGAGCAGTTGTTTCAGCATTTTTATTTTTGTTATAATTTCCCTTTACATATGGAAGCTGTTGAGATAATTTAGTAATGAGAAGGAAGCTGGTCGGATGGACCTCTGTGTCTACATACCCTCCAACATTTGGCGGTATGGATCCAACAAGGATGGGGTGGGAGGTAGCCTCAAGGGGGCTTCTAAAGCTCTCTGTCCTTGGGCTGGATTCCTTTTATGCTGTTTGCATAGGGCGAGCTAAGTACACATGTGTTGAATGCATTATGGGATCGTGACGACAACTACATCCTGGGAGACCAAAGACCAAACCTGGGACGGCGTGATAGTACCCCAACTACAGGACTATCCCACCAACCCACGGCACTGTTAAGAGGTATGCATGTGGGTCATTTACAGCTTCTGTACTCCTGCTCTGATCATTTATACCTGAACCTCTGCCTAGATAAGGAGTATGTCATGTGCAATTGCAGTTTGTGTTTCCAAGGCTAGACGAAGAATGTGTCAAAACACAGAGATTATAATCAGTTCAGTTTGTGTAGTAGGTACAGTAATATGCAAGTTGGTGAGGTTCCTGTGGTCTGTTTTATCACATAACTGAGTACGGCTCTTAATTGTGACTGAAGTCATGGAAATTAGCAAAGCGTGTCATATGTAATAATTAAACATAAAGGAACTTAGTTATGGGTTTCTGTTATTATGATTCAGTGACTTTTACTTTTGAGCTTTTTGCCTGAACAAAATATTTTTTTTCAAGTGAGCATGCGCGGCACTCACCATGCTGCATCAGTCATCATCTCCCCGTAGAGATTAATTGACTCAATGCATTTCTAGGGGGAGCGTTGGCATCTCCCTACAGAGACACAGAACGTCCGTCTCCAGTAATCTTTGCCGGACTTTAACCAAGAAGTCACTTTAGTGGCTGTCTAGCTGACAGTCACTAGAAGTGTCAATAAGCAGCAGTACATATGCTACCTTTATGTAGAAAAGGTTGTAAGAACCATTAAAAAACATCTTTTCCTCAGGTTAAATGCAAGCGAGTACATAAATATGCCCTCAACCCCAGTAAAATCAAACATTGGAATACTAAACAAAGGCTGTAAAATTCTCTAAGGATCATAGACAACAACACATATGGACTATAAGTTTACATTCTCATTCTAAGGGACTGAACCGAAAAATAGCTATTTAAGAACCTCATAGGACAATAATGTGAATTGAGCCATTACATATCACAACAGTTTACAACAAACTTAATGAATATCCAAAAATGACAAACTTCATGTGTAAGGTGCCCTCAATTATAATGAAGCACACTCAAGTGAAGTGATGGCAACTCGGGATAGAGCTCTGAATTGGCATACAATTCAGGATTGACTTATTATTTACTGAACCTCACAGTAGTTTACATACCTGAGTTACCTGTTTTTTCAGAAACCAAAAGAAAGAAAGCGCTTAAACCAAATTCAAATTAAGTAATAACTCCTCCTCTCTCAAACGTGAGACAGATTGGGATGGGATTTAAAAACATCAAGATAAATAGGCATGCTTATAACCTGGTAAAGATCAATAAAGAAATGTAAACAGTATAATATTGCTTGAGCTTACAAACTTTTTAAAATGGGAGTGCAACTATGCAATCTCATTAGCAACTAAAATCAGTCTCAAGGCCTTAACAATAGCTCCTTAAAAAACTAAATTTGTAAACCAATGTTCAATCCAAGTATAAGGATTTTACCTTAAACTTACCTCTGTCAATTTCTGCTGTAACCTACCATAAATAATGGTTGTACAAAATCTGAAAAGCTCACATCACTTTGGACACTCTGGTATATACGTTTTTTTTTATAATTAAAGAAAAACTCCATTGGCCAAAAATAAGTAATCACTATTTAGTTAATATGCCCTTAATAAAATTATGAATGCATTTAACTATTCATTTTTTTTATTTTATTGGGGCATATCTAAGAACAGCTTGAAAAATCTGCAGATCTCTTGTCTGCAGCCCTTGGAAGCCCTAACCCTGGCACAGAAATTGAGAAGTCTCTACTGTGCCCTCTGGAGCTCGGTTTTAATTTCATCAAGCAGGATGGTAAACCAAGGAGTTCATGGACATAGGGAGAAGGTAAGCATAACCTCCCTGGCTGTGTGATTGACAGCCGGATAGGCGTTTCTGCAAATATTAATAAATGTTCTGATTTCAAATAGAAATCAGCACTTTTAAAAAAACAGCCATTAAAATGTCCTACCACATAAAGAACTTCAAAAAGCTGACATGTCTTATGTGTGTGGAGTGTTACTTTAAGCTGTAAAAATCACAAATTTCTTTTTTTTTGGTATTATGTATATTAAATAAATTAATACAACATTTTTTTTGATAGTTTTTTTAAATCAGAATTTCTGTTTCCCAGCTGGAAAACTCTTCATGTAGATTAAATAACTTTGGTTCGTGACGGGTTCTCTACACAGTGCAAGGCTGGAATGGGTCACTGTGTGCAGGAGCTGCCCAGCATTCCTGCAATCTGTATTCAGCAAGGGACGGGATGGGCCATTTTCATTCATGTTGATACAGTCAGTGCAAGCATAAAGCATTTCCCATTAAAAACCTTAAAAACAAACAATATGTTAGTGAATGGAATAGTGTTTAAATGTCATATTCTTGTGAGACTGATTCGAAATGACAGGAGATACTCTAATTGGCTATGCTGCAATACATGAGAGAGGGGAAATAAGAAACATATTTCAGTCTATTCACTAAACAATGAGCTTTGGTGAGACTGGAATTCACAATATAGGTAAAATTGCCAAGTGGGAACAATTCTCGAACCAGGCTGTTTGCCGGGTTTGGAGGTAGATTCAGTGATTGATTAATTTACTATGCAAGAGGTATATATTAACTTTAAATACCTAGTCTTTTGGCCCTAATTGCCCTCCATCATAGAGCATTGTGGGTGAGTCTTCCTTACATTAATTAAGATGAGAACAGAGAGAAGCTAGGCTCTTTTAAGGTCAAAAGCATTTAGATATCTATGATGATTGACCTTGAGATCTCTCATATGGAGTTCTGCACAATCCATTGCCTTACCCTCCCTTCCTCCTTCTCTGTCCACCTTGCTTCTTCCTCTTGCCCTTATTTCTTCTCTCATATTTCTTTTTAGCTCTTTGCCTTCTTGCCATTTTAATCTCTCTTGCTTCTTTGAATGTTGATCATCTATCCACTGATTTGTAGAGACCAAAGTCGGGTGATCGCAACTTCAGAAACATAATGTTTTACACATGAGTCTAAGAATCGAATACCATACCTATGAATCCAATAACATATCTCTCTGTCGTCGTATGATCACAATGTTCTCCTTCAGTGTACTTATTATTATTTTCTCACTGATTGTACCGCACAGGTTTTTTTTTTTTACTACTGCTATACTGTATATTAGATTCTGCCTTTATGATTGATGCTCAATGAACAATGAATTTTAAAAAAAATCAATAAATAAATAAAAACTAATTGGAGTTTAGGTAACTCCAACTTATTTATTTTTTGGTTATTTGGAGAGAGAGTTATAACTGCAGATCCCGAAGGTGCACATTTAATATACTACCTACTGTGTGTTCACTATTTATGTTAAAGTTACACAATTTAGTATTGAGTTTTGTCTTTCCTGGAGTTGAGCTTTAATTGATCTTATGATCTGTTTGTTTTGTCATAATAACTTTTATGCTCAGACTAGACCTATATTAATGTTTTTGAATTGCAGACATATATTAGAATGAGCACAGGAGTATTGAATACCCTCTAATAACAAAATTTTGGGTATTTACATATGTGTGCAATTTATTTGCAGCAATTTGTGATTAATGTAGTTAATTCAAATATTTTATTTATTTATATTAAGCCGGACAACATCATACCCTTACTCAGAAACCCAGATGTACAGCCAAAACACTGGAGGGAATTACTTTGATACACAAGGTGGATCTGCACAGGTGACTACAGTGGTCTCCTCTCACAGCATGGTGGGCACAGGAGCAATTCAGATGGGCGTCACTGGAGGCCAAATCATTAGCAGTACTGGAACTTACTTGATTGGCAACTCCATGGAAAACTCAGGCCACTCTGTCAGTCACACAACCAGAGCCTCTCCAGCAACGGTAAGCACTCATTAACCTCCGTAATACTATTTGCATGTGGTCTTTATCTTAACCAGCTCATTCAGAGCTGAAAATAGGAAGGGTCATTCTGTATTTACAAAAAGCTAAATTGGATTAATTAATATGCAATAAGTGAAATTGGGTACACCTGCCATAATAAATTCAGTGTTTTCCTGGTAGCTCCAAAGGTAGAACTTTGACCAGAATATTTTCAGAAATACATCCACTCAAGTTAGTTTCCTTATTTGAGGATACTCATGTGTTCGTGAAACCGCCCAACCCCCCGCCAAAACAAATGAACGAAACAATTCCTTTATAAAGGTTAGTGTGACCAAGTAATGTTCATTGATGGACATAGAATTGCTTTAGAAATCATATTCCTAGGTTTGGGTTGTAATATTTCCTCGATGCTAATCTACACAGACATTGCTACAGTGGTGGGAGAACTGAGAATTGTGGGCTGTAGTCTCAAAACATTGAAAATGAAAATAGTGGGAGGTGTGTTGGGATGTCTCTGACATAAATCTGTCGGAATAAGGCAGCAGGCAGGAATTGTGCTAGGACATTTCTAGCCTGGTGCTTTGTGTATTTGTGTATGATCTGTGCCCTCAATACTCTCCGGTTCTAGACTAGCCCACTGAGGCAGACCAGGCTGCCAGACTAATGCCTCTGGAGCTGTATTTATATTTTATACAGTTTAGTCTTGTACTATGTTTGGACTAGTCGGCACATAATTCTGACAGATAAAACTATTTACTTAACATCAATGCAATCTTGTTTTCCCAAGGCATCCTTTATCGTTTTCAAAGCTATGGCTATTCAAGTGGTACCCCTTTTTCTCTTAATTCTCTTATATATATAAAAATTCACAAAATTATCCACCATACACTATCACTCTGTGACACTGCATTGCATTTGTGTGTGTGTGTGTGTGTGTCTATAGAAAAACAAAAGGTTAAATAAAGGATTATTACATCTAAAAGGTCACATTCTCAATCGATAATGAAATGGAATGAATCATGTTGTTGGTATAATGAAAAAGAATCTTTATAGACGAATGCATCACTGAATAAATATTCCATCTTATTACATTGAGACCTAATTATACTCTGGGTTAGTTCAAAATGTCCCAGTGTATTCTTTCATGTTATTATCTTTACATTTTTATATTAGGTCTTCTGAAACTCTTCTGCTGGAAAGTTACAGCAAAGTTAAAATATAACAGAGAAATGTATCTGTTAAAAAAAAAAGACATTTGGGTAGCACTTTTCTTCCAACTTTAGTTATCATGCAGTGAGCTCAATTAGGTGTGGTGCCACTCCTCTCTCTAGGCTATAGCTCACAAATTTACATTAGGCATATGCCTGCTGGGTGCACTTAGAAATATGCATCCAAGCTTCATTGAGGCTTTAAAATTGCAAAGAGGAACAATTTTATATATTTATTTTTTTGCTTTCAAGCTGCCTTCCAAAAAATAACAGTTTTCACAGTCCAGCTGTTCAATTATAGTAAATTAATAGGGCTTATTTATTAAACATTAATTTATTGTGAATTGAAAACTAAATGGCAAAAATTAGGCAAAGAGTGCTGATCTGGGAACATTCTTTATTCAGCTATGCTTATATTTTGGATATTTTAGCATAGATTTTCAATTAATTTGTTCATTTCCTACAATTCACTAATTGGGAATGAAGCCTTGGGGTGTTTCATTTCAAACTGAGTAGAGGGTGAAATGAATTTGAACTTGTTGCCATCTCAAGCCTAATGCATAGAGATAGTTTTCATGATACTGCAGTGTCTTCTGGGAAAGAGAGTAAATTAAAAATGGATTGTGGGAATAGAAAAACATAGGAACAGTGTGTATTTCTCCGCTAGATTCCAATGGTCCAACAAATATGTGCATGTAGAAGTAAATTTAAAAGTAGAATATTTACTTAAAGAATGTGATGGCAGATAAGAACCATTCGGCCCATCTAGTCTGCCCAATTTTCTAAATACTTTTTTTAGTCCCTGGCCTTATCTTATAGTTAGGATAGCCTTATGCCTATCCCATGCATGCTTACACTCCTTTACTGTGTTTACCTCTACCACTTCAGTTGGAAGGCTATTCCATGCATCCACTACCCTCTCAGTAAAGTAATACTTCCTGATATTATTTTTAAACCTTTGTCCCTCTAATTTAAGAATATGTCCTCTTGTTGTGGTAGTTTTTCTTCTTTTAAATATAGTCTCCTCCTTTACTGTGTTGATTCCCTTTATATATTTAAATGTTTCTATCATATCCCCCCTGTCTCGTCTTTCCTCCAAGCTATACATGTTAAGATCCTTTAACTTTTCCTGGTAAGTTTTATGCTGTAATCCATGAACCAGTTTACTAGCCCTTCTCAGAACCCTCTCTAAGGTATCAATATCCTTCTGAAGATACGGTCTCCAGTACTGTGTACAATACTCCAAGTGAGGTCTCACCAGTGTTCTGTACAATGGCATGAGCACTTTCCTCTTTCTACTGCTAATACCTTTCCCTATACAACCAAGCATTCTGCTAGCATTTCCTGCTGCTCTATTACATTGTCTGCCTACCTTTAAGTCATCAGAAATAATCACCCCTAAATCCCTTTCTTCATATGTTGAGGTTAGGATTCTATCAAATATTCTGTAAAATCTCCTCCTTTACTGTGTTGATTCCCTTTATCTATTTAAATGTTTCTATCATTTCGCCCCATCTCGTCTTTCCCCCAAGCTATACATGTTAAGATCCTTTAACCTTTCCTTGTAAGTTTTTTCCTGCAATCCATGAACCAGTTTAGTAGCCTTCTCTGAACTCTCTCAATATCAATATCCTTCTGAAGATACGGTCTCCAGTACTGCGTACAATACTCCAAGTGAGATCTCACCAGTGTTCTGTACAATGGCATGACCACTTCCCTCTTTCTATGGCTATTACCTCTCCCTATACAACCAAGCATTCTGCTAGCATTTCCTGCTACTTTATTACATTGCATGTCTACCTTTAAGTTATCTGAAATAATTAACCTAAATGTTGAGGTTAGGACTCTATAAAATATTGTATACTCTGCCCTTGGGTTTTATATAATATGCATTATCTTGCAATTATCCACATTAAATGTCAGCTGCCACAACTCTGCAGAGTACCACAGTGGTTTCTTATTTATTTACTTTTACTGACAAGTCTGATGCAATTTTCTGTTGCCTTCAGCAGTGCAAATTTTAAATAATCCAATTTCTCTAGGACTCCATTTAAACTGCTCCATTCTGATAATGACACCTTTACACATATTCTAATTTTAGAAAAGTCTGTTTTCCTAAAGTCTAAAACTTTTGTTTTTGTGTGATGTGATTCAGTCACTGTTATTATATAAAACCACACTGACTGATGATCACTGGATCCTAAACTTTCACCTACAGTAATATCTGATACCAAAATCTCCATTTGTTAACACTAAATCTAGTATGGCCTCTTTACGAGTTGGCTCCTCAACGAATATGTGTGCTCCTGGCACAAGCAGCTATTTTGGTTTTCCAGTTCACATCAAGAAGATTAAAGTCACCCATGATGATAACTTCCCTTTTCATTTTAGCTATTTCCTCAACTAGTAGATTATCAAACTCTTCTATTTGTCCTGTGGGCCTATAAATCACATCTACACGAGTTACTGTGTGATTACCAAATTCTAAATGTTCTTTCCACCATGTTAAACCGGCACTGTCATCGCCTGGGGACTTTACATAATTTGTACAGACCTCCAACGGTGACATCGCCGCTGAGGGTGGCCAGGAGGGGACAGGCAAAGGTGAGGTTAACATATCTGAACCAGTGCCTTGCAGGCGGCACTATCTTCTTCTGCCCATTTTTCTTCTGTCAATGCATATGAGAGTACAGCATTGAGGTCTAAAAAGAATTAAGCAGTAATGCTGGGAGGCAGGTAGGGAGTTCATGGTGGGAGGGAAGATTAAAGGTTCCTCTTGGAGGGCCATAGATGTATTTTAGGTGCAAAGACCAAAAATAGTGACCATGTGAAAATATTAATCAAATTACCTCAAATAAATATTGTGACTTGAAACAGGAGAGGCTCACGTATGAAAAGAAAAACAAAGAAAAAACATGAAAATAGTGTAATTCTGTGAAATTCTACTAAATGGTGCTTTCAGGTGGAATATAGTCTAAATACACCTGGCTGTAGGTAGTATGGCAGATGATGTGTTTACAAATTACACCAAGCCTCTTGGATGAATAATTTTGTAGTATGATTTCATCAGAAATAAACACAGAAAAATAGTCAATAGTGCATATGGTACTGAATTGCAAATGAGTATATAAGATAAGAAAAAAACTCACTCACATGGATGAGAGCCTGTGGATACTGGCTCGGGTATGGATAGCAATGTGCTGTATAGGTATAGCATAACCCTCAATTGGAGACAGAAACCCAGCAGCAAACTACCTGGCAGTCAAGTCAGTGCATATAAAAGCACTTACATAAAAGCAGCTTGGCTATACAAATAAAAAAGACAAATAAATGTCCTCAAATTTCCTGCTGCCCTCCAATGCACGTTTCACTGTAGTAGATCAGCTTCCTCAGTCATATTCTGCTGCTGTGATGTCCAGTTTTAAGCCCTCCCAGTTTAACGTATTAAAGGAGGGGCATCTAGTGGGTGGGTGCTGGATTTGGTTTAATAGCAAGAAGACTGTATTCATGCCTATAGTAGGAGTGTCTAGTTTAACATTTAGAAAGTTCCAATTCTGGCAACTCACACGTTGTGACAGTAACCAGCACAAATAGAAACAGAAAAAAAGAGAAAGTATGTTCCGATTACGATTGCGATCAAATTCACCACTCATATTGAATTATACAAATAAGCATAAAAAAATAATTAACATATTTATGAAGCAAATAAATAAATTTAAAATATATTTTAAAAATATCATAATAGGTTAAGCAACTAAATTGGCAATCTATGGATCTCACTCCCCCTTATATAAATATTTATGTATATAATAACATTGTATGTAATTGATTTAAGAGAAGTAAGATGGGGCCTATCTGTGTAGGAGGTAAATGTATATTTTATATTTAAAGCAATGAAGAGCTCAAATATGAATAAAAATATATAATAATATTAATAAAAATGTATAAAACCTGATGGATCACAGAATTGATAATAACAATTATGTTAAAAATTGATAAAGTTCAAAATCTGCATTTAAACCGAATGGTCTCAACATATTAAATGTAAAAATGTATTGCATCTCTTTTTTTCATTTAGTTTTACTTTAGTTAATATCTACTAATTGTATCTATATGAAAAAATGGAGGGCTTTGGGATTAGAATCATGCTTTTAATTTTCAAACTTATTTAAAATGTTTGTATAATGCGCCTAAATTCTAATATGGAGAGATCTAATGGTTTGCCAATATAATATTGATGGGCAAATAAGGGCATAAATTACATTTTTAGAGAAACAGGTGCTTACATGTTTTAATTAAAAAAAATATTTATTTTGATAATCAAAAAAGTTAGTCATATGTAATATGCTATTGCCTGTGACTTTATAGGCTGAACATTGACCACATCTAAAAAAAAAGTATTTCTTGGTTTAAAAAGTTGGTGTGGTTAGATATATCTTTAAAATTATATTTCACTTAAAATCATCTGTGTTTTTTTCGGGAAGATTGTTTCCAATTTGTGGTCCTTTAGAAGAATTGACCGGTATTATTTATAATGGTTTTCAATTTTTGCTACTACAATTATCGTCACAGATGAAAGGAATTCTCTAAACAAAATTATTATTTTTCATTTTATATTTCAATAATTGATTTCTTGGTTCTTTTTCCACTACATTTTGCACTTGAATTAATATGTCTGGTTGATATCCTTTTTCTACAAAATCACTCTTGAATTTGTTAATCTGTTCTCGAGATATTTTTCATCAGTGCAGTCACTTTTAACATGTAAAAACTGGCTTTTAGGTAAGTTATTAAGCCAATTTGAGTCATGGCAGCTGTTATTAAAATATACCTGTTTATATCCACAGGTTTAAAAAAAAAAAAAGTATTTTGTTTTAATTTGTGAATTTTCAATGTAGACTAGAACATTTACACTGAAAATTCACAGATTGAAAAAAAAAAAACCTTTTTAAATGCAGATGTTGAACTTTATCATTTAAAAAAAAATAATAGTTGGGGGATGGGGCCTGACTGCAATAGCGATTGGATGTTTTTTCTCAGAGCTCTTCCAGTCTCAAACTAATTAGTCAAGTCGCCAGCACTTTTAGCTCTTGTAACTTGAGCAACTTAAACTACCTGGGCATCCTGCATCAAATGACCAGCCTGGGGTTGACTCCAGTGGTCATCTGTGGTGCTCCAACAGAAAAACTTAATCGCCAGTACCAGGGGTGAATTTACCACAAGGCAAACAAGGCATTTGCCTAGGGCGGCACTTTCAGGGGGGCAGCAAAAAATGCCTCCCCAAGTGGCCAGGTAAATGCCTTGTTTGTCTTGTGTACTGGGGGGCCCTAGAGCTGGCTGCCACCTTAGGGCCCCCCTAGGTGTTAAAGTACTAATATTCTAGCCGGGTGATTAGGGAGATATGTCCTTTTAGATTAAAAAAAATATTAATAATTGGTGAGTGTATGAGAAAATTAGTGTTTGTGCCTGTCAGTGAGTGTGTGTTTGTGTCTGTCATTGTGTGTGTGTGTCTGACATTGTGAGTGTGTGTGTGTGTGTGTGTGTGTGTCGGTCAGTCAAAAAAAAAGGCCTTGACACAAATTGGTGGGGCAAATTTAGATAAGGGAGTGCTGAAATTAGTCGTGCCTAGGGCAGCACAAATCCAGAATACACCACTGGCCAGTACGTAAGACCTGGCGGGTGTTGGGAAAGGGAGAAGCGGACGATCTTCTGGCCTAACATGCACTGACCCGCACAAGTTCTAGCCCCATTACCCCTCCCCCTGTGGACCGGGCCACTTACCTTCACAGAAGACATATGGCGCTGCCACGATTCCAGTGACATCTCAAGCCGACGCATCCACAATGGTGGAGACCGCATGTCCCAGGCTCCTTCTGAGGGAAAGGTCCGGAACTCAACTGCCTCAGTGAGGAATTCTGGCAAGGCTAAAAATTTATTGCATCTGAGCTGGTATCTCCAGCCTAACCCTCAGTCACATGATCACATGGTGACCGTGTGATTCACATCTTTCTGTTTTCATGTGTATTGCGTATTCCTTGTGTTCTAATATTTTTATGAACATATGTTATTTTACAGTTTTTTTATAGTGCTCTGGACGACCCCATTTCTTTCTCTCAGAGCCCACTGAGGTGGAACCATTGTTAGTTACTAAGCATGTTATATCCTTTTACCTATTAATTTAAAAAATGTGCAGTGATACTGAATGCTATACTAATGCCTCTTTATATCTAATTCAAAGCCTGCTCTAGCTGTTGTGGCTCAGCAAGCCTGTTTGCCCTATATATGCACAGTTACAATAAAGACTTATAAAAAAGTAAAAATAAATAAATAATAGTTATTATCTATTCTGTGATCAGGGCCGGTGCAAGGATTTTTGCCGCCCTAGGCAAAAGTAAAGTTTGCCCCCACCCCCATGTGACATCACAATGCCCCACCCATATGATCTGCCATGGTAACTAACGCCAGTGCTGCAGTGCCGCTGTGTTTACATTAAAAGGCCTGCAGGGCAACTCGTCAACGCATGTCCGGGGTCTTAATGGCCTTGGACGCAGAAAAGGCTTTCGATCGCCTAAATTGGACGTACATGGAAACTGTTCTACAAGCTTATGGATTCTCGGAATCCTTCATCACGAGTATTATGGCCCTTTACTCCGCGCCATCGGCGAAAGTACTGAACTCAGGATTCCTATCTAAAAGCTTTGACATCTCCAATGGTACGAGATAAGGGTGTCCCCTATCACCCCTCATATTTATCTTATGCTTAGAGCCTCTCATTCGAACAATCAAACAAGACCCCTTACTGCCAGGCTTTACCACACCAGCAGGGGAAAAGAAGCTTGCTTTATTTGCAGACGATGTTATTCTTTTTTTAGCAAACCCTAGATGTGCCATTTCCCATCTCATGTATACTCTTGCCTCATATGGTAACTTGTCATTTTATAAAAATAACATCAGCAAAACACAAATACTCCCTCTGAACCTCAAACCCCAGGTCACAGCCGATTTGAAATTACAATTCCCCTTTGATTGGCGCAAGACTTCCGTTACATATTTAGGCATCAAACTTACACTATCACACTCTCAAACTATAAAAGAAAATCATGAGGCAGTCCTACTGAAAATATCCAACCAATTGAAATCCTGGGATAATTTGAACACTTCTTGGATAGGAAGAGTGAATTCGGTTAAAATGATGGCGCTCCCTCATATTCTATATCTTTTTAGAACACTACCCATCACTCTTCCCAAATCAATTCTTACGAAATTCCAATCAACTATCAACGCGCACATTTGGAAAAGAAAACCTCCGAGAGTCGCTGCTCACTCCCTATGGAACCCCATCCATCAGGGTGGCCTGAGCGTTCCCAATATCACAAACTACTACAAAGCATCCACGCTAGCACAGAGCCTGGACATTATGTCAGAGAAAGCCAGCCCAATTTGGCTTAAACTTGAACAAGCATGTAGCCAACTCCATTCCCTATCTGACACTATGTGGGCCACAAAAAAATGCCCTACCCACCCACCATTGCCATGCACAAAATTTCTTCTGAACTCTTGGAAAGCATGGAGCTCGAACCTCTGTTCCAATCAAGAATTTCTCTACTTGGCACCATTACGAGTCCTGTCTACAATATCACCAGACTTGTCGATAACGCACTGGCATCACCAAGGCTTAACCCATGTTTACTCCTTGTATAACTCCAAGGGCCTTCGCACATTCCCTGACTTACAAGTCTCTCATAACCTACCACATAGGGATATCTTCCTCTACTTGAGAGTCAAGCATATATTGCACACTGCAACTATTAAATATCAAGACCCATCAACACTTAGCTCAATAGGCCACTCTTGCTACAACATAAGCACAACTCGCAACCCGCCGAAATTCCTCTCAGTGTGCTACCTAGCCCAATTAAACATGTCCAAGGAAACTAAATTACCTTATATGCTAAACTGGGAAAAAGACTTTGGTACAGAGTTCCATCTCAAGGACTGGCTATCTGCGATAACAACTACCAAAAAATCCACCAAATGTGTTAATCTATGGGAAGCATACTTTAAGGTACTAATGAGATGGTATTTAGTGCCCGATAGGTTGAGCAAAATATACCTAACGGCTGCTCCTACATGCTGGAGGTGCAATAGTGGAAGGGGCACAATATTACACATTTTCTGGGAATGCCCACACCTGGGTACTTTTTGGAACTACGTGAAGAACGTCATACACTCCATCTCCGGGTTACAACTCTCCCTACGTCCTGACTTTTACTTGCTTCATCTAATACCGAACATGAACCAACTCCCCTCGACGGCAGCTGTACTTAATACTCTGATTGCGGCAAAATTATGCATTGCGTCTCATTGGAAGAGTGACTTTATCCCATCAGCAAAAGAACTGCTTAACAGAATAAACACTACGTACTGCTATGAAAAGGAATGGGCAATAAAAGGGAACATGACCAAATTCAACGGACAATGGAAAGGATGGGAAACCACGTACAAATACCGCATCGACTCGGGATAAATTCCGTCTCTAGGATGAAAGGCACTCTCACACTACATTTAAGGTCGCTCGGATGTGAGGGTCTCATGTCTCATGTCCCTTGCCTCTTGTCTCTTGTTTCTTATCTTCTCTGACCTAACATCTCTTTCGCTCCTCTCCTCTCTCCCTCCTCTCCTTTCTCTACTCTCTCCTTTATTCCCCTGTCCCTCCTCCTCGCCTCCCCCGCCCCCCTTCCTTTACATCTCATCCTTGTTCATTATCTTCCCTCTACCTCTTCTACATCAACTCCTCTAACACTCCATAATGACTAATCTAAAGGGCCATCGACTAAGCAAGTGCACAATGGATGGCGTGGTTCCGTGGCTGGACTAACTGTCCTCACGTGTATATATGATATTCACCAGAACGCACCAGTAGGCAATATTCTAGTCAAACTATTTAAATCTAAAACATGGAATGTCTGGAGACAAAATCCCCTATCAGAGGCTCCCTCCCACCTTCTTTATGACCACAAAGCCAATATTAACACATTTTGAACCAGGTACAGTAAACTAAGCACAGCTCTGACCTCTCCGTAGCCCCTGCCATGGTCTACCACCCCAGCATACAGACGCTCATATACCGCCACTAGGAGAATCACACGTACTCGAGTAAGAGCCATTATCATTAATCAACGGCCCCTCTAGCACCTGTACCTCAACTCAATCTAGCGTCATAGGACCTTAAAGGTGATATATGTCATTCTGAATGTGTTTAAGCATGTTGGATCAGTCTATTCCACTCTAGTCCTGCCATGTCCGAATCATTGCTGTAAAAACCCGAAGATGTTACGATGTTCTCTTTATTTATATTATATAACATGTATGAATATTATGTACACATGCATTTAACTACTGCACGGTTATTATACTAAGAACGCTGGCTGCATAATGCCTGCATGTATGTACAACCCACCATGTAAATGCTCCTGTAATGAGTGAAATGTACAAAATCCAATCTGTCTGTAATCCCCCCAACCCCACCCCCTCCCTTTTTCTACTTTCTGTACCCCCACTGTTATTTTACTCTTATGCAAAATTCTATCAATAAAAATCAGATATTGAAAAAAAGGCCTGCAGGGACAGGCAATGGACACCAGAACCACTACATTAAGCTGAAGTGGTTCTGGGGACTAGAGATTAGTGCCACGAATAATATACTAGATTGCCTACTTACAACCAGATGAGGATGGGCTCTAGCTAATAAATCATGTTTTTAAAGTATCTTAATATGCTGAGTAACTAAATGGACAATCTATGGATCTCACTCCCCCTTAAATAAATATTTATGTATATCATAAAATTGTAAATGATTTAACTGAAGTAAGGTGGGGAATATCTGTGAATTAGGCAAATGTATATTTCAATGAGGTTTCAAATATGAATAAGATACTTTAAAAATATTATTTATTAGTTTAGAGTAAACTAATAAATAATATTTTTAAAGTATCTTAATATGCTGAGTAACTAAATGGACAATCTATGGATCTCACTCCCCCTTAAATAAATATGTATGTATATCATAAAATTGTCAATGATTTAACTAAAGTAAGGTGGGGAATATCTGTGAATTAGGCAAATGTATATTTCAATGAGGTTTCAAATATGAATAAGAATAAATAAGATTAATACAAATATTTAAAACCAGATGGATCACAGACAGGGCCGGCGCTACCTGTTAGGCGGACTAGGCAGCCGCCTAGGGCGCCCCTTGGGAAAGGGCTCCGCCAGGAGCGCCGGCCCCCTCATACTGCAGCCGCCCGAGCGCTCTGTAGAGAGCCTCAGGCAGCTGCAGCTTTGCCCGGGCAGCACGTCCATGAGGGCGCACCGCCCGGGCACAGCATGAGGAGAGGGGCTGACAGGAGGGAAGCGCTCAGCGCTCCCTCCTGTCACTCCCTCACTGTAGCGTGGCCGAGCCCTCTATTGGTCCGCGGGTACAGGGAGCATCTGTCTCCTGTACCTGGCCGGACTAACAGGAAGTTAGAGATGCTCCCTGTACCCGCAGACCAATAGAGGGCTCGGCCACGCTACAACAATGGTAGGGAAGGGGGGGGGGAATTGACAGGGAAGGGGGAGTGGAATTGACAGGGAAGGGGGGGAATTGACAGGGAAAGGGGGGAATTGACAGGGAAGGGGGGGAATTGACAGGGAAAGGGGGGGAATTGACAGGGATGGGGGGGATTTGACAGGGAAGGAGGGAATAAATTGACAGGGAAGGGGGGGAATAAATTGACAGGGGAGGGGGGGGAATAAATTGACAGGGAGGGTGGGGGAATAAACTGGAGCGGGGAGAATACATTGAAAATGGAGGGTATCAAATTGGAGAGGGGTGGGAATAAAATTGAAAGGGAGGGGTGATAAATTGACAGGGATAAATTGACAGCAGGGAGGGAGGATAAATTGACAGGAGAGTGGGGGGGAATAAAATTGAAAGGAGGGTGGGGAATAAATTGAAAAGGGGGAAATAAATTGATCGGGGAATAAATTGAAAGGGAGGGTGGGGGGAATAAATTGACAGGGAGGGAGGAATAAATTGAAAGGGAGGGAATAAATTGAAAAGGAGGGTAAAGAAATTCACACGGTGGGTGGGAAGAAATTGACAAGGAGGGGAATTGACGGGGGAGGGAGGCAGGGGGAATGAGAGTGGGGAGGGGAGAAGAGAGTGACAACGGGGGAGAAGAGAGTGACAAGGGAAGGGGAAGAAGAGAGGGACAAGCAGGGGAGAAGAGCGTGACAAGGGAGGGGGGAGAAGAGAGGGACAAGCAGGGGAGAAGAGAGTGACAAGGGAGGGGGGGAGAAGAGAGGGACAAGGGGAGAGAAGAGAGGGACAAGGGAGGGAGAGGGGGGAGAAGAGATTGACATCCATCACACACACAAAATGCACCCCTTACACACAAAGACAATGCACCCCTTGCACACAGAAAAACACACAATGCATTACACACAGACACACACACAAGCAATGCAACCCTTACACACAATGCATCCCTTACACACACAGAAATACACAATGCATTCCTTACACACACTCAATGCACCCCTTACACACACTCAATGCACCCCCACAGACACACACTCAATGCACCCCTTACAGACGCATACGCTGCATCCCGTACATACACAGAAACACACCATGCAGCCCTTACACATACAAACACAGATTCACACAATGCATTCCTTACACACATATCAGGACATCCCCCTACTCCACCCCTTGTGAACAAACTAATTGGTGAAACATGAAGGTGGACCCTGGGACCCAGACCTTGAGCTGTGTAAAGGGCCTTAAAAAAATGGAGCTGCTTCCCGTTCTCCCAGAACATTGATTTTTGTGACCACAGTTACAAACAGCCTCCAGAGAGCCTGTTCTACACCAGACCAGTGGAGCCAGACTGCAGCTAGAGCCCATCATCATCCTCATCTGGTTGTAAGTAGGCAATCTAGTTTATTATTCATGGCACTAATCTCTAGTCGCCAGAACCACTTAAGCTTAATGTACTGGTTCTGGTGTCCATAGCCTGTTCCTGCAGGCCTTTTAATGTAAACACGGCGGCACTGCAGCACTGGCATTAGTTAACATGGCAAATCATATGGGTGGGGCATTGTGATGTCACATGTGGGGGGGGGCGGCAAACTTTACTTTTGACTTTGGGGGGCAAAAATCCTTGCACCGGCCCTGCCTACAACACTTGTTACACAAATCTAAGTGATAGAAAACAGATTGATATTTTCTACACTAGAAACTACCAGATAACAAACTGCTATATTTAAACCAGTTATCAATAGCTAAGAGGTACTTAAACAATATTGTAATACTGGGGCAATACCCTCACAAGTCAAACTGAGAGGTCAGTTTATAGGGAAAACTGTTGCCTGGATACAATTCTAAAACAATTTCCATATGTCCTTTGCAGACTTTACATGCTGGAAAAACACAGGTGCCAACTGCTGTGGCTTTCTGCAGTCTGCATACCGGCAAGGAGGGCAGGGTTGAGGAGTGGGTGGAAGATGATGTGGAGGATGATGAGGTCCTAGACCCCACATGGAATCAAGGTCATGTGAGTGACGTGTGCAGTTTGGAGGAAGAGGCGCTGGACGCACAGAGGCACCAGCACAGCATAAGAGGGAGTAGGGTGCAAAAGCGGAGCGGCCATCCCCTACCAGTTATCCAATTAATACATGTAGCCATCAAAAGATCCATAATAGAGTTGAGCGAACCCGAACTGCAAAGTTCGGGTTCGTACCAGATTTAACGATCCATTCGTAGTTTCACAGTCAGGTGGGCAGTCCGGTGACCAGGATCCAGACACTGTCTTGGCAGCCGTCGGACGACCGGGACCCAGTATGCCTGATGTTGAAGTTAGGAGTCAGAGTGTGGAATGGATTAGCAGGGTCTGGTGCAGGGTAACCGCACGCCCCCTGGTGTTGAGCACTAGTGTTTGTG